>CM019150.1:26578341-27184917 GCA_009733165.1 Naja naja
GAATGAGGTATTTGGATGGATAGATAAATACATGGAAGGAGGGAGGGAGGGAGAGAGAAAAAAAGGAGAGGAAGGAAGGACACAAACCTTGGCTTCACAAGACACTTTGAAGCACAGCAATCTAGGGCTGGCCTGCAAGGATCTTGGAGATCATCTAGTCCAACCCCCTGCTCCAGCAGGAGATCCTTACAGAATCAAAAAATAGCAGGTTTAGAAGGGTGTGTGTGTGTGTGTGTGTGTGTGTGTGTCTGGCTGTCAAAACTCCAAAAACAGGCCAAGTAACTCTGTGGAAGTCAGTCAGAATTAGAACACTTGCTAAGCAACTGGCCAAAGCAAGGACCTATATTAAGTAAGGACCACTTACATTTGGTTTGCCAGTCACATGGCCACCTGCCTGGGCCTCGCCCTGCCCTCTCCAGGGCCCCCAGGCCTTGGAACTGGCAAAAAACTTGCTAAGCAACTGGCCATTAAGCAAGGACCTGGTCATTTGAGGACCACTTACATTTGGTTTGCCAGTCACAAGGCCACCTGGCCACACCCACCCCAGTCACATGACCACCTAGCCACACCCAGTCAGCAAGCCACTCCCACCCCAGTCACATGACCACCAAGCAACACCCACAAATTAGGCCACACCCACAGAACCGGTTAAGAAATTTGAATCCCACCCCTGATAATGAACTGTAAACAGACATGAAGAAAGTCTAAAAAGTCGTGAGAATAAGGCAAAATGAAGATTGCATTGAGATATTGTAAGGTGGATATTAGCAACACATTGTACACATAATGTTTTGGCTGATGGATAAATGCACAGCCAAGGGCCACATTCCAGAAGGTAGTAGGTGGGACCAAAACAGCTTTATATTTGATGAACTTTGTTTTGAGTCATTTTCTCTGTGACATTAAAATCCAACTTTTGTAACACTTAAACCATTAAGCTTTTGGGGTATTGATATTACAGTGCCAGAGCATTGTACCTCTGCTTTTATGGGAAAGAAAAAGCATTTGAGGCACTTGAAGCTAGAAGAAAGCTGTTGATGAAACATGAATGTTTGTCATAAAGCAGTTGAAGTTGGAATTTTATAGTTCTGAAACAAGGAAAGACAATATTTTAGGTGCTAGAAGCTTCAACAGGCATTTTATGGGTAAGCAGGGCTACTGTGGCAACACATGCAAAACAGGCAGTAGTATTGTATTTGTAGAGAGAGCTATGATTTTTTTTATTTTCTTGATTATGTGAAAAGCTGCTGCATTAAGCATATTCTCTGTGTGCATTTCCTGCTTTCAATAGAAATATTTCACTGCCTGTTTTTATTTAACCACGAGACCAATATTCAGTCTGTAAGTGGAAAGAAGTCCAGAGTCATCAAAAAGAACTTTAAAGGCCATATACAGCTCTGTAATCATAGGATAACTATTTCTATCCTAATTTTTCCTCTATAAATTTCATATCTGCATTCGGATTTGGCAGGCAGCATGGTGCCTAAAGAGAGCAGTGTCTTCTTATTACCCAAAAATGATATTGCACATTGCTTGGAGACTCCTTTTGGAGACAGAATATTAGACTTCTTCTGAGTTTTTTTAATTTAGTAGATCTTTCCTCATCCATCTAGTGCTCCTGTATTCTGAATATCTGTAGATCTGCAAGCACGACAGGTAGTATATTCAATTCTTCAATGCTTACATATTGACATAGCAAGCCTCCAAATTAGGTCATTATTATGATTTTATATGTTTCTTTTACAATTGCAGTAAAAAGAGGCTTCTTAAAATATTTGTGAAGTAACTGTTCAATAGTGTGCTATTAAGCATCATTATTTCTTGCCATGCTCTGTTGAGAATGGATTGAACCTACTCAATATTAACTAAAGAACCGAATAATAAAAGATAATTACAGAAGTCGTGACTATATGCAGTAACAGTGGCCTATGGCATGAAGGGATGCTCTTTGGTAAAAAAAAAAAAAGCTTCTACAGTTCATTTAATGGATCGTAGTTTACTTACTCAGTAAATTGGGCTTATATATAAAAAGTGAGTGTACAGAAAAATAATGAGGGCTCAAATTCTCCTTTCAATTAAAAGTGACACATGTATTATCCCATGTGGGAGGAAAACACAAGGAAAAACCAAAAAGGTTATTGCATAGCTATATGCAATATGAAAGAACAATGGATGTATAGAACATGCATGTCATGTGAACAAACAGAAAATTCTTTGATGGTGCATTTAATGTGATAGTTAAATCAATCCATAAAGAAGCCAGCCTGGAATTAATTTATGGTGACCCATCATGAATCCTTCAACAGGGTAATTTGCATTCTCACCAAGAATATCTGAAGTACTGATTGGACTGATGTTTTGCAGGCAAGAAGAAAAGCTAAGCCTTTCTGAGAACAGTTCAATCTATAATAAATTACTGAGCTGCTCAGACTAGGAACTAGTCTAGTATTAATAGCATAATAGGATCACCTGCAGCCCAAATGGCCCTTAAGCTATTTGAGTTTAGCTGAGTTAGTAGCTGAAGTACCATCTAGGTCTATCAAGAGTGATGGTACTGTGGGATAATAGACAGCAAGAAAACAAGATCCATCTGGTAACTTATCAGACTAATGCAAGGACAGCAAGACAGCACTGTCATTCCCTTAAGAAAGTTGGTGATTTAAAGTAATTTTTATGATTGATGTCTATCATGTTGACTGTGCTGAAATCCCTGTGACTGATTAAAGGGAGTCTACAGTATTAAACATATCCCACCTTAAGATCCTCCATTCCTTGAAAGAGGTATACACTAAATAAATAATCATTCATATTGTTGTCATTACCTTGCTTTCTCATGCATATCTATACATACCATTCAGCTGAGCTGAAAGACAGAAAAGCAACATACCAGCAGGGCCAACATGGTGAAAGAGAGTTGCATTAATTAATGGTAGCTAAGAATCAGGAGAAACCCAGTAGCCCCTTTTCAGTGTAAACAGATGCATCTGATGAACTGCACTGTAGTTCATGAAAGCTTTTGTCTATTAATAATCTTTGTGCAGCTGAAAAGATGCCATTAAACTCCTGACTTTTCAGTTGGGGTGGGTTTCCCCAACTATCAGCCAGTACCTGCTTGAATTATGCAATCTCAGCTGGAAAAGAGATGCAATTGGAAGAACTGATGATTGAGGTCTTTTACTTTTCATGTTCCTCCCTCTTTTGCTATGCACCATGTCTTTTAAACTGGCAGATAGTCCTTGGTTTCAGGCTAAGAGAGAATTTCTCAACTCTGGCACCTTTTAAGATGTGTGAACTTTAATTCTTAGAATCCGCCAGCCAGCCAGGTTAAGAAACACTAAACTAAGATAAAAGAACTTTGTAAGATAATTAGTGGAGTTTAAAATGGGTTGAGATCCAATGATACATGAAATAGGTTGAGTCCAAAGTTTATTCGTTTTCAGAACTGGGGAAACAAAGGCATTAGAAGAGAAGGAAGGAAGAATAACAGGAGAGGAATTATCTTTCCTCTTTAAATTTCTTGGCTACCCAAAAAAAAGTTGGACAGTAAGAGATCATTATCTCTGTATCCTTATGCCATACTAGGAATAGAAACAACCCCCTTCATTTGGGGAAAATCTCTATGTTTTTATAGAATATTATCTTCTCTCATTAGATTTTCAAAGTTTCTTCTTTGAACTTTATGGTCACTGCTGCTCCCCTTTATTTTTTTTCCAGGGGCTTTCAAGAAGGTATTTTTAAAAAGTCAAGATAACTGTCAGGATAGTTCAGTCCTTTTTTCATACATCCAGCCCCTGGATTGTGCAACATAGATTTTAAGCTGCTAGAATGTTTCCTGTGGTTACAGTAATTTGGGTGTTGAAGGACTTGGTCCAAATGCACCATTTTATGTTTTATAATACTTTGATTAATTTATCCACAAACCAATTATTTTGATTATGTGCCACTGAGTCAGTTTCCTAATATGATTTGATTGCTTATTGTACCCTATGACTATTACTAAGTGTTGTATCTTATGATTCTTGACAAATGTATCTTTTCTTTTATGTACACTGAGACCATATGCACCAAGACAAATTCCTTGTGTGTCCAATCACACTTGGCCAATAAAGAATTCTATTCTATTCTATTGTCATCTCTTAGCAACCATGTAGATAGATTTTCTCCATGATGATCTATCCCTAATCTGATTTTTCAGGTTTTTCAACAGTGCACCCATTGTCACAGTAACTAACTCCATACACCCTCCTGGTGGTCATCCTCTTCTTCGCTTTCCTTCCACAATTCCCAGCATCTCCAAAAGCTGGGTCTTTGCATAATGTGTCTGAAATAGGATAGCCTGAGCCTAGTCAGTTGTCCTTTATTGAGAATTCTGCGTTGATTGATTTGATTATCCATTGGCTTGTTTTCTTGGCTGTCCATGTTATTTTCAGGAGTCTTTCTCCAACATCAAAGTTCACAAGCATTAATTCTGTTCCTGTTATGTTTCCTCAAAGTCCAACTTTCATTTCCATAGTGTATCCTGGGAAATACCATGGCTTGCATGATTCTGATCTTTGTAGGTAGAAACATGTCATATCATTTGAATATCTTTTCCAAGACCTCCTTTAAAATGCCCCAAAGGCCCCTCTTGCCCTAATTTTTTCCCCTCAGTTATCATGAAAGCATGCATAACTTGCAAGGAATCCTTTGGATGCCAAAATTCATCTCGAGCTGGTCCCAACTTTTCCAGTGTCATCTCGCCAAACATTCTTAAAATAAATAAATAAAGAACCTTCATTTGCCAATTACAGTTTCCATAGCAACAATAAATCCCCACATTGAATTCATGCCAAAAGATATATACTTAAAGGTAAAAATTAACACATTTTAAATTAACCTAAGCTGTAAGTAGAGATAAATAACTTGTTTTAATATGAATGTCCCAACACTTGCACATTAAATAAGATGGAAATAATTTGAAATTAAAAAAAGAAAGAAAGAAATGTGGACCAGAAGGGGTGAGTATTGGAATAATAATCTTGAAAAGACCCAGTTTCTTCTCCATATAAATTAAAATACCCCTGTCAAATGGATACCACACCCTTTCTGAATAATTAATTTCACTGTTGAACTATTAGGAAATGTTTTTTAACATTCAGCTGGAATCTGCCATCCTGTGACTTAAATCCATTATTCCATGTTTTGCCAGTTGAGATAATAGAGAACAGATTTTCAACTTTTTCTGTGAAACATCCTTTGGTTATTTTAAAGTTGTTGTTATATTCTCCCTCAGTGTAGTCTTCTCAGGCTTATACAACTGCCCAGTTCCTTAAAATGCTTTCCCTAGGATTGGAAAGAGTACTTAAAATAGATTTTAACAAATGCAGAATAAGTAGGTGGATTATTTTCTGTGTTTTAGAAACCACTTCTGTTTATGTACAATAAAATTGCATTTACCTATTTAGTGATCATATCAAATCCACGGCTGACTAATAATTGGTTTTGTAATCAACTGCTACTATCTTCACAAATATTGTTGCCAATCCAGATATACCCCTATTTTACTTTTGTGCATCTGAATTTTGATGCCTATGTATAATTGCATTTAATTCTGTGATTTTCAACCTCTTATTCTGTTCTATCAGGAACATTAGTTCTTTTTTCTAGAGTATTGTTATCCATTCAATATTAATTTTTTTCCAAATCATTAATGAAAGTTTTAAATATTGCAAGATCAGAACAGAACTTTTGATATGCTACTATGTGCCTTCTTCCACTTGACTGGGAACTGTTGATGAACACTTTTTGTATAGTTTTTAAGCCAGCTGCATACTACATACTTAGCCATTATTGTTTTTATATTAAAGAAATTTCACAGGATACATATAAAATTATTTCAAATCAACATATATTATTTATCATGTGGCTTACAGAGAACTACTGTTGTACTGCCCCTCTGTATATTTACCATCTCTGTGTATTCACTATCCTTTAAATTTACTTCAGCTTGTTAATGATCTCTATAGTATGTGGGGGCCAGAAGTATATGCAGTAAGAGTTATTGAGGCAAATAACTTCTGTTACTTCATTTTTCCTCCCCAGATACAGAATGTTATATTCTAATTAAAGAATTAAATTCATTTTGGGTCATTTTCCAAATCTATCTAGATCTTTTTGAATGTTTAGTTTCTCTTCTAAGTATCGGTCACTCCTCCTCATTTGTGTTATCTACAAATTTGATAATCATTCTTCAATTGCTTCATCCAAGTTGCAAATAAAAGTAATGAACATCAGAGGGCCCAGGACAGAATTTTGTATTCAATATTACTCTCCAGTCTGATGTGAGGTGTGGGAAGATTTTCTACCACAGGGGTTATCTATGGATATCTTCCGGCTACAGTCATTCAACCAATTATGCATCCATCTGTTGTTTCCTATATTCTATCATTTCATTAATTAGGGTATTGTGAAATTTTGTCAGATGCTTTGCTGAGGTCAAAATACACTAGTTTAAAGGCTTTCCCAAGTTGGAAACTCTGTGAGAAGGAAGAAAAACTTAATCTGGTATTATTGTCTATGATAAACCAATGTCAGCTCTTGTTAATTATTGCATTTCAATGCAAGTACACACAAAATGCTATTTAATAATCTATTTGAGAACCTTGCCCAATATAAATGTCAAGCTTACAGGTCTGAAATTTCCTTGGTCTGCCTTTTTCCTTTTTTGAAGATGTAACATTTGCTCTCCTTCAGTTCTCTGAGACCTTAGCCATTCTCCAGGGGTTTTCTAACATTAGTTAGCAGTTCTGTAATCACCTCTATTAATTCTTTCAGTACCCTACAATGTAGTTCATTTCACTCTGAATTAATTTAAATTTGCTAAGTGTTTGTTTGCCTTCTCTTTGCCTATATTATGCTATAGTTCCCTCCTCCCACAACTGGTAGAATATCTAAGACTTTGTTTGCCTTCTGGGAGAAGACAGATATAAAATGTAAATTAAAACACTTTGCTGTCTCTGTCACCAATTCATATATTTTTTCTTGCAACAGACCTACAACCTTTTTAAAAACATAATTTGATAACTCAATTTTGTTGTTGTTTTGCCATTTCTCCTGAAATTTGGCTCATTCTGTACTTTAGTCTTTCTAACATAGTCTCTGGTAAGTACTCTACATCTTTAATTGTACAGTACAATCCCACTTCTATTATCTAGATGTGTCTTTTTTCAGAATTTTAGGAAGCTTTGTGTTTCAACACATTCTAACTAATGCATTTAATTGGGTTTTCAGTCCTTTCTAAATATTTTTCTCCTACAGGATTTGAAATCATTAGATTGATCTACCATCCAAGTTCACCAAAATCCACTCTTTCAAAATCCATTACCCAAGTCTACTTTTTCTCTGTTCCTACTTTCCTTGGTATCATGAAATCAAGCATAATATGTCACTTTCTCCTAAGGCTCCAGTCATAGTACATTCTTCAGTCAGTTCCTCAATTGGTAAGATGCAGTTCCAGGATAAAAGACCACTTTTATCCTTCCTCTACTTCTGACAATGAAGCTATCAGCAAAAGTTGCATCTCCAGCAGACATCAGGATAGTTGAAATATTAGTATCCTTCATCAACTTCAGTCTTATTTTTAGCTTTCCTGACCATAAAGTTTATAATTCCACACTATATGTATTCTTTCTCAATTCATCTCCTTCCCATCTCCAACTGTTCAATTTTTTTATCTTCAGGTCTCTTTGCAATCATGTTGACTTCTGCTGCTTCTATCTCTGGAATTGGTTACAATTCTGTTTTTAAGAATTCCCACTGATCTTGAGCTTCTTGTCTCTGTCATACAAAATATTTATAATTAACTTGACTTTATTAAAACTGCTTTCTTGAGATTCCAGATGTGCACCTGCCCATAATCAGCTTTAATTCTCCTTAAAATCAAGCATTCCAGTTCTGCTTGGTTGTATTCTGCAATGTTCCTATTACTTCTACTTCCTATTGTTAGGTTAGGTTAGGTTAGGTTAGGTTAGGTTAGGTTAGGTTAGGTTAGGTTAGGTTAGGTTAGGTTAGTTAGGTTTCTCCTACTGATCCATATCCAGTCAAGAATAACTGAGCTCCTGGTCTCTTTGTCAGACTTTGAAGGAGAAGGGTCCACAAAATAAGTCAGGAACTTTCAGAGTGAGTTTATATTCTGGTGCTATTTCTTCATATACCTATTTGAAAAATCTGCAGTTTGATTCTGGAAAGCATAATCCATATCCTCCCCTGATTGGACAGGAGATAATAGCAATAAGTGATTGCATTTCCTATATTAAGTCTTCAGTGTATTTTAACACAGATATTTTCTATGGTACTATCAAGTTAATTCACTTAGAGTTCTATGTGTCCATTTGTACCATGCAATGCAGATTTTCCTTCCCTTTCTACCGCTTAGTCCCATTCAAGCAAACTGTATCCTTCATTTTCCAGCAGTTCTCATTTATATTGATTAAGTCATATTTTCCTTTCTGTACTGACAGTTCAAGTTAATCTTGTTTATTTCCCATACTGTATTAGTATGAGCATTAGTACATAGAAAATGAAGGCCAAGTTCCTTTCTTGGTGTTCATTGAATGATTTACTACAGCTTCATTGCAATAATATTCTTACTTCTCAAAAGCCTGAGAACATATCTTGGTATGTTCCATTAAAAATGGAAATACAGGTAACTTTTTCCCAACTTTTTTCCTTGTTTACATCATACAGAGTTTCAGCCTGAATTGTCTTATGCAAAAAACAGATATAGGTATTGTATTTGGCCAACACAACTGGTTTATATGACAACCATGACCTGGATGATTGAGAATCTCCACAGACATTCAGCTGGTTTATATATATCTTTTCATTTTCTTATGACTTACCCATATTCACAGATTTGTACAGATCATGTACAATAATAGAAAGAATTTCAGATTTTAAAAATTCCAATGTTAGCAGAATCTGGCATTTTTGCTTTCTCTAGCTCTAACATAACTTTCCTCAAGGAAACCTTTCTGAAGCACAAGATCAAGGTTGCACATTAGGGTCATCTATGTGTGGTGTGGATATGTCAAAAAAATCAAGATAGCAACTGCGATCATGCAGTTACATATGCCATCTTGACTTTTTTAAAAAAATTCTCACCCCACAGATGCCCCTGTTACTCACACTGAGACTAAACAGCTCATATGTAACCTCACGTTTTGGATGCAACCCCATCAAGTTCCTCCAAAAATTGCCATCACATTTGTAATTTTAATGAGTTAGACAGTAGAGGAATATCAACTACACGGGGAATAACATTTTGCTTAGTTCATGTAATTTTGTTTTCATTAAAATCTACATCAAATTAGCTAATCTGATTTGAGTCTGAACTTCAGGTCCTCATGCTTATGTGACATGTCCATGTATTTTTCTTGTCAGCCATGACAAGGTGGCCTTTGATCGTCTTCTTCTGGGATGTTATTTAGATTTCTAATCTCAGCCTACAATGTTAAACTTTCTTTGTGTCTCCCATTCAATCACTAATCATGGTCAGCTCTATTTAGCTTTTGGGGATCAACCAAATGTGCCTAGATGCTATTGCATCCCATGGGACACAGTTCTTAGTCTTAGCCACATTCTTTTCCTAGCTCACCTTCTAGCTCACTTGGTCTCCCTTGATGAAGTGGACAGGATCATGCGGAGGCTGTCCTCCACCATGTGTTTATTAGACGCGTGTGCTTCCTGGTTGGTTTATGCCTCCAGGGAGGTTACACGTGGCTGGCTCCAGGCAGTGTCAACGCCTCCTTGAGTGAGGGATCCTTTCCTGCTGCCTTGAAAGAGGCGGTGGTGAGGCCCCTCCTCAAGAAGCCTGCCTTGGACCCAGCCGTTTTAGACAACTACCATCCAGTCTCCAACCTTCGCTTTTTAGCAAAGGTTGTTGAGAGTGTGGTGGTGCAGCAACTGCCCTTGTTCCTGGAGGAAACTGATTATCTAGACCCGTATCAATCGGGCTTCAGGTCAGGACATAGCACAGAGACAGCATTGGTGGCTGATGGATGATCTCTGGAGGGCTCGGGACAGGGGTTTTCCTCTGTCCTGGTCCTATTAGATCTCTCAGCTGCTTTCAATACCATCGACCATGGTATCCTTCTGCCGGGGTTGGGGGTGGGGGCACTGTTCTGCGGTGGTTCTCCTCCTACCTCTCAGGCCACTGCAGTTGGTGTTGGCAGGAGAGCAGAGATCGGCCCCAAGGCCCTCACTTGTGGGGTGCCACAGGGGTCTGTTTCTCACCTCTCCTGTTTAATATCTACATGAAACCGCTGGGCAAGATCATCCAAGGTTTGGGGGTGAGGTATCATCAATATGCTGATGATACCCAGCTTTATATCTCTACCCCAGACCAGATTAGTGATGCTCTCTCTGTGATGTCCAGGTGCCTGGAGGCAGTACGGGTCTGGATGGGGAGAAATAGGCTCCTGCTCAACCCGACCAAGACGGAGTGGCTGTTCTTACCGGCATCTCAGTTTTCAAGCAATGTTCCATCTTTGGTCATGGGGGGAGAGGTGTTGCCCCCCATGGAGAGGGGAGGAATCTGGGCGTCCTCCTGGATCCACAGCTCAGTTTGGAGGAGCAGGTGGGGGCTGTGGCCAGGGGGGCTTTTGCCCAGGTTCAGCTGGTTTGCCAGCTCCGCCCTTATCTGAGCCAAGATGCCCTTCGAACGGTCACTCATGCGCTCGTCACTTCTAGAATCGACTACTGTAATGCTGTCTACATGGGGCTGCCCTTACGAACTACCCAGAGGTTACAACTGGTGCAGAATGCAGCCGTGCGGGTTGTGATGGGAGTATCCCAATACTCCCATGTTACACCCCTCCTGCGTGACCTGCATTGGTTGCCGGTTGCCTTCCGGGTTAGTTTCAAGGTGCTAGTAACAACTTATAAAGCCCTAAATGGCTTGGGTCCAGGGTACTTGCGGGAACGCCTCCTGCCAGCATCATGTGCCAATCACCCTGTTCACTCCCACAGGAGGGGCCTCCTTGGGATACCGTCGGTTAGGCATTGTCGGCTGGCGGTTCCCAGGGCTAGGGCCTTCTCCGTGGGAGCGCCCACCCTTTGGAACCAGCTCCCCGTGGATCTCCGTTTGGCCCCTGATCTCCGCTCCTTCTGCCGGGACCTGAAGACCTGGTTGTTTCAACAGGCCAGCCTGGAATGACCCGGGTGGGGGGTTTCTAACTGTTTTGGTTTTTAATGTTTTATTGTTTATTTCGACTTGCTGGTTTAATTTGTTTTTATGTAAACTCTGTGTTGTTTTATTGTTAGCCCTGAGTCCTTGGGGAGAGGGCGCATACAAGTCGAATAATTATTATTATTATTATTATTATTATTATTATTATTATTATTATTATTATTTTCACACACCAAAATGTGATCTTCAGCTAAAATATACATTCCTGTATCAGATCATCAAAGAAACTTCATAAAACATTCAGATTCATTTTTAAAAATATTTGCAGGATTCAGGGAACTGTTTGAAGGTTTATTGTGAAAAAGTATTTGCATTTGTTGGAAATGGTGAGGGGAAAATCCAAGGAACATTTAGGCTTTAACCTTAAATTATATGATTTCTAGAGCTGTAAATTCTTCACACAAAAGAACTATAAAGCTGGTGGGCAGGGAGAAAAACCTTCAGGAAACAGATAGAATGGTATATAAATGAAATACAGTTTCCAAAGGGAACCAGCTGAATTACATGGAGTGCAAGCAGCATCTCCCTGACATGTTATGGAGGTTGACTCAAATTGGACATATTAAATTGGACAAATAAAATGTTCCTTTCTAGTTGTCTTGTACTTACAGTAGATACTAAATTAACCACAATCAGTTCATAAATTTATTATAGCAGTACATTGGGATAAATTTGAACAAGGAAAAGCATGAATAGGGATCATTGAATTATGAATGTATATCGTGGTGGAAGACTTGAATGTGTGGAAAATCAAAGAGAAAAGCCAAGAGGACAGGTTCTGTGGATGCAGTCAGCATATTCCTAATAATGGATATCTGACCATCTCACATGCCTATAATTAAGTTTAAATGATGCTAGTGGAAAGTATGTACTAGAGTTTTGTGATACTGACTTCCAAACACAGCACTTTATTTTTAAATAGTTTTAATTAAAGAGTTTTACAATAAACTGAAAATAATAGAAGAAGAGTACAACCTGGAAAAAAGAAAAAAGAGTCAGAAAAAATATTTAAATATTAATTTCTGATATTCTGAACTTTCTGATATCCATTACAAAAATATGGGCAAATTAATAATTCCACACCCACTATAAAAATACATATATGATTCACTTCTTCCTACAATCCATAATTTATTCACAAATCGAACATTTTTTGCCATTGCTGTCCAAATGTTGGCAAAGAATCCATAATGGTTTACAGAATTTATAAAAGTATTTCTTATTTTAGCCCTGATCAAACAAGTCAACTTTATATACTTCTGTGGTATATAAAGTTCATCACTAGTGACAAACAGGCATTTTTATCTACCTATCAAATCCTTCTCCAGGACCTGAGATAGACAGATGGTTGTTTGATGGGGTAAATATCTTTCCTTCCAGTAGTTCAGCCAACCTGAGCCCTGCAGCCTGTTTTTCACCAGATGTCTAGAAACTCTAACACCTAGCACAGTCCATGTTGGCCTGGGTGACGACCAAGCCAATATGTGTTTCTCTAATTTATGTGTTGCCATATTTTTTTATGGAAAAGACACTCTTTGTTGGCTCCTCTGTTAAGATCTGTCCAATATGATTGAACCCCTGGCATAGCTCTCATCTTCTTCAGAGTACATGAAGTAGTGCCCCACAACCACAAAAATAGTGCCTCACTGAAGAATACTTATTATAATTATTGTTATTATTGCTTTTAGGAACTTAATCATTAATTCATCAAGTTGCTTTTAGATTCATACAATTGAATCTTCCATCTCAAAGATTTCTTCAACCTTAGAAACACTAAAAAATATTGCCCAGGTCCTTCCACATCTCTGGATTTGTCATTTTTATTTCTATTCTAGAAACAATCTCACTGATAATGTTACTGAAATATATCCACTGCACTTGCTGAGTTTTAACATTTTGTTTCATTGGGTTTATTCAGCCTGTAAGTTCCTAAAATGGCTTAACATTCTGCCTTTCCCTCATATGCTCACTGAGGGATTACTATTCCTACAAAAATTTAGCTGTGCTATTTAATATGTGTTAATTTTTTTTAGATTCCAGAACCTGACACTGAATTTAAAGGGAATAGAAAAAAAGTCATTTAGAGTTATCAGTATGACCTGTGAACTGTGGCTTGAGGCCAATATATGACTTGAAAGAAAAAGATATCATTTCTGAGACCCCAGATTCCAATCAAGATCATAAAATTGTCACAAATCATTTGGTACTACTCACTGAAAAATATCTGCCTTTGTAGAAAAATATAAGCCCTGTTCTTTGCATAAAATACCTGTATTAGCTACCCCATACTGACTGTTCTTATAGGTTCAGGTAAGCTATGCATTATACTAAGATAGATTTAGGGGAATAACACACCTACTTTGTCTGCAGTGGGCCCCAATTTAGTATTTGCCATTTCTTACTTTGGTTCAGAATAATGTCTATGTAGAATTCTAAAGAACTGCATCTAGTCTGTACAAGAAAATCTACATTATATAGACCTCTAACCTGAGAGATGTTAAAACTATGATATATGTCTCCCGATGCTCACTTTGCTGTATTTCTTGGTTTTAATTGCTATATAATTTTATTGACTAATAAAAGCAATGAAACATTGAGGGAAGACATATTTGAAATCCTCTTCAGATCATGTCTGAAGTCCTCATACTTGGGATGTAATATGTTCTTTATCTCCAGATCTGGATGGCTCAAATAGTCACAGCCATACCATCTTGATACGATTGATTTAGTGGTGGTTCCTCCCCATCCAATTTATTTCAGAGAATGTGAGACATTGATCAGGAAGCTATTGCAGTAATCTGAAAGTGAAGCAGCTAAAGCATGTAACTGTAGTTATAATCTCTCCTGCCAGATCGTATGAATTATGAAAATTAGCACTCCACTGAAGCCAATATCCAAGGTATCTCCAAGAAACTCTAGTCTTGTTGCAGAATTATCTAAGACAATCTTTACTAGCTTTGAGAAGAATGACTGAGTGGACCAAATTAAGGTAAGTATTTAATGTGAGAGGAAAGGAAAAGAAGGAAGGCCCCAAAGATCTTATATTGTTTGCAATTTGAAATGGCAAAATACACAAATCAACAAACATAACTTGTATGTACAAACTTGAAATTATAGTTGCACATCGAGAAATATGGATTTAAACATCAGTTCACTGCTTGGGGGAAGATTATGAAGAGATAATCTACATGACCATTGAATCTGTTGTTACCATATTAATTGCTTCTGAACAACATCAAGACTTTTTCTGTTCTCCTTTTATTGTTCAAGTGTGCCAGGAATGGACAGTCCTTCAACTAGAGGACATATTCAAATAGAGAAATGTCCTTTAAAATTAGGATACATGCCCACCTCTAGTGGTATAGCAGGAGATGGTAAGAAGACTGGCAGACTAGAAAAATCTTTGCCATTTCGGTTTCAGAGGGGCTGCAATAAAGAGAATTGGATACAAAGAGTTTTATTTCAGAATAATTACCCATTTCTGGCACTCTGCAGATTGTAAATTCAGCCATGCATTAGGAAATGTTTGACTCATTGCAAAACTTGATGACAAACTGGGAGAAATAAAGACTTTCTCTGTTTTTCAAATGCAAATTGAGAAGATAAGATTTCAACATTCATAGAGAGGCATGTTTCCTATTCCATTCAAGGCACAATGTTATAGCAAGTAGATAATTTTATTCCCTTTGGGGTCTATTTGGTTTTATATCGATAAAAATAAAAGAATGTGCCACCACTGCTGCTACTTTTCAGACTGATCAGCAACATTTGTCCCCAGTGATTCTAAACAGTAATCAATTATAAAGAAAAGGTAATTCAAGTATGAATTATCAATGTGCCTTGTGCATTCACAGTACACCGTGGTATCATTCTAAAGTTGCTCAGGCTGCACTGAAGAGTCAGAGAAATAATACTGGAATTCAGCTGGTTAATGGTTTGGCTAGCCAAACCAAAGAAAACCCATGTTTTGAATAGAATATAATCTCTTTTCTGCCTTGTCTAGCAAATGACCTTTTCTAGGGATCGTGATCTTAATTAACTGTATAATGAATTAATTAGTTTAATTAATTGTATAAGGAATAATCAGTCTAATGAAGTAAATAGAGTAGAGTCCATCTGAATGCACAGTACCATGGAAATGCAACAGCATGCAGGATGGATTAAAGCAATGAGGATTAGGAAAATTCAGAGAATGATTTTATTCAGAGAATGAATAGAAGCACCAAGATTGAGGACATGAACATGAATTCAGGAGCTATTGGACAACTGTTGGTAATTGTCTGATAACTATCTCTCTGCCTACATTAGTTAAGAAAATTGTTGATTTATAACGTGTATCTCTTATTAGCTGTGTTGGAATGGAGAAATTTATTAAAAAGGACAGCTATTCAAGCTTTGATTCTATACAATTGTTGTACTGTATATTGTTGACTTCTATAATGAATGTGCCCACCAGGGACAAAGATCTTGGGTGGTGCTGAAGCAAGTTTTCTATACATTCCTGCTCCCAAGAATATGTGTGAATAAGAAAATTATATAAAATTCATAGTTTGTAAGTAGGCTGTCTCTTTTTCTGAACATAATTAATTGATGGATTTCATTTCATCAAGTTGTTGTTGACTCTTAGCAATCACATAAATATGGTAGATTTTTCTCCACGATGATGGTTCTCCTTTTCTTTTCTTTTTTCAATTTTAGCCACATTCTCTTTTCCCAAAGAAACCAGATTAAGAATCTTACATTTTTTCTTCCTGTGTGTAAGAGAGTTTGAACTGAACCTCAGCATGGTAGGAAGAATTGTTTCCTTGCCTTGCTGCTAAAAAAAGAAAAGGTGAGCATTATAACAGATCTCTAGTGCAAAAGGAACTACAACAACGAATCTCATCCCAGGCTTGATTTCAGCCGTGATTTTGCTTGTGTCACTTGCCAGAGTTTCAGAGCACGAGCTTGCTCATTTATTTAGCATAATGCTATACTCAAATCAGGTAAATTACCCAAATGATTGTGCTTAATTACTTATTTGCACATTCAGTTAACCAATCTGAACACCAAGGTGTAGTAATTCTATGTAACTCAATGAAGTGGGCATTTATGATTGCAATCAGTATACAATTCTTCGTATCTAGCTAAATGAACAGATTACAGATTTATAAAATGAGTAAAGGGAATAACATGCTTTTTGTCAGCAAGCAGTGATCCCGGTGTAGAACTAAGCTTTTCAGAAGAAGGACACCATGAAATTACAGATTAAGCCATGGTAGTCACATGTCTTCTGTTCTCCTTGTCTAAGTGTTCTGCTTGTCTAAACTATGTTAGGCAAAGAGGTGCAGTTTACAGTATCCATGGAATTTCATCTGTTGTACCAAGCAACAGGCATCTCATGTGAACAAAGAAAGGTCTTGTTTAAAAGTTGAAGTAACAGTTGACCAGTTCAGACTCTAGCATCTCCTGCTGTTGAATGTCAAGAAGTAGGACTAAGAGATGGCATTATCTGAGGTACTGTAGAGTTATTGCCAGTTTGAGGCAATACACTAGAGATTATGGTTTGTCTTTCTAGCTATGCTTGTACAATGTGCTTAGTTCAATTCATCTGTTTTCTGGACACATACAATACATTGAATGATAAACCAACTAAAAGTGCATTTTAGACTTGGAAAAGATAAACATTTTATATTTACAATGTGGTAGGGCAAGGGTGTCAAATTCAAGGCCCGAGGGCCGGATCTTGCTGGCAGGGTGCTTAGATCTGGCCTGCGGGGCCACCCTGGAAGCAGCGAAGGACCAGCCCACAGTGCCTCTGCCAGCGAAAACAGAACTAGGGAGGGTTGTGTGTGGCCCTCCTGTGCTCCATTTTTGCTGGCAAAGGATTGCAGGAGGCCATCGCAGCCAAAATGTAGCTTGGGAGCCTGTTTTTGTTGGCAGAGAGCTTGGGCTGCCACAGGCACCTCAACATGAGTGACATTGAGCTGGCCACACCCACCTTGACCATGCCCACCCCAGCCTCCCAAGGTCAAACACAACCCTGATGCAGTCCTCAATGAAATTGAGTTTGACACCCTTGTGGTAGGGGATTCACCTAAGCTAGAGATTTATACTTTAAACTATAGTTTTCCCAGACAGAAGTCCACTTCTGTTTCTTCAAGCAATGTACACACTCAGTAGTATTTCTTCCCTTCTTTATCTTGTTTCTTTTTGGAAGAAACTTGCATGTTCATATATGCTTTTGGAACATCACAAATTAGTAGTAGTACCATTTGATAACTGATCAGAATGGAGTTGGGTTGTTAATCACCCCTGTTCTTTTATTGGAGCATATCTAATATTTGTTATAATAGTATTTGTTATAATAGTATTATAATAGTTCCTTGACCGGCTTACAAATATAAATGATAGAGCGCTATAGAAATATAGAATATAGAAATTCTAGATTGGTTTGTCTAAATTGGTGTCCTTTCCATGGGCTGTAACTCCCATCAGTTTCAGCAAGCAACAGGAGAATATTAGATCTTGAAACCTATTCTTGTTTGTTTTAGTAGGATTTTTAAAGCAGAGGTCGATTAAGTACTGTTGGCTCTTCTTGTTTTATCATTTGTGTGGTTTTGTTTGTTTTATCTGCCTTTCATCTGTTATCTTTAGTTTAACTTGATTTATTGTTTTTTTATGTGATTTGTCAATCGCTTACAAGATAATTGGTATAAGTATAAACATGAGTAAGAATACAGGAAATAGGTACGAATAAATGGGGACAATAGGACAGGGATTGTAGGCATGGTTGTGCACTTATGCACGCCCCTTACAGACCTCTTAGGAATGGGGTGAGGTCAATAGTGGATAGTTTAAGGTTAAAGGAGTGGATGTTAGAGGATGTAACAACAGAGTCAGGTAGTGCATTCCAGGCATTGACCACTCTTGTACAATTAAGTATCATATTTTGACCTTTGTTGTAGATAAAACAGGAGCCTCTTCTCACTTTCCACTCCTCCTCATATTGGAAACTTATTATGTATGTCACTGCAAGAACTCATAGACCTTCCGAAGCATATTTTTTGAGACTTGTCAGGGAGATAAAGGAATGGAGGGTCTTGGGGATACCACTGCATGCCCTTTTGTACCTACAATTAGAGAATTACATTGGTAGAAACACATTGGTACATAATTTGTTACTATGCCAAGGTGAATTTCAGTAGCACTATTACTATAACCATTTATCCTGCCACCATGGATAGATAGCTCACTTTCTTTGTTCAGTTTGATTCAGTTCAGTTCAGTTTATGCTGTAGTTTAGTGCTGCAATCAAAATCTGACATTTAAACTTGCTTAAATAATGGTTCATCTTGTGTACCAATTATACCAGCTTCTGGACCAGAAGACTTTATTCAAGCCTTAGTACCATCCATTTGGATTGTTGTAATGCTCTTTACATGGGGCTGCCCTTGAAAAGGCACCAGAGATCAGGAAAAGAAGTAATGGGTGGATATTTGTCAGAGAGAGATCCAAACTAGAAGTAAGAAGAAATTTTCTGTCAGTGAGGGCAATTGATCAATAGAATAGCTTGGGTTGTGGGTGCTCCATCACTGGAGGTTTTTAAGAATAGACTGGACAACTATTTCATTGGGATGGTATAAGACAAAGCTTCCTTGAGCAAGTGTTTGGACTAGAAAATTTCTGAGGTCCTTTCCAATCCCATGATGCTATAATTCATTCAGAATCTGCAACAGGTCCAGGTAGTGTTTGGGGATGCTTCATGATATTCCTTGATGCCAGCTCTGCTCTGTGAGCTCCACTGGCTCCCATTAGACTTCTCCCAGTGGACTTCTGAGTGCAATTTAAGGTGCCAGTTTTCACCTACAGAACTTTACATGGCACACGATCAGGTTGTTTGCACAACTGTCTCTCTAATTGTTTCCATTCACCCTAACACATCCTGCAAGAATCATGCCTTTCTTTGCTTCAATGGATGCCCAATGCAACAATGTCCCTTCCACCCCCATCCCAAGAGCTGGATGACCCTGCTCCCCCAGCTTTATTTATTAACCAAATTTAACAGCGAGATGGATGGCAAATAAATTTAAATAAATAAGTAAATAAATTGATATGCCACCCAATCCCAACAACTAAAACAAAAGAAATACAACAACTAATTCAAGACCAGACAAAGAGGAAGCCTTTTAGTAAGGTATTGAAAACTTGGGTCTTCCTTTAGGCACCAGGAGACTAAATCAGTCTGGAGGATCTATGTGGTTCTGAACATACTGCTTGAAAATGAGATAATTTTCAGACCATGGGCATATGATGTGAGCGTATGAGAAGATGATAGGATGATGATGACAACATTGATGACTGTTGCTTGTGATGTTTTATTTTAGGTTGATACGGTGTTTTTTGTTTTAATCCACTGTGCGCTCTTATAAGTGTCTATATAAAATGCTTAAATCAAATCAAATAATTATTATGGTCATAGACAAGCCTAGTATGCATATATGTATAAATAAATTAATAAACAAAATATTGTTTTACAGACAGACATTCCCATAGAAGGGAGCATGCCAGACAAGACATAAATGATAATGCAGTTTCCTGTGCCACAGAAATAAACTCAACAAATGCAAATGAAACTTGTATAGATATCAATTACCTTTCTCATGTGGAATCTGAAGTGAGAAATATGATTTTGATCAATAGTAACATAGCTAAGAGATTAAAATAACACCATTTCAATCTCTTATAAATATTTTAGCTTCTACCATGCAAAACATGGTGCTGATTGTTAATTATACCAGTCCAGTTACCAACAGAATATCAATATTAAGATATATGCATTTTATCAGGCACCAGTGATAAGATACAGCATGCAGGTGTTAAGAAAGGACTTGGTGCAAGTGACTTAAGTTTGAATTAAGGGAGAGACTTCTATTGCCAAATACCAGAAGGAATATTCACCCTTGAATTGCTAATAAAATATGCTCACAAGTTGGGAAAACTCCATCAAGCTTGAAATTTAAATCGTTAAATATTTTTTTCTGCAATCCCAAAGTGATGACAATCTCTGCAGCTTAAACATGGAAATGAAGGTATTTAGTTTCATATAATGGGGTGGTGGATGTCTTCCTCACTATAAATGGGACGTAACAGGAATAAGGAGCTGAGGACTGGATCTTTTTCTGGTAAATAATGAGTTTTTCAGCTTAATGATCATTGCCTATGCTTTGAATCAACTCTCTTACCTGGCCATCAATTGTGGGGAAAATGCTTTGTACCTCCATTGCTGTTATTTAATTGATAGAAAAGCCTTAGCATAATGCAGATGAATGAATCCACTCCAAAAATTCATCATGCAAACCAGCACGTTCTCTCTCCAGGGCCAGCCAGCAGCCTTGATGCTTAGCAATTAGAGCCCAATTCATGTCAGCAACTTTAAGCCTTTTAAAAGAAGAAGACAATAAATATATTTACAGTATAAATATTGCATGCAAATAAAGCCTATGATGATTCTTTCTTTATAACCGAAGCCATTCTTACAGTAGAAATCTTGAGCTGCCACTCGTCCTCATTATTCTTCTGTTATTTTCCATTGTTTTGAAGCAGCAGGAGAAGCAAAATAAAACCCTTCAAATGTCAAACTAGCAGGTCGTAAATAAACAGCTCCCCGCTCCTTCCCCTTACTCAGAGCCAAACACATTTATTCCATCCTTTGTTTGTTTTTTTAAGTTAAAAAAACATTACTCAGCGTAACATGAAGCCTAATTAAAATTTTACACAGTATGTCTTTTAATTAGATATGGCTGGAGTGGTGAAAGCTATCAATAAGTACCAGGATAATAGTAGAAAATGGCTTTTCAAAAATGAACAGCAGGCATGAATCTACATGGCCACAGGGTGCTGGTTGAAAGTCATAGTCTTGACAGGGGTTAAGGGCTGAAAAAAAACCCAGATGATCCCTCGGGGACAGTCAAGAGTTAGAGAAATTTGTTAGCTATTTTGCTGTTCCTAATATTATTTTCTTGTAATTGGACTTGTAATTGGACTTGGATATTATCTAGATTTTTGCATTAGTTATTACTTTGTAAGCTTAAATCTATCTATCTATCTATCTATCTATCTATTTATCTATTTATCTATTTATTTATCTATTTATTTATCTATTTATTTATTTGATTGGTCAATCGCTTACAAGATAATAGGTATAAGTATAAACATGAGTAAGAATACAGGAAATAGGTACGAATATGGGGACAATAGGACAGGGACAATAGACATGATTGTGCACTAATGCACGCCCCTTACAGACCTCTTAGGAATGGGGTGAAGTCAATAGTGGATAGTTTGAGGTTAAAGGAGTGGGGGTTAGAAGATGTAACAACAGAGTCAGGTAGTGCATTCCAGGCATTGACCACTCTGTTGCTGAAGTCGTAATTTCTGCAATCAAATCTGGAGCGGTTTACATTGAGTTTGTATCTGTTGTGTGCTCTTGTATTGTTGCGGTTGAAGCTGAAGTAGTCATTGACTGGTAGGACAGTGTAGCAGATAATTTTGTGTACTTTGCTTAAGTCCAACCATAGGCGGCATAGTTCAAGGTTGTCCAAGCCCAAAATTTCAAGCCTGGTGATATAGCGTATTCTGTTGCAAGCAGAGGAGGGTAGTACTCTTCTCATGAAATACTTCTGGACTCATTCAATTGTATTAATGTCTGATATACAGTGCGGATTCCAGACAGATGAGCTGTAATTGAATATTGGTCTAGCAAAGGTTTTGTATGCCCTAGTTAGCAATTCAATATTTCCAGAGGAGAATAAATGGGGTAGGAGCATGCCCAGGACCTGGACATTATAATTCACAGCACAACACATCTTATTTTATGCACTGCCAGTTCACCTGTGACAAAGTTTTAGCTCTGGTTTGACTCTGGCCATCACTTTCAAACAACAGTAAACAATAACAATAAAACGTGATGCTTGAAAAATGAGAAAATATGTGGACGAAAGGTTTAAAATTCACACTTAAACTATAATTTAAAAGAAAAATTTTATAAGATGATGTATTGCTGGTATTTAACATTGGATGTTATCTAGAATGTAGAAAGGAATTTCAAATGAATGTTGGAAATGTAAAAGTAAAGAAGGGACCTTTTATCATTTATGGTGGACATGTGATAAAGCAAAGAAATTTTGGAGTAAGATTCATATTTTAATACAGAAAATTCTTAAAATGAAGATAAAGATGAAACCAGAAACTTTTCATTTGGGTTTAATGGGAAAAGACTTGGGGAGGAAATTGGAACTTTGATCTTATATATCTTGATATAAATATGTTGATCTTATTTATTTATTTATTTTATTTTAATTACATTTATATGCCGCCCTTCTCCGAAGACTCAGGGTGGCTTACAATTTTTGGAGCACAACCCAATGTGCTCAGCAATAGCCTTCATTCCATTGTATATGCCTGCTTATTACTAAGCGGCATTTTTACAAGGTCAGCTAATTGCCCCCAACAATCTTGGCTCCTCAATTTACCTACCCCGAGAGGATGGAAGGCTGAGTCAACCTTGAGCCTGGTGGGATTCGAGCCTACAGTAATTGTAGACAGCTGGATCTTAAGAGCAGGCATTTACAGCCTGAGCCACCAAGGCTCTATTATATATGCAGGACATAAAAATGGAAGGACATTTTGATTCCCACCATGGACGAATGGCTACAGAAGATGTTGGAGTTGGCAGAGATGGCTAATTTGGCTGCTCTGATCAAAGAAAAGAATAAAAGTACTTTTGTTGCTACCTAGAGACCACTTCTGGACTTTGTGCTTCAGGTGAAAAAAAAATGAAACTCTGATTTTGGGTTTTACAGATCAGATTGATTTGTTGTTATAGAAATGGCCAGTGTATATATTATTATTATGGAAAAGCGAACAGTTGAGGTTCAGTATTGATGCTTTATTCTACTGCAACAGAGGGAGTTGGAAGTCAACACATTTTTTTTCCTTTTCTCCCTCCCCTCCTCACTTTTCTTTCCCCTTCTCCTCCCCACTGTGTCCTATTATTTGCTTTTGTATTTTTTGTATTTTATTCTATAATCTAATAAAATGTTTTTAAAAACTGGGGGGGAGAGAAACAAACAAGAACAGAGTCAGTTTGGTGTAGTGGTTGAGGTGCTAGCCTAGAAACCAGGAGACTGTGAGTTCTAGTTCCATCTTAGGCATGAAACCCAGCTGGGTGATTTGGGGACAGTCAGTCTCTCTCAGTCTAACCCACCTCATGGGATTGTTGTGGGGAAAATGAGAGGAAGCAGGAGTATTAGGTATATAAACTGCCTTGAGTTACTTACAAAGTAATAAAGGGATAAAAATCAAACAGGCTGCAATTTTATCTGTAACTTTTACATTTTTGATAGATTGTCAAATACATTTAAGAATATCATGCAGTTGCACATACACACAAACATACAAACTTGAACTCTGTTTATATACATAATTTAGTTACATTATGCTATGCACAATGGCATAATAAACCACTCGGCAGCTTTAGAATGAATTAGTGCTTTTAAATTCCCTACATATAGGAGTCAAAACTGACCTTGTTTGCTTCTTTCTTTCTTGAGAGAGAGTGAAAGAACAAGTTAAAACATTTTTTTAAAAAAAATCCTATGTATATATTTATTTAGTTGATGAATGCAGTAAGCATTAAACAAAATATTTAGGTACTGCACAACAGGAAGAACCTTTATGTCATCTCAAATCACTGCAAACATCATTCTCGTCAGTGGCATCGGTTGACACATTTCGATACCACTAGTTGTCAAAGCCTGGTTCACACATGTACACTGGCCATTTGACAACTAGATACTACATCATGATATATCTGTATAAAAATGTGACAGCAGAGCATGACTAAAATATTCTCCATGACCTTAGGCACAGAATACTTTCAATGAATCCTCTTCACACATTCAGTTGCTTCTCATTAGATACATATATCAACTGCTCTCTGTGTTTTGTATGTATAAACCACCCTCGAAGTACAATGAATCAACTGTAGAGAACTTAACTAACGCATAGATCCTTTGAACCGTTCTTCAGCTGTAAAAGACTGTCTAGTCATTAAATTAATAGTGTTTGCATATGCCAGATTTGGTCCATAAATTACACATGGTGTGCAAACATGATATACGTGATGTACATGATCTTTAGAAGGCTTTTAAGAAAAGGACCGAGTTTGCTTTTCATAGTTCTCAATGAACCATGCAGGTTGCCCAGTGTTATTCTGACTAAACTGCATCTTACTTTTTTAACCAATATGATTAGGTAATTTTTTATGTATGCTCAAACGGCAGAAAATGCATAGCATTATCCCTCCCCACATATTCATTGCGACCTCAGCATTCAGGGCAGACCAAAGAAAGAAAATGAATTGACTGTGTATCCCAGTGTTCTTTCTTTCTGGAAATATTGATTAGCTTCTCCAAATACATCTGTTCATTTTATTCCTTTTAAAAATATTTTCTTTTCCTCCTCAGGGAAATGTTTCAAATGACCCTTTGTTCACAGGAAAGGACAAGAATAGCCAACAAACATGTTTTTGTACTAAAATTGAGTTTAAGAAATGCCATTGGTGAAGAAAGGAGGACACTGGGGAGGTTAGCAGATCTGAAGTGAGTTGATCTTTTGAACGGGTCCTTGTGCACCCTCCCCCACTAACCTGGAAGAAGCCACTTACCTGCCTGTCAGCCTGGGACTTGCAACTTCCTGCTGGCTTCTCCATTGTTTTTTGTTATTTGGGAGCCAGCAGAAAGTTGCCCTGCCTAACAACTATGGGATTCAGGTAACAATGATAACTGGGATTGCAAGGATTGCCAGGAAACAATGGGATTGCATTTTATGACTATATACACCATGATGGAAATTCCAGTCTCACTTGCCATTATAAGTTGAGGACCACCTATACATTCAAAACTCATTCATGTATTTATTCATTCACTGATATACTCAGAATTGATTCACTGGAATCTACCCAAATGCAAGATGTAGAATGATAACAAAAGCTTAAAAGTGGACTAATATACTAAGTAAATCCATTTAAATAATTATGTTTTCAATTGAGATTATAGTATGTGAACAATATGATGATGATTACTACTATTATTATTTTATATCCCCCACCATTTATTTATTTTATTAAATGTATACATCACCCAACTTTCAATATTGCTAGGTGGTTCTCAAGTAAAATAAAATTAAAAGACAAGAAATAAATTAAATAAAAAAAATAGAACAATGGAATAAGGACAGGAAAGATGACAAAAAGCAGACAAAAAAAGAAAAGAAAAGAAACAGACTCATATATCCCAACAGGTGTTTCAATTAGCCTTGTCAAGGCCTGGGTGAAAAGCTACATCTTCAAGGTCTTTTGAAACACTAGCAGGGTGGAGTCTGCCCTGATCTCAGGGACAGCTTCATACCAGAAGGCAAGTACTACAAAAGTGAAGGTGCATTTCCATAGCCCCACATTATTTAATAGAAGGAAACCAGAGAGTGCCAAGCTATTGGATTGATTTGTGAAGAAGATACTATGGGAGATAGATGGTCCCTCAAGTAACCAGGTTCTATGCTGTGTAAGGCTTTATGGATGACAACTATCCATAAAGTTTTGGAGATTTGTTTTTATGATTTTAATTTTGATTGGGTTTCTAGTTAGTTTTTAACTGTTGTGATATTTGTATTGTATTGTTTTTATATGGTTGTAAGCCACCCCGAGTCCTTTGGGAGATGGGGTGGCCTAGAAATCCAAATAAATAAATAAACAAACAAACAAACAAACAAACTAGCACCTTGAAGAACACCTAGAAGCAAACTGACAACCAGTGCAGCTCACAAAAAGGTGCCCCATGGGCTTGATCAGCCATGCCCTCATTGACCATGCCATTGAACTCTGGACCAGTTGAAAGTTCTGATGATCTTCAAGAGCAACCCCATGAGGAACACATTGCAGTAGCCATGTTATGAGGAGATTGGAGTTTGAGCGACTATCTGACAGTCTCCCCAAGACTATCTGACTTTCTCCTCCTCTAGGAAAAGACACAAATTCTCTTTAGAAGCTCCAGGCATCTTACATGGCAATCTCCCTGTATTTTATGCCCAGAATAATCCATGGCTGAGAATGGATTTTAATTTTGGTTTCCTCAGTTGTAGTCCAATATTTTATTATGCACTGTACCACATTAACTCTTGTTATAGAAGGAGGATTAATGACTGGATACAATCTTGAATGGAAAAATTCTTTTGGAGAATTATTTATTCAGTTAAATGTTCAGAGAATTTTGACAATTCACTTGAGGAAAGCAATTCAGGGTTCACCAAACAGGAGCAGGAGACCACAAGGAGCCAATGAATGATAACTAATCCATTCTGTTCTGAAGCTTAAATCTGTTGTACTGGCAGGACAACAAGAACAACCTCATGGCATAACTCAGACTGTGACAAGGTGTATCTTTACAAATGGTATATAGACTTGTGTGTGTGCTTTCAGGGTTTACAAGCTCATCCAATCAGCCAACTCTAAGCAGTATATAACACCTCAGTATAAGCAGTATACTGAGCACCTCAAATACATACTTTGGGGATAAAAAACAAATCACCATATTTAAAAACAGAATGTACATTGTAGTCACATCTACAAAGCACAACTCACATTCAATATGTGAAAAAAAGTTAAATAATCAGATTGGTCATCTGGAGAAAGAGTTATAAAGAATTTGGTCACCATGGCTTGTTGAAGTAACCAGATTCTCTATAATGTTCTAAAATCAAAAGGGAAGGGTTTGTGTTATCTGGGGAAAGCGGTTCCAGGGGAGGGGTCAGCAAGGAATGAAAAGGCACCTTTCCATGGCCCCTGAAAATGGCACTCACTTTTTGAGGGGACAATGTGATTCTTATAGGACAAGTAGGAAGTCATAGGGTGTTTCCAGTAAGTCTCACATCCAGGCATTAAAACTAGAATAGAATTAGAATTATTAGAGTTAGAATTATTAGAGTTAGAATTATTAGAATAGAATAGAATAGAATAGAATAGAATAGAATAGGAATTGGAGAATTATTAGAATAGAGTAGGTAGAGTAGAGTAGAATAGAACAGAACAGAACAAAACAGAACAGAATAGAATAGGAGAATCATTAGAATAGAGTAGAGTAGAGTAGAGTAGAGTAGAGTAGAAGTAGATAGAGAGTAGAATAGAATAGAATAGAATAGAATAGAATAGAATAGAATAGAATAGAATAGACCTCTGCTCAGGCAGGAAACCCTATACCATTTCAAACAAATGGTTGTCCAATCTCTTCCTACAAACTTCCAGTGTTGAAGCATTTACAACTTCTGAAGGAATTAGGTGATTATTTGTTCCAGTGATTAATTGTTCTGTCAGGAAATTTCTTCTTAGTTTTAGGTTGCTTCCCTCCTTGATTAGTTTCCATCCATTGCTTCTTGTCCTGCTTTGGAGAATAGCTTGACTCTCTTTTCTTTGTGGCAACCCCTGAAATACTGGAGCTTTCTTGACTTCCACAAAGTGTCTGAGTTACCTGCCTTTATCCCATGTCCTGAGTCTCAAGCTACCAATAAGGAACCCCTTCAAGGCAGCAAATGTGGTGAGTGACAGCTTTTCAGTTCTAGCATTTTTCCCTCACTTTTTAAAATCAATTTGATGCTGCTGGCAATTTGCTTGGTAATAATGAGTTAACTTGAAAATGTCTAAACCAGTGCTTCTCAACCTTGATAACTTTAAGATATGTAGACTTCTGGGAGTTGAAGTTTGATTTTAGCCATTTAATCTTCCTTCACCCAACAATATGCTTATGTCACTTGATCTGTGCACATGTTCTATGGGACCAACTTACAACGGAGTTTGCTACAGATGCTTTCAGTGATTTATTCAGATCTTATTGTTCTCATTAGAATTAACCTGAGTGATAGATTGAAATTTGTTCACTGCTGCTATCTGTTTGCATCAGCTTATTACAGATTCCAAATGACACATCTACAACTCTAACAAAGGCTCTGGTTTCTTACAAAAAAACTGTTGAAGTAGAAAGAAAATCTTTATGGGATGAGTCATACTAATAATAATGATCAAGCTATGTAGTCACATCATTCATCGGGTATTAATCTTACTGTTAGTAAAATTAAGTAGTAGAGAGAACAAACAACTTTTTCCAGATAGCATTTTACCCTTAAAGTAAACAGATGTATTGTTATATTGAGTGAGCCAGTAAAAGTTATTGAAGAAATTCAATATAATTTCTTTTATAAAGAAATTATAAAACATAAACTACAAGTGGAAATATTTAAAATAGAAAAATTGCCATAAAACCCAAATTTGCCCAAACCATTTCAGAGTTATTAGTCTTCTAAATTTGCTACTTAGATTCACAGTAGTATAAGTACTGTATAGGAAGTCTTCAGGGCTGTCTCAGGTTGGTTGGTTGCCTGCATATTCCACAAAGGGAACTAGTTGTTCCAACTAGGGAACAACATCGGTGCTAATAAGTGTGAGGTTTGATCCTTGTTTGTCTACAGTAGCCTGTCTGCCATGTTAGAGGATATGTTAAGCTTTGATTAGATTCAGGGTAGATGGGACTGGGTATGGAACACTTAAAGATGGGGAGAAACTTCTGTGAAAGTACTCTTAAACTAGTATAGGGGGCTGGATGGAGGTGGACATGTAACTGGATAACAGATCCCATTTTAAAAACATATACAGTTATATGTTTGGCATTATTACTTCTTGCACAATTGGCAGAACATTAAGGCTACTATGCACTACATGTAAATTATTAAATTATCAACCATCTGAACTGCAATATTTCCTGCCATGGCCCAAAATAGTGACCTTTTTATTAAAATTCTTCTGAAAGAAGAGATATTTCATGAATATTCATAGCATACTTTAGGTCATTGGGTTTGAGAACACAAAGTAGGAAAGGAAGGATGAATCTATGTATGCACAGTCTTTTTTTCCTTCCTTTATGCATAAAATCCAGAAATGGCTGAGCAAGTAGGCAGTGGCCTGTGAAAAGATGACTCTGGGCTAGACATGAAAGAATAAATAAGAAATATCAGAAAGCTAAATGCATTCAAAGGAAATGCATCTGGAGTATGTATAAGGGAATTTGAAAGATTGTGATAAAGACAACATTATAAACCACAGAAAACCTGTGGGGAGTTTTAACTAGAGAAAAATAAGAATCTGATAATGATTAAACCCAGTGGCTATATTATTGACCTTATCATAGTTCCTTCTTGTTGTTGTTTGTTAAAAGAGTATCCTTAAGCTTCTTTTAAAAGATCTGTTAGGGAAAGGATGCCCTTGAAATAAGGATATAACTAGAAACTTTCAGGCTACCAGTGTCTTGCTATTTTACAAAGACAGATTGGTAAAGCAATATTCAACTCCTGCAGTAATGGTAATGGTAATGTGGTAAACATTGGTCAACACTTAGATATCCAGAGGGGCAAAATTTAATTGAATATAGAGATTAAAACAGAGGGTTCTTTCTGAATACAATTTAATCAGGTATCATGATCCAGAACAGGACTGTCAAACTCCTGGCCTGTGGGACGGATGCATCACATGCTGGCCATGCCCATGCCCAGTTTAGCGAAGGGGGGGAAAGTCCCGATACGTCACATGGGCGTGGCAAGCATGTGACGCATCGGCCAGGAATTTGGCAGCTATGATGACGTGACTTTGACACCCCTGAATCACATAGTTGGGGGGGGGGAGTTATCAGTGTTAATTAGCAATAGCATTATAAAACTTTTAAAAGAATCCCTACAAAATCTATTCTATTTTCATTACCATCATAAGCATCTAGTATATACAGTAAATACATATACAGTATGTAATAATTTAAGACTGCAAATCATATGTTCAACTATTGCTATGGATTCTGTAAAATATACTTTCAGGAGTAGGTTTCTGTATATCAGAAACCTACTCCTGATAGTAACACTGATGTAGTGATTAAGGCACCAGGCTAGAAACCAGGAGACTGAATTCTAGGCTTGCTTTAGACATCAAAGCAACTGATGTCCTTAGGCCAGTCATTCTATCTTAGCCCTAGGCAAAGCAAGCCACTTCTGAAATTTTGCCAGGAAAATTGTAGGAACTTCACAAAACTGACTCAAAGGGACACATACCCAAACAATACTTTTTATTATATTTCCTTTTTCTTATCTCATGCTTTTATTTTCATTACTATTTTTATTCCTTGCCTGAATTTTTCATATTGTTTATGCCGAAAGGAAACTTTTGGGATGGGCATGTATATGTGCCTTGAATAGGTTGTGCCCACCCAAATGTAGGAAATATTACATAAGACTTAAAACTGATTAGTGTCTGAAGATAACATTGTCTCATACTCTGAGCATTCTCAGTTAATTATCTGCTATAATATTACAGCACTTTTATTTTTTTCTTTTAAAAAATGTCCAGATGAAGTTTAACACGATAATTAGCCATGAGTACTGAAGGCTGAAGAACAGAACACATTTTGGCTTCCCATTATTAATAAAATTTTAGGCTGACATTCCCTTGCCAAGAGATGCATGTAACTTAAAAACAATACTTCTGCAGTAATTATTCTCTTTATTTCAATTTATATGGCTGCCATCTTAAAAACACATGGCTGCTGCTGCAAATTAGACAATGTGGCACATCAATAATATGTATGAATCTTCAAAAGGGTGCTTAATTTCAATGAAGGATTGAAAAAGCATCTTTTTCAAATACTTGAAGAGCTGTGATACTCCATTCATCACTAAGAAAGCAAAATTCATTTCCACTGAAATACCTTAGTGGATTGAGGCACCGAAGTTCCACCTTAATGCCTTGTAGATTGAAGCAACTCACCTCTTTGAATTGTTTCATAGTATCAAAGCAAATTGCGACCTGCCTCACAGAGCATAAAAATATAGAATCATAGGACTAAAAGGGACCTTGAAGGTCTTCTAGTCCAACCCCTACTCAAGGCAGGAGAACTTATACCATCCCAGTCAAATGATTGTCCGGTCTATTTTTGCAAATCTCCAATGATGTAGTACCCACAACTCCAGAAGGCAAGCTATTCCATTGATTAATTGTTCTGTTGGAAAAAAATCCTAAATTCCAAGGTTGAATCTCTCTTTAACAAGTTTGCACCCATTACTTCTTATTCTGCCCTTCTATGCTAGTACCCCACTCTCTTGGTCTGCAAATGATATCTAGGATGTTTTTGAACTATGGATAATTATTGGTTTTTCCACATTTAGACAGCATGGAACTAAAGAGTTGCCAGGATCACAACATGATTACGGAAAAATTCTTGAAGGAATCAATCCCCTTACACCTGAGGGGAGTAATGTGTGGCCTGATTAATATTCAGCTCTCAAAACCATATGGTGATAGAACTTTCAAAACATCTGGAAAGCACCAGATTGGAGGGGATGTGGTTTTAAATTGCATTCACACAACTTGCTTAACGTTGATATTGAATTAACCATTCTCTGGGTTAACACGCTGTAGAAACAGTTGCTTGATATGTAAATCAGCTGGTGGGATGTGTTGTATGAACAGAGCCTTAAGTATCTCTGTACTCATGAAAACAAACAAACACTAGCCTGAGACCAACTAAACTTTCAATGTCATCCATTGGAATCTCAGCAACTCAGAGCCCTTCAAGGCTAATAACAAGAGACAGGAAGCCAGGGAGATGGGACCATTCTTTCATCAATGAGTTACCCTTTTGCCAATTTTCTTCAACAAGTGCAGGCTTGTTTTGAAATCTATGTACCAGGAGAGACATTCAGTGTGCCTGCTATATAAAGTAGCAGGTGTTGATTCAATTGCTGCTTCCTTGTCCATACGGTGACTCAGCTGACAGTAAGTGAGATTTGCAGATGCTTATTGAATTGTGACTTACTCAACTCTGTTGCTATTCTGCTTAAATTAATTTAGCAATGTTCTCCCACCTTCTGCTCACCTCTTTCCTGGATATTCAAACTACTGCCTTGGAGCATTTTATTTTTCCTATTTATTTTAGGCTTCCTGAAATCTCTGATGCAGGAACAAATCTTGTACACAAATTATCTTTGTTTCTCTTTATGAGCAATTAGCTGCTGAGACCTACATTCCAGTAGCTTTCATTGTTTACTTCACGTTGCACTTTCTGACTCTCTGCCTTTCATCCTTAGGTACTAAATGGTGAAGGTTATAAACAATCCAGTTAGGCAGCCACCCAATCTTTTTAGACTCACTAATGAATTTTGACAATATGTGAAAGCCAATGCATATTATGTGCAGTTTGCAGGGCCTTGGAAAGCTTTTTCATTCAAGTTCCACATAATCCAGTATCTGTTTTACAAGGTTCTTAATTATTATTCGAGCCTTCAACACTCAAGAAAAAATTTGCCGGCACACTTAGACTGGGCAATTTTCAAGCAGTCCATTGTTTATATTTCTCAATTCTAAGGTTAGAATTATTTCAACAAAATTAGCAGAGATAAGTGCAGAATTCTTCTCAAAGTAGAAAAATATTTATTAAAATGTCAAGACATATGTGCTATATGCCTATATTAATCTAGGGTTAATAAATGTAAGCTGCAAAAATCTAGATGACCGCTAGATGGCAGGAAAAGAGATAGAACAAACCATTTTCTACATGTAATTATCATCTGGATTTTTGCAGCCCAACAAGATTTGGTAGTCCTGTTAAGATTTATTAGATTTCTATCCTCCAATCCTGGGGTTACCAGATGTCGAGACAAAGCAGAACATGTATTCCTTTTTGTCCTCATGCGCTCCACCTGGCAGGCACTTAACATCATCCGTATGTTTTTTAAAGTTTTTTTAAAACACAGTATCTCTCCTTGAGCTGCTTTTCTCCACTGTGCAGCATTTCCCTAATAAGTACAACTGCTAGTTAACCAGTTGGTATCTGTTATCTTAACACTGATTATTAGTATTCCTCCAGCAGGCTTGCACTGCAGTTGAAGTTGACAAGACCTTAATCAGTTACACTCTGAAGAATTTTGCCTCCTAACTAGCTCCAGCATACTTCTGAGATTAAAAGAAAACACTCTTTCTGATGCTGGAAAAAGTAATTTCACATAAAGATAAGTGCTAGTAGTTTGACCTGGTGGTGTTCAGCCCGTGACAAACAGACAGCTGTCAAAGAGCAGGCATTTGACAGCCTGAGCCACCATGGCTCTTCCCACCAAAGTGGTCCCTATTTTTCTACTTGCATTTTTACATGCTTTCAAACTGCTAGGTTGGCAGAAGCTGGGACAAGTAACGGGAGCTCACTCCATTATGTGGTGCTAGGGATTCGAACCGCCGAACTGCCAACCTTTCTGGTCGACAAGCTCAGCATCTTAGCCACTGCGTCCCCTGAATTTCACATACATGTAAGCATATAGCTAAAACTATGAAATATAATATTATAAATCACTAGTCATCAAGATGGCTATGTTTTAGCAGTAGATTGGAGACACCAAGCCTTTAAATAAAAGGTGCTGGGATCTATGAATAGAGCCCCTCTGCAGCTATGTTGTTGTAATGTCATGTAATCAAAATTAGGACGCTTGGGAACTGACTCACATTTATGACCGTTGTCAAAAATGTGATCACCTTTTGCGACCTTCTGACAAGAAAAGTCAATGGGAAAGCCAGATTCACTTAACAACCATGTTACTAATTTAACAACTGCAATGATTCAATTAACTGTAGCAAGGAAGGTCATAAAATGGGGCTAAATTCACTTAACAAATGTCTCACATAGCAACCAAAATTTTGGGCTCAATTGTGGCTGTAAGTCTTCCTATACATTCCTGTTTGGCTCCCAAACACCTCACCGGCAAACAGAAGGTTGAATTCAAAACAAATGAAGAGCCTTGTTCTAATCTAGTTTTCCTCATGTTAGCCTCCTATATTGCTAATTTTAACTATCACTAGGATAGTTATATTGCTAGCATTATTGTGCAGATGGGCTATGACAATAAACTCTAAACTCAAAGTTATTCTGAGTCCTGCTATCCTCTTTCTCATCAGGATAAATTGAATAAAAACTTCACATCGTTATACAGAGTCCAAGATATTCTGACTTTTATTTCCTCTTAACAGAGCTTGTATATTTTATTAGCCAGTATTTTCTTCCATCACAAACTAACAAACTGTCTGCTAGTAAAATTACAGCACCCTGTCCTCTTTAACAGCTTGCTTTTTAAAATAATATGCTGATTGCAACAGCTTTGCTCTTGCCAAAATAAGTAAACTAAATGCCTGGTAAAGGTAAACAGAGACATAAAAAACGGGTGGGGTTTTTTCCAAGTTTCCATTTAGAATTCATTTGTATGCACATTTAGGCATCTGTGAGGCACTGTAGGCCGCCAGACTTTACAAATAATCACACTGAATAGCCTGATGGCAAATACATTAGTAAATACCCTAACACATATGCACTTATAAAATGAGACCCAAATGCTATGATTCCAAGCACCCTCAGAATTAATCTAGATTGCGTTCAATGGAACAAGGCAACAAGCTGGTTGGTTTGTCTGCCAGGTTCCAGAAAGACCACATTTTTAAATTCTACCCTATTATTACGGAAGAAGTCTATTCAATTCTCATCTGAACCTACATATCAACACATCTGGCAAAACAAAAACAGGCATAGGCGTCAGAACCCTGACAACATCTTTTAAATGTGTAGCTCTCAGAATTTTGTAACACAGCTCATCAACAATATTTAAGCATATTAGATGAATATCTGTACAGAAGTCCCAAAGGTGCTTTTCCAAGAGGCAACTGGACATTCTGGTTTTTCTTGGAAGATGTTTCGCTTCTCATCCAAGAAGCTTCTTCAGCTCTGACTGGATGGTGGGGAACAGATTTATATTCCTTGCAGACAGCTGGTCATTTGCATTCTTGTAGAGAGTCGTTGAGGGCTCTTGGAGGTTTAACTGTGTCCTCAGGGTCACCTGAGAAGTGCAAATGAATGTGGAGCCTTCTTGGAACTGCTGAAAGGACTGTGTTGTAGACTGGAGTTGGATGATGTTGTATTCACCCCCTCCATTGAGAGACAGCTGTTCAATTTTGAAATATATGGCCTCTTTAACCCCTCTTTCAAACCAGCAGTCCTCTCTGTCTAAAATGTGGTCTTTGCTGTCTTCAAAAGAGTGGCCTTTGCCTTTTAAATGCAGATGGGCTGATGAATCTAGTCCTGATGAGTTTGTTCTCCTAAGTTGTGCCATACGTTTATGAAATGGCTGTTTTGTTTCCCCAATGTCACAGGACCCCCAAAAAGAATTGAAGAAACATTATGTTTTAAATCTTGAGTTAAGTCTTGGTAGTCCATAGCCATGGTCCATGGCCACAAAAGGTATTTAAAGGGGGTCCATGGTGAAGAAGGTTGAGAACCACTGCAACAGAATGTAACCTTAATAATATCTCTGGTATTAATATTACAAGGTCTTCTAGTGGGGATATTTCCTTTTTTTCTAAAATAAATCTGATTACTGGATATCATTTGGACTGCATTTGAGATTTTAGGCATGCAAAGCCAGTGCTCCAAAACTGAGCTAATGGTCATCACAGAATAGATAGTATTATCAGGAGACCTTCAATAGCTCTTAGAATTCCCAGTATAACATCAGAAATGTCTACTGTTACCTGAAGACAAAGACAGAATGGTTGTGAAGTCTGACAGAGGTCAGACCTTCTGAATGTGAACTTGAAAAAAAATCCCATTTGCCTTATGTTGTTTTATGCATTGACCCACACGTTATGGGTAATCTCAGGAAATAACATTGCAAAATTTTGGTATAACGAAGTTATTTACACGTTGTATGTAGATTTTTGTGTATGTTTGTTGGGAAAGGAAATTCTATGCCAGGGGTTGATTTTAAGCATTTTTGATAGTTTTGGATTATAAATGAAATTAGTAAATGTGGTAAATCCAAACTTTAAATGGGTTGAGGATTTCAATAAATCATTTTAGAACTGAACTGGAATAGCCAACTGACATGTAGTTCCACAATAATTTAAATAGCCTCAGACTCTTGAGGAATCTAGAATGCAGCTATTGATCCCATCTAGAAAAAAATATTTTCCCCAAGCCCACCTATAAATTATTTTGTTGGAGTTTCAGATTCTTAAAAGTGTTCTAAACATTTCTCCTGCTTGTTCTAAGGACATTAGTGCTAAGACATATTACTCCTACTGTATTAAAGAACAAATATCCCCTAATGTGTTACCTATAAATGTGCTGGGATTACAACTGGGTTGCTTAAAATGTTACCCTTCCTATGTGCTAATATTTAACTTCCAGCATGTTCACCTAAGTAGGGCCCATTTTCTACCTGTTCTATTCCAAAATAGATGAAACACAGAAAACTCAGTCTAGAGACAAAAAAAGTGTTTCATTGAAATGCAATTCCACAAGTTATAAAATTGAAAATGCTTCTCCCATTGTCCCAAATTAGCTGTTGTTGATCTCTAACTACAATTTCACATGTGCGAAATAGGAATACAAAGCATTTCTTCTTGGTTAAGATTTTATTTATATTGATGTTACTATTCCTGTAATATTTGAAAAATAAAATGGCAGTAATTGTATCTGAGTTGCTGTAAGCTCTTAAAGTTGTCTGCATCAGAGCCAACATTAATTTCTAACTGTGAGATAAAGACATGAAAATGTAGGGGTTTTCTTGTATATGCTGTTTTGAAGAGCTTTGCCAAAAGAAAACAGAAATCATATAGTAACAGACAAACATTAACAGATATGTTGGACGTCAGCATTTATAGTTCCCAATCAAATAGGTCAGAATTATGAGAGTTGAAATCTACTAAACATAAAAGACATTACATTGGGGAAATGCTGACTTGAAACTACAAAATTTTCCAGCTGTTGGACACATCATGTCTATCCAGCAAATTGTTTCTTTCATAATGCAGAATAGAGGAGGGATTATCTGGTGTCCTACTTTTCATTTCTATTCAGCTGCTGCTTTGGACATAAAAAAAATAAACCTGGAATATATCTTAACGTTGCCCAAGTTGAGAAATATTGATGTAATGATATTGTAAAATATTAAAATATTTAAAATCCTCTGCAGGTTTATCTCTTCCCTGTTGTTCATGGCTGTCTTTCATTGCTTTTACCTGCCTTTTTTCCATTTTGCCAGTGAACAATTGTTTGTGTTTGCTGATGCTTAAACACCAAGCTTTTTTATTTTTATTTTATTTTATTTTTGCTAGTTGCTCTGAGAGGCATGTTTGCTTGCTCTGGTCTAGATTTAAAGACTGACCAGGAATGTGTGGGTATCTATGGAATTGTCTATTAACAAACAGGAGAGAACCCTGAAATTTTCAGTTCTCTCTCTCTAAAGATAAGTCAATGAACATCCCCATCTTGTGACTTGTAACATTGTAGTACTGTCCTACTTCTAACATCACAACAACTATGTTTTGAAATGTACAGAATCGACACATAAAGTGTTACTTCCTTTGGAACTTACACTCCACATGGAGGTTCACAGTTAAATCACCAAATTCATTCTTTGTTTTTTTTTAAAACATCTTCACTTTATCTCTCTATAAGATACAAATCGAAGCAGCATGTAAAATAAATAAAAGTCCTCAGCAACAAGAAGAAGTTAGAAGAAAACAGGACAACTGCAAGCTCACCTGAATTTCTGAGCAAGATTGTGCCTGTTTTTGTGCTGAAACTCCAATGTTACTACAACAGAAAACATAGTTCTTTTAAATATTGAATGGAATTTTATAATTGTGCCAATATGGTGTCAATGACATAAATATCTATAGAACATGTGCCCTTAGAAGAGATTCTTGATTGAAGGATATATAATACACTTTTCTTCTCTCTCTCTCTCTCTCTCTCTCTCTCTCTCTCTCTCTCTCTCCCTCCCTCCCTCCCTCCCTCCCTCTGGAATAGAGTCAATTTGTCCAAATAACAATTGGAGTCTTGGCATCCCATGTATATCAAAGCTGCTATGATGCATTTCAAAGAAGGTTTCTATAATGTCTTCACAGGTGGAATAATACCCAATTGTCCCTTTCTGTCACTTGTATCATTACTAATTTGTAAAGCAATTATTTCTGTGTTTGGGGATCTCCAGGCTGAGTGGTGTAGTGGCCTAGTGGTGAAGACGCTTGCCTCCCATTCAGAAGGTTGAGAGTTCAATGCTAGGTAGTAGCAGATCTCTTAGGGTGCAAAGAAAAAAATATCTGCTGCAAACTCCACATGATGTCAGCAAGGGCATCCAGCCAGTGAATGTTCAGCTCCATCCAGTCACCCCAACTCTACCCCGAATTAAGGATTTGGAGGGTTGTAAAAAGGAAGTTTAAGCAGACCCTGCCATAGCACAGGAATAATGCTAGAAAGAAGAAGAAGGGGTCCTAGGAGATGACCAGGCTTGAACCCAAGGAACGGTCAAATGCATTATTAATCTCAAGTCCTTCATGCCTACAAGACATCTAACTTCATCCCACTTTGAATTCTGTTGACTCTTATCTACCACCTATTCGCTTTGATGGTTAGTAGTTCAGATTCTTGTAGAGAACTTTAGCATAAAATAAACCTATATTCTTTTGGTTCCTGACATATCCTTTCTAGTGTTTGACATATCTTTTGATTCCTGGTTACCTGTGCTTTACATATCCTATAATAGCGTTCGTCAATTCTTAAACTATCTTTGATCAACCTTTTATGTAAGGCCTATGTCATCTTGGGGGGCTTTCTCCTGAATCCTCTGGGTACAATAGCCCAGTGGCTCAATGTTACTAGCTTTGTTATCTCCTAGCTTGAGAAAATAAAGTTATTGCTATAATAATGAAGTTATCTTTGTATGCTAAATTTCAGCTTCATGTGGAAATAGAATGACTGTTGGGCAATTGTCAGAAGTTTTAGAATACAAGTCCCATCATTCTTATACTTCAATTACACTCACTATGACTGGAAGCTACTAGATTGTCTGTCTCTTATTTATAGGCATGTTTTGTGTATCTAGCTTTGCATCCATTAGCAAATTATTTCCCTTGAATTACATAAGTAGGATCACACATGGATAGATATTGCACTACATGTCATGCTTTAGGAGCCATAACAACTGATATTATGGACCAGCCTACATGTGCTCCCAGCACATACATGAGTAAAGCTAGCATTTTTGCTTGCTATCCAAAGATGGATTTCACTGGATCTATCTTTCACACAAGCAAAGTCTTCATAAAACAGGCTAAATCTGAAGGGGTTTCTTTCTAATGACCTAACTGTTCAAAACTAGAGATCATCTACTGCAGTACATCTATCATATATGTTTAAACTCTATTTTTAACTTCAAACATTTTCTACTATTATAGCCTTGGGTATTCTCTCACTATGCGTAGGCTGCCAATGTATAGTAGTATGATGTCTTTAAATCTTGGTTGACAGCATAGCCTTGGTAGATAAAAAAAGCAAGATATTATTCCCTTTTAAGGGGTGATTGGTTTGAGCAATGCTAATAGATGTTTTTGGTCTCTGGCTTAACATAGTCAGCTCATAGCCTACTGTGTCAGTTTGCTGTATTTCTGTCCCTTGGCAAAATAAACCACCAGTATCATTAACTCTTGTGCAACAAAACAACAGGCAACTTCATTGCTCACTTTTTTCAAAGACCTAGACATATATAGCTATAACAAAATCAGGACCAAATCCTTTGGCATTTTTTGCATTCTATTTTGAAAGACTACAAAATCACAGTCAAGTGCACGGACCTTCGTTTACTTCATAATATGTCCTCTCCAACTGATCCTCAGACTTCCAGTTGCTCAAATGCAATACCTATTACCCAAAAATGGAAATAAACTGAAATATAGATGGATATGCTGCAATTCTCCTGTTCTTTACCACAATTACCATAAATAAGTAGAGGGAAGCTGTTTTGAATGATATTAGGAACTGGCAATTCATTAACAACCTTATTATCAATATACAGTATATATATATATATATATATACAGTATATACATACAATATATACAGTAACACAGCCAGGAAGGAGGGAATACTTTCTAAGGAAGAGGATAAGAAAAAGACAGCACAGTCCAGAGATAGATCATGGGAAGATGAAGAGTTTTAGGATAGCTACTCTCTAGAATGTCCCAGGATTTATCCAATAAATTAGGGTAGCATAAATTTAGTCTGGCAAGATTCTATCTGTACCATCTATGCAAATAAAGAACTGAACTTGGTTGCATTATTTTACATCATTCTTGGATGAGGCCTGAAATATGAGAGCATTCCAATATGCATAAACACTTAGGACATTCAATGTTAATACTGTATTTTTAATTTATTATAAAAGAACAGTTGTGCTTTGTGTGTCTTGATACCATAACAATCCACAGTTTCATTTGGCCTAATCGATCTTTTCATCCAATGCACTTCATGCAATTAAAGATAATAATCAAGAGCTAGAGACATTGTGCTGAAAGATTCCACCTCTATACTATCAGAATCAATCGGGAATTAGATAAGACTATCAGTTTGAAAATTACATCCAGGGTATAAAAAGCTGAAGAAAAGTTAATGGACCTTTTTTTTAAAAAAAAGTCATGCTTATTCTGTAGACCAGTGCTTCCCAAACTTGACAACTTGAAGAGATGTAGACCAACTTTCAGAAGTCCCAGAAGTAAAGGTGGCTGGGAAAATCTGGGAATTGAAGTCCACACCTCTTTAAGTCGCCAAGGTTGAGAAATGATCACATCACTTAGCGATAGAAATTCCTGACCCAAGTGGTCATAAGTTGAGGACTATATGTAAAATGTTTTTGTGTTACTAAAAAACTTTTGGCATTGGTAACAGAAAGCTAATATAAGTTTCATGTAAGTAAGTTAAGTTAAGAAAATGTAAAGTTAAGTAAAGTAAGTAATTAAGAATGGAGACAGAGAAAGAGAGAGAGAGAGAGAAATTAACCCAAGTCCATTGTTACAGCAACATAATATATTGACATAATTAGTATCTGATCAGATTTATTGTTTCTATAAATCTTACTTCCTATTCTTGTTTGATACTGGAATCACCTGCATACAAGTTAATTTTAGCAAAATCTATTGACACAAAATGACAGTTGTTATGGGATAAATGGGATAAAGTTGACCAGAAATTTAACATGTCTAGATTATGGGAGGGAGGGGGGCTTTTTTTCACCGCCAGTGCCATGCTATTGATGAACTATCAGTCTACCAAGTGGCATTTTTATAACCTAAAATCCTTTCCCAGATGAAAACATTTAAGGGACATTTTGAATAGAACAACAGCTTTTGCATATGTCCAAAATTGGCCTAAGTAAAAATAACAATGCACTCTTATCTAAAAATAAGTATGCTTTCCTAAAGCTAACCCTATTTATTCCTCCTGCCCCCATCTTTTCTTTCTGGGATTTATTTTGGGGACTCTTCATACTTTCTTATTAAAAGTTGTTGCTGCGTTTCTTGAGGCAATATTTTGTGTGTTGTTCTGAAGTTTTGCTCAGTGTTTAAATAAGCTATTGATTTTATTTTCAATGTAATTTAGGGTGGTAATACAGTTCTTATTTGATAACTACCCTCTAATGGGCTCTGTGTAAACAAAAGCTATACCTCCAATTTGTTATTTTTGTCATCAAAATCGACCAAGTAGCTACTAGCATTGATGGGCGTGGATTCAAGAACTAAATGTTGTACAAAGCAATAAGGAACATTAATAATGCAGGAAAGTGCTGGAGAAGGCTAAGTAATTGTCTGAGATAGCGCATAGTATGCTATTGTGATAGACCTTCATAGTAACCGCTATTATACAGGTAGTCCTCAACTTACGACCACAATTGAGCCCAACATTTCTGTTGTTAATTTGTTAAGTGAGTTTTGCCCAATTTTACAACCTTTCTGGTCACAGCTGTTAAGTGAATCATTGCAGTTGATAAATCAGTAACCCAGTTGTTAAGTGAATCTGGCTTCCCATTGACTTTGCTTGTCAGAAGATCACCAAAAGTGACCACATGATCTTGGGACACTGCAGCTGTCATAAATATGAGCCACTTGCCAAGCGCCTGAATTTTGATCACATGATCATGGGATGATACAAAGGTTATAACTGTGAAAACCAGTCATAAATCACCTTTTTTCAGTGCCGTTGTAACACTGAATGGTCACTAGGACTACCTCTATCCTATTCTCAGAAGAGGAATGATATTTCTGTTCTGTTCCTTTCCTCCATTGCAGATAAAATTATATCTATATCTTATGTTTTCAAATTATAAAATATCCAGTAAAGCTGCATACCCTAAAGATACATATATCTGCATGTGCTTGTTTCTGTGTTCAGTGGCCAGAATTTGGGTAGTTCACATTTTAAAAAAAATTTCCAGTGATTTTCAGATTTAACATATGTTCTTGCATAAATGTTCTTTCTATTTATGGATAGAATGGAAGCACTGGTAGGAAATATAAGAATGGCATCAGGTTAAAACTGGATCTTCACCCCCATGAGGCCTTCATGCACATGTCATCAGGTTCCTTGCAAAATGACCCACTTGCTCTCCTGAATTTGAGTTTCTCCAATAGTAATAGTTGGGTCCAATGTGAGAAGCCAACTTTTATTTTATCTTTCCCAAAATGTTCTAGAGTAGTGTTATGTCAGACACAATCTGTTGCACTCCAGATGTTGTAGACCTCAACTCCTAATAGACCCAGATAAGATAGCCAATAATCACAGAATTGTGGAAATTATTGTTCAAAGCATGCGACAGAATCCAGATTGACTATTTCTGCACTATAACATCCAGCTAAGGTAGGAGAGCCATGATAGCTCCAAAGAGACTTTTTAGAAGGTTCCATAACAGAGCAGCTGCTACTGCCAGCCCTATTCAAAACATAGCAAATGCAGTATATTCTACAGTTCAAAGTATTTGCGGTCAACTTCCAATCAAGCCCAAATGCAATTTCTTTAGCATAAATGAGTTTTTTTCTTAAGTTATTTTTTATCACAGAAACATATCCATAATAGATATGCAGCCCCTTTACTTCTTTAATGAAATTTCTATATTGCAATGTGTGACCTTTCTGTTAGCATCGCTTCTACATTAAACTTTATTTCATAATAACAGTCTCAGTAATGAAAAAAATGATGTCTAGAGTATATTTTCATTGCAAAGGCTGGACAATTCCAGGAAATCCTTTCTACTTTTACAAAGCAAAGCTATCACGCTCTGTGATTAGATTCAATATGTACTCAGGCATGCATTCTCTCAGAACATACACTTTAACAAAATACAATCCCTTCCCGGCTATAAAGGAAGCTCAGGTATGCATTGTCTGTTGACTTTTGCATGAAAATTGTAACAAGGCAAATGAATGGCGCTGAAAGACCTAAAATATGAAGTTTGTGGATATCAGTAAGTTTTTGTTGGCAGACTATCAAACTAATCAGTCCTGGAAGGAACTTTTTCAGCAAACCTAAACACAGTTTATCCTTAGGAGTTGTATCACATGAGGCTCAGAGAAAGGATATAACACTCCTGGTTCAATCTGCTTATGATTAATCAATTCACTAAGTGCCCATCCCCAGAATATCCTGTCAGAAAAGTGATTTAAAAACATACTCTACACTTGGTCTTCTCCAAAAAGTCAAGAAGCAGTGGGAAACCATTATTCATCTTTTGTTTTTAAAATTTCAGCAGCATAATTTTGGAGCATGAAAAATCATGAAAATGAGTCATGGAGATTATAAATGGCCTGTGGACCTGGGCTGCCCAAAATCCCACCTTGAACTGAGAAAAAATGACCAGAATACCTGTTTTCAGTGATACCCTTCATTCTCATGTCCTGTTATCACTGCCGATACACTTGGTAAGTAACCAGGTAGGGGAAAAAGGCAAAACAAATATCAATTACTTCTCTTTTTCCTTTCCTCCAGCATAGGTAAAGAGACAGTGAGAGCAAGGAACTAGAGCAGGTAGATAAAGGAAGTTAGCAATGACCTCCTTTGCTGAAGTGAGTGTCTCTGCAAGTGCTCAATAATAAGATTTTCTGATGGTGACACTGAAATTGAGCAATTTCCACCAACTGGCCATCTTGAAGAAAGAGATTTTAATCAGTGTCCTCATCTTTATGCAAATACTATCCTACTTGGAATTAATTCTCTTCTTGATGGATTTTCTGTCATAGTAGAAACAGTCTCATCCTTAAAAATGCTATGCTCCCCAATAATTTAGCATTGATTTATATGATGTACATTTCTTACATCAACAGGATGGTCTTGAACTGGTGTCATATGCCCCAGGATTAGCCATTGGAAATCTGAGTTTTTGTTTTGTTTTTTAAGAAAAAAGTTTTGTCCTAACTTGTCTACATTTGAATTGTACTGCATACACAGTATTGCTTTGTTTGTGTCAGGGTGTTTTGATCTTGGAGTGGACTAGCTTCTGTCTTCAGGACAGAATTTCAGACTCAGCTCATTCTCAAATATATCAGACATTAACACAATTGAGTGGGTTCAAAGGTATGTCTCAAAAAGACTACTCCACTCCTCTACTCACAATCTATTCCGTATGCCTCCAGGCTTGAAATTTTGGGCTTGGAAAACGAACTGTGCTGCCTGCAGTCTGATCTAAGCATTGTTCACAAAATTATCTGCTATAACATCTTTCCCGTCAACTACTTCTTCAGCTTCAATCACAATAATACATGGGTAGACAACTGATTCAAACTTAAGGTAAACTGCTCCAAACTCAATTGCAGAAAATACGACTTTAGCAACAGAGTGGTCAATACCTGGAACACCCTACCCGACTCCGTTGTTACAGCCTCAACCCCTCACAGCTTCAATCTCAAACTGTCTACCGTGGACCTCACCCCATTCCTAAGAGGTCCATGGTAGGCCTCTAAAGGGGGCATGCATAAGTGCACCAGCGTACCTGTCTTCCCTGTCTTCCTGTTTATCTGTATTTGCTTCCTTTGTTCATGTTTATGTTCATAACTATACTTGTTATCTTGTGCATGTTTGACAAATAAATAAATAATAAAATCAGGACAGAATTCAGCAGTCCATCTGCTAAGGGTGTTAATGACTGGCTGCAAAGAATATAAATCCTTTCCATTCCCCACTAGTTAGTTAGAACTGAAGTACTGGTAGCTTCCTGGATGAGGAATGAAATACCTTCAAGAAAAATCAAGAAATCCCAGTTGCCTTTTTTAAAGCACCTTTGGGACACTAAGAACCTTCATAGACACTCTTTTTGCACAGCAACTGAAGTAGTTAATCATTTGTACATGCTTCAACCTCCACCTGTCTCTACCTCTTGTCATTTCTTAGGAATTTCTTCACAATTTAAAATTAAACTTGCAGTAAAAGGACCTTTGCCTGAGTTTCAAGGCTACTCTTCATCACTTTTGGAGTTCAGTCCTAAGAGGAAAGTATCTAAATAATTGAAATTATGCTGGATAGCAATCAGCTGAATTTGAATTTCTGCACTGAACAGAATGTTGAACTCAGTGGTCTATAGGGCCTCTTCCAGCTTTATGTTTATTTGTAGAGATATATACTGTAAATACTCAAAGAGAGGAGCCAAATGACAAAATCAGCAGCATGATCTTATGGTGCAGACACCATCCCATTTGCACATGCATTGTGACACAATTTGCATGTACAAAAGGGTGGAATTTGCAGCAAAACAATACAATGTTTTTTCTTCATTTAGAATTAGATAAAGGGTGGGAAAACTTTATGACCTGTGGACTTCAACTCCCAGAATTCCTGAGCCACAGGTCATAAAGGCGCCAAATGTCTCACCCCTGATTTAGATGAAAGAGTTGGATTCTGTGGACCCCTCTAAATAGACATATACCCATCTATGGGGAATAGATTTCAATTCTTTCCTGCTTCTATTTAAGGGATAAATGAGTACTTTACAATGACAGATGGGGTTTTTGGAATAAACAGGTACAAGGACAACAGCAATAAAATACTGCTTTGCTTGTAACTAGCAGTTACAGAACACTCCCCTTGAAATATTTCATAAAACACATCCAAAAGCTGACATAAAATTATTTGCTTATGTGTACATTTATCCTTTTATCCTCATATCCACACCTGACACTTGCCAAGGACAATACAGGAATTTATGTGCTTGAAGACTAGGTAAATCTGTAATGCTTGAATGTTATTATTTTTTCCAGGAAATAGATTTCAATCTGCTACATCTCTTTTTACTTTAGGAAGAGCGATGATGATAAAAGTTATTTTTTACTGATGTTGAAACAACTGAAATGCAATAATTGATTCATTTTGTTTTTAAGAATCAACCCTTCTTTTAATTGAGAATGTAGTGAATGATATATAAGTGTGTCTATAGATGATAGCAAGAGGCCCATTGTCTGGTGTGAAGGGAAAGAAAACAAGCAGCAAAATGAATCCTTGGTAAGCATTTCTGAAAGTGCATAAATAAATTGAAAATATCCCAAAGGTGCTTTTTCAAGAGGCAATTGGACTTTCCGTTTTTTCTTTGAAGACGTTTTGCTTCTCATCCAAGAAGCTTCTTCAGCTCTGACTGAATGATGGGGAATGGAAGGATTTATACAGTCAGAGCTGAAGAAGCTTCTTGGATGAGAAGCGAAACGTCTTCAAAGAAAAAACAGAAAGTTCAGCTGCCTCTTGAAAAAGCATCTTTGGGACGACCATGACCTGGATGACTAAGAATCTCCATAGACAAATTGAAATTATATAATCATGACCATAATTCAAATTGGCATCCTACACTTCTCACCATTTAGTAATAGATATAGGCAACCCTATATTTGGATTGGATTAACATTTTAATTATTTTTGTATGTATATTCTTGTGTGAGCCGCCCCGAGTCCCCCCCAGACATGGGGCGGCATATAAATCCAAATAAACATAAACATAACCCAAAATATTTTCTTCATTGGTCCCAGACATATGATGTCATGAAGAAAGATATTAGTTGGGCACAAGGATATCCAAAAATATACGATTCTGTTCAAAAGGCAGACTAAAAGGAATTATCAACCATTTCCCAAATCCCAAGAAGTTGAAATTTAATTATCAGAAGAGACACAAGCTGTAAGTTATTATTGGGAAGTTGACTGATTGCTTGTTTTTGTGTCACTAAGTTGCTTATGATTCTTAGCAACCACATAGCTTGTTTCCTTCATAATCTGTCCCTAACTTGATCTTTCCTATTGCCCAATAGTACACCACACTGGGTTGTTGTTGTGGAAAATAGGAGGAGGAGGAGGAGGAGGAGGAGGAGGAGGAGGAGGAGGAGGAGGAGGAGGAGGAGGAGGAGGAGGAGGAGGAAGTATAATTGTATGTTTGTCACCCTGTACGTCACCCTCATAAAGTAAAAAGGTGGAATAAAAAAAATCTTAAAAATAAAATAAAATTTATATTTATTAAATAAACAAACATACAAACATGATATTTGTCCAATGTTTAATGTTCCACCCTGAGTCCTATAGGGAATAGGTGCATACAAGTCGAATAAATAAATATATTAAGAGAGCCAGAACAAATTCTGTGATTTTATCCTGCTGGATTGCATCATGGAATTACACTGTTCTTCCCAGATTGGTGACTTCCAGGGAATGCAGTTACATACTAATAATGCTCTGCAGTTCTTGTTTCAAAATTGTTGCAGAACAAAGAAAGCTCTGCAATTTAGCCTCGAATAACTGCATAGAAAAGTATTAACTCAAAATCGAAAGCAAAGTCCCAACAATGACTTTTTCAAAAATTAAAAAAAAAAAAGCTAAGTTTGTATTCATACCTGTTTCACTGAGAATATGTGCCAATACCCTCAGCATTCATTGATAAGCAGGGTAAGTTCTGATCAGTGAATGGCAGAATATAAATCTTTGAAATAAATGCATAAATGCCTGATGTATGTAGGCAATTAACACATATTTTTTATAATATCAGTAATTGCCACAAGGATTCCCCAAATTATTTGGAACACATTACAGGGTCCATGAAGGAATCTCTCACTGCAGCAATTTGGCAAATGGATGGCACTATGTTTTCCTTAATATTCAGAACTGTAGTCAGAGAACAGACCAACAAATGTCGCTAGTTTTATAAGTCCCATAATTTCAACAGGAAATTTTTAACGGACATTTAGTGGGAAAGAACACTGGAAAGAATATTGGGCCTGTATGTGTGCATCCAGAACTTTTAATACCTGCTCAGCTCCACTATTATTTACTTTCATTCTTCCTCAAACCATAAAATAGAAAATACATTCTAATTTTCTGCGCAAATGCAGGACAGGTTGAGTTTTAAAACACTTTCTACATTAAACAAGCTGTTTAAAGCATTCAAATTAATTGCTTGCAAGCCTATAATTTTTTGTTTCTATGTAGTGCATTAAACTAACTCCACAGCTAATTTGTAAACATCTTGAAAAAACAGAGCCAACAACCAGCTGCTCTTCTCTTGTATAATTCCCTTTAGAGTGTTCCCAAATCCATTTTCAATTTTGGTAGGAAATCAGACAGCATTTTCCAAAGATGAGGCTGTATTTTTTTTACTATAGGCAATATTTTCATCCCAATAGTCGTTAGTCCATGGAGTTAACAAAGGAGTTAACAAGATATGGTTGTGCGCATGTGCAGGGTTATGGCGGCTCGGAGGAGTTGAGCAGGTGGAGATTGTGGAGAGACCCCCCAGGTTTGGTCGTTCGGGGGGGTTGCTTGCTCTGGAGGGATGGACCTAGCTGCGGTCCAACCCAGGGTGCTTACCCCGGGTCGGATGTCGGCGGCGATGTCAGTGACACCGGTCGGGGTTTTTTTTCCCTACCGGCCGGCGTCGCACGGTGTGATGGCTGCGGGTGCGGCCCCAGCAGCTTCAGTGGCCTTGTTGGCCCCCCGTTGCAGCCCGTACAGACTATGCGGGCTGCGCTTGAAGTCTGCCGTCCAACCCAGGGTGTTTCCCCTGGGCTGAAATTCAAATGGCGGCGGCTTGTACGGCAGTGGCGCCAGCACCGGCCGGGGTTTTTTTTCTGGCGGGTGCCGCTCGACGCAATGGCTGGGGGCGTGGCCCTGTGGCTTTGGTGGCTTGGCGGCCTTTGGTGGCTTGGCGGCTTCGGCGTCCGCGTTTGGAGCTTGGAGCCGGGAGCCGGGAGCTTGGAGCCTGGGGCCAGTGTTCATGTCTGGAGCCTGGAGCCTGGAGCCAGCGTTTGTACCTGAGGCCTGGATCCTGGATCCTGGAGCCAGTGTTTGTGCCTGGAGCCTGGAGCCTGGGGCCAGTGTTTGCGCCTGCAGCCTGGGGCTTGTATGGCCCATACTGACCACGCTGGAAGTCTGCCGTCTGACCTGGGGTGTCTCTGCTGGGCCGGAATGTCAATGGCGGCAGCTTCTATGGCTTGCACGGCTCACCAGGAGGTCCACCGTCCGACCCAGGGTGTTTTTCCTGGGTTGTGGAGTTTGTGGCTGCGACAGTGATGCTGGTCTGGGATTTCCCTGGCTGGCACCCTGCCGCGATGGCGGGGGTGTGGTGCCTGCGGCCCTATGGTCTTGGTGGCCTTTGTGGCCTCGTCATTTGCACCTGGAAGTTCATCTGCCTGACGCAACTCATATTGGAGGCCCCTCAGAGGAGAAGCCCGGAATTTCTTGGAGGAGCAGTCCGAACAGCAATGGAGAAGCGGACTTGAGACCTGGAACAATGGTAGCGGCTGTTACATTGATGGCTGCTGAACTGATTGTTGGAGGGTGTGCTGTGGACCGCTGGAGAGGCTGCTGAGTCGTTGGAGGGGCTGTCAGATGGCCTGCTGGAGTCTGCCGGAGCTGCTGTGCATTTTAGCGTGGTTGCAGCATGGTAGAGATGGCGTGGCGACGATGGCGGCATCAACAGCGTTGTTGCCGTTGGTGCTATTGGCTGGGGATATTTGAAGATCTGCCAGGGAGGATGCTCAGGGTACCGGTTTTATTGGATCCCGGTACCTCCCCAGCCTTTCTCCCTAGCCTGGATGTGACGATGGCGGCGGATGTTATTCTTCGGCTTTTCTCCTCCTTGGAGGGCCTGGAGGATGCAAGCAGAGATGACTGACTGGTGGAGACATCAGGCCCTTAGTGGCCATCTACCATGTCTGGACCATCTTTCCTCCCCCTCGGATGCCTCAGTTTGCTTCTTGGGGGCTGCATGGTGTGGTGGGAGCACTCCATGCCTGGCCATTACCACTGGGGTGAGAGAGCAGTGGTGTTTGGCCCCCTGGTCTGGGGCTAGCCTGTGGACTGTCTTCCTCTGTGGGAGAGAGGGGACTGGACCATGTTTGAGATCGTGGGACTTACTCCCTGGTGGGCAGTGGGAGTGCTGCCTGGGTCAAGAGGTCCCCGCTGTTTGCTGGCCCTAGAACTGATTGACCATCGGCGACCTGAACTTTTACCATCTATCCTGGACTTGATCTCTCCTTAGCAATGACCACTATTGGATACACCTACTCTTCCCTTGAGCTGCGGGCACTCAGGGGTGTTCCCCTGTCCCTGAGATGGCCTGCCGTATTGTCAAAGCCCCTCCTTGATGACGGATCTTTTATTCCCGAGAGGGGGCATAGCATGACCATGGGTTTTAAATTACGCTTAATTCGGAAGGGGAGGTTTTTAAAATTTTTAATTGGCCATCTTAAGGGGTTAGGGAGGGGGGTGGAGGGGTCTTCCTGCAGCCCGGTGTGTGGTGGGGGGACGGCGGTTGGGGGCCAGCGGGGCCCCGGGGTGCGAGGTGGGGACATTCCCAGGGTGGTTGGGATTGGCAGGAGACGTCAAGGCATAGGGCCATATCATGTGCCGGGAGCGCGTACCCGCCACCTCTGTGCGGTGGCGCGCTCCAACCCTATGGCCTCCTCCCTAGGGGCATCGGAACCGGGACCCCTGGGCTTAGGTTGGTGTATTTTAATGCCAGGTCTGTGGCTAATAAGTCCTCCCTCCTCTGCAAGATCATTGAGGAGAAGGCTGCGGACCTGGCTTGTATCACCGAAACCTGGTTGGGCCCAGAGGGAGGTGTCCCTCTGGTTGATCTGTGCCCTCCAGGTTTCCGGGTTCTGCACCGGCCATGGGCCCAGGGAAGGGGTGGTGGGGTGGCTGTGGTTATTCGGGAGACCCTGTTTCCAAGGGAGGTCACGGTTCCAGAGATAGGTGGGAGTGAGACCCTCCTCTTGAGGTGGGGGCCTAATGGTCGGGTGGGCTTGCTGCTCGCATACCTTTCCTCCAGCTGTGTGACAGTGGCCTTGCCTGGGCTTCTCGATCTCCTCTTGGGGGTGGCAGTGGAGTTCCCGGGCCTTATGGTCCTGGGGGACTTCAATCTGCCTTCCCTGGGGGCGTCGCTTGGCCCAGGAATTCATGGCTTCTATGGAAGCCATGGGCCTGACCCAACTGATTCAAGGCCCGACTCACGAGGGGGGAAATACTCTTGACCTAGTTTTTGTCTCTGAACAGTGGCGTAGTGACAGAGGGCAAGCCACTTTTACGGCGTTGCCCATTCCATGGTCTGATCACTATCTCCTATGGCTGGTCTTCCAACAGGCTGCCCCCCACTGCTGGGATGAGGAGCCACTTAGATGGTTCCGCCCCAGACGCCTGATGGACCCTGAGAGGTTCCAGGCGGAACTGGGGTCCTTTCCCTCTTCCCTTGCCCACAGCTCTGCCTAGGATCTGGTGGCCGCCTGGCAACAGGCTGCGTTGGATGCCCTCGACAGGGTTGTCCCCATGCGTCCCCTCACACGCCGTGGATCCCGGATGGCTCCTTGGTATACCGAGGAGCTCCGGGAGATGAAGCGTCGTCGAAGGGGTTTAGAGAGCAGGTGGAGGTCCACCCGCTCCCAATCCGATCGAGCCCAGCTAAGAGCCCATATTAGGACTTACCTGGTAGCTATGAGAGCGGCGAGAAGGTCCTATCTCTCCGCCCTCATAGCGTCCAGATAACCGCCCAGCCGCCCTGTTTGGGCTACCCGCTCTCTCCTTGTATGGGGAGGGGCAGACCCATTGCGGGGAAGGGCTGAGGAGTTTGGTCAATATCTGTCGGATAAGATCGCTCGGATTCGGGGTGGGTTGTCCTCTGATTTGCAGTGGTCTGAGGAACGGGATACAAGCAGTCTGGCCAGTGTGATCTGGGATGAGTTCGATCCTGTTTCCGAGGATGAAGTGGACAGGATTATGCGGTGCCTGAGTTCCACCACATGTTTGTTGGACCCATGTCCTTCCTGGTTGGCTTATGCCGCCAGGGAGGCCACCTGCGGTTGGCTCGGGCAGTTGTCAATGCTTTGTTAAGGGAGGTGTTTTCCCTCTGCCTTGAAGGAGGCGGTGGTGAGACCCCTCCTGAAGAAGCCTGCCCTGGACCCAATCGTGTTAGACAACTTTCGTCCTGTCTCCAACCTTCGCTTTTGGCGAAGGTTGTTGAGAGTGTGGTGGCTCAGCAGTTTCCACTTTTCCTGGATGAAGCGGACTACCTGGATCCATATCAATCGGCTTCCGACCCAGTTACAGCACGGAGACGGCATTGGTCGCTGATGGATGATCTCTGGAGGGCTCGGGACAGGGTTTTTCCTCTGTCCTGGTCCTATTAGACCTCTCAGCGGCTTTCGATACCATCGACCATGGTATCCTTTTGCGCGCCTCGGGGTTGGGAGTGGGGGCACTGTTCTCCAGTGGTTCACCTCCTACCTCTCGGGCGGTGCAATCGGTGTTGGCGGGGGGTTGAGGTCGACCCCGAGGGTGCTCTCTTGTGGGGTCCCTCAGGGGTCGGTCCTCTCCCCTCTTCTATTTAACATCTACATGAAGCTGCTGGATGAGATCATCCGTGGTTTTGGGGTGAGATTCCATCAGTACGCGGATGACACCCAGCTGTACATCTCCACCCCAAACCAGATCAGTGATGCCCTCTCCCTGATGACCCGGTGTTTGGATGCGGTACGGATTTGGATGGCGGGAACATGCTTGACTCAACCCGCCAAGACTGAGTGGCTGTGCATACCGGCATCTCGGCCCAGCCAGGAATATCCATCTTTGGCCATAAGGAGAGGTGTTGCCCCCTGTGGTTAGGGCGCAGAATCTGGGGGTCCTCCTGGATGTGGCTCGGTTGGAGGAGCAGGTGGGGGCCGTTGCCAGGGGCCTTTGCCCAGCTCCGCCTTGTTCATCAGCTTCACCCATTTCTGGATCGAGATGCCCTGTTACTCATGCCCTTGTCACCTCTAGACTCGACTACTGCAACGCTCTCTATTTAGGACTGCCCTTGCATACCATCTGGAGATTGCAGCTGGTGCAAAATGCGGCGGTGCGGGTGGTGATGGGAGTTTCCGAATTCTCCCATGTTACCCCCCTCCTGCCTGCATTGGTTGCCGGTTGCACTCCGGGTGAGATTCAAGGTTCTGGTTTTAACATACAAAGTCCTTCACGACATGGGTCCTCAATACTTAAGGGAGCGTCTTCTGCCAATATCGAGTGCCGGCCGCCCTGTGCGAGAGCATAGGCAAGGACTTCTCAGGGTCCCGTCGGCAGGCCAATGCCAGCTGGCGGTCCCCCGGCGATGAGCCTATTCTGTCGCGGCCCCTGACCTCTGGAACCAACTGCCCTTGGGGCTCCGCCTGGCCCCTGACCTCCACACCTTCCGCCATGATTTAAAGACCTGGTTGTTTGACCAACCCGGGCTGTGACCCCTCCCTGGGGTGGGTAGGTTTCTTAATTTTTAACTATTGTAAATTTTAGTTTTTGTAATTTGGGGGCTTGTAAAATTAGTTTAATCTCTTTTTAAGTATTTATTGTTCCTGTTTTTAGTTGTGAGCCGCCCCGAGTCTTTGGAGATGGGGCAGCATACAAGTTCAAAATAAATAAATAAATAAATAAATAAATAAATAAATAAAAAGGAGAGGAGTACATGTTTATTAATATCATTAAAGTGGGTAAAATACTGCTTGTTAAAGGCCAGCCAGCAGGTCTAAACATTGTTTTAATATATAACTGTAGCCAAATTAATTAGCCAGTTTTAAACCAAGCTTTCATCTGCTAGGATTAGTGCCTAGACAAGAAGATGTTTATCATCTTCTTGTCTAGGCACTAATCAAAAATCATTCATTTGGGAACAGACATTTGCTCCTGTGGATGGGTGTCAATATTGAATATACAGTCCTCTTGATTCTTAATTTATCTGCCTGTATCACACATTATTTAAGTACCTTTGGTAATTTCTGATGCATGCAAATGCATTAAACATTTATTTCTCACAGGCAAATTTAGGTTATAAATAACCAGATCAAATTCACAAGGAGCAAATGGGACTAATTGCTTGAAGACCTGGTGAAACATCTCTTCCAAACATAACCCTGCTAATAGATTCTTGAAGTGTATTAGTTTGGATTGCATGAATCACTGCACACTGCCTCTAAAGTTTGGCTCATCTACTTGGAGGTACAGATCTCACAAAGTCAAAACCAGAAAGCCTGAAATTAGACTAGAGTATTTCCAAAACAAGAGGCAGGTGGAAACCATCTCTCCTGTCCAAAAGAAGATCTTCAATCTTCATTACACCATAGGGATAGGGAGAAAGGATGCAAGAATTAAGATTTTAGTTTCTCTATAAATAGGACTTGCATTTCATATACAGCAACCATTGGGAATATTTCATAATAGCTTCATTATGTTTTATATAATACATATTTATTAGAGCTCTGTGTCTTTGCATACCTATTTCCCATCTATCTTGTTGCTTTATAGAGTTGCTACTAAGGCTATCAGATTTGGACTGCAAAAATCCAGAGGACCATTAGATGGCAGCAAAGAGATAGGCTTTTTTTGCATATTTTTGTGGCCATCTAATTGAGATGCAAAGATTTTAAGGCAACCCACCTCAAGCGGGCAAATCAATTCATGTACCAACCAATCTGTGCACAAAACAGCTAGTTTTCAGGGTCTCTTACCTGAAGTATAACAAGCACATTGGATACACATAGAGATATAGATTAAAGCAGCGGTCGCCAACCGGTGAGTGGTGGCCCACTGGTGGGCTGCAAGAAAATTTTGGTGGTCCGCAGAAAAATCTCACCCCCAGAGCACCCCCCAAAGCAATTAATCCAGGCTGAGCAGAAACACAAGGCTACACCACCCACATGGCCCGCAGGAACCATCCCACCCACTCTCTCCTTAGCCGGAAAACTTGCCTGATAAATTGCTATTTTTCCGACCATCAGCTGTTTTGCTGTGCTGGGAGATTTAGATTAGCTAGGAAGCAAGAAATGGTTGGATTTCTTGCTTTCTAGCTAGTCTTTACATCTTCAGCTCTGCTTTTAAGCACAGCAGAACCTCCCTTAGGACTGAAGGTTCTATTATTCAGTGCAGACTCATGGCAAGCAAATTTTATGTGACAGACTGAGCTAGCTGATGGCAGATAGATAGATCACTGAATGATTCTGTGAGCAACTCAGTCTGCCTGCCTGCTTTGCCTGGTTTTGGGTAAAAGTTGCTTTTTTTGATAAAAAAATCAATATTTATATAAATATTTATATTTACATACAAGCCATGCTCAGCCAGTCACATGGCCCCCAAGCTACACCCACAAATTAGGCCACACCCACAAAACCGGTTAGTGGTCCCTGGGATTTAAAATTATGAGTTTGGTGGTTCCTGAGGTCCAAAAGGTTGGCAACCCCTAGATTAAAGTGTGGTTGTTCTAAGAGAAGTCTGGAATATCATGTATTTTTCAGTGACCTTCTGAACTATACAACCTTTACCTAGAATAAACCCTCAGGGCACTTTCCAAATACAGCTGCTTTCCATTTCTTGTATCTTTCCAATCAGAATTCTGCCAAATATCTCCCTAGGCATGCTAAACAAACTAAATCCCATGTGGATGTGTCATTCCTGCTATCTTTCCTTTGCATAAGGGAAGTGTTCTTCCAAAGATTAGTCACAGATGGAATCCTCACATCTGTTAAACAAATTGCATATACATTCCATAAACAGGCATCTTTATATTTTAAGATAGTGTATCACTGGTTGTTGTTGTTGTTATTATTATTATTATTATTATTATTATTATTATTATTTTATTAGACTTGTATGCCGCCCTTCTCCCAAAGGACTCAGGGCGGCGAACATATAAAAAGAAATATATTTACAATAAAAAGATATTAAATAAAGAACAAGTCTATAAATACAAGAAACATTAAAACAGTTAAAATTACGGTAATAAACAGTAATATTAATATTAATAATAATAGTAATATTAAGTTATCTATACTTGCAATCTTACCATTTTTCAACATTTTCATAAGATGTACACTTTATGCATTCCTTTTATGACAATCAAAATGAATACATCCATTTGTTGGCTTGAACAGCATTGTTGAGGCAAGAAGCAGGTTAGTTGCTCTTTAGGTAGATATTTAATGGAAATTTATAGTACTAGCCAGGATCACTTTTTCCTTTCTGGATAATTGAATTGAGTTTTCATTCATAAATAAGAGACCCTCACCCCAATGAATTGGTCAACTTTATATGGAGATTAAAATGCCATTTAAAACTATTGGTATTTTATCCACAATGTCATCCTGACACAATAGTTTTGATTATAAAATGAACATGACACTAAATGAAATAAAAGTTGCAGTTCCTTAAAAAGCATATATGCTTTTCTGCTTCTTTCTGAATGGAAGAATTTGATGATATTCTATCAATAATTTGAAGATTGAATATCTATCAATAATTTGATTTGAAAAAGAAATCTGTTCTACTATAATTCTATAGGCAATTTTCTTGCATTTGGTGGTCACGGTGGGAATGGTGGGAAGGAAATGGAAATCCTTTGGCCAATAGTATCATAATAATCAAAGGTAGACCGCACCAACATTTTCAGTGTCCTTGGGATGGTTGGTAGTGAACAAAATTGCCTTATGCTAGCCAATGAAAATAGAAAGCCAGGAAAATATAAATTTGAAGGTTTTATAGACAGGTCATAAATTTCCTGAGAGTATTTGAGGATGGAGTGGCAGGACGGTATGTAGCCAAAGAGTAATTAAGTTTTGACCTGGAGTTCAACCATCAGCAATCTGTTAACAGGAGAAAGGCCAAAGAAGAAATATAAGCATTGCAAATAATAGCCCAGGATTCTAGAATCAAGGTTCTAGAGCTAGACTGAGCCTAAATATTAGGAGCTGAATGCAGGGCAAGGAGCAAGAACAACAGAAATACAAATGCAGAGACAGACAGTAGCATCCAAGAGCGGGTCAAGGGCTTGGAATTTGCTTTCCTGTAGCTCCAGGTACCAGCAGGGAGCATTGTTACCTTCTCCTCCTTGAAGATACAATTCAGAGCATTTTCCACTTCAAGCACTCCTCCTAATTCATTTTTCTACTTCAAGCACGAAGTCCAGAAACGGTTTCCAAGTAGAAACAAAAGTAATTGTGTTTTCGTCTTTTATCAAAGCAGTCAATTTAGCCATCTCTGCTAACTCCATCAACTTTTGCAGCCATTCGTCCATTGTGTCCTGCTATTTTTGTTCATAAAGTAATCTTGCCAACATACATAACATCAAAGTTCCAATTTTTTCCAAGTCTTTTTCCATTAAACTGAAAAGAAGTTTCTGGTTTTATCTTTATATTCACTTGAAGAATCTTCTGTATTAGAATATGAATCCTACTCCAATATTTCTTTGCTTTATAACATGTCCACCATAAATGTGAGAAAGTCCTTTGTTTTCATTTGCATTTCCAAAATTCATTTGAAATACCTTTAAACATTCTTGATAACTTATCTGTTAAATACTAATAATACATCATCATTATAAAAAGTTTATTTTAAATTGTAATTTAATGTAAATTTTAAACCTTTTGTCCAATATTATCCCATTCTTCAAGCTTTACCTTATAGCCAAAGTTCCTTACCCAATAAATCATACAATGCTTTACATATTCACTTTCCAAATTCAAATTCAGTAATGTTTTATGGACCTTAGCAATAATATGTTCAACACTACCACACACTAGGATTTCCAATTCATTTTTCACAAAGTCAAACCCATAACTCTTGTCTAATTTAAATCTTTATTTCAATTGTAAATATGTAAACGAATGCCAGACATGTCGTTCTGACAGACAGTGGCTTCCAAGGTCAAGGACTTGGAAGCTGCTTTTCTGTAGCTCCAGCTACTAGCATGGCTCAACTCAGGACATTGTACCTTCTACCCCTAGAAGATACAGTTTATTGATGTTGCTCTGCATTTCATACTTCCAGTGTGTTCTTGGACTAGGTGTCCTGATAGCGTTTCCCCTGTCTTTGTCTGAATCAGCCCCCACCTGCTCAGACTCAGTGTATCTTGAAGCTTTCTCAGATATTTTACTGCTAGCCAGCTCCCCAGGCTGATTGTCCAGCTTGTCTGCTTCTTTAGCCTCTGATTCAGGAGATTCAAAGGAGACCATAGCAACAACGGCAACAACAATGAAAACTGAACCTGTTAACTGTTTCTTCAGTTATTGGCAGGGGGATTGGTCTATCATAACCATTAGTCTTTTAAAGCCCCTCAACATCTTCCAAAAACTGAAAAAGTCTGAAATTTTGACTCCGTTCTCTTGAGGAAGGCGTTGGGGGCACAAAAAAAGTGCTGTAGCCCATGTGCTACAGACAAGTTGTGTACATCTGAACCAAATCTGCCCAAAATTTACTGTTTTGCAACTACTCATTTAATAACAGAAAAAATTCAAACCTACACAAAGCTGCACTTAACAAGGTGTTTGCATCATGAGCAACAAATTTCACTTTGTTCAATAAATGGTTAAAGAGGAGCTTGTGTAGCCTTGTGGTAGCTGTTTAATGTGATTTGGAGAATGGCTAAATGCTCTAACATGTGCAGCTGGCATATTTTGAACAGTCTGTTTGGTCCCTGAGGATGGTAATTTATGAAAAACAGCTCATCTCAGGAGTTATTTCCTGAATATTGAAGTTTTGCATAAAACTTTAGCTAATCCAATTTAGTTCCCCTAGTGACACTCAAGATGGAATGGTAATCTAAGGCCTGGAGAATAACACCTTAGGAAAAAAGAAAGTATATCTAAAATATGGATTTCCACTGCAGGCATACTCAGTACTAAATTAGAATTGTATATAATGACACGTTGTTTATGGACTACATTTAACATTTGGCCATTGTGTATCTCCCCAAAATGGCATAGGATTAATGAGTTTATATCAAGAACTCTTAGGAGACACAAAGGACTCATTCTCATATCATTGTCTCTGTGACATGAAGATGCCCTGCTAACCATTTTTAAAGGATACATCCACAGGATATTTAGTCTTTCTCTCATTTCCAGCTAACAGTGAATGCAACTTAGTTGTTTTTCATCTTCTCCTGGTACAAGTCTTGCCTATATATGAATTAGGATACTTGAAATGGAAAAGAGAGTCAGGTTCAGTTAATTGTGGGTTGGGAATTCTGTCACCAACTAGTACATTCATTTTTGCCTCCTTTCCACGAAATGGCCACTTTTTAGTGATGTTATTGCTGTACGGGTGCCATTTTGTTCACTCATCTTTCAAGATCCTGAAGCACCAGGGAACTAATAGATGACTGGAAAAGAGCAGACATAGTTCCCATCTTCAGAAAAGGAAAAAATGGATCCAGGAAGCTACAGATCTATCAATCTGACATCAATTTCTAGAAAGATTCTGGAAAAGATAATCAAACAATGAATCTGTGAACACTTAGAGGCAAATAAAGTCATAACCGGAAGACAACATGGGTCTGTCCAAAGCAGATCATGCCAAACAAACCTTATTGCATTATTTGACAAAGTGACAAGATTAATGGACCAGCAAAATGCTGTAGATATAATTTACTTGGATTTCATTAAGGCATTTGATAAAGTAGACCATAACCTAGTATTTGATAAGATAGAAAAATTTGGGTTAGACAGCATCACCACTAGATGGATTTGTCACTGGCTGACCAATCGCACTTAACATGTAGTCCTTAATCTACATCTACATGGAGGGAAGTATGCAGTGGGGTAGGCTCTGTCTTAGGCCCAGGTCTCTTCAATATCTTCATCAATGATTTAGATGAGGGGATAAAAGAGGAACTCATAAAATTTGTAGACAACACCAAGCTGGCAGGAATAGCCAAAACTTCAGAAGATAGGCTCAAGGTACAGAAAGATCATTACAGACTTGAACACTGGGCCCTATCTAACAAAATGAAATTCAATGGTGAGAAAAGTAAGGTTCTGCATTTATGCAAGAAAACCAAATGCACAAAAAGCGGGAGGGAAGCATATTTGATGTGACAGAGAAACAGAAGAACCTCTTACTACTGCCCCTTTCCCATTCCTGTGACCTGTTAGGGCTAGTTTTGGATTTAACACTCTTTCAAAATAGCACTGTGCCAGGGTCAGAAATTGTCTAACAGGTCATGGGTCCATCTTCACAACTTTAGCCTCTTAGCAACTTGACAAGTGGCTAAACCTACTATTTGAAGCACCTCTTACATTTGCCTCTTTGCATCCCACTACACATTAGGAATTATGTGATGGTTCTCCATCTGGTAGTGATACTTTGTGGGAAGCTGTAAGAATTAACCATCAGGGCAGGACAGTTTGGGGCAGTCCTCATTTCTGCCAACTCAAAAACTGGAGGCTAGCATATTAATATGGTCATGACAAAAGTCTAAACTCCCAAACTGAGAAGTACTTTGTATCAAAATACTATTGCTAGCCACAAAAGCTGTTTTAAACTACTATTGCCTTACATTGCAATATTTATATTGCAATCCAACATGGCCATATATAGGCTGGGATTATGCAAGATATTTAACTGGCTCATTTAAAGATTGAACATATGGTACAAGTGCAAAAACCAGGATTACTTCACAAGTAAGTAGGTTGACCATATGGGTTGCAAATATCCAGAGAAGCACTGGATGGCAGCTAAGGTACACAGAAACCCAGCTCTTTGTTGCCACTTCATGAACATATGAATATTTGCAGCTGAAATGTAGTATGTCTAGAAGTAATATTAAAAACAATCCTGGATTTGTTTTTAATTATTGAATTGTAGTTACCCTTTTAGTTCCATTCTGAGAGTTGCTAGAACTCTTGTGTCTTTTGTTTTATCTCATCATCCTGAAAAGTTTCTGCAAACTTAACAATTTAATTCCTCACCGATAACACCAAGTCATTAACCAAATTATTTAAAAACATTGATTACAACCTTAATTCTGAGAAACACTGAATTCCTCTCTATTGTGAAAGAAGTATATTTGTTGCTTAATTTACTGCTCCATGTTCTCAGTCCATGAAAAGATCTGTTTCCTTACTGTAAGTTTTTCTCAAGAACTTTGATGAACAACCAGAATACTTTTAAAGTTCATATATACAAAAATTGTTGGATTATTTCTACAAAAGTTCAGAAGGTGGGGAGACAAGAAGGATATTGATTATTTTTTCAGCAAGACTTATTTGTCTATGACCTTGATAATTTTCTGTTAAATACTAGTTTCTACTCATGTATCTGAAAAGGAAAAAAAATCAGCAATATAGCTTTACTAACATGGACAACAAAGTGAACAAGCTTATTAGTGATTAATGATTGTATAATAACTAGCCCTTTGGAATCTTTGTATTTAAAATCGCATCCAGATCAGTGATTATGTTTTCATTCTTAGATTACAAACAATAAACAAAACCTCAGGAAAGATGCTTAGCTATTGTAAATTGCTTTTATGCTATTGAGCGGAACCATTTTTCCTCACACTGGTGTACTTAAACTTTGAATCTGGTCTATTACTGCTAAATTTCCCTCAACAAATCATTCATGACTGAAAACAGCAGCCTCTTTGTTTCGCAACCTTAAAAAACCTTGATCTTGCCACAAAATATTTTGAATTATACCCTGCCAGAGTCCATATGGATTTGAATAATTTATAAATATTGTTAGATAAATCCACTCAATTCCAGATGGATACAAACCTGGTATAAGTCTTCTCTATGTTTGTGAAGGTTAAAAGTATGGGGAACATAAGAACATAGATATAAGTACCACTCCCATCATACTTTGAAGCCTCACATATATGCCTAGTTCTATTAAAAGTCTGCAAAAGCCCTATCTGGAAAATGTGCAGGAAGTTAATCTGTTTAACTGAGTGATTCTATATCTTAGATAAGTCTGTAGAAGAATGATAAGGGTGCTCCTTGTGATGAGCCTCAAAGATATGTTCTCTGAAAATTTTTGAGAACCAGCCATCTCCTGCCAACTTTTTTAAAAAATAAAATGCTTCATCATAGTCTTCCCTAGAAATCTTATGTCTTGTTATCCCAGAGAAAAATGAAGCAAAGACATCATGTATCACCTGACAGACCATATATCAAGCTTCATACAGTAACTGATAGCAGATGATGCTTACTACACAATAGGAAGAGATGGCTTTCATCAAAACTACATGATAGGAAGAGATGGGTTTTCCATATACATTCCCCAGTAATGTCCAAATGTAAATGAATTTCATGATAAAAATATGGAAAAATCACAGTACATTTATTCACACGATATAAGAGAACTTATACTTTAGCCTTTCCCATTGAGTTATCCTTTGCCAAACCCAGTCATTACTGGAACAAGAGAAAGACCCACCAGAATAATGAGAACTGTCGTCACTATCTTATATATTTTATTGCTGCTGGATATTTTGCAGTAGGGAAAACAGAGGGCTAAGCCTGTATAAATCATTTTCTAGGAATAAAGCAAAGTCAATATCATAGGACAGTGTAAAATTGGGGTTGCAAGACCATTCTGATGGATGTTGTAAATAATTTACAATGAAAGACTCTTTGTTAGCTGATTTCTAAAGAAGTGTGGAACTGGGCTTATGTTCATAAATCTGTAATTAATATGTGTAGTTATGAGGCATAGTTACTCATGGTTAATTAAAGGCACATTATTCATATTGGATAGTATCTGTGACGTCAGTGCCTGCAGCATTTTATTTATGGTCATTATATGGAATGCCCCTTTCCTTTCTCAATTTTGAAACTTAGCGTTTCCTTTTCTTTTTGAAAAGTGTATTTCTCACTCTTAATATCACGTTCATATATTTTTAAAATGCTGCCCTTTTAGGAATGAAAGTGAACAGCCCAGAAGCAGGAATAATAAAGTAGGCTTCCCCAACCTGGCACCCTCCAGCCTTACTGATGCTGCAGGGATTTCTGGTAAGTCAAATACTTCTAGAGAACAGAAGGCTGGAGAAGAAACAGAAAAAAAATATAGGCGAATGATTTTCCCTTAACCTTCCTTTTCCAGAAGTATGGTCCCTGCTCCTTCATCATATCTGCATAATTTTTAAGTTATTACAGTAGTGCTGGATCAGAATAATTGGCATAATAATTTGGGGGGAGGTAAGTATATTATTTTTAGGAAGGAACAAGATTGTACACTTGGAATCTACACAGCCAGACAAAGAGAGAAAATATTATTTTCTTAAACATTATGAATGGAAGAATATGAAGAGATAACAGATAACAGATAATCAGAGTTGGAAGGCACCTTATAGGTCATCTAGTCTAACCCCCCTGCCCAAGCAGGAGACCCTACACCATTTCTGACAAATGGCAGTCCAATCTCTTCTTGAAGGTCTCAAGTGATTGTGCTCCCACAACTTCCGAGGGCAAGCTGTTCCATTGGTTGATTGTTCTCACTGTCAGAAAGTTTCTCCTTATTTCCAGCTTAAATCTCTCCTTGTTCAGTTTCCATCCATTGTTCCTTGTCTGGCCTATAGGCGCTTTAGAAAATAGCTACACCCCTTCCTCTCTGTGGCAGCCCCTCAAATATTGGAAGACTGCTATCATGTCTCCCCTGGTCCTTCTCTTTACTAGACTAGCCAAGCCCAGTTCCTGTAACTGTTCTTCATACGTTTTAGTCTCCAGTCCCTAATCATCCTGGTTGCTCCTCTCTGCACTTTTCTAGAGTCTCAACATCTTTTTTATAATGTAGTGAACAAAACTGGATGCAGTACTCTAGGTGTGGTCTTACTAAGATGAAAACTCTTCAAAGACACAGGGGAAATAGCAAAATACCTGATATGGACGTACTCTAAACTGGTGACAATGATAGTGATGTTTAAATTGACACAATTTCTGTGAACTATATTCATTCAGACACATTACATCTACAGCATCATGAAAATGGCATGGAGTATACTGTATTTCTATGTGTCTGGAAAATGTATGTCAATGCTAGAATCATAGATCCTAACCCTACCCACCCTCACCCCACCCCTGCCATCATTATTTTCCCTTCCCTTCAGAGGAAGAATTTGGTGGCAAGTTTGCCCTACTTGTTATTTAGCACTGTCAGTTCCTTCAACACTGTTGCTGAAAATATTAATTCAGGCATAAATGCACCTGCCTATGATGTAGAATGTAGGGCATCTACTCTATCTCCTGCAGTGAATAGACAGGCAAAGAAGTTATTCAGCTTTGCTTGCATCTCTTTATTGTCTCTTGGTCCTTTTCATTTACTTGTCAGCCAAGGATCCAACTGCATCCTTAACTGGTTTCCTGCTTTTGTTGTCCGCACTCTCAGATTTGAAACCTCCTCTGGTGGTCTTTCCCTGACTAATTAAGACTTTCCTGTTTAAGAAGACAGTCATTTCTCCGGCAGTGTAAATTTTATTTATAGTATGTGGCTGCATCTGTCTGCATTGGTTACATGGACTTCTTCTATTTTTCTTTTAATAGATAAATTTTTATTCATTTTAACTTTTGTTAGCCTGTCTACATTAAAGAGATGAGATATAAATTTGTATAGTAAATAAATAGATATCCAATTATTAGTAATATATTCCACTCTCCCCTTTCCCTCTTTGTATCACATTAGCTGTCCAGGTAGTCTTTGACTTACAACCATTCATTTAGCAACCACGCAAAGTTACAACAGCACAGAAAGAAGTGACTTGTGGTCCTTGCCCTTACAACTGTCGCAGCGTCCCCACAGATCAAAATTCAGAAACTTGTCAACCAGCATAATTTATGATGGATGCAATATCCCAGGGGTCATGTCAGTGGTGCGTTTCAAGAAATTTTACCACTGGTTTGGTGGGTGTGCTTTGCATGCATGCATGCCAAACATGCACTTTGCGCAGGCGCAGAGGCATTTTGACTCACCTCCTGCAATCCTGCACTCTCCTCGTTGCTTCAGCAGCTTCCACGCAGCAATCTGCTGTGCTGCGCAAAGCAGCTGGACTTCAAAAGCAGGACATAAATGTTAGTATGGGAGCCCTGGCAGGCAGGTGGGCCCAACAGCAGAGGGTCGGAGAGAACCAGTTTGGTCTCCATTGCTCATCGGCACTACCGGCTTGGCCGAACCGGGCCAAACTGGTAGAATACCACCACTGGTTCATGTGATCACCATTTGTGACCTTCCCTGCCAATTTCTGGCAAGCAAAGTCAGTGGGGCAAGCTGGATTGGCTTCCATCTGCATGATTCCCTTAATAACTTAATAACGCACTTAGCAACCATGGCATAAAATGCTGTTAAGTGAGGCTTGACTCACTTAACAACTGCCCTGCTTTGCAATCCAAATTCTGGTCCCAATGGGGTTATAAGTCAAGCAGATATTTATTTATATTATACTATTATACCAGTAATCAGTTTTCTGCCATAGACATTAAGTAAATGACATGGTTGGTGAAAGAATCTGGCTTCCCCCATTGGCTTTGCTTTTCAGAAACTAACTGTGATTATATGAACCTGGGATGATACAACTGTTGTAAATTCAGAAATACACAAATTTTGATCATGTGACCATGGGGACTCTCTGATGGTCATAAGTGTGAGGACCATTTGTAAGTCACATTTTTCAGCACTATTGTAATTTTGAACAGTCACTAAATGAATGATCATAATTCAAGGACTACCTGTACTTAGGTAGCCTTCTTTAAAATGTCAAAACAAGGCTTTGTATATGTGACTATGGGGACAATGTGCTGACTTGGCTCTATCCAATTTATTGTCAGAATGGAATGGAGTATAACAAGATATAAATCATCATCATCATATCATCATCATCATCATCATCATCATCCCTGGACGGTCAAATGCAAATTCACATGGAACTGATAGCAGCAAATCAGTGGCTTTTAACCAGTGGTGGGATTCAAATTTTTTAACAACCGGTTCTGTGGACATGGCTTAGTTGGTGGGCATGGCTTGGTGGTCATGTGACTGGCTGGGCATGGCCAACTCAACATCACTCACATTGAAGCACGCATCTCCTCGCCTGGCCTCTCATGACTGTGGTGATGCTGCAACAGTCGTAAGTGTGAAAAATGGTCATAAGTCATTTTTTTCAGTGCCAGCAAAAGTACCAGCAAAGGAGGAAAAAAAACCTCCAGAGAAGTTCCAGAGACAGGAAGTCTAGTCCTGCCAAGAATGTAATAAGGGTTAACGGAGAGGCAGTTTCTGTAAGCAACACCAGAATGTTTCCTTCCTGCCTTCCTTACAGGATTAGGCCAGTAATTTCTTCTAACAACTGGTTCTCTGAACTGCTTAGAATGTTAACAACTGGTTCTAGAGAATAGGTGCGAACCTGTAGAATCCCACCCCTGCTTTTAACTCTTAGGAATGTTCCATTTCAAGTAGTACAAAATTAAACATAAAAAGTGGGATCACAAAGTGATATGAAAGTTGCGAGTTTAAAATGGGAAAGTACAAAACCAATATTTTGCTGAAAATGAGGAATCTACAGGAAACTAGCACTGTCACACATCAGTTTATTTTGGGGCAAGAAGAAAAGGCTGTGTTCCCTCCTCATTTTGTCAATTATTTTGAGTCTTTCTTAAAAGATTCTTCTAATAAAGCAAGGCATTGAAAAGAGGCCAGTGGTTATGGGATTTTCCTGTCACTTTTCCAAACAAAAATAAAATGTCCATTATAAGCAAAGCCTCTCTGACTACATAGTCAGATTGGTAACCCACTTTTGTTTTACTTCCCACATCTGACTCAGATCAAATTAAATTCAAGCAGAATAGACTGACTGTCATGTTCATACTTCTTCTGTGGCATAAGTAATAATTCTCAGACAACTGAAAGTATCAAATATCCCCTTGCAATATATATTTAAAATATTAATTTCACTCTGTATGTTGCAGCTGAAATCTAGGAGTTAGTTTTTGACCTGTGTATCTCAAGCTTTTCACCTCTGGTTTTAATTGAGAGGAATATTGCTGTGAACGTTATTTAGCATTGACTAGTAGGGATTCTAGTTCAACATTCTTTATCATTCAACATTTGGAGTGCCCATAAGGTCCTACTACCATGTTTCCCCGAAAATAAGACACTGTCTTATTTTTTTTTTTGGCTCCCAAAAACACACTAGGTCTTATTTTCGGGGTAGGTCTTATATATTTATGGTGCCAAATAGTGGGTGTGAGTGTGTAGGGGGGTGTTTCGGGTGCACGGTTGCTCCCTGAAAAGTCTTCCTGGAACTGGAGATTTACACTAGGTCTTATTTTCGGGGTAGGTCTTATATTAGGGCAGATTTAGAAAATAGTGCTAGGTCTTACTTTCAGGGTAGGTCTTATTTTCGGGGAAACACGGTATTGGTCTAACCTACAGAAAGGTGAGAGATGCTGCAGGTCTGAATTGCAACTCCTAACATTCCCAGTGGCAAAGAATGCTGCCAGCTTATATTAATATTGAGAGAACTTTTCAAGGAATATACAGGGAGATAAAAAACATTTCCAACTAAACTGCTTATTTGGGTATTCTGTATATTTATTATGTTTTTGTATAAAATGCTGATGAATCAGTTCTTTTGTGTGCAGTTTTTGTACATAGTATTTCAAGTGATTTGTTATAATTTGGAGATATATATATATATATATATATATAAAATTCATGCTGAGTTTTGTGCGTTTTTCAGATTGTTATAAAATAGGAATTTTGCTTTTCTTTATAAAACAATTTCTCTAGAGATTTTGTTTTGTTTTGCAGTTTAATTTTCCTTGAGAAGAGGGATTATCTTTTTGAAACAAAGGTCTGAAAGAAAGAAGTTGAAGTACCCATTTTCAATTGTTCCAGTGGTTTTACTTTCATGACTTTTTATATAGATAGTGAAGGTATATATCAAACAATGGGAGAACTTGACAGACCTTGTCTGGGATTCAGAAGCAAAGCAGGGTTGGTTCTGTTTAGGAATTGGGTGGAATTGCATTAGGTAACTCCAAGATGGCAACTTAAACTGAAAAGTCAAAAAACATTCCAGAAGAAGCAAATAAAAACCATTCTGGCATTACCAAGAAAGCTGCAGAGTTTCATCCATATAGTAAGAACATTTCCCCCCTTGCTTGAAGGCTCTTTACTTTAATGGACATACAAGAAATACACAATGGTTTTACTTTCAGCATCTATGTTATACACATGAAAAGAATGCCCAAATAAAATTATTTCACCCAAACAAATGTGTAATTCTCATAGGAACCGGTTCTCTATGGAAGAGGTGACCTTACCTTCACTGTAACTAAGGCTCAGCCAAATTGTTCACCAGATTATCAGAAAAAAAATCACAAACTCCCTTTAGAAGCCCTCAAAGTCTATAAGTTACTTGGGATGGGCCAATCTAATAAACTATATCTCCCCATGGGGACGAGTGACTCCAGCAAGCTAAAAAGCAATCAGAGAATGCTGCATAGCCAATGACAGAAGTTCTGCCTAGAAATGTCAAGTTGCCTTTATAAAGTACCTGACAGTTGTGAAGTCTATTTTTTCTGGAATAGAGATATTTTATTGTTATAGTAAAATGAAAGGCAAAGGGCAAGAGCAGTTAATGAAAATTTATCCCAGAAAAAAAGAGAGGGATAAGATGACATAGCAACAAGTCAAGAAGAGTTGCAGTGATTTTGCTGACAAGGTAGGGAGGGGTGGGGGGCAGAGGGAGAGAGAATAATAATTTAGAGAACCAGGACAGATAGAATAGGTCCTCCTCAAAAAGCTGAGGCTTCTAGTCATATTAAAAAAAAAGTTTTTAACACACTTAACACTATGAACGTAATTATAATCTTATTTACTGGAGGGTAAGCCATACAACATTGTTATTTCTGAATAAACATGTGTATTGCAAAGAATATTTATGGATCTACAAACAGCTGACTTTGACCACCTAATCTGCTCCAGGCATGCTAGACTACCAAAAACATCTGGCATGTTCTTGTTAGGCTCAAATAGTGTTCTTCTACCTAGATCATTCAAAGCATTCCAATCACCTGTTTGATGCCACCTACTCACTTTGTCTTCTTTCCCTTCTTTTATTTCCTTCCATTTTGCCAAGCATTAGCTCACATCAAATGTCCAAAGAATCTCAGGTTCTACTTGCTGATCAATGCGTCAAGTGAACAGTCAGTTTCATTTGGTCCAGGCTTAACTGATTCTTATTTGGAGACCATCTCCAAATAATTTGATGCCTTACACTTTCTCAAAGTTCTGCTGTAACAGTGACTCATTACCACTGGCACAATCCTTGTTTTGTTATGATACAAACAGCTTCACCTTCTGCTTCATGATGTTAGAGAACAACAAAACCTGGAAGTGTGATATAGGCACAAAGCAAGATGATACAATTTGGTTCCCTTATGGCAGGTGGAAGTGGTGAACACATTCGGTTACAGGAGTCAACCTGACTAGATAGCACCTAATGAAGTAATCTAGACACTAAAATAGCTTTCAATATTTCAGATCAAGATGGTTTGAAATATAAGAGTTAAATTATCAACTAATTGCATTTATAAACAGTTCCACACTGCCTTTCTTGTATTGTTTTCAAGCTTTAAAAATGGACAGGTAATCCATTTATGGATTAGCTACTTCACAACTTCAATCCTTTGAATGTCATTCCCTCTACGTTTTCTTGTTTTAAGTTGTTACAAAGCACTGATCAGAACTGGTAGGGGCTCTGGCAAAAACATTGTTTTACCACCAAATATTGAAATAGTTTGCCCCAAGAAATTATTCCAAAGCAAGTTATTATCTTAAGAAAAAAAAATCCTATGTAATCTTTTCTACTTGCCTTAGAGAAAATATCTTTCATAGAGAGGCGCAGAACATTAAAATATTTACAAGAAGGAATTAGCATATGGACATGAAATGTTGGAGTGTCAGTTTCCAAAATGCATGCTTTGAAAAAAAAGATGAAAAGCTAAGAATAAAAACTTTCTCGCTACAGAATTTGATCTGTAACTGAAAATGTAGCTTTGGATGAAACATGACTAGGATGTCAAAAGAGCCAAGTCAAAAGAACTGGGCAGGGCCCAGTTCTAAATACAATACATTTACTCTGGAATAAGTTCTATTAACTACAATTAATCTCCCTCTTGTAAACTTCTCTGGATTTCAGCTATAATTTTCTGGTGCATAAAATTCAAGGCCCTTTTATTAGCCATAATGGCATTAACTTTATACAGTATGTGACGATATTATTCTAGTTGGGGAATGTAGATTTATCCTAATTCCAGATAAACTCTCCTCATCTTAGGCTACTCTCACTGAGGCAGGACAAACATATATCATCTCAGTAAAGTTGACCCTCAAACTAGCATAGTGTATTAGCATAGTGATCAAAAACACTTGAACAGTTAACATCAGAAGTTTTGATGAAATGTCAAGGTACCTTTACAAAGTACCTGACAGTTGTGAGGTCTGTTTGTTTTTCTAGAAAATAAATATTTTATTGTTATAATAAAATAAAAAGCAAATGGCAAGGCCAATTAATAAAAAATCTGTCCCAGAAAAGGGGTCAGGAGATGTTGTAGCAACAAGCCAGTAGAAGCTCTACAATAATTTGGGGGAATGTGTGCAAAGTCATGATAAGTATAGAAAAGGAGCATGTTCTGCACTGGGATGCTGCAATGCTACTTTCATCATTCTGATCTCCTCTCTCCTTTATCTGGGTAAGATGCTACTGGTTGAACTGATGCTAGATTGGAGTTCTTCCATCAGATTGTTCTCTTTCAGCCAGTGAGGATAAAATAGTTCAGTGAATAATGTGTAAAGTGTCTCCCAAGCAATCAGCCTGCCAGAGAATTGGGCAGAAAACATGGTATAAAGAGAATCCAAGAGTCAACCAAAGTTCCTTTCCAAAATTCTTTCTTTCCTAGGTCTTTCCAGAGAAATGTATTGTTGAACAATAAATTTGGGACCTTGTGCATGCAAGAATATATGGCATGGTCTTTTCTTACTACATTCTTATACAGTAGCAAAAACATAGATCTACATCATGGGTGTCAAACTCGTGGCATCACATTGCCACCATGTGATGTTTTGTGATGTTTTTTCCCTTTTCTGGAGCTGGGGTGGGCATGGCCTGAGCGTGATGCATCCGGCCTGCGGGCTGCCAGTTTGACACCCTTGATCTACATGGAGATCTTAGTCATGTGTGTGGGGGTGTCTGGGACTTTAAATCAAGCATATTTGCAGGGTACAAGGCTGAAGAAGATGCTATATAAAGGGAAAGAGTTAACTGCAAAGATGTTAAGCATTCCAAGCAAAGCAGTGAAACACCTAATTGTTGGGTTTTTACATAAGGTCAGAACTTTGTAATATCTGCACATCTAGGGCTACTTTAAAAATCAAATCTCCTCCTCCTCCTCTTCTTCTATCAGTTTCTTTCATTTTCTTTCTTCCTCAATATTTATACTGTCATTTTAAAACAAAACCAAAAATACTGTTTAGAAGACAGTGAAAGATCAGATCACTTGTCTTTCCTGATTCTTAAAAAGAGTCATATCTGTGATAGCAATTCATTTGAACATAACAATTTCCTTGTTCTTTGTATCTAATATCTTTTCAGTTACATTATTTTTCTCTAGGGTACCACTCAAGTGTCATTTTATAATTCAGACTCAATGTCAGTAGGTATTGATAGGGTGCCCGGTATAATGTAATAGAAGTGGATCTTTTAATATAAATTCTAAGAGAGTTTACTGCTGCATGACATTGCATATGATTTTTTTTATCCAGACATTTAAGTGCCCAACCAATATAATTTAGATCCAAAACTGTCTTTTATATTGCAAAATATGCTTAATGCTTATCGTTGCCCTGGTATGAGCTATCTATTTTGCATTTTGCAATTATTTTCAGACCCCTGAAGTTTGAACTGCTGAGTCACTGGAAAAGAAATAGCAGTTCCATTAAGATTTTAGTACTGAGCCTTGAAATTGGTATTTTTTAAAATATATTTCTTAAAGCTATTTCAAAAAAACTCATCCATTTAAGAAACATGAATTCCACTTTGCAACAAATCCAAATGTTTATATCTCTATATATTTTATTTATATGTTATTAACTGAGTTATATCCTTTGGTATATAGATATATCAAAAATATTTAGAGAGGTTTCTTCAAATATTGATAGATGCGAGTCACTATACCTTATCCTTTACGAAAAGGTGAATACTCTCAATATTATTCCCAGATTAATTTACGGTAATAAAGGAAGAAATTCCAGCTTATAAGTCTGGAAAATATTTTCCTTAAAATAAAATCCTTGTTTGAAATATTTCCATGGGGTTTCAGCAGTATCATTACAGAAAATGCTATTACCAATTATGAAGGAAGATTCAGTTTTCCAAATCTGGAAATATATCATGAGACTTACCTATTCTCAAGTATTAAATACAGGAAGCCAACGATTAATGTTAATTTTTTAATTTGGGCAACCTTGGAATATACACACATAGCAACCTTGATAGGGTTATATTAGGATCTAATATAATGGAGCTCAGGAGGCCATTTTCACTGGCAGAGGCACTGTGAGCCAGTCCTTTGCTGTTTCTAGGGCAACCCCACAGGCCAGATCTAAGCACCTCTGTTTTATAGAATCATCAACTGATTTTGAACTTATTTGATGTAGTGATTAAAGACACCAGGCAGTTTCTAGTCCTTTCTTAGGCATAAAGATGACTGAGTGATATTAGACGGTTCTTTCTCTGTTTGTCCCAGGATAGAATAGAATAGAATAGAATAGAATAGAATAGAATAGAGCTGGAAGGGACCTTGGAGGTCTTCTAGTCCAGCCCCCTGCTGAAGCAGAAGATCCTATACCATAGTTACCCAACTTATTTTTTCAACAAGTGGCAGCTATGGCTAATCTAGAAAGCTAATCAGGATCAGTCTAGTTAGGATATAAAGTTTAAGTCTATAGATTAATCTGGAAAAGGGCAGTGGTGAACTATTTCTGTATTATACTGAATTGATCTTACTACCATAAATTTAGCAAGAGCAATGCAGAAGTCAATTCCTGCCCCTAGAAGTACAATCCAGTAATCACAGATAGAAGATAACTCAGAAAGAGGTGAAAGGCAATTTCTACAATCCCTATTTTCCCCATTTCTATAGGAATTATGGGAATATAGACTAATGATTATTCTTTTTGATCATCACCTATCTATTAACATAAAAGCATACTGTTATTCAAATATGTCATAGTTGTGGTTTTTGTGGATCCCTTATTAAAAGTAGCTCAAAATATCAGATAAATTGGAAATGATCTGTGGAGTTAATTTGCACAGTTTGACTGCATATTTCCTTGGCATCATACAAAGAAGTGAATAATAGAATGCAAATGATGTCTAAACATTCATATATTCCTTCTGCCTGTGCAGATTATGCTATTATTTGTATGATGGTCCAACTTTGCTTTTTATTTTGAAGCATTATTTCAGTTGGAAAATAAATTTGCATTTACAGATATGTGTGCCCTGCAATATGGGTACAAAGATATCACCACACCAGGCACACATTAACTCTCTTGTTTATGCATTGCTATGGTTTATAGCATTTATGAATTTTAATTTTTCTTGTCCTTCAATAACATAATCACAACAGTTAAATTGTTAAACAGTAATAAAATATGAAGTAAATAGAGTATAATACTATATTCAACCTATTTTAATAGATTTTTGTTAGTATCACTTTCAGTAAATTAAATATAAACATTAATAATTAAGATTCCATATGAAGAAACAATACCTAGTGTATCTTTCCATCCTATCTTATGCTGCAATCCTCTGTACCTGGAAGGTATTCCTTTTATTGCTTTTCAAATGTGCAGATGACATGAAAATGGGCGTTGGTAAATTTACCGTGAACGCCCTTTCTATCTATGCTGCGAGAGAGCCCAGGATGGGTAGACTCCTTCTTATGATGTCATTAAGCTGAGTCTGCTTTTGAGCATATAAAAGCCAGCCCCCAAGAGTAGCCCCAGCTTTGGTGAAGATACTTGACAGACCAAATAAGTGTCTCCGAAAGCCAACAATCAAGGATAACACATGTCTTAGCCTGTCCGGACGAACCAAGGGAGGGGCTGGGCTCTCTTGCAGCATAGATAGAAAGGGCGTTCACGGTAAATTTACCAACACCCATTCTCCTCCATGCTGCAGCGAGAGCCCAGGATGGGACATACCAAAGCTTGCATGACCACGTCCGGCCAATCACTCCAACTGTGAAACCACTCATTGAAGCACCCGTCTGCCGAAGGCCACCGTCGCTGAGGTGTAGGTATCAAGACGATAGTGTCTGACGAAAGGAGATGGGGATGTCCACGTGGCCGCTCTGCAAATCTCTTCCAAGGATGCCTGGGTAGCCCAGGCAGCTGAAGTGGCCGCACTTCTGGTAGAGTGCACCGTGAGCCCTCGGGGAACTGGAAGAGCGCCTGCTTGGTAGGCCTGTGCAATACACTTCCTGACCCACCTGCTAATAATTGGGGAAGATGCCTTGTTCCCCAAGTGAGGAGGGGAAAAGGAAACAAACATGGCTTCTATCTTCTGAAAGGAGGAAGTGCGCTTAATGTAAATTCTAAAGGCCCTTTTGACATCTAGCATGTGCCACTTACGCTCTAAATCATGGTGAGGAAGGGGACAGAAGTCCAGTAACACAATGTCTTGGGACTGGTGGAACCAGGTGTTAACCTTTGGAATAAACGAAGGGTCCAAACAGAGGACGACCCTATCATCATGAAAGGAGCAGAGATCTTGCCTGATGGAAAGAGCCGCAAGCTCTGACACTCGTCTGGCCGAGGTGATAGAAATGAGGAACACTACCTTTAGGGTTAGAAATTGGAGAGATACTGTTCTAAGGGGTTCAAAGGGGGGCTTCATGAGGGCGTTAAGGACCAGATGAAGGTCCCAGGAAGGATATCTGTGCACCACAGGTGGGTGAAGGTTGGAAGCTCCTGTTAAAAATCTTCTGACCGAAGGGTGATGGGACAAGGAAGGAAATGAACCCCATGAAAGAACTGAGGAGAGAGCAGCTACTTGGCAACGTAAAGTATTGGGGGCCAAACCCTTCTCCAAGCCATCTTGAAGGAATCTAAGAACTTCTGTCAACTGAGCTGAGGCAGGGGAGAGACCATCCTTGAGGCACCATTGGGAGAAAGCCCTCCAGGTGGCATCATAGATGCACCTTGTGGAAGGTTTGAGAGACGCCAGGTTGGTGAGTATAACCCTCTCTGGAAGATTAGCCTCCCTTAGCCGCTGCCGCTCAAGCACCACACAGTCAGCTTGAGCCACTGGGGCTCCGGATGTATCAGGGCCCCTTGGTGCAGGGAGATTAGATGGGCCGGATCCTCCAAGGGGAAACCACAGACAGGTTGATCAGGTCCGCAAACCAGGGTCTCCGTGGCCAATAGGGGGCCAGGAGAATTAGCTCTGCTCATTCCTTCAACAGCTTCCGTATGACTGCCGGAATGATGGGAAGTGGGGGAAAGGCGTAGAGGAGACCCGTGGGCCATCGGCACTGAAGAGCGTTGGTCCCTCTGCTCCCTGGCAAGGAAATCTGGTGAAAAATCTGTTCACTTGGGCATTTTGAGGAGTGGAGAAGAGATCCACCTCCGGAGTTCCAAACCTGTGGGAAAGGTTCCTGAAAAGGCATGGGGAAATGGACCATTCTGCATGGTCTACTGGACTCCTGCTCAGCCAGTCTGCTTGGGAGTTGTCGACTCCGTAGATGTGATCCGCTGAGGTCGACAGCAAGTGTTTTTCTGTTCATAACCCCAAGCGTTCTGCCTCCCTCATGAACGCTTTGGATCTCGTCCCCCACCTGTTGATGTGGGCCTTTGTGGCCATATTATCTGTCAACACTAGAACATGGGAGCCGGTCACAGAGGCTCTGAAGTGCTTTAGAGCCAGGGAGATGGCTCTCAGCTCTAGCCAATTTATGGGATGGGTTTTGTCTACCCTGGACCAAATTCCTTGAGCTATCTGACCCTCCATATGGCAGCCTCAACCCAGGAGACTGGCATCTGTGGTGATTACTAGCCTGTCTGGTTCCAGAGAGCCGGGGAGAGCCACCAATTGAGGGATCATTGGGCTTGTGGAGAGAGCAGGACCTTGATGGATGAGTGGCTATTTCCTGCTCATTGGAAGGGGAGCAGGAACCATTGGAGCGATCAGGAATGAAGCCGTGCCCATGGGACAATGCCGATACAAGAGACCATCTTCTCCAGGAGTTTGGACAGCAGCGACAAGGGAACAGTCTGGTGTTGCTGAATCTGACTGATGATCTCTGCAAGGCTTTGTCCACAAGCCAGAGACAGGAAAACTTGGCACAAGGTTGTATTGATGACTGCTCCCAGGTGCAGCAATTTGGTTGTGGGAGAAAGATGGCTCTTCTTGGTGTTGATGGAGAACCCGTGGCTTTGGAGGCAGGACAAGGTAATTTGTAGGTCCCAATGGGCCGATTGGATGGAGGAAGACAGAATCAACATGTTGTCCAAGTAGCATTGGATCCTCACTGGAACGGAATGTAGAGAAGCCACCAATGCTGCTAGAATCTTCGTGAAGACCCTGGGAGCCAATGAAAGGCCGAAGGGAAGTGCTCGATACTGGTAGTGAGTATTCTGATAACAGAAATGGAGAAACTGGCAGTGATGAGGTCAGATGGGGATGTGGAGGTAAGCCTCCGTGAGATCAATGGAGGAGAGGAGGTCACCCTCCCGAACACTCTCTAAAATAGAATGCAATGTCTGAATTTTGAATCGCCTGTATTTAACAAATTGGTTGAGAAATTTTAGATCAAGGATGGCTCACCCCCGAGGCTTTGGGAACAACAGAAAGGCGGGAGTAAAAACCACATCCCTGGTTAGATTGGAACTGGCTGAATAGTCCCTGAAATGTCTAGGACTGAAATGAGACCTGTCCCATTTGGGATGTGGGGAGAATGAGGAATTACTTAGAGCAACAGAAGGCATGACCCCCTCCCCCCCGAAAGGGCTGTTTTACCAGCAGAAGATTGCTGTCTGCCAGGTGGTTCCGCACGTTGGTCCTGACATTGGGAATATGACCTCTGTGGATGAGAAAAGCGAAAGGTCTCCAGCCGAAAGGCAGGTGGGCGATAGGGAGCTGGATGATAGTCAGCTTTTTTAGCCGAGGAGGAAAGAACTTTCCATTTATCTCTGGTCTCGATGAGATAAGGCTCTAGAGACTCACCAAAAAGCTTGTCACCTGCGCATGGGGCAGAGGCTAGCTTCCATTTGCGTTGTGACTCTGTCTGCCAATTTCAGAGCCACAGAAGCCTTCTAGCCACCACTGAAGATGCCATGGGCCTTGAAGCAAATTTGGCAGAATTGAGGGTGGCATCCGCAGTGAATTCTGCTGCTGTAATTTTGTTAAGGACTTGATGAGACCGAAGGTCAGAGGCAGGCAATTGATCCTGCAGTTGATGCAGCCATCATAAGGATACCCTAGTGAAAAAGGATGCAGCGGTCGAGGCCCAAACAGCCCACGCTGTTGATTGCGTTTGAGGGTCTGTTCGGAACACTTATCTTCTGCTTTAAGAACATCTTCTGGTTTGGTTGGAGTGCCAGAAGAGGAAAATGATGCCACCACCAGAGTGTCTACTGAGGGCACTGCAAGGGTGTTGTCTAGGGCTGAGCTGACATTGTAGAAACGCTTGTCTAACGATGATGGGCAAGGTCCTGCAACAAGATGGGAGAAGGCAAAACCTCCGTGTGTACTACAGGCTTTGAGAAGAGTGAGTCTCCTTGCCCTGAGTGTTTGCCTTGTGGTTCTGGAGCTAGTTCCTCAGGTGAGAGGTTGGCAGTGACTAAAGCCTTGCTAAGTAAAGGCTTGAAGAGGGGTGGTTTGAAGACCAATGCTGAGGAAGGCAGGTCTGGACTGGGGTCTTCTTCCTCTGAAAGATTGCGATCGCAGATTTCACCCTCTTCCCTCTCTGAACGAGAAAAGCAGCCGTGTTCAGATGGGGAGGCACCCTTTTCCCTTTCATCCTCCTCCCATTCTGCCTGAGCAGCATGGACCCTGAGATCTTGAGGTCTGTGGACATCTTGCTGCAGAGGTGAAGAACCTATGGATTGAGAAGGGATAAGGGCCTGGACCCTTTCCAAAGGCTGAAGGATCTGCTGAAAACCTTCAGCCAAGCCCCTTCTGATGGCTAAGGAGACCACATCTTGGATGTCTGTGGACCTGTTGTCAAAGGAGGTAGAAGGGCAAAGGCCTACTACAGTGGAAGTGAAAGTGGCTTCTGGCCTGGACAGGGGTGCCTGAACCCTGGAGTGAAGAGGGGGTGCATAAGGCCCCAATGCTGACTGGAAATAAGGCCCAGATCTGCTCAGGTCTTGAGGGTTTAGTTGTTTCTCAAATGCCTCAGGAGACCAAGTCGATGGAGGTCCAAAGGCTCCAAGAACAACTTCCCTTCCCCTGGGGGGACTTCTCTGGGAACCCTGGTATGTACCAGGCTGGGCCTGTTGTAGTTGCCCTCTCATTTGTTGAATGGTTTTGTTAAATTGCCTCTCCAGGGCAGCATGTCTGCGTTTCTCTGCCCTCAACTCGGCCTGAGTTGTTTTCTTAGGGGCTAGGGCCTTAGCTCTGATTTTAGCAGCCACTTCTCTCTGGGCATTACGTTGCCTGTGCCTTTTCTTTTTAGGAGGTTGGAGAGTCTGCTTCACTGGAGGGGAAAGCTCTGCCTGGCCTTTGTCTTGATCCATTTTAAACTAGTTATGCTCAAGCTTTGAAAGATTAACTCCCAATTGCTGAGATGGCAGAAAGGAACAACTAGGCCTGACCAGAAAATGGCCACCGGAACTCTTAAAATGGCCGCTCACCTCATGCCAGAGCTCTCAAAATGGCCACTCACCTTGTGGCAGAAGAATCTGTTGATAAGGACGGCCGCTGCTCTGCGAGGGCTCCGAAGTAGAATATTCGCTCCTTAGGCTATTTCAAGCCCCGAGCGATTGAAGCAGCCCGACCAGAAGAGGATCGCCACCCACGCGATCAGCTGGCTGGTGCTGCTATCAGTTTGCCGATCGGAAGCAGAATCGTGCAAACCGCGGCTATGGGGAAGGCAGCTAAGGTGTTTCCCTGCTTGCTGAGCAGCGTTTGGGAACGTTGATCCCAATGTTGCAGGAAAAATGGAGCCCTGCTTCTCCTGAGTTGCAGCTACCCGGATCCCAGGAGCTGAGTGAAGCAAAGATAGCTTCTTGAAGTCTTGGTGGAAAATCACTAGCTTTCAGAGACACAGCTTATTGACTAAGAAGCTGAGTCAAAGCTGGGGCTAGTCCCGGGGGGCTGGCCTTTATATGCTCAAAAACAGACCCAGCTTAATGACATCATAAGAAGGAGTCTACCCATCCTGGGCTCTCGCTGCAGCATGGAGGAGAACAGGAAGGATAATCAATAGCAGAAAAGAATAATTCAGCATTCAAAACATTTTGATGCAGATTCAGCAGAGATAAATTTAAAATCTTAAAGTACAAATAAATACACATACACATATATTTACATGAATCTATATCAAAAATAAATATAAAATAAGGCAATTGGAAAAAGTATGTGGAAAAATATGTGGAAAAACAACACAGGATCTTCATATTTCAACAAACGGAATATGGAGTAAAAGAGTGCAATTTTTAAAAGGTGAGGAACATAGTGTCCAAGTCAGAGGTGGTATTCAGCAGGTTCTGACCAGTTCTGCAGAACCAGTAGTGGAAATTTTGAGCAGTTCAGAGAACCGGCAAATACCACCTCTGACTGGCCCTGCCCTCATCTATTCTCTGCCTCCCGAATCCCAGCTGATTGGCTGGGTCTTCCTTCATTGCCCTGCATAGGAGAACAGAGCTGGAAAGCAGATTAGTGGGGTGGAGAGGGAGTGAGGATTTTCTGGCATCCTTCCCCTAGAATGGGGTGGGAATGGAGATTTTACAGTATTCTTCCCTTGCCACGCCCACCAAGCCATGCCCACCAAGCCACACCCACCAAGCCACGCCACGCCCACAGAACCCGTAGTGACAAATTTTGAATCCCACCACTGGTCCAAGTTACACAAAGTAATAGTACAATTACCATACAGAATCATTAAATTGGAAGAAAAAGGGTTCCTGAACATGGCTGCAAAACTGTACACAACTGGATACCCAATGTCTGTTGAATTTTATAGCTGGAAAGGACCATAGAAGTCAATTAATCCAACCTCTTGTTCAGCCCATTAGAGCATCTCTAACAGATGACCATCAACCCTCTCTTCAAAGATTTTCAATCAAATTCATGTCACAATCTGTACCACCGGCTGGCAGCCTGCACAGTCAAAAAATTCCTCCAATGTTCGGTGAGAACCTCCTTCCCTGTTAAACCCACTGCTTCTACTTGTGCCCTCTGGGGAAATAGATAATAAATCCACTCAATCTTCTGTGACACAATCCTTCAGATCTCTTAAGACTGCTTTTATATGTCTGAGTCATCTTTTCTGTAAGTCAAACATACCCAGATCCTTAACTGCTTTTCATAGGGCTTTTCAGTTTCTTTTCATCATCTTGGTAGCTTTTCTTCTGATCTTGTTCCAGTTTCTCACTGTACTTTTTTAATTGTGATGCCTAGAAATGGGGTCTGACCAAGACAGAAGGGAATGGATTCTGTTCATTTTGCTATATTCTACCCAACTGAACAGCTGGTTGATGCTTTAACATTGCAAATCTAGCACTGAGTTGAATATGAGTCTAGTTGATCTCTACAGTACCTTCAAATTCTATGTACAGTATATATATGTGTGTTTAATATAAACATACAGAATATAGAAATGTAAGATATATATTAATTTAGAATTTTAATATTTTTCTTTTTCCATTTGTCAGTAAGCAGTTCTGCAAAAGTAATATAAAATTCTTCCAGCTGGGTAATTGTAAAGAATAATACTCTCTATGTACAGACCTGACAATGACAAAATGTGCCATACAGTTTTCTCTCTAGGATTACTTGACTTTGAAGTAGTTTAATCAAAAAGATGGTTATTTGGTTTAAATTAGAGTAATAAAATATTTAATAGATTGGGACACTTTAGCAAGTGCCTCGTATCTACAGATAAATTTTTAACTTAGAAGACAGTTCAAAGGAGAGTGGGGGAGTGAAATACTGCAAAGAAAGAAATAATTGCAAATTGAGGAAGATAACATCTAGTTCTGCTAATGCTTTATTTCATGATTCCTGCAGTTCTTGATTGTTTTATTAAAATCTTATTTTCTATACAACTGAAAATAATGTACTAATACATTTCTTACAAATGTGATTCCAGGCAAGGACTATACAAGATAATGAAGAAAACACACAATTTAGAGGCAGCACTTAAATTCTTCTGCCATAACCTGTATCCTTCGACTCTATCCTTCCATCTCTTCCTTTACATTGAAGCTGTATTCTGAATGCCAATAAGGCAAGAAGGGGGTGTCTTCCCCACCCCCAGTTCCATGGTTCAACTACTTGCAATTTTTTAAAAGGTTCTAGACAATAAGTATTCCCTAGCATGGTCTAAAGTGGAACAATAAGAACATTGATACTTAGGAAGAGCTTTGCTGAATCAAAACAAAACCCTTCTAACTAGGTATTTTATTTCCAGAGTGCACAACCATATACCAAGGGAAAGCTCAGCAATAAAGCATATTTTCTAGGAGCTGATACTTATAAAGCCTCTTTCAGATTGAGTTCTTATATTGCACTCAGTCATATATTGCACTCAATTATATAGTAGCTTTTATGATGTTTTTCATGACCTAGATGAGGAAGCGTACACTCCAAGTTCTGGGGACTCTGCAGCCTTGAGTACCAATGACTAAGGCATTCTTCTGTATCACCTGCCCATGAGGTGAAGGCTCTTTACATTAAACATTTTGGTGTCTTGCATTTTGGTGTCCTGCAAATTTCATCTTGAGGGATTTCAATTGCCGTGGCATATACAGGTGCCATTCTTGGTTTATAGAATGGTCCCCAAAATATGTGGCCAAACTACTTATGAATCAGAAAACTTAAGGAGACAAAAGGCAAGAGGTGAAGTAATGACAGAAAGATTGTTCATAAGTAAGAGATGAGAAGGCACAAAGTTTTTTTCCTGTATACATATATCATGCTTGCCTGCCTGGTTACAAGAAACATGCATTGGCTACCAAGCAAAAATGCTGGTGAGAGGGAGGGTTGCACCCAAGAGAACAAGAGGTACCCAGTGCATGACAGCTATTTAAGGCAGCAAAGAAAATGTGTAAGGGGGAATTAAATGAAACCACTGTCAGTGACAGCGAAAACTTTTCCAAAGTTTTCAAGATTTTGCAAGGCAATTCTGAGCAAACAGAAAGCAGGAGAATTCAACTTTGTGAATATGTTTGTGCTTGTTCTCCTTTCAAAAACTTTTTCTGCTCTCTTAGGACCTGGCTGGGGAGTGCGGGGAGGATGAGGTCGGTCTGATTGAGTTCAATACAACTGCCACTATTGTTTAAAGTTAATATTGTACGTATTACCTTTAGATCTGGTATTGCTTATATGCAAATGGTACAACAGCTGTTCTTGGTTCCGAATGAAGTAGCAAAGCAAAGCTGTTTGTTCATAATTATAAGAGTATCTTGGGTCTCTTACTGGATTTGTAAAAGGAGAAACTCCTTAAAACCCTTTCATGGTTGGGTGCTTGGTAGCATTTGATATAACTATACAACAACCTGATAAGGGTCACACTTTGGAAGATTCCCATGGGGACAATTTCTGAAATATAGGAATACCTATTATGTGAAAACATTTTCCCCAAAGAGCTATAATACTGGGAAAAAAAGTTACAAAAAAGACATACAATGCAATACACCAGGAGTCTTCAAACTTGACAGCTTTAAGACTTGTGTACTTCAACTCCCAGATTCCTCCTCCAGTCATGTTAGCTCAGGAATTCTGGGAGTTGAAGTCCACAAGTCTTAAACTTGCCAAGTTTGAAGACCCGTGCAATACACATAGCACAACACAACACCCTGAAATTATTTGCCTTTACTGAACTTGAAGCTTCTGGTAAAATAAGACATAACTTCTACACAAACCTAAAGATTTGATAATTAGATTTAAAGCTTTATATCAGATTTAAAAAGTTTAAGATTGGTTGTATAAAGAAATATAGTACTGCAGTTCAGTGATTCCCTTTTGAATTCATAATATTTACACCACCTGCTTTGGATGAGGTTTTCCTCTATGCTGCTGTAACTTTATCTCTAAAATTAAATTGAGAATTTTACAGTTAGAAGAAATCATGAAGGTCAACTAATCTAACCTTTATTAAACACAAGAATCACATAATTACATTATCATGACTGTACTGTATACCCAGCATCTGCTTAAATATAAACTTTTGATCTCCAATGATCTGTTTTTAATGGAGTATGAAAATTATGTCATTGCCAGCCTCTTGCATTCTGTATGGGGTGTGATCATTTCACTGATTTGGACAAAGCATTTCATGACTTTAAATGCAACACTTCTTTGCTGATTTACATTTTACTACTTCTGATTGTTGGTTTAAGATGAATAGACTATTAATTTCTCAACTCTCAAATAGCCTCTCTGATAGGTTCCAGAGTCAGTTTCTGTTCTGTGGAAGGAAGCGCAGTGAACAGTACAGTACTTAATGTATTTATCTTATTTTCTATTCTATAATTTAAACTGAAGAAGGCCTTAGTAATTAAATTCTGCTTCTCTCTTCTCAGTAGGAAAAAAAAGTCAACAATAAGGCAATGAAATGCTGGAACAAGAAACTATTAAAAAGGTATATTTAAAGATTACTAGAAATCTGGGCGACAAATCAGACTGCACCTGCAAACTATATAACCTTAATTGCAGCTGCAGACATTTTATGCTAAATGTGACCTTTCCACACAGTCTATATAAACATTAGGTAAGAATCTTAGTGATGGAAAAGGGCACTACATAGGACCTCCATTATAATTCTCCTTGAGGCTTGTTGAAGAAAATCAATCTCTCAACCGTATTAAAAGGCTTTGTGCAGCAACAACTCAAGTTTCATACATTGGTTGCAGATTTCATTCAGAAAAGCAAGTGAGTGAATTTCTACAAAATATTTGAGTTTCAAACTATGTGCTGTTCTAGAACATACCAAGATTTTCTCAAAGCAAAGAAAAGCATGCATGTGTAAACTGCAGAAAGTTGCAGGGTGGGCATTTATAGGGCACAGATAGCACTTACTCATATACCGCTTTATAGTGCTTTACACTATAAATAGCCCTCTCTAAGTGGTTTACAGAGTCAGCATATTGCCCCCAACAATCTGGGTCCTCGTTTTACCCACCTCAGAAGGATGGAAGGCTGAGTCAACCTTGAGCCTGGTGAGATTTGAACTGCCAAATTGCAGGCAGCCAGCAGTCAGCAGAAGTAGCCTGCAGTACTGCACTCTAACCACTGTGCCACTGAGGGTCTTCCAGATGCTAATCTATGAATGTTTGACATAATGGAACATAGCTGGCTCATATTTGTTAATGGATAATACAACAGTCCATACACCTGTGAAAGTATGATAAAGTGCTCAATATAATTGGGGTAAATGATGGGTGTTGTTATATGCTCAACACTGGTCACATTGTTGAGCATATAACAACATACCATCATTTGCCCCAATACCACCATACTTGATGGAATGAAGTAAATTGATTAATATACTCACATGGAATTAGCAGATAACTGTATTAGTACTTTATGTGGTCTAACAGCAGTCAGTGCATGTACTTGGAATAAAGGAGGGAACTTTTTCCCGTGTTTACTTTCCCATATTTTGCACAGAAGGCAAAAAAAAGTTTTCTCAATGAACAGAAATCCAAACTGAAATTTCCGTGAATATGTCTCCTTTCTTTTTTTTTAATCCAGGCCTTCTCTTTCATTCTTCCCTTACCAGAAGTCTGCAAAGCAAAGAATGGACCACTTATTTTAAGAATGTTTTAGCTTGAAGTTTCCTGCATGAGCAGATCTTGGTCTACATCCGCAGTGGGCAACCTATAGCTTCAGATCTGCATAAGCTCCGGACTCTCTCCTATCAATATGACTTCTGAAAATGGAAAAGTATCATTTTATTCTCATTATAAAGTGAAAAAGACATCACTTCACAGTCAGGAGGCTGTGTGCATTCAATCCTAGGTAGAGGCAGATATTTCTCTCTCTGGATACACTGATAATATATCTGCTGAACAAAACTCTGCATTGGAGACAGGAAGGGCATCCAGCTATTGAAACACTCTGCTAGCTCCATTCAGTTGCCTAGACTCCACCCCACAAGGGATTATGGGTGCATTACATGAAGATGATGATGATAAGGTGAAAAGATATGAAAATAAATGTGTGTGTCTATTTTAGAGTTTAGTCTGCATTTTTAAAAATGCAAAGAATCCAGTCCTCTACATGTACGAAATGTGATCTCATTTATCTTCAGCTATTCAAGGTTTCTTAAAGCTTTATAATTCTATGACATTCATCACAAGTTAGCTGTTGTCTTTTTGCAAGTTAAGCATTTCTGAGAACACTGCTAGGTGGGGATGTACATTTCGTTGAAGTATTCATTCATTAGGGCAGTTACTAGGCTATTTATTTCCCCCCCCCAAATGCACTTTGGAACATGAATGTAATATCTGCATACAATTTTTTTAAAGCAATATAGAGTATCTTTTCCTAGGATCATGTAGGAATGGCAGACAGCAGCCCTGCAATTTTGGTGAAAGATAAAAAGCTGCAGACAGGAGCTGTATTTGTTCTTCTGTAAACTGCAAAGCACCTTTTGAATTTCCTAATTTTATTTGTTTGTTTGTTTATATCTTGCCTTTATTTTTTTCAAACAACTGAAGGGGATGAATACTTATTATTTAAGCAGACAGCAGCACAGCACCTATCAAATCTTAACTGATCTTCAAAAAAAGCTAAACAGGATTACACTTGTTACTACCATGGTGGTGCAGAGGTCAGAATGCAGTATTGCAGGCCAATTTTGCTGACTGCCAGCAGTTCAATTCTGACCAGGTCAAGGTTGTCTCAGCCTTCTATCCTTCTGAGGTTGGTAAATTGAAGACCCAGATTGCTGGCAATATGCTGACTCTGTAAATTGCTTAGACAAGGCTATAAAGCACTGTAAAGCAGTATATAAGCCTAAGAACTATTGCTACTTGGGCAGGGTCTCTAGAAGATCCCAGGGCTGTAGGCAAAGTTAGGAAACCAAAGCAACATCCCTAAAAACAAACAGTACTTTGAACAAGAAAACTACATCATTAAGTCATTAGGAGTTAGAACTAACACAAAGGATATATACTCATTTTGTATCATGAGCAAGGGCTTCAAAAATTTTAGCAAAGGGTTCTCTGCCCAGTTGCTAGATGGGCATGACCATGGTGGGTGTGGCTTAGTCAGCCTCCTGCACCACAGCATGGGGAGGGGCGTTTTTGCCTTCCCCGAGCTCTGGAGGCTCTCTGGAACCTGGAAATGGGACCATTTCCGGCCTTCCCGGATTTCTGGTCCTTTTTTCACCCTCCCCGAACCACTGCGTGTGCCCTGCACTTACCTGCATCCAAAACAGGCCATATGAGGACTCCTGAGAGGGGTGGGCAGGGCCAGCCAGTAATGGGATTTGGGGTTCTCTGAACTGCACAGAATCTTAGCTATGGCCTCTCCCAAACTCCTGCAAACTCCCAACAGCCCACCCCAATCATGAATGAAGCAAGATAGAACTGTGCTGAGATTCTTAATAATTGTAATTGGAGCCCAATTGTTATGCCTCATTCCCCTCTTCCTCCCACAGTGACAACTGGGACAATAAACAGCTTTCAAGTGGCTAATACAGCCTCTACTTCTACAAATTCTACCCACAGAGAAAACTCTATTAACTTGTCAGTATCCAGGATAAGAATAATAGATTTCAGTGAAATTATTCCTTGTTTTAAGAAAATATTGCTTAAAACAAGAACTACTCACTCAGCATTATATATCTGTTCTCAAAACTGGGACTGAAGTCTATGCACATGAGTGTCAATTTACAAAATCAGGGACCCAATATTATTGAACTATAGGAATTTGAGTTTTATTTCCCCTTTTAAAAGAACTTTAAAATAAATAACCCACCTTGGACGCTAATCTAATGGAAAATTGGGATACAAATCTTGAACACTGATTTATTTACTTATTTAAACCTCTTGCAAATTATAGAGTATTAGGCTACATGGCACTGAGAATGCAATCCTAAGCATCTTATTTTCTAGACTAAATCCCACTGTGCTCAATGGGGCTTATTCTATCCTTGCAAAGTGTTTTTAGGATTATACTGCTTTAATAGACTTTATTACGGAGCTTGTATTACATTTTGGTTTAGACTTTTAATGCATTTTTTCTCCCTCATCTTTAATTAAAACAATGCATTCATTGAAACTGAGCAAGCTGCTGACTGATTAGTCAATTAACTATTCTGTTTATTAGCTGATTGATTAATCAGTTAATTAGCTAAATCAAAGACTGGCTGTTACTTTGCTTGCCATGTAGGAAAGTTAGGAGAGCTGCTTCCTAATCTATTTACTTCCTCTTTTCTGTATTCTACTGCTCTTCAGTATAACTGAGGCTATTTCTTCAAAATGTATGTAAAGTTCCCAAGGTGCAAGAAAAGAAAAAAGAGGAGAAAAATGCAAAACAACTTATGATTAAAAAGGTAAACCTGACCACAAACTGACTGGGTTGGATTTGATGGAATACAAAGGCCAAGGTCATTTTATGCTCTTATGTTTACTTTATAGGTAGACCCTGACTTACAACTTGTCATTTAGCAACTGCTCAAAAGTTACAATGGACTTATCTAGGAGTACTTATGACCTACTTCTGAAGTTCGGAGCTACTCTAGTCACAAAACTAGCTACCTCTAGTCACAAGACTGCATTTTAAGCTCTTGGCAACCAGGCTGCATTTATGGTCATTGCAATGTCCTGCAGTCATTGAACACATTTTATGGTGAAAAATTTTATTTTGCTGAAAAACAGCATTTTCTTTTGGTTTTAGTAAAACCAGCCTATAATGAACCATTGCTTTGCTTAATGACTGTGATGTTCTCTTAGCGACCACTGCAAAAAAGGTCATAAAATCGGGTCAGTCACATGGCTGACCTGATTTACAACCATCACAACTTACAGCTATGCTGGGTAGGTTCTATTGCAGTTGTAAGTCAAGGATTACCTGAATTTCCTGCTTTTCATGCCAAAGAAAGAACAATTAGCATATTTTTCACTCCATAAGATGCACCTGACCATAAGACACACTTAGGTTTAATGGAGGAAAACAAGAAAAAAAATAACAGGCGGAGTCTGAGAGGACCACAAATAGGTGACCTCTCATGTGCCAGCTCTACCTATTGACTCTTGCACTGCAGAAAAGAGACAGAAGAGGCAGGCAATGACAAAGAGAAGAGGTGGGGTTCAGCACTGTAAAAGGACCCCATCACCATGGCCCGTATTTTTCGCTCCACAAGATGTACAGACATTTCCACCCACTTTTGGGAGGGGGGTAAAGGTGTCTTATGGAGCGAAAAATATAGTAGATAGACTGGTTCCTGCCTAAGTATGGTAGGACAATAACTTCATCAGTCCATGAATTGTGTCGCATTCCCTACTAACAAAATTAACATTGATAAGTTAAAGATTTATTTAATCATGATTTACTGAACAAACCATTGTTGAGTTCAATTTATGCATTAAGCCAGAAATCATGAATTGCAAGGGCTGGGTTCAGATAACACACTATGATAAAAGCAGGTTGTGTAACTACTTTTTATTCAATTTCAAATACCAGCAGTAGACAAATAATGCAGCAAATAATCACCCAAATTGGAAACGTGATGTGCCACACATATGCATGTACTGCAGCATTATTCTCTGGCAGGAAGAGTAAAACAGCAAAGGATCCCACCTTCCTTGTGCTAATTCCGTAACATATCTGGGACAATTTGCAAGTATATCTGCTGTCTGGTAGCATCTGTCATCTAGAAGCAACAATAGATTCATCATTTCAGAAGTAGCTCAGTTTCAAGGCAAATTTTATACTTCTGCTGAGATTATGAATGTTCAGGTTCTGATATCTGGGTCCTATAATACAACCTTTCCCAGGGGTGACATCCATTGGCCGTAGGATTGTGCTGCAAATTTATTCCAGTTCTTATGTTTACCATTTAATTTTATGCAACACACACACACACACAGACATACACAGAGATGTTTTGTTTTATGCTTCTTGTAAGCTTTAAAAACTTTGGGATTTGAGGCAAGCAAATGTGGCACAATGTGAGGTGTTTTTTTTAAAGAGAAACTTTAAAGTGAAGCCTATTTTTGTACCTATTACAGAGTCATCAACTTACAATCACAATTGGGACTACAGTTTTTACAACTTTTCTTGTTACCATTCTTAAGCTGCTGATACAGTTCTACAGAGGAATTATTGAGTCTGTCATCTGCACCTCTATAACTGTCTGGTTTGGTCCTGCAACCCAACAGGACAGACACAGACTCCAGAGAGTAATTAGGACTGCAGAACAAACAATTACTACCAACCTGCCTTCCACTGAGGACCTGTATACTGCACGAGTCAAAAATAGGGCTGTGAAAATATTTACAGACTCCTCATATCCCTGACATAAACTGTTTCAACTCCTTCCCTCAAAACGGTGCTAAAGACTAAGCACTGTACACCAGAACAACTAGACACAAGAACAGTTTTTTCCTGAACGCCATCACTCTGCTAAACAAATAATTCCCTCAACACTGTCCAACTATTTACAAAGCCTGCATTACTATTACTATTAATCTTCTCATCCCTCCTTATCGCCCATCCCCTCCCACTTGTGACTGTATGACTGTAAACTTTGTCGCTTGTATCCTTACGATTTGTATTGACTGTTGCCTAGTATGATTTGATTGCTTATTGTACCCTATGACTATCATTAAGTGTTGTACCTGATGATTCTTGACTCTTGACAAATGTATCTTTTCTTTTATGTACACTGAGAGCATTTGCACCAAGACAAATTCCTTGTGTGTCCAATCACACTTGGCCAATAAAGAATTCTATTCTATTATATTCCAAACCATCCCTATCGTTAAGTGAATCGCACAGGCATTAAGCGAATCTTAATGCAATAGTTTTAATTCAATTTACGGAATACAAATTAAAGAACCCTTTTCCAACAGTGACCACAGCATGATTGACTTTTGTCTCAACATACGTCTACACAAAAATCAACACAATGATGTGATCCCCAATTATAACTTCAAAAAAGGCAACTATGATCTTATAGACAATGATCTCTCATCCCTTGATTGGCAATTTCTATTCACTGGATGCAGTACTGCTGAAGACCATTACAACATATTTTTACTTGAAGTCAAAAGAGTCATCAAACTATATGTACCAATAACAACTCCCAAAACCAGAAAAAACAGATTACCCATAACAATAAGGAAGCTTCAATCCAAAAAGAGATCACTTTGGCAGAAAAACAAATCTGGTCACGTTGCCAACTTCAAGAGCTGATACAAAAATTTATGCCACCAGATAAAGACAGAATGCACCAATTATCACATTAAACAAGAGGAAAACCTTCTATGCACCAATTCCACCCGCGCTTTCTACAATTTTGTGAACAACAAACTAAAAGACTCAAGGTCCATCCCACCCCTGAAAGGACCTAATGGTAAAGACTGCAATGACGACACCATTAAAGCCAACCTCTTTAACACATTCTTTGGCTCAGTATTTGTAAACAGCAATGGATCATGCCCAGTATTTCCTAGTCGAACCACAGTCAACTACAATTATCTAATATATATTGATTTTACAGAAGAAAATGTTGAAAAAGCACTACGCAATCTAAAACCATCTCTATTTATTGGACCGGATGGAATATGTGCCTACTTCTTTAAAAAGCTATTCACTGCCATAGCTGAACCTCTAAGCATAATCTTTGAAAAATCTTTCAGGACCAGCTCCTTGCCAAAACTATGGTCACAAGCCATGGTCATCCCCATTTTCAAAAAGGGAGACCCCAGCCTAGTTGAAAATTGCAGACCAATCTCTTTATGCTGCGTCACCTGTAAAGTCATGGAATCAATTATCAACCAATCCATTATCCTCCACTTAGAGACAAACAACTTACTCTCTAATAAACAATTTGGTTTCAGAAAAAAAAACTATCCTGTAATCTGCAACTCTTACACTGTAAAAACATATGGACTACACAACTTGATTAAGTCAAAGCAATAGACGCAATCTACATAGACTTCTGTAAAGCCTTTGATACAGTAGTACATGACAAACTACTCCTAAAACTAAAATCTTATGGTATCTCTGGAAAACTGCATAACTGGATAGAAGCATTCCTGTCAAACAGACAACAAATGGTCAAAATTGGGAGCGTCCTATCAAATTCTGTACCTGTCAACAGTGGTGTCCCCCAAGGCCCAACTCTCTTCATACTCTACATAAATGACCTCTGTGATCATATTAAGAGCAACTGCGCTCTCTTTGCTGATGATGTAAAGCTATTCAACACCACAGACAATACTGCTACCCTTCAAAAAGACCTCAACTATGTATCAGAATGGTCAAACAAATGGCAACGTCAAATCTCAACAAATAAATGCTCTGTCTTACATATTGGCAAAAAAAATCAGAAAATAAAATGCAGGCTGAATAGTCAAGACCCTGTTGATGATCCAAACTCTGTCAAGGATCTTGGAGTACTCATCTCTAATGATCTAAGTGCTAGAGCCCACTGTAACTACATAGCCAAAAAGGCATTAAGAGTTGTTAACCTAATCCTACATAGCTTTTTCTCTGGTAATATTACACTACTAACTAGAGCATACAAAACATTTGCTAGACCAAAACTTGAAATACAGCTCATCAGTTTGGAACCCACATTATGTATCTGATATTAACACAGTTGAGAAAGTCCAGAAATATTTCACAAGAAGATTTCTCCACTCCTCTACTCATTGCAGAATACCTTATACCACCAGACTTGAAATTCTAGACCTAGAAAACCTACAACTACGCTGCCTTCGGTCCGATCTAAGTATAGTATATAAAGTCATACATTGCAATGTCCTACCTGTCAATGAATAGTTCAGCTTCAACCATAACAATACAAGAGCACACAATAGATACAAACTCAAGGTTAACCGCACCAAACTTGATTGCAGGAAATACGACTTCAGCAACAGAGTGGTCAATGTCTGGAATACTCTACCTGACTCTGTGGTTTCTTCCCCAAACCCCAAAAACTTTAATCTTAGACTGTCTACTATTGACCTCACCCCTTTCCTAAGAGGTCTGTAGGGAGCGTGCATAAGCGCACCAACGTGCCTATCGTCCCTGTCTTATTGTTTATTTTTCTTATATGTATCCATTTCATGATTCATAACTATGTTTATCTTATAATCACTTGACAAAATAAAATAAAATAAAAAATAAAATAAAAATCTATGAGAATTTAAAACTGGAGTTTAAAAATTTCAACTGATGCTGACTTTACCTCAGCCACACAGAGTCTTATGAAAAAGCCAACCAATCTGCAAACATCAACTCCATCAACCAATCAAGAAGTAACAGCACAGCCAACCAACCCACTTACAACAGAGCCAAAACACCACATCTCCCCACCAGTATTTATAGAGAGACGGCAGCTCCGATCACATTTTGCTCGCACAAGCACGAAGCCGAAAGCACCAGCCTGAAGATGGCAAGTGGGACCTCATTGAAATGTCACCAAGATACTCTCAATCTTACACGGGAAAAGACCCGAACATGCCAAGACCTGCACAACTATGTTTATACTTATACCTATTATCTTGTAAGTGATTGACAAATCAAATCAAATAAATAAATAAATAAATAAATAAATAAATAAACTAATCTCTTTTTCCTTTCAACTTATGCAGTCTTCTACTAGTTACTAGCACTGATGATATTACCTAGTTTGGGAAATAAAAGATCTGCAAGAAAAAGGGACAATGTACTGGGCCATGCAAACACAATTTTGTTTGTGCCATGCAAATACAATAAGTAGTTTTCCAATTTTTTATGACTAGCTCCTTTGCAATTTAAAAGATAACACCAGGAAGTGGGAGAGGCTTTGCTAATGAAAAATAAAAGAGAAATGAACCAATTCAATGCATAATTTAATCTCTCTGCAGACAAAATAACATTACTTCTAAAATAATATACATACACTTTAAAAAACACAAACATTGCCAGGTTGCCAATAGCAATGTATTTATCTATCTATCTATCTTCATCATCATCAATATTATAAAAGTGTATATATGTGGATGTAGGTGTATAATGTACATTTACATGAAAGCAAATCCTATTGAAATTATTCAGACTTATATCAAACTAACATGCATGAGATCAAGCTGTGGAGTTTCGTCATTTTACAATATGGCTGCCAATGAAAACATAAACCCCTGTTAACCAAAAAGCAAATTAATGAGGATGTTTCACCATATAATCTTTTATTTCTTTCCTGTGGGAGGGACACACTTCTAGTAAAGCAAAAAACTACATCTATCCCAGTTTTACTTTACACTGCAAGTATGTCTAAGACACCTGTGTGTATTAGGTTTGTTAAATTTATATCTATATTTTCCCCAGGAATTCAAAGTAGCTCACCTAGGGTTTCTCCTCATTTAAGGAGATTCCTGTGAAGAAGATTGCATTGCAAGATGCTGATGAACCCAAAATCACCTGTTTGTCAACTCATAAAATATTTCTATGGTCTTTTAGAGTTGCCAACAGAAAGGGAGGGGGCAGCAATGCAGCAGCTTGCAAACCCAAACTGCATTCCATAAATGTTTTCAAAGATAGTAACTAGGTGACCGAAGTTTCTGCCACACAAAATTCTTACTGGAGAGCATGATTGATGACTCTTGGCTATGGATGTGTCCCATTGGAGAATATGAATTACGATACACCCAGGGGGTGGGGGAAACCAGGGTCAAGGGTGACAATGAATGATGTGTCTCAGAGTCAGCTACACCCAGGCAGTGCCGGACCTTTTAACTCCCAATAAATCCTTTTGAAGTTTTGGAAGTTTGGCTCGAGAGTCATGATTTAAATGGGGTTAAGTGCCAGAATCCTGTCACTGTTGAGCATTGATGGCTGAAGAGGAACCCAAACCTAACCTAACCCAATAGCTTAGCTTTTACACCACACGGAATCAATATGGATAAAGAGACATTCCATGAAAGGCTGATGTTTTAGTTTGAAGGATACCAGTTTCCAAGTCATTATGATTAATTAATTAATTAATTAATTAATTTATATTTGAACTTGTATGCCGCCCCATCTCCGAAGACTTGGGGCAGCTCACAGCTAAAATACAGAACAATAAATATTTAAAAAACCATTAAACCAAATTACAAGCCCAAATATTAAAACAATGCAATAGTAAACATTAAAAACCATCCCTCCCCCAGGGAGGGGTCACAGCCCGGGTTGGTCAAATAACCAGGTCTTTAACTCATGGTGGAAGGTGCGGAGATCAGGGGCCAGACGGAGCTCCAAAGGCAGTTGATTCCAGAGGTCAGGGGCCGCGACAGAAAAGGCTCGTCGTTGGGGAATCACCAGCCGGCATTGACCCGCCGACGGGACCCCGAGGAGTCCTTGCCTATGAGCTCGCACAGGGCGGCCGGCATTTGATATTGGAAGAAGACGCTCCCTCAAATATTGAGGACCCATGTCATATAGGACTTTGTATGTCAAAACTTAAACCCTGAATCTCACCCGGAGCGCAACCGGTAGCCAATGCAGGCCACGCAGGAGGGGGGTAACATGGGAGAACCGGGAAACTCCCATCACCACCTGCACTGCCGCATTCTGCACCAGCTGCAATCTCCGGATGGTATGCAAGGGCAGTCCTAAATAGAGAGTGTTGCAGTAGTCGAGTCTAGAGGTGACAAGGGCATGAGTAACTGTGCGCAGGGCGTCCCGGTCCAGAAAAGGGCGAAGTTGTCGAACAAGGTGGGGCTGGGCAAAGGCCCCCCTGGCGACGGCCCCCACCTGCTCCTCCAACCGGAGCCGTACATCCAGGAGGACCCTCAGATTCTGCGCCCTATCCACAGTGGACAACACCTCTCCCCCTATGGCCAAAGATGGACAATCTTGACTGGGCTGAGATGCCGATATGCACAGCCACTCAGTCTTGGCCGGGTTGAGTCAAAGCATGTTCCCGCTCATCCAGATCCGTACCGCATCCAAACACCGGGACATCAGGGAGAGGGCATCGCTGATCTGGTTTGGGGTGGAAATGTACAGCTGAGTATCGTCAGCGTACTGATGGAATCTCACCCCAAAACCACGGATGATCTCACCCAGCGGCTTCATGTAGATGTTGAATAAGAGAGGGGAAAGGACCGACCCCTGAGGGACCCCACAAGAGAGTACCCTTGGGGTCGACCCAACCCCTCCCACTAACACCGATTGCGACCGCCCCGAGAGGTAGGAGGAGAACCACTGAAGAACAGTGCCCCCCACTCCCAACCCCCCGAGGCGACGCAAAAGGATACCATGGTCGATGGTATCGAAGGCCGCTGAGAGGTCCAATAGGACCAGGACAGAGGAAAAACCCCTGTCCCGGGCCCTCCAGAGATTAACATGATCCTTTAAAGATTACAAAGTGCAGATGAGCAGGTAGCCTGGCAGCATGTAAGGATGATATTTGCGAAGCGTTTTAAGGGCCTCTATATATTTTTTTAATCAAGTGATGTAATGTATTGCCATATCTTTGAAGACTATGATTAGATCTGAATATCCACATTCAGTTCTCATGACTACCATTATAATTTTAGACCAAATGACATGTTTCTGATTGATTCTGATTCTGATGCATTGGAAGCAAATTAGTGGAAGCTTTCCTATAATTCCTATAATTGGTACGTTGTGTTCACTATTAAAATGAGCACATGTAATATGATAACATAGCAATCAAATTAGATACAGTAGAGGTCTGTAATATACAACGAACACATATGCTGGAGAATTTAGCCAATAGAAGCCCATCTAACCTTATAGTCTATGCATGGCTAAACTTTTATAACTGCTTACTAACACCTAGCATAGGCTGTTATCCCTCTGAATGCAGCATTCCACTGTATTAAAATCTGCTTTTGCAATTTTTAGTTAGGCTGAATTTTGCTTTGATAAAATGCAAATAGAAAAAAACAGTATTGGAGCTAAACATTCTATCTAATTCAGTCTTTATTTTTCTTTCTTTCCTCTTCCTTCCTTCCTTCCTTCCTTCCTTCCTTCCTTCCTTCCTTCCTTCCTTCCTTCCTTCCTTCCTTTCTTGCATTTTAGCTTTCAAAAACCATTTTGGGAAAAATATGAAATTGTCTATCCCATATATGTGCAACAGTGCAGAGATTTGATATTCCACTTGAGATGTTTGCAACTTATTTTGTTATTTTCAATCAGATTTGTTTTATTCTCTCTACTAACCCTGCATGTGAGAGTCTCATGAATTTTTCCTGGTGATGCTCATTTCAATGATAATTAGGAAGGCTGCCGTTTTTATGTAATACTTGTATAAAATGAATACTTAAAAAAGAAATGATTCCTTTCTGCCATTACAAATCCTTCATGACTCTGGTAAAATTGCAAGGCATTAGTTGAGATAACAGAGATGAAGGAATGCTGGTAGGTTTTAAGTTTTTTGAGGGTCATTTGTGCTGTAATTGTCTTTCTATTGGAAAGATTGCAGGAATTCAATGGACACTGAATTGAGTATTGAGGCTTGCCTTTTCTCTGACTGACTGAAATGCCAGGCGGGGAGTTTTGCTTCTTCTTTTTGGCTGGCAGCCAATATTTTCCCACTAAATAACACTAATCCTATACTGTACTACAGATTAAGGCTGTACACCAAAATAAGCAAAGGAAGCTGCAAAAGATTTGGAACATACTGAAACTTTGGCTTACAATATTCTTCCCCACAGAAGTTATGATGAACAGCATGAAAACACAAAGTCCATCACAAAAAAACGTACTAACAACATTTTATTAGAAAAACCAGAAGCCAAATGCCAACAATATGCACACTTTTGTTATCACTGCTATGATACAGTGTAATATTTGTACAATACAGAATAGAGAATAACAGATTTGGAAGGGACTATGGAGTTCTTCTAGTCTCACCCTCTGCTCAGGCAGGAAACCCTATCTTACAATGAATTCTTCCCAATTTCTTTAGTAGCATCTTTACTAGTAGTAGAAGGCATTTTAATTTTCTTCTGCTAACAAACTAATGTGGTATGTGCATATTTAGGCTTTCTTTTTATATTCTGTAAGTGTGTATGTGTATACCAGGAAGCAGTCCAGGCTGCCTAAATTCTACTCTGAGTCATATGACCAGAAGGGAGGCAAGAGAGAGATTTAAAATGGAGCAGGTTGAGGCATTTTGAATACCACCCAACTGCTTACAGAGGGTTTCTAGAGGGGAAAAAAAACCATTTTTGCAGATCTGGTTTGTTAAGTTTGCATGAAGAGTCAGACGCGGAGTGCTTCAGTGAAGAGTTTATTAGTGACTACAGCTCATAACAGACCTGATTTGGCTGGGCTGCGGCTGCTACTTATAGCCAGCAGCCGCAGTTGCCAGCCAATCAGAGTGCAGGATTTTCCCGCACTTTTTAAACCAATCATTTCTGACATTTTACAAGAACAGTTCAAACTAAACCAATGACATTCAAACCTGCATACATAACATGGTTCACTATTCAATTGTGTGTTTTTTAAATTGTTTTGTGGATTTTTTCCAGCTCACCATTCTAAATTTAGATGCTTTCTGAAAATTATCTTCCTGACAGGCAGATGGACAGAATGAGACCCAAGACTTTTTATATAATTTGCAACATTTCATTGAGTTGGAAAGAAAAAAATATGAAATGAACTAACATAACTAAATATCTGTTGGTGAACAGATGTCGCCAAGGTATTCTCAATCTTACACGGGACAAGACCCAAATACACCAAGACCTACATACGTTTACCCGTGAAAATCTACGAAAACAAATATATATATATGTAGGTCTTGGTGTATTCGGGTCTTGTCCCGTGTAAGATTGAGAATACCTTGGTGATATTTTTACTACTGGTTCTGTGAGTGTGGCTAGGTGGGCATGGTCATGTGACTGGGTGAGCATGGCTTTTTCTTTTTTTGCAGCAACCCCCCCGCACTCCTTTTTTTGCCTCTTGGGCCTCAGGGAAGTCTCATGAGAGGCCGTTTTTGCTCCCAGGAGGTTTCCCTGAGGCCCAGGAGGCAAAAAACAGAGCACGGGGGGAGCATGCAGCACACACACACCCTGTGCAACTCTTTTTGCCTCCTGGACCTCAGGGAAGTCTCCTGGGCAAAGCAGTAAGACAGTGAGGGGGATCCAAGCACAGCTGATCATCAGAACAGCTGATCGTCGGGAGGAAGGGAAAAAAAGAAACCAGTTTGGCCGCATGGTAGTATTTTTTTTACTACCGGTCGCTTGAACCGGGCCGAACCAATAGAATACCACCACTGTGGTGAACCAAAACCAAACCGAGATTTTTCCCCCACATTTTTTTTATTAGTGACTTTAATGAGAGGCAACATTTTTATGCTATTTTTTTAAACAAATGGAAAGAATAGAATGGAAGAGAATAGAATGAATGGAAGAGATTAAAATGGAAGCAGATTCCATTGCATTCTATTGATATATTTTATGTTTCCTAATCTAGCCTACAGTCCTGAGTTTTCCTGTTGTCTCTCATCAACTACTCAACAGGCCTAACCTACTTTCCTTTTCAAGATTATCCAGCTAATCTAATTAATCATCTAATGCTGCCATCTAGCTGGTGTTAAACACCTGCTTCTCTTTCTTCCTCACTAAAAATGACAGGAAATCTAACAGTTAGTAAACTTTCGATATCATAAAGGCTATTGAAGGCCACATATAGCTAAAGTGTGAGCAATGTATTAAGACTGAAAATTCACATTACCTGAAAGGTAATATTGGAAATGAACATGATTTTGAATAATAAAATGAAGGAGTCTTACTAATAGTTTGTCACATTAGAATCATTTTTTTGCATAATATTTTATCAGTGAATTCTTGTGAATGGAAATAAAGGTCTGAATTTCAGAATATTTTATGCATGAAACCACTTCTATTTATATCCTCCTCCTCCTCCTCTTCAGTTTCCACATATCCAAAGAATGGAAGTATGTTTAAAAGAAAGTTATAGTGCTAGCAAGAGAGCTAATTTTTTTTGGGGGGGGGGAGGAAACTCAATATTTATTTGGCTTTTTTTAAAAAAAAGTTTCTAATAGAAGATCTAATAAAAATTTGCAAAAAAATACACAATATCTGGAAATTAAATTGAATTGCCCTGCTCCATCTCGCTTGCCAACAGAATTATAATTACCCAGTTAAATTGATTGGCAGTTCTTTAGACACAAAGGACCTACCAGTTCACATCGTAGGTTTTTAATTTAAAGGCTAACTGATTGAGAAATTTGGATGGTTTCAAAGTACTGCCAGATACATTCAAGGGAATCAATCTTTCAATGGCTATTATCCGTGACAGCTCAATCAAAAATCTAGGTGAAGAAGTAGCATGTATGATGTTCTGTACTAGTAAGTGGAGGAGAAGACAATGACCAATAAAATCAAGTGTTATTCACTGCATGAATACATCTGATGGTCCAAATGAGAAAAAGTATACTAGGACTTTCTGTCTTCCCTGATATCCAGATATTTTAAACAATTCCGAACAATCTCATGTGGCATGGCTACTATTGTGGAGTTTTAGTTCAAAATAACAGGGCATACCCATGCTGGGAAAATCAGGTAGATACAACTTTGTTCTATCTGGCAGAGCTCATCTTGCCCAAAGTCTAATTTTGTTTGCACATGATCCGTATGTTTGGATTGATATCCCTGATGCATAGTGCTTTCAGAGTACTTTGTAGTAAAGAAACATGATTTCTGGTAATCATTATGTTGTAGGCAGTAATCTTATACTCACTCATACAAGTGAGTATAAGACAATGGATATATTGAACACAATGGATTTATTTCAATGCAATTTATAGGACAGTTTGGTTTGTCGATACCTATGAGGTAAAACCATATATTTGCAAAAGGATGTTGCAGTCACAGAGATAATTACTAACTAATATTTATTGCACTTCTCTATGTAAATTTCTCTTTAGCAAGCAAACGTACCAGGGTCTAAAAAGGCATTTAATTTCAAAAGTAATCTGCATGAAATAATTAATCCCAGCTCTGAACATGTCAAATTCCTTCTTCTATGCCAGTAGGCTCTGCACATAGCAAATTGTGTATTATAACTGTTTCTTCCATAACCATGAATTTAGTGTTGTGGCAGTTGGAATGGAGTCAGTGTTGTATCCCTTATTTTATAAATCAGCATGCTGAAAAATGCAAAGTTGCCTTTAGATTTAGAATTCAGGGCCCCTCAAAGCTACTGCCTAATTTCATTTAATCTTATAGATGCCTGGGGAAAAGTAGAAACCATAGTACAATAAGATCAATTGATTTAAGGAAAATGGGACATTCTGTGATGACATGACCTTTACAAAACCCTGAATTATCATGCCTGATGGATATAATTAACTTTTTAAATATCTGCAAGAAAAAAGTCATGAGGCTATTTTTAAAAATGATTTATGTTGAATCCTTATCAGAATTTTTGGAATATCTCTCCCCACATTTGATTTTGCTTCATTAAAGCTCAAACTATGGATACACAATGTAGTTTATCCACTTGTATTGCACTAAGGATGCCTACATTGCCTTATGCGGATACAGGACAGAAATTGAAGTTAATTGAATAATATTCAATAATATTCCTCTGCGACATTGTAACTGGAAGGTTGTAAACTGCCCAGAGTGACGCTGCAGTAAGATGGGAAGCCAATAAATTTGATAAACAAGCAAGCAAGCAAGCAAACATCTTGCCCTTCCAAGGTCACATCTATTATCACCTTTTTGCCTTTGGAAAGGCTTGGGGCCCCAAAGGCTGATGGAATAAAGGATACCTCACCTCTCTCTGTGTACTTTGCTCCTTCCCCCTCCACCCTGCTTAGTTTTATTTTAATTGAATTTTTAAATTTAAGATCTTTATTGTTTTGATGTTTTATTCAGTGCCTGTAAGCTGCCTAGAGTTGCCTTTGGCAAGAAGGATGGCATTCAAGTTTGATAAATAAATAAATTCTGTTAAAGAATGACTTGTTTATTTTCCATTAAATGTTTATAAAATTTGGATACTGAATGCTTTTTCCTGTATCACGTTCTTTCACTTACATATTTCTATATTAAATGTAAATTTAGTCTGTGACAATATTTTATTGTGTGGACTTTGCATGCTGCTCTTTCAAGTCAAAATTGAGTCATGGAAATTATCTATATCTTACTTTCTTGGCAACAATATGGAAGGGATTTGCTATTGCTGTTTTAAAAGAATGTAAACCAATCACTTGATAATAATACAGTTGTCCACTTTATCTTTCTATCCTAAATGTTTCCATTTAGATATGCCTTTCAGTTATTCTATTTTTTAGACACACAACATATCTAAAGAAAATGTAGAGATCTTGACATTTGCTGAGCTTGGTATAATCATATGCATGTTTACTCAGAAATATGTCACAGTATACTTTATGGTGTTTTCTCCCATGTAGCATGCATACGACTGCAGCATTAAGTACTCTTAAATAAATGGTGTGCCAAGAATCTACTGCTTAGCATGAACTGAGAAATAAAATTACTACCTTTAGCTATGATAAGTGCCAGAGAAGAGGGGTTTCAGTACATATACTATATGTCTTTAAACAAATTATTTCTAGTCCTGTCACCTGCCATTTAAGAATAACTTGACTCATTTTAATTCTTAAATAGATAAATTTAAAGGAGTCAAAATAAATGAGATCCTGAGTAAGTATTTACTTTACATAATGTATGCCTTCTGAGTCCGTGTGTTGTGCTTGGATCAGCAGAATAACCAAGGTGATGTTTTCATTCTGTTATTAAATTTGTAGTCAACTCCCTCCAGAAGACTCACAGCAGATTACCAAATATGCAAAAACATATGAACTACACAACTCGATCAGGGCAAAGCAATAGACGCAATTTACATTGACTTCTGTAAAGCATTCAATTCAGTGGTGCACGACAAACTACTACTAAAACTAAAATCTTATGGTATCTCTGGACAACTGCATGACTGGATAGAAGCATTCCTGTCAAACAGACAACAAATGGTCAAAATTGAGAGCGTCTTATCAAATTCTGTACCTGTCAACAGTGGTGTCCCCCAAGGCAGTATTCTAGGACCAACTCTCTTCATACTTTACATAAATGACCTCTGTGATCATATTAAGAGCAACTGTGTTCTCTTTGCTGATGATGTAAAGCTATTCAACACTACAGACAATACTGCTACCCTTCAAAAAGACCTCGACTATGACTATGGTCAAACAAATGGCAACTTCAAATCTCAACAAATAAATGCTCTGTCTTACATATCGGCAAAAAAAATCAGAAAATAAAATACAGGCCGAATAGTCAAGACCTTGTTGATGATCCAAACTCTGTCAAGGATCTTGGAGTACTCATCTTTAATGATCTAAGTGCTAGAGCCCACTGTAACTACATAACCAAAAAGGCATTTTAACCTAATCCTACATAGCTTTTTCTTTGGTAATATCACACTACTAACTAGGGCATACAAAACATTTGCTAGACCAATACTTGAATACAGCTCACCAGTCTGGAACCCACATCATGTATCTGATATTAACACAGTAGAGAAAGTCCAGAAATACTTCACAAGAAGAGTTCTACACTCCTCTACTCGTTGCAGAATACCTTATGCCAACAGACTTGAAATTCTAGACCTAGAAAATCTAGAACTACGCCCTTCGGTCCGATCTAAGTATAGTATATAAATCATAAATTGCAACATCCTACCAGTCAATGAATAGTTCAGCTTCAATCATAACAATACAAGAGCACACAATAGATACAAACTCAAGGTTAACCGCACCAAACTTGATTGCAGGAAATACGATTTCAGCAACAGAGTGGTCAATGTCTGGAATACTCTACCTGACTCTGTGGTTTCTTCCCCAAACCCCCAAAACTTTAACCTTAGACTTTCTACTATTGACCTCACCCCTTTCCTAAGAGGACTGTAGGGGGCGTGCATAAGCGCACCAGTGTGCCTACCATCCCTGTCCTATTGTTTCTTTTATTGTTTCTTTTATTTTTTATATGTATTCATTTTATGTATTCATAACTATGTTTACCCTTATACTTATTATCTTGTAAGCGATTGACAAATCAAATCAAATAAATAAATAAATATTGTTGAGGGTGTGGGCTCAAGTACAAATGGAAGCAGTATCAAAAAATATGTATTATTTGGAATTGCTGTTCGATTGAAACATGAGATTGGATGAATTTTCTTTTAAGGTATGCTGTGGTGATAGTTATAGATGACTTTTAAAAAACGATTAGGTAATATCTTAAAAGTTCTATGGCCCAATTGCCATGTTTAAAGTTCTAGTGCTTTTAATTAATCCAGAACTTGATTGTCTGTATTCCAAGGGTTTTATATTCTTTAAGTACTCATCAATTTTAATGATGGCAAAATTTTGTTGGATGGTCTAAACATAATTCCAGGCATGGGAGGGAATGAATAAATCTGTCTGTTTTGCTCTCTATTTTATTTAATATTTTAAACATTTCAAATTCTTTGGATACAGAAACATTTCTATGTGTCAGAAACAATAAATTATGTGAGACATGTTATCTCTGGACATAAGACCTGTTCAGTAGTGGCATCCTGGTTATTAGAGAGATTAATGGACCCTGGACAAAAGTAGGCCTTCTTTATTTAAGGGCTGAATTTCCAGTCAGGTCTCTTTTTCCCTACAATAAGGTTTTTCAAACTTACAGTAACAACTTTAAGATGTGTGAAATCCAAGAATTGGTTCTGGGAGTTGAAGTCCACACATCTTAAAGTTGTTAAGGTTGAAAAACTGCCCTACATGTTTATTTTAAAAATCTACTGAAAAAAATTGATAGATTTTTTTTCTGAGACCAGAGAATTGGACGTCCTCTTTTAAATATATGGCAATGGGTCATCTACCTTAAAAAAAATCTGCACGGTTAGCTTTCTCAGATCCAATATAGGCCACTGAGCATTTCTTGAGAGCAAAACATCACATTGTCCTCTACGAGCACCCAGCCCACTGGAAAGGCAACCTCCACCCCCCTTTTTTTGCTAGGCATCAAAAGTACTTACATTTGGGGCAACTCAGACAGGGTTGTTTTATTCTATAATGCACCATTTCATTGTAGTTAAATACCTTCACTCCAATTGACTTTTGTTAGGAACATCTAACTCTAAGTCACTGCCATTCCAAGATCTTTTCAAGTTCACTAAGATACAGTGAACTTGAAATAAAGTAATAAGGAACAGGGATCTGTCTTTTTTTATGTGAAATTTATGTGACAGTTGTTTTGTCATTTTCCCTTTACAGCAAAAATGGTAAAACAGGTGCTTCCCTTCACACATGACCATTCTGTTAATGAAAAATGCCATACTGAGTGGGACATTTTCGAAGTTGGAAGTAGGTGGCCACTTTCTACATTAAAATAAATCATCCAGTCTTTTAGTCTGTAGAGATTCTTAGTCATTCAGGTCATGGTTGTCCCAAAGGTGCTTTTTCAGGAGGCAACTGGACTTTCTTGTTTTTTCTTTTGAAGATGTTTTAATTCTCATCCAAAAAGCTTCTTCAGCTCTGACAGGATAATTCCATTCTCCATTATCCTGTCAGAGCTGAAGAAGCTTCTTGGATGAGAAGCGAAATGTCTTCAAAAGAAAAAACAAGGAAGTCCACTTGCCTCCTGAAAAAGCACCTTTGGGACATCCAATCTTTTCTTTCTATTAAATATTATTTTGGGGGGGAAATACTTTATGTCTCCTGGCAGTGCCCTAGTCATGCACATAGAATGGACTAAATTTCCTCACAGCAGAATATATTCAGAATAGAATTAATGAAACACGGAACATAAGCTGGTGGTGACAGTATGGAATTAAAATCTACTATCTGAAGAAAAATCCACTGCAACCCTTCATATTACCGTTATAAACATACAGCAGGAAGGGAGAAGAGATGCTAGAATACCTTTTAAAATTTATTTTATATATCATTTTACATAATTGTTCTATTCTTTTTGTTATTATAAACCATTTTTTTGTTATTATAAACTATTATAAACTATTGTTATTATTTTGTTACTGTGATATGAGTATGTGCTTGAAAAATGACTAGATAAGATTGTTGTTTCAGCCACAAGTTATAGAGACAGATGCAATTATTTTACTTGCACCTATACAGAATCTTTTTCAAGGGTAGGATAAAGGATAAAATCGCTCGGATCCAGGAAGGGTTGCGCTCGGACTTGCAGTGGTCTGAGGAAGGGGATGCGAGCCGTCTGGCTAATGTAATCTGGACTGAGTTCAATCCTGTTTCTGAGGATGAAGTGGACAGGATCATGCGGCGGCTGAGTTCCACCACATGTTTATTGGACCCGTGACCTTCCTGGTTGGTTTATGCCTCCAGGGAGGTCACTTGCGGCTGGCTCCGGGCAGTGGTCAACACTTTGTTAAGGGAGGGGCTGTTCCTGCCGCCTTGAAAAAGGCGGTGGTGAGGCCCCTTCTGAAGAAGCCTGCCCTGGACCCAGCCATGTTGAACAACTTTCGTCTGGTCTCCAACCTTCACTTTTTAGCGAAGGTTGTTGAGAGTGTGGTGGCGCAGCAATTGCCACTTTTCCTGGAGGAAGCGGACTACCTGGATCCGTACCAATCGGCCTTCCGACCTAGGTACAGCACGGAGACAGCATTGGTCACGCTGATTGATGATCTCTCTAGGGCTCGGGACAGGGGTTTTTCCTCTGTCCTGGTCCTGTTGGATCTCTCAGCGGCTTTTGATACCATCGACCATGGTATCCTGTTGTGGCGTCTCGGGGGGCTGGGAGTGGGAGGCACTGTTTTACAGTGGTTCTCCTCCTACCTCTCGGGACGTTCGCAAACACTGTTGGCAGGGGGGCAGAGGTCGACTCCGAGGTCTCTCACTTGTGGGGTACCCCAGGGGTCGATCCTCTCGCCTCTCTTGTTCAACATTTATATGAAGCCGCTGGGTGAGATCATCCGTGGCTTTGGGGTGAGCTATCATCAGTATGCTGATGATACGCAGTTATACATCTCCACCCCGGGCCACATCAGTGATGCTCTCTCCGTGCTGTCCCGTTGCTTGGAAGCGGTGCGGATCTGGATGGACAGGAACATGCTTTGACTCAATCCAGCTAAGACAGAGTGGTTGTGCATACCAACATCTTGGTCCAGTTCGGAGGTTCCATCTTTGGTCATGGGGGAGGAGGTGTTACCCCCCGTGGACAGGGCACGGAATCTGGGGGTCCTCCTGGACTCATGGCTCAAATTGGAGGAGCAGGTGGGGGCTGTGGCCAGGGGGGCCTTTGCCCAGATCCAGCTGGTTCGCCAGTTGCGCCCATATCTGGACCAAGATGCCCTGCGCACGATCACTCAGGCGCTCGTTATTTCCCTACTCGACTACTGTAACGCTCTCTATTTAGGACTGCGCTTGCATACCACTCGGAGGCTTCAGCTGGTGCAGAATGCGGCCGCGCGGGTAGTGATGGGAGCTTCCCAATACTCCCATATTACACCCCTCCTGTGCGGCCTGCATTGGCTTCTGGTTGCCCTCCGGGTGAGATTCAAGGTTTTGGTGTTAACATTCAAAGTCCTACATGGCATGGGTCCAGGATATTTACGAGAACGACTCCTCCCAGCATCAAATACCAACCGCCCTGTACGGGTGCACAGACGGGGTCTCCTCGGGGTGCCATCTGCGACTCAATGTCGCTTGGCGGTGACCCAGGGGAGGGCCTACTCTGTGGCGGCTCCCACTTTATGGAATCTTCTTCCGCCGGAGCTCCGGCTGGCTCCCGATCTCCGCACCTTCCGCCATGAGTTAAAAATCTGGCTGTTTTTACAATCCGGGCTGTGCTGACTCTCTGGGGGTTTATTTTAACTTTGGGGTTTTAATTCCAATTCAGCCTGTAATTTGTTTAATATGTTTTTAGGTAATTTATTTATTGTTGTATTTTTAGCTGTGAGCCACCCCGAGTCCTTTCGGAGAGGGGGCGGCATACAAGTCGAATAAATAAATAAATAAATAAATAAATAAATAAATAAATGGTTTATCTTTCAATATACAGGTAGTCCTCAAATTTCTGTTAAGTGAGACATTTCTTAAGTGAATTTTGCCCATTTTATGATATTTCTTGCCACAGTTGTTAAGTAAATAACTGCAATTTTTAGGGTAGTAACATGGCTATTGAAGAGAATCTGGCTTTCCCATTGATTTTACTTGTCAGAAGGTAGCAAAAGGGGATCACATACGCCAGGACACTGCAACTGTCATAAATATGAAGTAAATTCTGATCACATGACCATGGGGATACTGCAAAGGTTGTAACTATGAAAAATGGTCGTAAATTACTTTTTGCAGTGCTGTTGTAACTTTGAATGGTCATTAAATGAATTGTTGTAAGTCAAGGACTACTTGTATAGTATTTGTCTTCTGTTATGAAATCTCTCTTTCGTTGAGCTAAGGGAGCGTTTCTCAAAACCTGGGTAGTTTTCCCTTCTGGGAGCTGAAGTCCACATTCCTTGAAGTTGCCAAGTTTGATGAACAGTGAGCTAATGGAAAAAGTTGACTCCTAACAACTTCATGATGGTACCCATGTAGTTTACTTGGCAAAGTCTGGAAGCAGTTTGCCATTACTTTCCTCCACTATGGTTTTTTTCCTTAAATTCCTAGTGTACCCTACCAGCTCTGGGATTTCCTGACCTTCAATCCAATAAGTATTTTAGGATCCTGTTTAGCTTTCAGCCAAACCTAGTAACTTGTACCAATCTTTAAAAAAAAAAATCGGGAATGGGTAACTTTGAAAATGCAACTAATGTAACTACTTAACAGGAGCTAAATAGGTCAGTAAACTGAGGATCCAGATTGTTGGGGCCAATATGCTGACTCTATAAACCACTTAGAGAGGGCTGTAAAGCAGTATATAAATTTAAGTGCTATTGCTATATTGGAGCAGGCATTAAAGAATAGAATAGAATAGAATAGAATAGGAATAGAACAGAACAGAACAGACCAGAATAGAATACTTTATTGGCCAAGTGTGATTGGACACACAAGGAATTTGTCTTGGTGTAAATACTCTCAGTATACATAAAAAAAAGATACATTCGTCAAGAGTCGAGAATCATGAGGTATGACACTTAATGATAGTCATAGGGTACAATAAGCAATCAAATGATACTAGGAAACAGTCAAATTGTAAATATACAAGTGACAAGTTACAGTCATACAAGTGGGAGGGGATGGGTGATAAGGAGTGATGACAAGATTAACAGTAATAGTAGTGTAGACTTTGTAATAGTTGAACAGGGTTGAGGGAATTATTTGTTTAGCAGAGTGATGGCTTTGGGGGGGGGAACTGTTCTTGTGTCTAGTTGTTCTGCTGTGCAATGCTCTATCTCATTTTGAGGGAAGGAGTTGAAACAGTTTATGTGTGGGATGTGAGGGGTCTGTAAATATTTTCACAGCCCCCTTTTTGACTCATGCAGAATTGCAGCTTCAGTGAGAGAGCCATTTCTTTACATGCAAAAGTTCCAACCTTTGGTTCCAGGGTCTGCAAGCAGAGTGCCATTTAAATTCGGCTAGCCCAGTGTTGTGCAGGCTAATAGTCTGATCTGGCTGGATTCTAATGTCATGCTAAGCCTAAACTTTCAACTGCCTAGATTCACCAACCACGCCATAAAGAAAGATACAGTGGCAGAGGGCAAACAACAGGTTGAGCCAAAGTAGTTGCTGCTGCTGCATGGATAGAGAAAGTGCCGGCCTTTTCCAATCTCTTCAAACAATCAAGGTATTTCGCTTTGGCGAGTCACCAGGAATTAGCAGGTGGACGCGAAAAGTTAGGAAGAGGGCGAAGGGCGTCAGAGGCAAGAGGATGGAGAGAGCGACTTGATTGTGCCTCCAGCTGGCTGGGCCTTCCCGGCAGATAAGCTTCCCGTCTTGCATCTCCCCTTCCCCAACCACACACACACACACAACACATACACAAACGGGGCTGAGGAAGCGAAAAACGCGCTTCCTCTTCCACAACCCCCAAGCCAAAGTGGCGGTTTGCAACAGATGGTTCGAGCCGAGGCATCTTCCCCCCCCTCCTCTCGGCTCGGTCCTGCCTTTGCTCGCCGGCTGTTCCGCCGGGAGCCCCTCACACGGCGCACCGAGGGAGGGCGGGACCCAGGCCAAGCAGCGGCTGTGTGGTCTTGCAGGGCGCGCGCGCGCCGCTTTTCCATTCCATTGCACGGGCTTGGCTGGCGGACCTGCCGCGGCTACAGCCGCCGCCGCCGCTTTCGGGGGGTCGCAGCTCGCTCCCTGTTGCCAGGGCGAGCGCCCCGCTCCGTCTCCTCCTGCGGGGGCGGGCCGTTGAATTCGGCTAGCCCAGAGAGGTGCCGCCACGGCCCTGAGAGCGCGCGCGCTGGGAAGAAGCGCGCTTGCCTACAGCCGAAGGGCTGCCTGGGGTAAGTTCCTTGGCCAGGGCGCGAGAGGGAAAACACCCCCGGGTTTCTCTCCCACCCACCTCCCTTTTCCCCGTCGCAGCTTTAGAATCTTGACCTTGTTTTCTTGCATCTGAGGCACCCGCGGCAGGCAGGACGGATTCGCTGGGGGTGCCGCCTTTAGAACTACGGGGATGGGAAAAGGCGGACCTCGCTGCTGCTACTGCTTAGCCAAGCCCGGCGGCGCTGTGTTTGTTTTCTAGCGGGGGGGCTTCGAGAGAGAGAGCGAGAGACAGAAAGCGAGAAACCTGCCCTTTAACTTTGCGCGCGGTCTGGTGGGTGTCTTTTCTCCAGAAGTCCCGTAAGATCCTCTTGCTTTCAGGGGGAGAAGGTATGGGAGAGTAGGCTGAGTCTGTCTCCAGGTACTTTCAACTGACGCTTGGAATAGTTTCCAGGGTATTTTGAAGGCTGGAAAGACCAGGTGAAGCAGAGGGGGAGGGGGCGGTCGTCTTGAGTGAGTGCAGAATAATTAGTGCTTCTTTAACGTTGAGCCTTCCATCCTGCGCCGCCCTTGTTTAAAACTTGAAGCAGCTGCATGAAACGTGCGTTGTTTAAATGTAGATCCGCTGAAACATTTTGACTAAGAGAAGATGATGCTTTCCGTACCGGTTTGCAAAAGCCAACTGAACTGTACAGTTGGTGGGCTGCTGCTTAGCTCCCACGATATCTGGCGACAAGGTAGTACAACGCAGACCACATGACACAACATCTCTGCCTCTTAACACCATGCTTCTTCAGGCTCCTTATTTTTTAGGCAGTGATAGGAGCTGACCCGTTCACACTTCCTTTGTTTTGATAGGATTGGAATGTCATTCTTTGGTGTGAGCTTGCATGTGGACTGCATGCTTTGGGTAGTAACAGGTGTGGATAATCAATCACATCCCAGTTGACATTAGTTACTGAGTGTTTGGCTGGAGTAAATTTGAGTGAGAGAGGAGTGACATTCAGCCAGAAGAAACTGATTAATTTTGTTCCAAGAATTTGATTTCATAATCCCCCAAGGTTTCATTAATGTCCATATAATGTGGTTTTTTCAACCTGCAGTGATTAAGGATTCTTTTCATAGATCTACTTGAAAGCAACCACTGCTAATGATAAACTTAGAGTTGCAGCTGGAATGAGTTGATTAAGCTAAAACTGTCCTGTTATTTCATTATGTCATGTACTTGGGCTAAATGTAGAGTTCCCCAACTCAGTGCCTTCTAAATGCATTGTCGTCAAATCTCCTAATTTGTAGTCAGTGTGGCCAAGGGAGATAAACTTAAAAATACATAATTGGCATCTAAATTGGAACAGATAAAGGTTCTTGCTATCTTGCTTTTTGTACTTGTTATATTCATGTTGCTTCCAAAGGATTCTTCTAAGTGATTTATTCACCCAGTTCCAACATTCATGTTGGTTTACGCATAATATTATTGGTTGTCTGGTTGCTTGCTTTATTAAGATTAATGAAGCAGGAAGAAGCCATACTAATAAAATGCTGAAGAAGGAAGCTTTCCTCATCGCTCTTTAAATGAAATTTCTCTTGAATTGATTCATTTCAGTTAATAATTATTGCTTATAAGCAAAAACACATAATGGTTATAATGTTTTATTATACTGTATAGCATATTGTATAATGAAGGATTAATAGCAACAGTTGTGATATTGGTAAGTAAAAGTATGAAAGAAAATCATAAGAACCAAAAACTAAACAAAGACCTTGATATTATAAATCCTGCAGAAGTAAAAAATCTATTATTTTGATTTTTTGAAAATCTTTTTAAAGTATATTTGTGAACATGCAATCATCCTAAGATCATTGTTTGCAATGCAATCAGTTTGAGAAAGGGTGAATTAAAGTTTAATTCAAGATTCATGCCATACAGTTAATATTTGTAAAAATGTAGCACTCAAATCATTACAAAAAACTGTACAACTCTTCAATTTTGCTAGGATGTACTCTTCAGGCAATTCTTGATTAAATACCAAAGGCAAAGAAGTATGAATTATACTGGCATAGGGTCAAATTTTTCTGCAATTTTTCCAGCTATTAGAACTGTTATGTAAGAGATATGCCACTATAGGACCCAAGTATAATCCATGATAAGAATTGGAACCTTCATTTTAATGCTTCTGATATTTGTAAGAAAAACAAACTTGGAATTTGAAACAAAAATGCAATAGGTTACGTCTCAGTCATAACTAGAAGGGTATTGCATTTCAAGGTAATTACAATTGATATCATAGATGATCAAGGATTTTTAACAAATGTAGCCCAAGAATGTGTATACATGTACTGTATCCTTCACACTGTGATGACTGTTAGATATTTTGATCTATAAATCTCAACTTTGTTTGCATTTTAGCAGTGCTGGGAAAGGTAGTTTAAAACATTCTAATGGAGCTATAGTAAGCAACTTCATAAAAGCAGTGTATATAAATAAGCCCATGAAATAGATACAAACAATTCAAATATTGGGATATTGAATGCATTGTAAATGTTTGATTAAAAAAATGATCAAATACAAATGATCAAAAATATAGAATTAATTCCGATTGCTTTTAAAAGTGTGATGAAGTATATATACTTACATATATTTTAAATAGTAAAAGAATGGAAGCAATGCAGAAGCCTGAAAATCAGCTTCTAAGTCTTAAATATGCAAATTGTAGTGGAATACTTATAAACCAGTAACAAATTAGCAATCAATGCAGAATTTCATTACAGCATAATGTAATTCCAGTACCTAACACCTATTTATAGTGTAGCTATAGTTTATACCAATTACAAGTTCAAAATACTTGTCCAAGAAAACGACCACTATAGGACATGTTACAATAGTATAATAGATATTCAATGATTGTACTATTTCTATCTGGCACTGCTCTGTTTCTATCTGGCACTAGCTCAAAGAAATGGAGACAACCTAGGACTAGGACTGCAGAGTCAAATGCATAGTCCTTGTGAAAACACGGTGTTTCTTGGATGCTAAGAGTTTTATGTCATTTCTTTACATGTACAATGAAGCACAAGCAAATTGGCAAGCAAGTTGAATTGCCAATCCTAATCCTCAATCTGTCTGAGCAGGTGGTTTCCATATTCTCAGTTTACTAATACATGCAGGTAATGCCATGCTCCAGAACAGGGGTCACCAACCTTTCAGACCTCAGGGACCACTAAATTCATAATTTTAAATCCCATGGACCACTAATATGATCTGCCTAATGACTGGCTGGGTAGGCATGGCTAGGTGGTCATGTGATTGGGTGGGCATGGCCAGCTCGATGTCACGGTGCCTCACCAGCCTCTACTCACTCCTCTCCTCCTAGCCACTCCTCGCCTGCCCGCCCGGACTCCTTAGGGCCCCAAAAGGAAGCAGTTGTTGGAGCTAAGCAGCCATCACGAGAAATAGTTGGCAAAACAGCTGGCTTAGTTCAAATTGGATCTGAGTGAGAAGGAGGCTCAGCATAAGCACCTGTCTGAGGACTACGAGCATAGGCTTTCCAAGCAGAGAGAAGACCTGTGGGAGTGCAAGGCCAGGTACCAGTGCCTGGAAGCTCAGAGGGCTGAGATGGTCAGCCAGTTGCAGGCCATGATGCAATCTCACTGGAACAAGGCCCTCCGGCTCTTTGCCACCAGTGGCACTTCCTTCCAGCCTTCACCCAAAGCCCCACACCAGGAGGATGAAGCAGACCTCAAGTCAGAATTTCTGCCCTCCCTATGACCTGCACAAAAAGACCCCGAAGGGTGAGACTCTCTGCAGCAACACAAACATTCATTGCATGTATCCTGCCTAGGGGCCGTAGTTTGAGGACCCCTGATTTAGTGCAGTATAAAAAATGCAAATAATTTTTCTGTGGACCACCAAAATTTTCTCGTGGACCAACAGTGGCCCACGGACCACCAGTTGGTGACTGCTGCTCCAGAATACAGTAGCTCTTTGTACAATTGTTGGGATTAAACCTCAGTAAATGGGGATGTGTGAAATTTAAATTGAGGAGGTAGCAGGTGGGTGGATAAAGATGAATGTCTATTGAAATTCTGTTCTTAACTCAAGAAGTACTACATTTTCTTCCACATTGTTTTGAATCTTCTAGTATCTAGGAATTGTCTTTTTTTAAAGAATCTTTAAAAACCATCTGATTGGCTTTTCTTGTTGCAATCACTGGGATTCTGTTTACTTTCCTTTCTGTTTTTAATAGAATGAAAGGAGCAAACAGATGAAGTGGGGCAGTGGCTAAAACATTACCCCAAGACACTGAAATTTTCTTTTGTGAGTGGGATTGTTGTTTAGTCTCTACAGAAAAAGGGAATCCAACAAATAGAGGATGAAATAATCCAGACATTTCAACCCTGTCTACTCTGCTGATTGATCATAGATAACTCTAGCTTCAAAGTGTAGTCTAGATCTTTGATAGTAATATTGATAGCATATTGATAGCCATCCCACCTATAGATCTGGCACAGGATGTAACCTACCTTAGACATGGTCTTCTGGTTTTCAATTGAGGGTAGAGCAAAATAAGCATATCCTAGACATTTCATATTTAATATCTGATTTAGTACAGGTAGTCCTCAACTTACAAGCCCAAAATGTCTGTTGCTAAGGGAAACAATTGTCACGTGAATTTTGCCCCATTTTATAACCGTTCTTGCCATATTTCTTAGATGAACTTGTTAACACAGTTGGTAAGTAAATCAGGCTTTCCCATTGACTTTGCTTGTCAGAAGGTCACCAAAGGTGATTACATGACCCCGGGACACTGCAGCCATCAGAAATATTATGAGTCAAGTTGTCAAGCATTTGAATTTTGATAAAGTGACTATGGAGATGCTGCAATGATCGTAAGTGTGAAAAAAGGTCATAAGTCACTTTTTTCAGTGCCGTTGTAACTTTGAAGAGTCACTAAATGAACTGTTGTAAGTCGAGGACTACATATATAAAGCAATCTTCCATGTTTTTGAGTGTCTGAGATGAAAATTGATGGTCCCTATTTCTTCAGAATTAATGTTGGCTTACAAAGTAGATTATGTGTATTATAGTTTTTATAATGTAATATGTTTACTTCTAACTCTAGTTATCCAGCCTCCTAACTCTTTCGAAGTTTGAAGTACTTAGGCCTGGTCTTCTTTATGATGTCACCACCCCTGCAGACTGATTTTCATTCTGCAGTTCACTTCCCAGAACCAATCAGTTCAATCCCCAAATTTTTGTACTGCTTTGGCCATTATTTTTTTCTAACATTTCACTTTCAATACAATAATTTTTATTGTGGTTTCATTATTTTTATTGTAAGCCTCTCCAGGATTACTTTTCATGAGAAGCAGTATAGAGATTTGTTTTTAAAATAATTGCTCCCTGTTGAAACACAAAGCGTAAAGAATAGAACAAATCGGTGAGCCAAATCTACAGCAAAGACCTTGAGTTGAGTCTATAATAAGAGGTTCTTTATTGGTAGCCCTTTCAGGGACAAATGAGATATTGACCAAAATGTTTTTCAGGTGGCAAAGGGTAATGCATGCAGGTACATGCTTGTTTCTAATCATTGTTCTGTTCTGGTACAGCATGGAATTGATGGTGCCTTGGATGCATGCCTAAAAAACCTTGCTGGGAATAAGCAACAAGGTTCGTGATTAGTTTCAAGAGGGCACTTGAACAGTTAGAATTGAAGCAGGAACTCAAGTTCCAGGAGCAGCTTGAAGACAATTGATAGAATTCTTTTGACATAAAAAGAGTGTCCTTTAATCAGCAGCTTTACAGAAATTCCCTTTTTTGTGTGCACAAAAGCCTTGCTGTAATATTTAAAAATGTACGACCATGGAAGTAGAATGAATCTCTTGGCCTTTGCCATTCAGTTAACATCTTTCAGTTTGGTGCTGATAATGTACATCCACTATGATTGGTTCTACCTGTGTCATTGTAGTCTTTTAAATCCTGTAGCAATGCCCTGGTATTAGTAAATGGTAATTTACAATGGTAAAGCTGCTCTCATTCTATTGCTATCTTATCTACAGATCACTCAGAGTGTGAGCTAAATTGAAGCGTACCTGATGTAGAGCTTACTTGCTAACTAAGCCTCTTTTTATTCCATGAAGAACAAAATTTTACAGAAACAACTTTTTGGCTCGGAGCATTGTATGACAAAGCTAATGTAGCTTATGCTCCTGCTTGAGGCCTTTCTCATATCACCAGTTCAGGTGATCCTTGACTTGCAACCATTCATTTAGTGACCATTTGAAGTTACAATGAAACTGAAAAAAAGTAACTTATGGCTATTTTTCACACCTACAACTATTGCAACATCCCTATGGTCATGTGATCAAAACTCAGATGTTTGCCACCTGGCTTATATTTATGCCAGTCGCAGTGACCTGTGGTCATGTGATCACCTCTTGTGATTTTCTGACAAGCAGAGTCAATAGGGAAGCCAGATTCACGTCACAACTGTTTTACGAATTTAACAACTCCATTGATTCACTTAACTGTGGCAAGAAAGGTTGTAAAATAGGGCATTCACTTATCTCCCTTAGCAATGAAAATTTTGGCCTCAATTGTGGTCATAATTCGATGACTACTTGTATGAGTCCTGTAGAGTCCTTCGTTGTGATGCTTCATTAGATTCAGATTAACAGAGTTGGAAGGGACCTTCAAGCAGAAGACCCTACACCATTTCTGAAAGATGGCAGTCCAGTCTCTTCTTGAAAGCTTCTTGAAAGCTTCCAGTGATGAAGCTCCCACAAATTCTGAAGGAAAGCTGTTCCATTGGTTGGTTGATCTCACTGTCAGAAAATTTCTCCTCATTAGGGTGGTTAGAGTCTGTCCTCAGTTGTTGAGAGTCACTAGTCCTTCAGTTTAAGTCTGCAACTAAATCTGTTGAACTTTTATCTGGATTTTAGCAGTTTATGCTTTCATGATACTTTCTGAGCTTGCACCTTCATTGTTCCCAACTCAAAATTCAAAATTCAAAAAAAAATTCAAAATTCAGTGTGGCAGTAGCTGAAAAGTTCCAGGAATCACTAGGAATATATGGTACTGATTTAACATCCTTTGGGGCCCCGCAGTGGCTCACGTAAGACGCTGGACTTGCACACTGCTGAGGTCAGCAGCTTGGAGGTTCAATTCCTGTGAGTGAATAAACCACACAGGGACAAGAAAGGAGCCTCCCCGAATGCCTACTGGCATTTGGGTGTCCCGCGGGTAAAGATAACACCACCCCAAAAAAATTCCTTTTACAGAAGCAGCCAGCCACTGCGTGATCCCTGGCTAACGTGTCATACACTAAATAAATAAATAAATAAATCATCCTTTATATCAATCCTAAGAACCATAGGATATCTTTAAGATTTCCTTGAATTTAATATTTAATGTAAATTATGTTTTAAAAATACATGGCAAAGAATGTTCATAGATGACTTAAAGACTTTAAACATCACATGGGAAGATGCTGAAGTACTCACCCAAAACCAAAAATAGTGGAGATCCCTTGCTGCCCGATACACTACGTAACATGGGAGGATCTAATGTTAATGCTACTTAATAATGTTTAAGCACTTTAATCGTTTTACAGGAAATTATTGATCCCCCATCTTATATAATACTAGACATCAATGCTATACTAAAAGAGCATACACATGACTTCTGTGTCCAGTGGGTTTGCTGCCTTCTTGTATGGAAAATTTTAAAAAAGGAAACTGATCAGGACCTGTAGTGAATAATAAGGAGGTGGACAAAAGAGTCAAATTTCAGCATAGCAAGACAAATTAATCCAAGGTGGTATGGTGAAGGTTTTGTTAAATCACTTTGTCCAAAGTAGAAAAAGTACAAGTGCATTGGAAAAGATGCCAAACAGGAGATCCATAAGCACAGATTGTTCTTCTGATTGCAATTTTTGAGTTCTTCCTTGTAAATACTCTACTGTCCTTCTTGAAGTTAGGAGCAAAGAACAACGATTTTTAAGGTTACAGCTTTAAAACTTGGAATTTAGATTAAATAATGATAGCTCATATAACATTTTAAACTTTTGATAATCATTTCAAAGTCTGACATGCATTTAAAAACAAATGCTGATATTACAGTTACATAGATGTATATTATGCATTACAGTACTGTGATACTTCAGCCTTTTGACTCAAGTAAACTTGTATGAGCAAAATACTTAAGTTCCACAATGCTGTATTCAGGAGTGTCAAATTCAAGGCCTGTGGGCTGGATCCAACTCACTGAGTGCTTAGATCTGGCCTGCCGGGCCACCCTGGAAACAGCAAAGGACTGGCCCATGGTGCCTCTGCCAGTGAAAACGGAGCTTGGGTAGGCTGTGTGCATCCCTCCCAAGTTCTGTTTTCACTGGCAGAGCACTCAGGCCACTACAGGTGCCCCCAACGTGAGTGACATGTCATGCCCCCCTCCCCCCAAGGTCAAACACAACCATAATACGGTCCTAAATGAAATTGAGTTTGATATCCCTGCTCTAGTTTAAGATTTGCAATGAATCTTCAAGCATGGATACCCAAAATATGTATGCTTTGAATGGCACCTCATAATGTTTAGTAATTAGCATTGGTCATGGAATAATTTAAAACCTGAGTAAGTAGACGGAGGAAAATTAGGTTCACATCCCTGTGTGTTTTTATATAAATAGCTTCTGAAAATAAGGAATTCATTACATCGATACATTTAGAAAATGTAACGACAATTGAGCCCAACATTTATGATGCTAAGTCAGACATTTGTTAAGTGAGTTTTGCCCCATTTTATGACCTTGTCACAGTTGTTAAGTGAATCACTGCACTTGTCAAGTTGTCAAGAACACAGTTGTTAAGTGAATCTAACTTTCCCATTGACTTTGCTGATCAGAAGGTCACAAAAGGGGAGGGTCACATGACCCCAGGACATTGCAACTATCCTAAATATGAACTCATTGCAAAGTATCTGAATGTTGTTCACGAGACCGTGGGGATACTACAATAGTTCTAAGTGTGAAATATGGCCATAAGTCACTTTTTTCAGTGAGGTAACTTTGAAGGGTCACTAAATGAACTGTTGTAATGCAAGGACTACCTGTAATAGGTCTGACTCAGGACAGCTAGTTCAGTAGTAAGGAGTCAGAGGCAGACTTTGGGAAGAATGCCAAATCCTAGATCACATCACCAGTTAAAGAGACTCCTCAGGTAAATGGTCATTAACTAATTAAGTGCAGTCAGGAACTGTGGCTTTTTAAAAGTATGCTCCAGATCTTCTTCTCTTGTTGGATCCATTCTTATTTCCAGACCTGTCTTCCTTTAATGCTCTGCTCTAGATACTTTCTGTTTTTTGCCTTGCAATCACATCTTTCAACTTCTGTATCAGCTTTCTTACAACTTTCTGGTGCTTTAGCCTATGGGTTGCCTTGAACAATTATCTCAGTATTCTTGCCTCTGAACTCTCCTAGCTTGCTGCAGTAGATGTAATTACAAGGGAAGCAACTTCTCCTGTTTCATTCTCACTGACTAAATAGCCAGCCCTTCTCCCTGCCTCAAGATTTACAACTTGTCCAATAAAAGCTCTCCAACTTGAAATTGCTATGCTTGCTGTTTATATCAGCATAAGGCTTGCATTGAACATTGCTTATTTTAGTTGCTGTTTGGATTAGAGTAGTGATGGCGAATGGGTCAAACACACACACTTCCCCACTGAACAAAAGGGAAACAAATCTTTATCTACGGATAGTCCTTGACTTACAACAGTTCATTTAGTGACCCTCTGAAGTTACAATGGCACTGAAAAAAGTGACATGCCTGTTTTTCACATGGCTTTTGCAGCATCCCCATGGTCACATGATCAAAATTCAGATGCTTTGCAACTGACTTATATTTATGACAGTTACAATATCATGGGGTCATGTGATCACCTTTTGCGAAGCTAAAGTCAATAGGTAGCCGGATTCACTTAGTAACTAATTGTTACTAACTTAACAATTTCAGTGATTCAGCGAACAACTGTGGCAAGAAAAGTTGTAAAATGGAACAAAAGTCACTCAATTGCTTAGCAATAAAAATTTGGGGCTCAATTGTGGTTGTAAATTGAAGACTACCTGTATTCATTTATTTTTTTAAAAAAATACAGACAAATTGAGACAGCTGAGGCCTTTGTCACCTTGAAGCATTTCAGAAAATACTTTTCCAGTCTCTGCCCCCTCCAAAACCATGTGAAAGTCCACCCTGTTCTTGCATGATTTGCAGAAGCTCTGTAAGATGCCTGAGAGGACTACACTCTCACATGACTTCAGAAGCTCCATAAGAACATATCCCATCCTTTATGTGTGGCCTCCGTAGACTCTGAAAATCTCATGGCATGCTTTTGGGAATAGTTGTGTCAGCTGTTGGTGAATGATGATGTGTCATCCAAAATGTCAAATCATGGGCTCGCCATCACTAGTTTAGAATGTCCTACCCCACCAAGCTGGAAATGCCTCTTCATATTAATGGGAAATGTTACACTATTTGCTAGGATTCAGCTTACTGAACTGTTCAAACAGTAACTTCCAAACAGTGCACATTTTTAAGCCTGGTTTCCTCCTCCAGCATTCCTCTTTATTTTGGCCTTGGATTATATTTTTCTTTTAACCAGGGGACAAAGATTTTGACATCCAATTGAGTATGAATATGAATGATTTTATCTGCAAATAATCTACAAATGTGTGATCACAACCTGTTAAAGAATAATTTCTCATGTTGTTCACAAAAGATACAGGTAACCCTGAATAGGTTTCCTGGTCAAGAATCTGCACTTGCAGTAACAGCAGAAAAGCATTTATGGTTTACTGCTCTTGTTGATATGATATATTGCCAAATATCATCATGCAACCATGTTCAGTCATATTTACGCTTCATTTTCCACCGCTGTCGTTTGTGTTACTTCATTTCCTGGACTTCCAGAAGTCCTTCAGAAGCAATCTCATCCTTGTTGCCTACACATTCCAGTTATTTATTGTCTCTATGCCACTTATCCTATTTATGCATAGTAGTTGCTACAGCATGTAAAATCCAGGAGGGCAAATCTTGGATATCACTACATTCTTTTTCCCATCCAACAGTTTTCCATATTGTATGCCTAGTCTATATGCTTGTCTATCACAAAATATTGGAAGGATTTTTTTTTAATTACATTTATATGCCGCCCTTCTCCGGAGACTCAGGGCGGCTTACAATTTTTGGGATACAACCCAGTGTGCTCAGCAATAGCCTTCATTCCATTGTATATGCCTGCTTATTTCTAAGCGGCATTTTTACAAGGTCAGCTAATTGCCCCCAACAATCTTGGGTCCTCAATTTACCTACCCCAAGAGGATGGAAGGCTGAGTCATATTGACTTATACATGATTCTGGCATTGATCAATAGCAGAATGAATCCAAGGTGACTTGTGATCTGGCTACCCAGTTGCTGGGAAGAAGGTGATCAGCTAGACCTAAGGACTGACATTATTATTGATGGTTCATCCCAATGTCACAAAGCCTTCCCATCTCATATGATTTGCCTGGAACCTTGGTGTTGCAATGAAAATGGAGATTACTCATCATGATGGTTTGCATTGCTTTGTAGCCTTGATTAGCAATTCTTTGTGTGTATTGTGCATGTGGAAGCAATCTTCTACATGAGAAGAACATGCTGTGTGTGTAGTGTGTGTGTGTTTGTGTTTGTAGCTAGGCTAAATGAAAACTATAATAAACCTGATGTAGAAACCTACCTTACTTCTTTTTCTTCACTGATAATTATACATAGTTTAGAAATGGATAAAATTTTGATGGTAGAGATTTTGATGATGGTGATCCTAGAGGGTGGGGATAAGAGTTTGGCATTTTTTTATTTTGAATATTATGTTAAGGCTTTTTTAGGGTTTACAGTACAGATATTTGTTTCAAATCAGAGGTGGTATTCAGCAGGTTCTGACCAGTTCTGGAGAACCGGTAGTGGAAATTTTGAGTAGTTTGGAAAACTGGTCAATACCACCTCTGACTAGCCCTGTCCCCATCTATTCTCTGTCTCCTGAGTCCCAGCTGATGAGCTGGGTCTTCTTTTGTTGCCCTACACAGGAGAACAGAGTTGGAAAGCAGGTTAGTGGGGTGCGGAGGGAATGAGATTTTGCAGTGGGGAGGGAATGGGGATTTTGCAGTAATCTTCCCCCAAGAGTGGGGAGGGATGGACGCCCATCAAGCCATGCCCACAGAACCAGTAGTAAAAATTTTTGAATCCCACCACTGCTTCAAATGGCTTCTGTTTGTTGCCATTTGAAGTTCAAAGATGCTCTTGGCAATATAAACATTTGGAAGCTGGATCTTGCTTATCCAGTTTATTTTTATATTAGATAGTGATTATTTTTTATATTTTTATTTTAATTTTTATATATTGATTATTACATTACTTTACACAAACTTTCAGTCTGTACAAAGATCTCTTTTTTGCATTTATTCCATAAATAACTAAAATAGGAATACTACAGTATAATACTAAATCTTGCAAAAATAAAACGATGGAATATATATGTTTAAAGAGAAATTTAAAGGGCTACATCATCATTTTAGCCATTGTCTATCTACTGCAGGATGAAGGCCTCAAAGTCATCAACCTTGCCCTTGGAAGTTGTGGGAGTGCCATCACTTGAGACTTTCAAGAAGAGATTGGACTGCCATTTGTCAGAAATGGTGTAGGGTCTGCTGCTTGGGTGGGGGGTTTGACTAGATGACCTACAAGGTCCCTTCCAACTCTGATTATCTGTTATCTGTCTAGAAAATTATGAAGCCCATGGAATTCTTAAAATTTTTAAAAGAGCTTTTGTTACTCATTCTGGCTCAAAAGTAGAGAGGATTCTAAATTTATATAGTAATAGAAATTAGAGACAGTTCAATTTATATATAATGGTTTGCTTAATCATAGCTAATTGAATATGTCACAGTTGGCAAGAGGCATACAGATATTAATTAAGAAACTAGCACTAATGATGTTACCTAGTTTGGGTAATGAAACGTCTTCAAGAAATCAAATAGAGAGCACCCAGGACCCCTCATACTGATATTGAGTTATTAAACAATTAATGTGTACAATGGTTGGTTTTCTGAAACATTAAGCTAAAACCAAAGAACCACATTGAAACTGAATGTTTTGCATAAACTCAGTTGCATGTTTTTATTCGTTCTGATATTCTTACAGTGTATCAGTCAATTTATTTTAAAATTTGTTCTAATGCTGATTTGTGCATCTTTAAAACTTATAGCAGCTTTCTTCAGTTTCCAGTTATATTGAATAGAGTTCTAAGCCAGCATAGTAATTGGAGTTATAGGAGCTGAAGTGTCATTATATTGAGAGGGCACAAAGCGAGTGACGTTTGATTTACAGAGTAAATGCTTCTTTCTGGAATTTTGAGACACTCAAAATGCAGATAATTTCTACACTACTTTATGTAAATAAGAAGGTTATGGCATCTCTATGCCACACTGTGCCAGGTATGCAGCATTTGACTTCATTTTCTTTAATTGATTCAAGAACCTTATTACAATGAAGAAAAGGAAAACATTCTTTTCTGCAAGCTAAGAGGGTATCCAGTGGAGTTGTTGTGGCTAGACTGTCAGTGTTTGTTGTTTCAAAAAACCTATTCAATATGATTTTCTGAAAGCTTGTTAGTAGGTTGGATTATAGATCTGTCCAAGAAATCTCCTTTCTGGGCCTATATGCAGCAGCAAAGTACAATCCAGCTGCCAAAAATCATACCTCCATTATTTGAGGTTGAATGTAACTTTGTATATAGCTCAAACTCAACACTTAATTCCATATAACTTGTTTTGGGGAAGTAAAAATATGACAAGAATGAATAGGGAATTTGTTCAGCAGAAATCTGAAATAATTGCCTTCTTCATATTATAAGAGTAACAAAGTATGTTTGTTTGGGTCCATCTTTGAGTGAGCTGGGTAGGAGGTGGTTGTATGCCTCCTTCTCAAGCCATTGCTAGACTGGTGCTGTACAACTTTAATCCAGTCTTGAAACTTTCACTTTTATAGAAGGTTCTTGAAAAGACAGTTGGATTGCAGCTTCAAAGGACTTCAAGCTCCATCAGATTTCAGGCATAACACAGAGTTGGTTTATGACCTGTGGCAGAAACTGGATAATGTTGTTTCTCCTGTGGATTCTTGATGCCCTTCAAAACTATTGATCATGTTATTCTTGAGTATGTGTGTAATGTGTGTATTGGTATGTAGGAATGCTCTTGGGAGGCAGATGGAAGAGCTGCAAACTAAACAACCATCATGCAGGTGTTATCTCAGTCCACAAATAGAGGGTACATGGAAAGCATTTCAAAAAGGACCTTCTCTAGTTTTCTGGAGAGTAAAAGAAAAGGAGGGGAGATTCTGATAATGTAATCTTACAGTGAAGATAAATAAAGTTAATATCCATTGTTGTGTTTCTTGTCTGGACTGTCTCAAAGGGCTATCATCGATTTTACAAGCCTGAAAGTATTTCTGCCTCCTTTCTTTTTATTCCTTTTACTCTATTCCTTTTACTCTAGGCCCCTTTGGTTATCAAGTGCAATTCAGGGTATTAGTTTTATTTATTTATTTTATTTTATTTATTTGATTAGTCAATTGCTTACAAGATAATAGGTATAAGTATAAACATAGTTATAAATACATGGATACATATAAGAAAATGAAACAATAGGACAGGAACAGTAGGCACTTTGGTGCGCTTATGTACACCCCCTACAGACCTCTTAGGAAAGGGGTGAGGTCAATAGTATATAATATAATAATATAATAATTATATAATATATAATATAATATAATAGTATATAATAGTAACAATGAAGGTTACAATAGTTGTAACTGTAGGATCTGGCTGTCTCTATTTCTCCCATTGTTTCTATCCATTCAGTAAGATCTGATAGATTGGGCATTTTCCAATTCCTGTCTTTAAAACAATATTATCTAATGGAACTTGTATGGTATGCCTTCTAGAATAGTATATCCCAAAAAGTTTGAATTGCCCCAACACTATGCTTTAAAGTGAATTTGAAGACTTGGCTTTTCCTCCAGCCATTGCATTAAGATGTGTGAGCAGCTTTGGGAATTTTATTAATAAGTTTGGTGTGCTAATCTCAGTGTTATTTATTAGATTTTCATCCCACCTTTACTACTTTATAGGAAAATGCAAAGGGTTGAACATACATAATGCTCCTTTCTCCTATTTTTCTCACAACCCCTGTCTTTTATTTGTATTATGTTGTTGTTTTTATTTTATGTGCTGCCCAGAATTTCTTTGACTAGGGTGGCTTACACATTTGATTTATGAATCAATAAGTTTATTTGTGCTCACTCTCACACTGAGTAATTTTGACCATTTTGTTAGTCTGTATAAAACAAGTGTAGTCATTTGTCAAAATTCTAAAGAATGTGTTCATCTTCAGTTTGTACCTCATCTTTATTATGTCCCTGGTCCTGAATATATCTCCAAAAGCATGTGTTAATTTATATTGCCTTTTTGGTCAGAATTCATTCATGCATCATTTCTTTCTCTTTGTTCTGCCATCTGTCAAGTATAAGATATTGACTGCTTCTGTGCATCTCTAACCACTGTTTACGCTCCCAAAAATGTTTTGGAATGGAAGCCACTTAAATGGCTGTTGAAGTCATTTGCACATCCCAAGACATCTTGCAAATGCTTTTTGTGGTTCATTTAACTTGTTTAAATGGAACTGGCAGAGGATTGTGTACTAGTACACTTGTTCATTCACGGGAAGCCAGAATTCTCAATGATGTGCAAGTGTTCTTAATGGGTTTTGTTTCTGGGGAGAATTGAAAAAAGCTAGCCCACTTGGGAGCAGTCATTATTTCAAGGTTACCTGGTGCCTTTCTTAAAAAAACAATTTCCCCTTCCCTGTTGCAAATATAAAATCGGTTTGAGTTTATATCATCAATCAGAGGTGAGTGGATTAACCCTGATTGCTTAACCATTGATTGTCCACCATTGCTGGTAGAGAACATCTCTAGAAGCTCTCATGCCACAAAATAATTGTCTCTCCTAATACATATGTGTGTTAAAAATCAGTTTTGGCTCCCAGCAGCTGCCTGGACAAATCATGCAATTTTCTTGGCAGTATTTGTGGAAATGTCTTGCCATTATCTTAATCCTAGGGCTGAGGGGCAGAGGCTGGCTCACAATCACTCTGCTGTTTTCTGGGACTAAGGTAGGACTAGAACTTTCCCAGTTCCTTACAAGATGCCTTTAATCACTGCACCAAATTGCTTCTCTCAATATATAGCACTACTCTGTTGCATTCACTAAAGCTTTCAGTTGCTTGCAATTTAGCAGCTCTTTTCTGAAAAGGACCAGGAAGAAAAATGTGATTCTCAAACATCACCCCTTCTGTTCAGAAGCAAAATAGTACAAGACTCTGGGGATTTTAGGGAGACAGATACAACGAGAACAATAGAAAAAGCATACATCTGTTGAGTTTGATACAAGCTTAATTCATGCATTGCAAAACCATTTTTCATTTTTGGATGAGTGTTGAAGATGACAAGAATGTTGCTGAAGGTGACTCTGTAAAGTGTTCTTGTTTCCATTTAGCTTTCTCTCAGATTTGAACAAAGCTGTTAAAATATTCTGTGAAGAATAAACACATACTCTCAAACTACATCCAATCAGTTTCCTTTAAGGTGAAGAGTGGCAAAATCCCTTTGTCTTCTCTAGTCTTGGTGAGAATTCCAAATCATTTGATCTCAAGAGATTTGGTAGTAAAAATGTAAAGCAGTGGCAGGGAACGGAAGGACACATACTTACTGTGGCCACCTCTTCTTCCTCAGTTAAAATGGCTTGCAATATACAGGGTATCTGAGACTTACACAAACGAAAGCAACAATGCATTTTTGATTATTGGCTGCTGTTGCAGCCTTGTGCCACTTGTACAAAATGCAGGTTAACAAACGATATCTAGATATAATTCAAATGATTGGGTAGTTAGCAAAAGGATTGCTCAACAAATAGAGTTCAATAACAAAGAATTTGACTAGCTGCATTTGAATCGAAAGTACAAAGCAATAGAATCCTCTTGTAGTATTGTTAAGGACAATTTAGGCTGAGCAAACTTTTTGCATTAGCCTTGATCTGCAATTGGGTCCTTTGACCTAGAGAGTCAGTAAATCAAACCAAAATCAATATAACAAAGTTTATTCTCTCTGGCACAAAAGAAAATGTTGTTTTGTAAAATAGGAAGATAGAAAAATAAGAGCAATATACAATGCAGTAACCAAAAGTAAAGAAGGTTTAAGACTTTAACTTTATTTATTTATTTGTATGTTCTCCTTTATTATTTTTACAAATAACTCAAGGTGGCAAACACCTTCCTTCTGTTTTCCCCCAAGCAACAACCCTGTGAGGTGGATTCAGCTGAGAGAGAGTAACTGGCCCAAAGTCACCCAAGCTGGCTTTCATGGCTAAGGTGGGACTTGAATTCACAAGTCTCCCACTTTCAAGCCTGGAGCCTTAACTACTAGACCAAACTGACTAACTAATGCTAAATAATGTGCCGTATCTGGTCAAAAGGTTGTGTATGCTAACGTAATATCTTTTTTATCATGTTCTTAGCCACATTTATCTATAAACTTACTGACCAAATGTAATGTTTTTTTCATAGGGAAAGTCTTCCTCTTGAACAGTACTGTTTTGGAGGTATTTACTATAATTGTGCATTATATTCTAGATGTTCTCAGATTTGAAGTTTAATAAAACATGATATAGTTTCCTAATAATCCGCAGCATACATTCAAAATTCTAAATGTATATGTATGTGTGTGTGAGTGTGAGTGTGTGCATGTGCATATAGGTGTATGTGTGTGTGTGTATATGTATGACATGACAAATAATTTCTGCAGTTGCTAATGTTTAATTTTTGGCAACTGTACAAAGAGTTTTCTCCTCCATGCTGCAGCAAGAGCCCAGGATGGGTAGACTCCTTTTATGACATCATTAAGCTGAGTCTGTTGTATCTATAAAAGCCAGCCCCCGGGAGTATCCCCAGCTTTGACTCAGCTTCTTTAAGTCACAAGCTGTGTCTCTGAAAGCATTAGCGTTTGTTTTCACCAATTTCCAAGCAGAGATCCTTGCTTCAATCAGCTCCCGGGGATCCGGGCAGCTGCAACTTCAGGAGAGCAGGGCTCCGTTTTCCTGTAACATTGGGATTTCGTTCCCAAGCGCTGCGAGGCAAGCAGGGAAGCGTCTCAGCTACCTTCCCCATAGCTGCGGTTTGCATGATCGTAAAACTGATTGGCAAACCAATAACAGCACCAGCCAGCTGATCGCTTAGGCGGCGCCTCTTCTTCTCTGGCTGATCCTATTGCTCAGGGCTCGTGATTTCTACTTCTTCTGAGCCCTCGAACAGCCCATGTTGGAGTGCCGTCTCTTCAGCCATGAGGTGAGCAGCCATTTTAAGTGGCCCGGCGGCCATTTTAAGGCCAACAAAGATTCAATTGAGAGCCATTCTTACAATGCTTGAGCCTTGTCTATATTAAAATGGATCAGGACAAGGTTCATGCAGAGCTTTCCCCCACAGTGGAACAGACCCTCCAGCCCACTAAAAGGAAAAGATGCAGGCAGCGTACTGCTCAGAGGGAAGTGGCTGCAAAAATCAGAGCCAAGGCTCTAGCCCCCAAAAAGACAACTCAGGCTGAGTTGAGAGCAGAGAAACGCAGACATACGGCTCTAGAGAGGCAATTTAACAAAACTATTCAACAAATGAGAGAGCAACTGCAACAAGCTTCTCAGCCAGGCGAACATCAGGGTTCCCAGAGAAGCCCCCCCAGGGGAGGGGAAGTTGTTCATGGAGCCTTTGTACCCCCCCCTTCCTGCTCTCCTGAAGCATTTGAAGAACAACTAGATCCTCAGGATTTCAGCAGGTCTGGGCCATATTTCCAGCAAGGTTCTGAGCCCTGTGCCCCCTCTCTTCCCTCTAGAGTTCAGGCCTCTTTCCAAATCAGGTCGGAAGCCACCTTCACACCCACGGCAGTTGGCCTTTGGTCCTCTGAGCCTAGGGACATCCAAGATGTTGTTTCCTTAGCCATTAGAAGGGGATTGGCTGAAGTTTTTCAACAGATTCTTCGGCCTCTGGAAAGGGTTCAGGCCCTTGTCCCTCCTTAGTCCATAGGCTCCTTACCTCCTCAATGAGATTTCCACAGGCCCCAGGACCTCAGGGTCCATTCTTCACAGGCAGAATGGGAGGATTATGAACGAGAAAAGGGTGCCTCCCCATCTGAACACAGTTTCTCCTCTCGTTCAGAGCATGAAGAGGGCGAAATCTGTAATCGCAGTCTTTCAGAGGAAGAAGACTCTCGTCCAGATCAGCCTTCCTCTGCACTGGTCTTTAAACCAGCCCTCTTTAAACCCTTACTGAGCAAGGCCCTGGTCATCGCCAAGCTGTCACCTGAGGAAGTGGCTCCTGAACCACAAGGGGAATCCTCCGGGCAAGGAGACTCCCTCTTCTCCAAGCCTGTAATACACACGGAGGTTTTGCCTTTCCCCTTTTGTTTCTTGACATGGTCAAGGAGCAGTGCGCTTCCCCTTTGGCTGGTCCTTATCCATCATCTTTTGACAAGCGGTTCTACAATATCAGCACATCCCTAGCCAATGTCCTTGCAGTGCCCTTGGTAGACACTCTGGTTGTGGCATCATTCTCCTCTTCTGGCACTCCCACTGAGCCAGAGGATGTACTCAAGGCAGAAGATAAGCGTTCCGAACAGACCCTCACACGCAACCACCAAGCAGCTGCGTGGGCTGTCCAGGCTTCAACCGCTGCATCATTCTTCACGAGGGCATCTCTACGATGGCTACACCAATTGCAGGACCGATTACCAGCCTCTGACCTCAGGTCTCATCAGGACCTTAACAAAATTATAGCAGCTGCGGAATTCACTGCAGATGCCACCCTCAATTCCACCAAATTTGCATCAAGGGCCATGGCATCTTCGGTGGCAGCGAGAAGGCTTCTGTGGCTCCGAAATTGGCAGGCGGAGTCACACCACAAATGGAAGCTGGCTTCTGCCCCTGCGCAGGAGACAAGCTTTTCAGCGAGGCTCTAGAGCCTTATCTCGTTGAGACCAGAGATAAAGGGAAAATTTTTTCCTCCTCGGGGAAAAAAGATGACTATCACCCAGCTGCCCACCTGCTTTTCGGGTGGAGACCACCTCCCGCTTTACTCAGCCACAGAGGGCATATTCTCAACGCCAAGAACAATACCCAGAAGCACCTGGAAGACAACAACCTTCTGTTGGTAAACGGCCCTTTCGTGGGGGAGGGGGTCGTTCCTTCCATTGCTCTAAGTAATATCTCATTCTCCCCACCCATCGGAGGTCATTTAGCCTTTGCCTCCAAATGGGAGGAGTCAACGATGGATGCCTGGGTGCTCAACACTGTTAGGTCAGGGCTACAATTGGAATTTCTATTGTCACCTCACCCCCAGAAAAAGAGAGCCCTTATGAATTCGGCCATTCAACACCTACTCAACATAAGGGCTATTCAACCAGTCCTCACCTTACAATGCGGGCGTGGATTTTATTCTCGTCTTTTCGTTGTTCCCAAAGCCTCGGGGGGGGAGCCATCCTTGACCTAAAATTTCAATTTGTCAAATCAATTTTGTTGAGCGATCTCTCTCAATCAGCTCCAAGGGTCTTCACAAAGATTCTAGCAGCGTTGGTGGCTTCACTATGTTCTGTTCCAGTGAGGATCCAATCCTACTTAGACGACATGTTGATACTATCTTCCTCCATCCACTCTGCCCATCGAGACCTACAGATTACCCTGTCCTGCCTCCAAAGCCACAGCTTTTCCATCAACACCAGGAAGAGCCATCTCTCACCCACGACCAAATTGCTGCACTTGGGAGCAGTTATCGATACAACTTTGTGCCAGGTTTTCCTGTCTCCAGATTGTGCAAAAAGTCTTGCAGAGATCATCAGCCAGATTCAACAGCAACAGACTGTTCCCCTGTCCATGCTGTCCAAACTATTGGGAAAGATGGTCTCCTGTATTGGCATTGTCCTGTGGGCACGGCTTCACTCCCAATCACTCCAATGGTTCCTGCTCCCCTTTCAACGAGCAGGAACCAGCCACATGTCAATCAAGGTCCTGCTCTCTCCACAAGCCCGGCGGTCCCTCAATTGGTGGCTATCCCCATCCCTCTGGAAGGGGCTCAAGTTCAAGGAACCAGGCAGGCTAGTAATCACCACAGATGCCAGGCTTCTGGGTTGGGGCTCCCATGTGGAGGGTCAGATAGCTCAAGGGGTTTGGTCCAGGTCAGAAAGAACCCGTCCAATAAATTGGTTAGACCTCAGAGCTATATTCCTGGCTCTCAGACACTTCAGAGCTTCGGTGACCAGCTCCCATGTTCTCATGTTGATGGGCAATATGGCCGCAAAGGCACACGTCAACAGGCAGGGGGGGACAAGATCCAAGGCACTTATGTGGGAGGCAGAACATTTGGGGCTATGGGCAGAGAAACACTTGCTGTCGATCTCAGCGGATCACATCTCCGGAGTCAACAACTCCCAAGCCGACTGGATGAGCAGGAGTTCAGTAGACCAGGCAGAATGGTCCATTCACTTGTCCCTATTCAGGGATCTTTCTCTCAGATTTGGAACTCGGGAGGTGGATATTTTCTCCACTCCTCAAAATGCCCAAGTAAACAGATTTTTCACCAGGTTTCCTTGCCAGGGAGCAGAGGGGACCAATGCTCATTGGTGCAGATGGCCCACGGGTCTCCTCTATGCCTTTCCCCCCCTCTCCCCATCATTCTGGGGGTCATATGGAAGTTGTTGGAGGAATGACCGGAGCTAATTCTCCTGGCACCATATTGGCCACGGAGGCCCTGGTTTGTGGACCTGGTCAACCTGTCTGTAGCCATGCCTTGGAGGATCCCAGGCCATCTAATCTCACTGCATCAGGGGCCCCTGATCCATCCGGATCCCCAGTGGCTCAAGCTGACCATGTGGCGCTTGAGCGGCTTTGGCTAGGGGAGACTAATATAGCAGAGAGGGTTATCCTTACCATCCAGGTGTCTCGTAAACCATCTATGAGGCACATCTATGATGCCACCTGGAGGACTTTCTGTCAATGGTGCCTCAAGCAGGGTATCTCTTCTTCCTCAGCCAAATTGGCAGAGGTTCTTACTTCAGGGTGGCTTGGAAAAGGGTTTAGCCCCCAATACCTTATGTCGCCAAGTAGTGGCTCTCTCCTCAGTTCTTTCATGGGGTTCGTTTCCATCCTTGTCTCATCACCCCTCAGTCAGAAGATTTTTAAAAGGGGCTTCCAACCTACACCCACCTGTGGTGCACAGGTATCTTCATGGGACCTTCATATGGTCCTCAATGCCCTTACGATGCCCCCCTTTGAACCCCTTAGAACAGTGTTTATCCAATTCTTGACACTGAAGGTAGTTTTTCTCATTTCAATCACTTCAGCCAGAAGGGTTTTGGAGCTTGCTGCTCTTCCGATCAGGTAGGATGATCACGATAATAGGGTTGTCCTCATTTAGACCCCTGCTTTATCCCAAAGGTTAACACCTGGTTCCACTGATCCCAGGACATTGTGTTGCTGATTTCTGCCCCCCTTCCGCACCATCACTTAGAGTGCAAGCGGCACACTCTAGATGTCAGAAGGGCCCTCAGAATTTACATCAAGCGCACTTCCTCTTTTAGGAAGATAGAAGCCATGTTTGTTTCTTTTTCCCCTGCCCTCTTGGGCACCAAGGCCTCTTCCTCTACTATTAGCAGGTGTGTCAGAACATGCATTGCACAAGCCTACAAAGCTGTGGCTCTTCCGGTGCCTCAAGGTCTGACAGCGCACTCTTATCAGGAGTGCTGCCACTTCAGCTGCCTGGGCTACCCAGGCACCCTTGGAAGGGATTTGTAGAGTGGCCACGTGGACATCCCCGTCTCCTTTCATCAGACACTATAGTCTGGATTCCTTTGCCTCGGTGACTGTGGCCTTCGGCAGACAGGTACTTCAGCAAGTGGTTCCACAGTCGGAATGATTGGCTGGACATGCAAGCTCTGGTATGTCCCATCCTGGACTCTCACTGCAGCATGGCGGAGAATGGGCGTTGGTAAATTTACCTGTGAATGCCCTTTCTATCTATGCTGCGAGAGATCCCAGCCCCTCCCTTGGTTCGTCTGGCGATGGTAAGACATGTTAATTTGATAGTTTGTTTGCTTTCAGAGACACTTCTTCAGTCTGTCAAGTATCTTCGCCAAAGCTGGGGATACTCCCAAGGGCTGGCTTTTATAGATACAAGTACAGACTCAGCTTAATGACGTCATAAAAAGGAGTCTACCCATCCTGGGCTCTCTCACAGCATAGATAGAAAGGGCATTCACAGGTAAATTTACCAATGCCCATGTCATCACAAACTCGAGATCCTTATTCTGATCAGTTATTATCATCTTGTATCCCAAATTGTATGTGAATTTAGGACTTTTTGCAGTGAAATATATTGTAATACTTCCTTATATTTAAGTGGATTGGTCATATTAAATCCTATTCCTAACTTTGGACAATCCTTTTCTTTTTACATGTTAAAAAATGGGTCAGGAGCAGACATGGCCATTCCTAATTTCAAATCTTTCTTCAGCAAGTTATAAAGCACTCTTTAAGTTACTATTACAAAACCACCTCATTTCAGAAACACAGTGTGATATTAATGGATTTAGTGTAGCAGCAGCATCAATATTAACTAATTTCTTCATTTGCATTTAAGACATTTGTTTGGTAAAAGGATCATTAAGCATGTGCCAGCACTGCATACACTACATGTTCTTGAGATCCTAACAAATGATGAATGGAAAAAATAGAAGTTGCAGCAAAATATATTCTGTAGTCTTAGTGAATTTGTATTCTGAAAAGAATAAAATATTCTTGCTTTAGGCAATAGAAAGCAACAAAACATTCATTATAGTTTTTTCACATCAGTAAGAAATGCCTGAAACTATTTTACCTACTTGATTTGTCCTCTTTACTTTTTCTCCTGAGCATTCTTGATGACTTGGGATTTGTCTTGGTTTTGTTATCCACCTGTTCCGTGCAGAAACAAAAACCACAATTAATTCCTATACTCTGTATGTGTATATGAATTAACAGCAATGAATCGTTTGCCAAATGTTTGATTAAATAACTACATTACAGAATAAGATTTGGTCTTACCCTTTAAATAAAAGATGATGTTTTTAAATCTGCCTGAGGAATTCTGGGGTAGTTAAGCAATCCAATAAGTTCCCATTCCTGTTGGACGCACCGCTTAAGCTGCTTCTGGGTTAAAAGGATTAGCTGGTGACATCACTGTTGCCCAGGGACGCCCGTGGGGGCTCCTTTCATGTCCCCGTTAAGGAGCTGGAGTGAATGATAGGAGGTCACTCTGCTACATAGCAGCACTTGGGTCTTGAACTCAGTATCCTAACCACATGAGTTACTGTGCCCTATCTAGTTAAGTCTTAGATCCGAAGGAAAACAGTAGAACAGTAGAACAGGAGGGACGGTTTTAATGTTTATTATCGTTATGTTTTAATATTTGGGCTTGTTTTTGGTTTAATGGTTTTTTAAATATTTATTGTTCTGTGTTTTTAGTTGTGAGCCGCCCCGAGTCTTCGGAGATGGGGCGGCATACAAGTTCAAATAAATAAATAAATAAATAAACAAACAAACAAACAAACAAACAAACTTACTTTTTAAAAATTGTGCTGGCTAGAGATAATAAGAACTGTCAGTCAATTATGCTATGTTGCCTGATGAAGCTATGTTGCATAATTTACCACCAGTCAATTATGCTATGTTCTTATGTTCCAGAGCCAACTATGTATACTGCTTGCAGGGGTTTTCAGGAGGGTGGGGGGGCTCTTCAAATTTTAGATGTAAGTAAATAATGCTAATAAAGTACCAAACAAATTTGTATATTATATGTATAATTAAAAAAAAACCCCATGGATAAATATGAGGAAATGTCAGCCCCATACCAACATTTGTAATAGATTTTAAACATTTTTACAAAAGTCATCTCCATGGTTTTCTAAAGGAAACCATTTTTGATCTTGTGTTATAGTTGTGCAATTACAGGGAATAATTGCTTAAAAATGTATCCATTCATCAAATGGGAATTATTGATCAAATTGATTTTTGGTTCCCTATGCAGCTTCCTGGGCTCTCCAGGATGCTGTTTGGAAGAAGGAGAAGACTTCAGAAGAGAGGAAGAATTTTATCTGTGCAATTGTATTTAGGTTTGTGGATAGTTTATCTGCAAAAACTGAACATTAAATATACTGATTCAAGATTTACTTCAGTTTTTTCTCTAGTCGCATAGGCTGTTAAATCTGATTGCTATTATTCCTAGTTCTGCTGCTGAGGAGTTGACAACTGTTGGCTCTTTAGTTTGGAAATATTTATTCTGTCCCTTAGGAGCAATCATTTTCCAGTTAATGAACTGAACTCATCAGCTCAGTACTATATTGCAGGTACATAAGAATGACTAATTTATTACATATAAGTTCCCTTTTATTAGCTAGTCTAAGATATATAAGTGAATTCAAGCAACAAAAACTTACATAGAAACATTGGATCAAATATGAGATTTGCTCCACTAATAGAATAACTTGCTAAATTACCAAACTGTTGAACAATATCAATACATTTTGGCATAGAACACATATAATTATACATACATACATACATACATACATACATATAAAAGTAGTGGTGCAATGGTTGGAATGCAGTATTGCAGACTAATTCTGCCAACTGCCAGATGTTTGATCTTTACTGGCTCAGGGTTGACTCAGCATTCCATTTTTCTGAGGTTGGTAAAATGAGGACCTAAATTGTTGGGGGCAATAATCTGATTCTGTAAACCGCTTAGAGCGGGCTGTAAAGCTCTATGAAACAGTATATAAGTCTTAAGTGCTATTGCTAAATAATAATAATTTGTATTCAGCTCCAGGGTTATATATATATTGCAAGTTATCAGAATTTTAAGTTTGAGTACTATAATTGTTGTCAGTAAATATTTTCAGTTCTGTGATGATTTCATCTAAAGTAGCAAGTCTCTAAATTATTAAATGTTTGAATTGGATGGCCAACTCAGGTTTTTATCTGCATAAATGCAGTCCTCCTAGAAAACCATATATTGTGGGAATAAGCTTTTAAAGCAGTGAAAAGCTTAATTTGGTTTTCTTTTCCCTTTTGCACCTCAGGAAAATTAAATTGAAGCTGTCAGGTGGTCTACTGCCAGTTCTACAGACTGTTATCTGTAGGGCTGGAGGGGTTGGGGGAGATCCTATTTTCTGTATCTTCTTGATTCCAGACCTATAATAAATCAAATGTATAACACCACTGGCTAGTACTTTAGACAGGAGAGGTTTTCAGTTTATCCATTAAGCAATAAAGTACTCAAAGGGTAAAGTAGTAATATTTCTCAGCTGTTATGGAAACTTTTTCTTCACAAGAGTGAGGCAAAAATTCTAATAATAAAGCAATAATGTGCATAATAATAATAATTATTATTAATAATAATAATAATTGCTTTATTATTAGAATTTTTGCCTCACTCTTGTGAAGAAAAAGTTTCCATAACAGCTGAGAAATATTACTACTTTACCTTTGAGTACTTTATTGCTTAATTATTATACTTTATACTTTATTGCTTTATTATTATTATTAGTAATAATAATAATAATAATAATAATAATAATAATATTGCTTCCTAAACCTATTCCTATGCTTCATTTTCTGTCTCAAATATCATTCTGAATGTAAGGGAAAAGTGATGAACAAATATAAAATGCTAATTAGCTAGAGCAGTACCTTTGGATTGTTTTAATAATGGTCTTTATTATACGATGCTGATTACCTTTGAAACCCTAAGGTACTTTTCAAAAGGCAACTGGACTTCTTGCCTTTGTTGAAGATGTTTCGCTTCTCATCCCAAAAGCTTTTTCAGTTCTTAATGAATGGTGGAGAATGGAAGGATTTATAGTCCTCACAGTCACCTGGTGGCTAGCACTCTTCAAGGAAAAACAAGAAGTCCAGATATTTTTTTAAAAAGCACATTTGGGACAACCATAAGTTGGATGACTAAGAATCTCTATAGACTTTTCAGATTTTTGTTATGAGCAGTCTTTTAAGTGTTGAGGCTATAAATAGGCTACTTTGATTCATCATCCACAAATCTAACTAATGTTAAACTACTTTACAATTATAAGGAGAAACTGGATACCGTCTTCTATTTATACTGTATTTTAGGAAACATTTTGGATTGTGCTTTGACTAAACTTGCAAGGACTTGGAAGCTAAGCAAGGTTAATCTTGGTTAATACTTGGTGGGAAATTGCAAGGTGTGTAGGCTAGACTTAAAAAGGTGTATAGGAACTTAAAAACAATTTTGGGATAAGACTTTGTATCATTGCCAAGAAAACTATGCAGATATATCTTCAAAGAGACCAGCAATCCAATTTGAGTTAAATTACTTGTCTTTGCTTTGACAAAACTATCATAAAGCAACTTGCCCCATCCCTTTGTCTGCTTCACTTAGTTACTCCAATAGTTCCAATAGTGTGCGGATTCAATAACCAGTCATTTCAGTGTCCAAAGATGTCTCACTGCCTGGGCAGTGTTTATTCTTTTTATACCATTTTTACAAGCAGAAAAGAGCAGCATAGATACAGCATTGGGATTGGAGAATAGATCCACATGGGTGAAACCCTTCAATCACATTGGCATAACCCCTCAACCAATCCTTAAGGTTAGTGGTGATGTTAGTAAATGAGATCACCTGTATACCTGGAAAATCAGAGACGTCCCATCCCCATCCCAACAGATAAGAGGATGAATAGAAGATGAGCTCATGGGATAGCAAAAGAGGCCCCCTCCACCAGGCTGCAGTGTGCTGCCAGCTTCTAGTGTCATCCAGGGAAACTCAGTGGCTACCACATTTCATTCTTCTCTATTTTAAATTTAATTAATTAAAGACGAATCATAAAAGGAGTTAGGAGAGGATTCATAATAATTATTAGAAGAGCATGCTTGCAGTTGTTTATATAGGACATATACTTGACCCTTAGGCAAGGTAGGAGAGGGTTTGGGATGAAAAGCTGTAATACATATATTGCAAAGAGAAGGAAGACATTGAATAAGGCAGCATCCACTAATTAAAATAGCAATAATAATAACTGAATAGCGTAAAATATTTCCCATTAAACCTGTGGGTAGCCAAGCCCAAAAACCTTCCCACCAAGATCCTACATTATCCATTTTTAATTCTGAAGTCAAATTATGTAAAATGTTAAGTTGATGTTGAATATTTTTAGATTCATCAGAAAGATTATAACAACACAACCCCTGGAAACTTTCACAACCCAAATGTTAACGTAAAAGCAAATAATCAATAGCAGCACAATTTTGCAAAATAGCTTTTCTTAATTCTTGTATCTCATGGTTGATTGCTGAAATAGCTGTAGAAGTAGCATTAATTGTTTTTGCTAAGTTGCATGCAACAGAGTTAATGTTGAGATGAGCATGGACAGCAAGTGCAGGCACACCCACCATAGACACAGCTAGTGCTACCTATTCTGCTTTATTAAGTAGGGTTGCTTCAGAATCACAAGTGTCATCTAGTGTAAGCCCTCGTTGAGATCGATTCAAGTGATGAAGTTGCTGTTTAGAGAGTAAAACAGAATCAGCCGGCCAAGGCAGCATTGCGCTTCACTAATATTAGCAGGAATATAATTAAAAGTTTCTTGACCACATGTAAAAACTATCCTTGTGGTAGCCAAACATGGGAAAAGTGAAAGAAGTCTCTTCCAAAGCTGTGCAGTTCAAAGTAGGTGAGCTAATACAATGACAGTGAGGTTTTTTACTTGAAGATGTACAATTAACTACTTTTGCACAAGTTATATTTATAGGGACTGCTACCATTGAGGTGTGTAAAGCAATTGCATCAAGGTGTGGATAATAAGCAGCAAATCACCGATTAGATATAGTCTTATAGTTAAAGTTCCCATGTAATAAAAATCTGCTTAAGCCAGTGAAGTTTTGAATTACTGCAGAAGGAGTGCAGACAGGAACTAAACATTAGAAAGCAAATGTTCCATATCATAAGTTTCAGATAAGCAAAAGACAGCATTCTGTGTGATGTTAGCCAAGCATAAGCAAATGAACCCGGATTGGACACTGTGCCATCTGTAAAGTCAAATTCCTGGGACTGGGACCAGATCTGGGGACTGGTGTGATGTCACAACATCCTTGGCTGGGTGGACACAACGAGCCTGGGCAGATACAATGAGCTGTGGGCGGACACAATGAACTGGAATCCATAAAGGTCCTGTAGAAGCCAACACAACAGCACAGCCTCGCCCCTTACCCCCTAATAGTTAACTAAAACATTCAATTAATTTAAGGTAAATAGAAACATTCAATTAGGCTCAGTTGATTTAAGGTAAATTATACTGTTTTTAAAAAAAAACTTTTTAGAGAACTGTTCCCTCCTTTTTTATTTATTTGGGGAGACAGGCCTTAAATGGCTGATGAGCATGTTCCATTATGGCTATATTGCAGGTGGTACAAAATTGCAAAAAAGCAAAATATCATGTTGTAAAAAAGAGGGCTGGCCTAGTAGGTAACATCCAGTTGCCAAAGTTGATGATAAAACAATCTGCTTGACTTGAGTAATGGGAATATGGCAAGCTTGTGCCAGGCCTCTAGCATTTTGATGGGAAAAAAAAGTGATTGAAAAAAATCAGCAAAGCTATAGCCTTAAGAAAGAGGCCCAGAAAGGGTCAAATGACTACGTATGGAAGAAATATCTTTGGTCTTGTAGTAGCTGTTGCAAAATTAAAATTAAGATCATGATTAGGGTCAATCCTGGGCATAATATAAGCACCTGGAAGATTAAAATAATTTGACACACATAATGAGAGTCAGAGATTAAATCAAAAGGCTGTTGAGAAAAAGTTTTGAAAGTTAAAATAGCAGGACACGTTCCAGGGAGCATTACGAGGATCCTTGTAAAGGAAGAAGTCATTAAGCAAGCAAGCCAAAGTTCTTTAGGCAAACAATACAGCTTACATAGTCAGTTAAAACATATTGAAGAGATAATGTATTTTGAAAATAAAATTGAAAATCAGACTTTACATAACTCCATTTATACCTTACTGTACTTATAAAAATTTAGAAGGAAAAGTTATTTGCAAAGCCCATTGTAAACCTTTCATGATTTTACCTGTTGTGCTGGCAATAGCCATGCATTCTTCACATTCTTGTTGGAAACCCTCCAGATGGAGTCAAATTTTAGTGTCAATTCTCTGCTTTAATCAGAATATGGATTAAGAGCATGTACAAAGTGCAGCTAGTTTTAAATTTTGATTCCCTTTGCTGAAACTGGGAACTGAGTCATCTTCAAAGATCCGGGCAAATTGCCCACCTGGGAACCGAGCCACCTTTACAGATAACGTTCCAGGCAATTTGCCAATCTCAGCCTATCTATCTGAGGCTCCTTTGTGTGAAAATCTCTAAAAATCAGGAGATGAAGCTATGTAACCTATAAAAGTTATTTTCTAACCTCGGCTTTTTCAAGGCAAAAACTTAAAGCAGAGAAAAAAATTGTTAAAGTGATCAAAAGCTTCATTCTCCACCCCCCTGCCTCCACCCCGAAAACAACCAGTGAGGACAAGAAGGGGGGGAAATGTTTAAAATAAATCTCATCCATTTTTTCCACTCAATATTCTTTTCACCAATAAATCACACACAAATGATTTTCATCATGAGTAAAGCACACACAAATACACACACAAATAATCCTATCTTTCTCAGGTCCGGACCTTTCTCACACTTTTTCTTACTCTCCTTTCAATCTGGGATAGGGGTCAACACACAAACATTTATACCACCTTTTTACTATCAACATACTCACACATTTACACTGTAATCATATGGCTTGCATATTTACAATTCTGTTCTGAGAGCCAATAAGCTCCATTGTAGAGGATCTCATCCTTCAGGGCTGGAAATGATTACATACAGACACATTCTCACACACAACATTTCCAGACCTGGGGAGGGTTTGTCCCTTTAAATTTCCACATTTTTTTTAAACCTGTAGTTTGTTCTCAGAGCATTGGGAGAACTTAAGGAGCTGTTCCAATCACAAAGGTGATTGTGGGCCCGAACCACTGCCTATCTGCCTCTCACAACTCGTAAATCCAATCCAAAAAGCCAATTTAATTCTCTGGTTGCCAAACATGTTACAATTAATTTATTTTGAACTTCAGCAATTCCAATTAGGGCTATACACAGGTAAAGGATATTTTCTTCAATTCAATCCTATTCAATTCTGCATACACTTATTTACATTATTATACATACACAGCTAAGCTCTATTCTGTATGCAATTATTATACATTATTATACATACACATCTAAGAAATTTTAATGAAAATCACATCATGAAAAGAATAGTAAACATTTTCTTCTTCTCTTAGTTCTTCATAACATATAACAGTCTAAATTAACCATATTTCCTTTGAACAGCCCCATTGTACTGTATGGAGGGGCTTCCTAACAGATCTGTGTCTCATTCCATGCTTCTGAACAGCAGAGCTAATTGTGGACTATTGAACTCAATAGTGCATGCCTTCCACTTTCAATTCTGCCATCCAGTGCATCAGAAGAGAGCAGTTGCCTGTATTCTAGTTACATCCATTGTTCTATCTCTTTAAACACTAAATAATCAAAAAAGATTAAACATAAAAATTTAAACAAATAAATTTATGTGTCTCTGTCTTGGGTTGCTAGCTTGAATCTCCCCCTTTTTCTAATTGTTCCTTTAATATTTTCCTTATGGGGGTGTACAATGGCTTTGGAGAATCAAAAATTTTAGCCTGCTCAGAAGGAGCTGAAAGTCCAATTAAAGAAGATTTTTGAGTGACAATTTTTACCTGATCATAATCAGGAGTGGGGCTTATAATCAATTATTATTTTGCTGAGACATCAGAGCCAGATGTTTCCACTGCTTGATGGCATTGAAACCATCTATGTAATATTTGAACAGGAGCCCTGGGTTCAAGATGTAAGGTATGCCCTATCTTTACCCAATCCTGCAACCTGAGCGCCCTGCGCCAGGGTACCAGGGACAATGATTTCCTATCTCCTCAATCAGCTTATTTATGTGAGCCTCAGGTAATTTTGCACCTGATTCATGTAACAGGAATTTAAGTTCCTGAACATGTTTCTGCTGATGCTGAGACAGATTGCAACCCATACTTACTGCTGAAGGGGTCCCTTGGGACGACGGTGCACCGTGGGGTCTATTTCAGACGGCAGTAAGTACATTGGCTGTTGCCTACCCCAGAGGGTTGTTGTCCCTGTTTGGGCGCCATTTGTGGGGATTCAATAACCAGTCATTTCAGTGTCCAAAGATGTCTCACTGTCTGGGCAATGTTTATTTTTTTTATACCATTTTTACAAGCAGAAAAGAGCAGCATAGATACAGCATTGGGATTGGAGAATAGATCCACATGGGTGAAACCCTTCAATCACATTGGCATAACCCCTCAACCAATCCTTAAGGTTAGTGGTGATGTTAGTAAATGAGATCACCTGTATACCTGGAAAATCAGAGACGTCCCATCCCCATCCCAACAGATAAGAGGATGAATAGAAGATGAGCTCATGGGATAGCAAAAGAGGCCCCCTCCACCAGGCTGCAGTGTGCTGCCAGCTTCTAGTGTCATCCAGGGAAACTCAGTGGCTACCACACAATAGTTAAGAGGATTCTGCACATGTGCAGTCCCCCCCCCCCGAAGGGTATTTTCCTATTCAGATAACATGTTGCAGACATCTTAGGGGAGAATTGTGAGTTCCTAGTACAGTTACCAGAGTGAATGATAATAACAAAATATAAGTGCCAGATGGGTCAAATTGCTGTCTTCTATTCCTTAGAGTTCTATCTTGTATTCGGTTTCATCTTTTTCTTTTTTCCAAACAAAAAAAGGGTTGGGACTCCAATAACCCAATGCCCTTATATTTTAAAGAATGCCTATGGAGGCTTTTTGTGATCAAAGGCCTTCTTGGAAGTAAATATGATACCATATTAGAGGTTGGAGTTTTGCTTTATAAAACACCACTTGCTCATTATTTGTGAATCTAAAATGACTGAAGTAAATTGAGGCAGAGAACTGAAATTTTGTATTTTCTGTAGTTCCATTTCACTTATGCAATATCTGAAAATATGCTAAGGCTGTATCTCTTAAACATGTCATGTAAAAATTGGGTGTACAGCAGCCAAGAATTGCTGATGAATTCTTATTTTAATGGCATATCTGAATATTTATTTTAAAGAATATATCTCTTAAACCAATATCAGCAAAAGAAGAGAAAAGTGTAAAGTCAAGTTCCCTTTGAGATAAGCCTGACTTCTGGTGATACATCCAAATTGATTACGATAACAAAATGGAAATAATTTGCAACTGAATTATTCTAGAATGTTTTTCAGATTTTCCAATCTACCTGACTATCCTATAATTTAATGATGATCTTTCATCCTAATATTAACTAAAACCAACCCTGCTTTGCTTTCCAAAATAAGATAAATCTAGTTAGCTGCTACCACAGGAAACCAGTCCCAAAAAGTGGAAAAAATTAACACTAAAATTAAATAATAATAAAAATTGTGTTAAAGTAATAATAACATTATTATCAGTATCATTAAAAGATAAACAGAGATATAATATAATATTTTTTTCTTTTTATTTTAAGATGCGTATGTACCATATAACAGTTCTGGAAATAACAAAGGAATGATATGGCTTTTTCCTTAAAGGTAAGTCATTCTTTCTTTTAGCAACCAATTTAATAAAAGTAAGCTGTTTTAAATTCTGTGGTTGAAGTAATAACACATTTACTTTCACTATAGACTTTGCTTTCATTAACTGTAGATTTAGTAAAACAATGTATATTACGTATTCTTTTAAAAATAAATTAAGACTAGTTGTGGTATAATGGAATAAGACAGCATCTTGAATAGTTTAAATTAGAATAAATTAAAATAAGAAAAAAAATCTTATATTGGTCTATCCTGGCATGTGTCAGAATACTGTATGTACCTTACAATAGCATGAACATACTATGCTGAAAGACAAATAGAAATTAAAAATGTTTCTGGCAGCTTTTAAACCTTCTATATACTTATATAGCCACTCTAAATCTACTCACAATATACTAATACATAGCCACTCTAATCATAGCCCTTAGTCACTTTGAAAGTGGATGGCAAATAAATCTAATAAATAAATGGATAAATAAATATGATTTTGATGCTTTATCCTGTTAATTAGTTGACAGTGACTAAATTTGGAAAATGATTTATGTTTGGTAAAAGGCACGTGGGCCAAATATAACCAACAGATTATACAGAAATGTGCTTGTTGTATGTTTGTTGAGTGAATAGGCTTCAACTATGGAATGTTCGCTTGAATATGGTCATATATCATCTTCATGAGAGTAACAGCAAATGATAGAATGCAGATGACGACATGAGTATGGAAATGCCTTGAATATTTGTGTCAGACATCAGGATGCATGTACACGACGGCAGTATATGTGTGATAATGAATATAAATAAATAAACAAACAAATAAATAAATAATACTTTATTGTCATTGTACGAATATACACAGTATATACATACAACGAAATTCACATAATTCTTATGATAAGAGTGTTGGCAGGGGAATCTTACTATACTTGTCATTTTGTACAGCATTAACACAACACCATTTTGTTGGTTGAGAACTCAAATAATTTATAATGAAGATTAGATAGATTGTATAATGCAATGAAGAAGATGAATCTAAAAATTCATCAGTTAAAGACCAAGATATTTGAGTTTGTTACAAATGACCTGAAATACCATTTGTGATTATGGGAAGGTAGACAACAATTTACACCAATGGAAGAGCAATCACTCTAAGACAGTGAGAAACAGGAAAATATCTAGGTGAGTAGGCATCTAGAAATAACACCACATTCCATCAGAAAAGGAAGTATGCATTTAAAGGCAAACTGCTTAACAGTAAATTCTGCTGGAGAAGAGAAAATTTACTTAGGGGCCATGTTCATGAATCTCTGCATGCTATAAAAGAAGGATGGAGTCATGAGCGTCAGATTTCTGACTCAGATTGCTGATTTGTTGCCAAAAGCCTAACCAGTGTCTGATTAGCCTGGTAATGGGATGGTACCTAAGAGTGAATGAATGGGAATTGATTGTTGAAACTGTTTAAAATATCTTTAATTATTTAAATTTTGACCCCTATGAATGAATTAGGGACAAAATTTAAGTGAACAGTGAACACATCATCAAAGCCATCAATACCTTGACCATACCTGTGATAATAGTACACTGCTGGAATTATTGATTGGACACAAACTGAACTGAATAGTAATACTGATAGATTATACCTGTCCTGCAGAAATGTACGTAGTTGTTTACTTCAAGTCAAACAAATAGTTGAAGAAGTGTGCTGATTATGTAAAAGACAGAACTTGGAAAATTTGTGCATGGACAATATTTCCTTCTGTCAATTGCAAAAGACCACAGTTTGGGTTTGCATATAGACTATGTGGATACATTACAATATCATGGGTTCTTGGGAAGAACTCAGTGTGCATGAAGGCCAACACAGTCTAAATAAATGACAGCTGTAATTTCACATTGTTGTGAATAGATAATAATAACAACAATAACAATAACAACAATCATAATAATATCTTACTATATTGCATTTTAATGTTCAAGTAGAAAACAAATAAAATTAACTACTTTAAATTCATTACTAGCCAACTGTGGCATCTGTTCAAATTTTCTTTGGATTCTTGCCTAGCAGCTTGTCTATAACATATGATATATTGCTCTCCCGTGGTATAAAATCCAAACAGACCACAGAAGAAGTGAATTATTCCTCTTTTCCAAATTTGGAGACTTCAATAAAACTCTGTATGTATATGCATGGGTAGACACCTACGTACTTCTGAATTTTTAAAAATTTCTTAGCTAGGGACACATCTGGCCTGAAAATATATTTGTATAAAAGTTGCTTAGATACATATGGCCTGTATACATAGTCCATTGCAGCTGGATTCAGTGTATTACATATTTTTGCTTTAAAGTATCCTATAAAGTTGTTTCACCCACATCTGAGACCTATTTCACTTGACTGGCTTTTTCAGGGCTAATTCTGAAAGAGACTTCCCTGGTTTCCAAATGAAGGACTCTAGATTTGTGTAGTTTCCATAGATGCTAGACATTCATTTTCATCTCAAGCTCATTTTTAGTTGATGCATTTGTTGTCTGGGATTGTGAGTAAAAAGGGAAGTAGAGCCACCACCGTTAGAGATGAATTCATTTCCTGGAATTCTACATAAGTATTTGATCAGATTCTCTCAAAAATAGTTTCAAATAGTTTCAAACCAGCATCACTCACATAATGGATTTCCTGTATCATCTGGTCAGAAGAGGAAGAACATAGGGATATTTATTGCAATGTCTCCTATGTCACCTAGTTTGTCATTTGTGGTTTCAAGGAGTGTTATTAGTAGCTCATCAAAGGACACAGAGATATCTTCTTAATATAGCTGTTCCATCTATATAAGATTGTTTATTAGACTGCTAAGCTATATGGCTAAAGTCTGTTGAGGGTGGAACAATATTGAAAACAGCAGTAGAAATGGTATATCAATATTTCCAATATCTGCATAGGGTGGACAGTAATTTTGAATGTCCAGCTAATCTGAAGACCCATGATGTTCTCCAAGTATTTGTAAGCCTCTCCAGGTTTGAGGATTGTCAGATCTCTTTGAATGAAGAAGAGTGCTGAGAGGATTTGACTTTTCAACTTTCGTTTATGTGAGAAGGTGCTCACAATTTAAATTTAGACTGAACCAGTTGATGGCAGCTGAACATTGTTTAGTGTGTAATGCAGAGCCTTGATTTCTCAGCAACAAAGTCATTTGCATTCACAAGGATTTTCACTCTTCTTTCATGAAAATGGAAATTCTTATTCCATTAGTGGTATACTGTAGAAGGGATTCAGTTGCCAGGTTAGAGGTGCAACCTTGCCATATACTCCATGAAGCAGCTTCATAAATTTAATGAGTCTGTGCAGTCTGTAGAAAACTCTGTAACTCATACCAACTGCAAAAATAAAAATAAAAATTTAGCTCTATATAGAAATTCTTCACTGTTTTCAGAGAGATGATCAGTGTTAGAAACTCATAACACTTCTTTAAAGGTCAAATATTTTTCTATGTAGATGGAATCTCTAAAAGTTAGTACTTTTGTCTATAATATAAGTCATTCAGAACCATTTTGGTTCTGCCAGACCAGATAGATTTAACCCTATATATATTTCGCTGAATTGGAATTTGTTCTCATACTGTCTCTTGAAAACAATCCTTAAAAGACCCAGTTTGTCCTTTTTGCACTAAAATGGTTTTAATTGCAATGCCAGGGTTCTGAGTAAACATCCTATCTATTTATATCTTTCTGAAGATTATTAACATGTCCAGATGGATGAAATGCCTTGTTCAGAATTACATCTAATATTTTGAGCAACTTAACATAATGAAGATGCATTGTTTTTTTCTGATTCAGAATCAGATCAGTGAAAACAGTGATCAATTAAAAGTCTTTGTTTCATGCTAACCGGTTGCAATGTTAGCTGCTGTTTAGAAGATACTGTCCATTTAGATTTTGCAGTGTTACTCAAAACTGAGCATTTATCAGCATCAGAGGTGGTATTCAGCAGGTTCTGACCAATTCTGGAGAACCAGTAGCGGAAATTTTGAGTAGTTTGGAGAACTGGCAAATACCACTTCTGACTGGAGATTTTATAGTATCCTTTCTCTGCCACGTCCACCAAGCCACACCCACAAAACTGGTAGTAAAAAAAATTGAATCCCACCACTGATCAGCATGTTTTTAATCAGTATTGCCACTAAACATTCTTTGAAAATATTTGAATCATCTCTTTTCTACTTCCCTGGTTTGATTATATTGGAAATAGATTTCCTTACATCTTAGAATAAAGAAGAGGAAAGCACTCTATTGATTTTATCTACAAATTGCAATTGCTTATACAAGGTGGTCTTCACTTAGTTACCACAAGTGGAGCCCACAACACTGTTGCTAAATGCTGCAGTTGCTAAATGGAAAATAACATGGCTGCGATGGGCTTATGATATTAGTTCCCCTTCAGTTATTAACTAAATTACACCATTACTAAGTTAATAGGTTAATATGCAACTGGGACTTGCCATTTTATTTTACTATTATCCAACAATTCTGCTTGTTGGAAGCCAGTTGTGAAACACAGGAATGGTGCTCACATGACTGGAGAATGTTGCAACAGTCATAAACATGTAGCCTGATTACAAAGCTGGTTTTTTAACATCATAATTTCAAACAAGCCAGTAACCAACTATTTGCAATACTGCATATGTGTATAACTCTTTCCTATCATATATTACAAATGATCTATTTCCATTTTTGCATCCTATCATAATTAGTATAAATTGGAGAGAATCAGGCTTTTCCTAGAATTGCTTCCATTTCAGAATGGAAATTGGGTTTCTAGGTGAAGAGCTTTGATATTAAGGATGATATCACAGTTGAACGTATGTGCTGAATATGGATAAATTTGTCTTTCTCATTGCTGCAAATCTGTGAATCCTAGTTTGTGTCAATTCAATAAAGTATTCAATATCATTTTTAAATGCTATTAAATTTTGTATATATTCTTGTGCCATATTTTATACATGAAGCAAATTTGCTTCATGTATAAGTTTTACTAAATTTGCCTCATTACCATGCATTTGAGTGCATTATTTACATTAAGAAGCAAGATTTTGCTTAATAATAAGTGTACAAAGCATACACTGTAAAATTGATAGAAAAGTTTATTTTGAAGATTAGTGAACTTCAATTTGTATATTGATTAAAAATATGAAATACGTTCACATCAAAATATCATTCTAAATTCATCTGAAACATTAGCATTTGGTGTTGACTTACACCATAATCTCCTCACTATGCTTTTACCTTTTGTAGCATTTTTCTCCTTTTGTTTCCATAGTTGATTTTCCTTTCAACGCTAGCAAAAATAAAAACCAGGAGCAGAAGTGTAAAAAAGCAATCAATTTGCAGAATAGATAGTACACACATCATAGCTGAGATTTTAGCTCTCAAAAATTGATTGTGAGTAAGCAGCTGATACTATATTCCTTCTTACATGTATTTGCATTGTTACAAGGGATGGAAAATTGATGGATTTTATCTGCAAAACTACTTACTAAAGATTAATAGAATGATAGATACACACATATACATACATACCTTTATTTTACCATTGTAGAAATAAGGGAATAGTTTATAGGAGAGTTGTACTTAGGTCATATCAGAAACATAATTAATATTACGTAGATTGATTTAATTTGCACCAGCCATTCAGCAGAATATTCAGCTTGTGAACATATCAAACAGATGGAGTTTGACACTAAGGGTACAAATAACAACCTCTACACTTTATCATGTCAGCTTTTAATAAACCCTAAAGACCCATTTATTTAGGGTTCCAGCTGGAAGGTAGAGATTAGAGTTTGAGAAAGGACTTTTGGAGTAAGTGGTTTTATTAATATCCTGTTGGACATTGGGGAGATTTTTGTCCTTAAATAATATTTATAACAGTTGAAATGCCTACAGATAATGATTTTGAAAATATCTTTTTATATGGTAAAAAGTAAGCAAGCTGATACAGGATGAGGCCAATATTGGGTGTGTTTGCTGCCTTGAGTCGTTTTTCAAAATAAAGGCAGGATATAAATAAATAAAATAAAATAATTAAAATAAATATCTAAACAAAGAACAAATCAAAACTGCATCTTCTGTACAAAAGAGAATTTCTTTTATCCCTTCTTGTAAATTGGGTAGAAGAAAGAAGCTCAAAAAACTGAATAGTGATTGTACTGTAAAGCTTGCTTATTTATTTATTTGTTTGTTTATTTTGCTTATCTTATTTTTATAATGAAAATAGGCAGCAAACATATCTAATACTCCATTCTCATCATATTTTCCCACAATAAAAACCCTTTGAAGTGAGTTGGGCTGACGGAGTTAGGCTTTCAGGCCTAACAAGAACTTACAGCCTCCTGGTTACCATATGCATGAGGTCTAGTTGGTGTGTGAAACCACCACCATGGAAGACAAATTTCCTCATGAAGCCAGTCCCTGGTGCTAGAAAGATTGGGGACCACTGTTCAACAGAGTAGGATTTAGATCTAAGCTCATGAGTGGAGCTGGGAAGACTACCATATGGGGTCTCTAATGTTAACTAGGCTGAAAACTAATTTTGATAATCCATCTAATCAGACAACAGAAGATTCCAAACAACTGAGGCATGCTATGGAAAGACACAATTACTTTTTCTCATTTCTTCTCTGTCTACTCTGCAGAAACTTCAGAAAAAGTTAGGCGCCACCAATGTCGCATAAAAAGGTAACAGTATCCCTGCCTAGTTATGTCTGACCCTAGGGAAAAATACGTTTCCTAGCTGAGGGAGTGAGTATTGTCTGAAGACGCTTCCATGGTCATGTGGCTATATGCCAAGGTGCACAGAATGTTGTTTCCTTCCCACTGAAATGGTACCTATTTGACTATTGGTATTCGCATGCTTTTGAACTGCTAGATTGCCAAGAGCTGGGGCAAGAATGGGAGTTCATTCCATAACATAGTACTTGGGTCTTGAATTTCCAATTTTCTGCTTGACATGCCCAGCTTCTTAACCTGTAGGCCACTTTGCCCCTTCTACAATATCCCATAGATAACTGCAAAAAAAAAGTAATGCCATTGCTCAAAAGGTCTTCATTTGTACTATACTGCAAGACTTTAGGCCATTTTGAATCAGGGTGTCCTGCTAAATGTCCTTGCTCTGAATCAACTGTGATATGCTGTATATATAGATTGGGAAGGCATTTGCAAACCTGACTTGTAGGAAAATATTCAATCCTTCCCTGATGTCTGAAAGGGAGGCATCTAGAAATTAAGATTGACTGTATAAAATACTTTAAGAGCTGATGGATTCTGGGGCTACAGACAATGTTATTGTCAAGCCCTACACCATTGAAGAAATTGAAGGAAGCACAAGCTATGCAAATTTTATTAAACTGATGTTAATCTAGCCTGAGATAAGTACAACTTTTTCAAAAGTGTAAAAAAAAATTCCTGCCCCAATTTGCAGTAAGTTAATTAAGTTAATTAACTTTTTGAAAGATTTGAAATGCTTCTTCTCAGATTTCTTGCCACCTGGGCTAAGTTGCCATTTATCATATAAACTGCCAATTCATTTAATCTCTATATCTTGGTTGTTTATGTCTGTTTTCTCATTTCTTTCCCAGCTTACCCACAATGTCTTACATTTATAGACTGTTTTCCATTGCATAGAAATAAGCCTTACCTAATTCAGAAATAGATTCACTAATGATGAATCTATTGAGGGCAATTTCTTGCACTTTGGGCAATTTTTTAAATGTACAGCCCTTCTTTATTTCAGCTTGTTTCAGAATCAAGAAAAGTGGTATCTTAACTTTTCCTTTATGAATCCTCATAGTACAGTAGATAAATTGGCTTCAGATCAAAATTCATATATTCTTTGGAGTGGACCAAGCAAACATCTCATTTCCTCTGAAAATGTCAGTTACTGATTAAAGGGCCTAGTGTCTTCTTTTCCCCTAATCAATAGAACATTGCCATTCTTAAGGCTATTGCCCTCCTTTGGTTGGAATGGGGATGCCCACAATTAACATTGGACCACTGGGATTAATGCTAAATTATTGGTTAAACCTCCATTAGTGGGCCTCCTTCTAGTTATAATGGCTGATACTCGCTACTAAGCTGAAATAATCTCATTGAATAAAAATTGAAGACAATGTGGTTACCAGCAGAATACATTAGATCCTTGGGGTATGAGAGTGCCAAAGGTATACTCCTGTAGAGACTAAATTATATTGACATTCAGATGGAGATAAATAGCTAGCCACAGAAAAGTAGAACCTGGTTGACAAAACACCCAAGGAGTATCTAATTAGCTCTCTCTACTGACATTTCCAAACTAAGGAAAGCTTTCTTCTGTGTTAAGTATAATATACTCCCTTATAAATTATTGTACTACAGTGAAGATATTCTTAAGAACCTGATGGAGAAATGTGTCTTTCTTTGAACAGGAGATATTGAGACAGCCCAATACATGCTGTGGCTTTTGCAGAGGTATCTGAAAGATGTATATAGTATTCTACTTCTCCTTCAGCAGTACCCTGGGCAAACAGATAATTTCTATATGGCTATTATTTTACGGGTGTTAAACCTTCCTTAATTCAGATAGTAGCAAAGTAACCTATAGCGGCAGTGAAAATGAAGCATCAATTACTGCCACAATTATAATTTAGTTTATGTATTAACCACTGTAATGTTTTCATGTAATTTTGTATGATCTTGTTATTTGCAGGTTTTTTTTAAAATTCATATTTATATGCCACCCTTCTCCAGAGACTCAGAGCGGCTTACAATTTTTGGAGCACAACCCAATGCGCTCAGCAATAGCCTTCATTCCATTGTATATGCCTGCTTATTACTAAGCGGCATTTTTACAAAGTCAGCTTATTGCCCCCAACAATCTTGGGTCCTCAATTTACCTACCCCGAGAGGATGGAAGGCTGAGTCAACCTTGAGCCTGGTGGGATTCGAGCCTGCACTAATTGCAGGCAGCTGGAACTAAGTGCTAGGCATTTAACAGCCTGCACCACCAAGGCTCTGGGTTACATCTTATACTTCTGGCCTTTTGCTTATAAGAATAAACATTTATTTTGTATTCTGGAACACATTTTATTTTGGTAACGTATGCTTTTTCATTGGACTTTTTGTTATATAATGAATGATTTATTGCTACAAATAAAACAAACTACAAAATAATTTTCCTCAGCTGAGCCCATTATTAATCAATGTATCTCTGAAATTATAATTAAAGACAATAGAAAAACCCCACAATTGCTCAAATAATGTTCATTGAAGAACATTTATTTATTTATTTCTCCATTTATTATATATAGCTGCCTATTTTATTTTTACATGACGCTAGGCAACTTACAATAAAACAAATAAAAATGCAACATAAAACAAAACTAAAACACATAGTAGCCAGGCTTGATTTAACCTATCATCCATGCAACCAGAAGATGGGCTCTAACTCACTGCCAAAGCCCCAGGCTCAAGTACAAGGCAAGGTTTTCAACACCTTATGAAAAGCCAACAAGGATGGAGCCAATCTGTGACAACCAGCATCTTGAATTGCACCCAGAAGCACACTGGAAGCCAGTACATCTTGGGCAGCTGTAGTATAACAATGTGCTGAATAACTGGCAACAGTAATTGCTTGTGCCATCCTATTTTGTGTCCATTGAATTTTCAAATATTCTTCAGGGACAACCCCACCTAAGCCACGGTGGTGCAGTGTTAGAGTACAGTACTGCAGGCTACTTCTGCTGACTGCCAGCTGCCTGGAATTTGGCAGTTCGAATCTCACCAGGCTCAAGGTTGACTCAGCCTTTCATCCTTCCGAGGTGGGTAAAATGAGGACCCAAATTTGTTGGGGGCAATATGCTGACTCTGTAAACTGCTTAGAGACGGCTGTAAAGCACTGTGAAGTGGTATATAAGTCTTAAGTGCTATTGCTAAACCATATTGCAGTAGATCAATCTCACAGTCACAACACATGGAGTGAACTCCCTGGATAAGGAACAGGTGCACCTGACTCACTTCCCTAAGCTGAGCAAAGACTCTCCTAACTACGGCTGTTCAAGCTATGGGAAGGACCCCCAGATTGTGCATTGGGTCTGTCTGGAGCAGTGCCAGAACCAAAGATAGGAGATCCCCAGAACTAGGAAACTCCTTGGTCTTGCTTAGTTGGAACCTAAACCTGTTGATCCTCATCCAGGGCCCTCCAGCCTCCAGCCACTGAGAAAGAATCCCTAAGGCTGCCTGGAGTATATTGCCAATATTTTACTTCAAACCATCAGATAGCCTCAACCAGTGGCTTTATGTAGATATTAAATAGATGTTTTCAGTCATTATAGATTAGTATCTGTAATGGCAAATATTAGCTACCCTTAGTAAAGTTCTTTTTGAAAATTATCAGTGGTTTACAGGGGTGGGCTTCAAAAAATTTAGCAACAAGTTTTCTGCCCAGTTGCTGGGTGGGCGTGGCCATGGTAGGCATGGCCTAGTTGGCTTCCTGCACCATGGCTCCCCGGGCTTCGGAGGCTCCCTGGGCTTCGGAGGCTTTCCTCGAGCCTTTGGGAAGAAAAAAATGGCCTCCCGGGCTCCAAGGCTTTCTGGAAGCCGGAAATGGGCCCATTTCCAGCCTTCCTGAGCTTCTGGGAAGCCCATTTTGTGTGCCCCTTGTGCTTACCTGCATCCAAAATGGGTCGTGTGGGGACTCATGGGAGGGGACGGGTGACCAGGGCCAGCCAGATTTGGGGGTTCTCTAAACTGCACAGAATCTTAACCAGGGCTCTCCCGAACCCCTGCAAACCCACAGCAGCCCACCCCAGTGGTTTAGAAATTTAATGATCTCATGTCCATAATAATTTCTAATTATATTTAGCCAATCTGAAACAGCATAAATATTTTGTTTTTTAAGAATATTGACCTGAGATTTGCCAATGAGATGTATAAATGATCCACCAATCGAATAGGTTTTGGTCAAATGCACATAGAGTACTGAATTTAGAAGAAACAAATTCTGTATGTTTCTAGCAGAGGTTCATTATACATGGGATTGATTGATGCTCTACAGCATCTTCCATGCCCAAAGGAGCAATTCAACTTTTAAAAGGCACTTTTTGTAAATATCCATAAACACAATTTATTAGATAAATTGAAAATGCAGTTGAAACAACACTAAGCAGACAACCTGGAATATGGGGGGGGGGGCAGAAAGAGAGAGACTGAAATCAATCATGAATAATCATTGCATCAAGGTTTTGAAGCATGTTTTTGGTAACACTGTAGACAACTCTTGAAAAATTTGTTTGAATCACTTTATATTTTTAGTATTAGCACCATTTAAAGTATTTTAATTGTTGCATTGTTTTATTGATATATTGTATACATCAGCATAAATGTAAAATGTGTGTGAGAGAGAGAGAGAGAGAGAGAGACTTGAAATAGGGAAATATTGGGAATGGAAAATATGCCCCCCCTCCCTCTCTCTCCCTCCCTCCCTCCCTCTCTGAAAGAGACACTTGAAATAGGGAAATATTGGGACTGTAAACAGGCAATATGTGCAGTACCAAGTTAATTACATAAAGTGTTCTTCCCAACAGTTTTTATTTACTAAAGAATGGGTATCCATTGAAGTTGATGTAATTTCTCTAGATGACTGTTAATAGTAGACACTGTGGAAGAATCAGATAATAGGCCTGATCCGCTCTGAACCTATCTGTAAGATTTAAAAACACAGTTTGCACCACCACAGTATGCAAGAGAATAGGCAGGGAAGAAGTGCTGGGGGAAAAAAAGAATGAAAAAGAGAGAAAATGCTGGGAGAGAGGAAGGAAAGAATGTAAGCTTGGTGCAGGTAAGGCCACACATGAAATAGAGATGGAGGTTGGAAGAGAGAGCGGAGGTAAAGAATTAATGGGAGTGAGTGAGGAAAAAGAGTGAGTTTCTGTGACAGGGATGCTTTGAGAAAGAATGTGATATAGGAAAGATTAAAAGTGCTGGAGAAACAGTGGAGAAAACCATAGGAAGTATGGGTGAGCCTATTTTTTTTGGTCATAATTATATTAAATGAATATATTTTATATTATATTAGATGGTTTTAATGTTCATTGTTTGGTATGTTTTTATTCTGATTTTAACTGTTAGCTGCCCAGAGCCATGCGTATGAGATCGATAGCCACACATTAAATAAATATAGGAAGAGGGGAAAAGGAGGAAATTGAGTTTTTATTGATATAATTTCCAGAGTGTACAGTTTTCAGTGCACCAAACTCTGGAAATCCCACTACCGGGATTATGAAAAGCAAAAAGTTGTTTAGCTCACAAGACTACCCTTCTCCTGTCCTTTGCTTTGCCTGTTATCAGATGTACCTCCCTTTCCTGAAGGAGACTCTGGCAACACGTATCGCCTCACTGGAAGCAATTTCCTACTCCCGCTGGAGGTTTACATTTCTTTTGGTTAGCCAGACCTTCATTCTACCAAGGGCAACATTATTATTTTACAATTAGATTCCTATTTGTTTTCATAACAGCTATGCTGGGAAGAAAAAGCAACATTATGTCTGCATCTTGCCTGCCAACATCTATGTATCTTTGGTATTAATTTGTATTACAAAACAAGGAAAGTAGAAGAAAAGCTGCAAAAAGAAATGCCCTCCACTAAACAAATGGTTTCCTTCCTCCCCAGGAGATAGATCAATAGCCAAGAAAAAAAGGACAATTTAAAAAAAAAATTAAAGGAAGAAGCTTAAGTCATGTAAATTAGGATGGAGGAGAACAGACAGAAAGCTGCTCATTGGCATTCAACAACTTCTTCAGAGCCCCCATGGTTCATTAGCTAATTTCTATTAAAACATAGAGCTTCAGAATGAATAAAAAAAGGCAGTGGTTCTTTTCTAAAGGTTTGTCACCACCGAAATAAACATCTCCCTGTTCCCAGGACACCAGAAGACAAAAAATTAACCAGAGGTTAACTGGGTCATTAGCTAAAGCACAATATAGGTCACCACAGTTTTAATTTAGTTTGTCTTCACCCAAAGAATTAAATGCAGCAACCAGTTCTCACAGCAGGGCAGCAAGTAACTTATCAGCATGTTAATGTCTCTTGGATACCATGCATCAGATCTGTCAGGATGATACATGCTTCCTATTTTACAATTGTTTAATGCCATATCTGGTAGGCACAGTAAGAAAAAAAAAGTCCTGCATGACAATTGCACGATATTGTGTTTTTCATATATGATGTATTTTATAAATGGTAAGCCTCTTTAGGGAATTTCAGAAAATATGTTTGTCCTTTTTCCTAACTGCAGGAAATAAAGCTTTTTAAAAATATTTAGATCTACAGGCATGAGAAAACTAATTCAGCCTAGAAATCTGTTTCATCACATGTGAGAAGCTATGGTTATTGGACTGCAACTACCAAAGATTCAAAATCATGGAAAGAGCTCTTGACTTTTTCTGAATTTGATAACTTAATTTCATTTGAATGAAACTGAAAGCCATAGCCGGATTGCTTGTGCTACAAAGGGCAAAATAAAGACTCTTTGGGCATGGTTTCTCCTCCCCCAACTCAAAGCAGGGATTCTTTTGGACCTTGTAATGGGATTAGGTATGAGACTCCTTGCTGTACGTTGCTTGTAGATTCTAACATTTTTGGATGAAATACATCAAAATTAACTAGGAACATTTTTTCTTATTGATATACAACTCCACTCATCTGAAGGTCCCTAGGTTGTAGAAGGATGATTTAGGAAGTAGTTATATATAAATTCTGTCTCTGCTTAATGTTTATAAATTAAAAATTACAGTGCACTGCAATCTACACATGGTTTATTAATTGCATACTTACCGTGCATCTGTGAGATTAAAATCTTAGAGCTAAAATAATGTTGTAATGTTTTCTCTTTTAATTTCCCCGGTTATCATTGTTAGAGATATTAAACACCCAAATCCAAGCTGATTTTACATTTAAAAAAAAATCATGAGTTGCAGCAGATTTTAAAATGGGAGTTCCTGGCAGTCTGTGGTCTGCAAAATCCCATTGCCTGCAGTGCAGCTAATTCTTCCCCAGCTCCTACCCCTGTTCCAGTTTATGAGCTTATTCTGTCAGGGTCTGTTAGTTTTGGTATTGTTAGAGGTTTAACAGGATTTCATACTTGGTAGTGGCCCTCTTGGGTCTCCTTTCCTCTTTTCACCTCCAAATGTGTATGGAGAGGTAGGGAGTCTAACTAAGAAGACTGCAGTTACAGATCGTAATTCCTTTATACATGTTTCTGGTGCTGGTTTTAGTGATGGAGAACTTGCAAATGTTCGGTCCTTCTTTAGGCTCATACAGAACAGCCACCCTTTAGCTTTTAAAGTAACAACCCTGAATAAAGGATTATTTAAAAATATGTTACAACTATATGGTTGAATTGAAGGAGGCACCTTCTTCCCACCACACATAATTTTAATACAGAATTTGTAAAATGTTGCCAATTTTGTTTTCCTTAAAACAGAATAAGTGGTAGGATGTTACAGTCTAAAGTGAGGGGTGGCATGTTGAGCCATTATTTATTTAACCATTGTCATCATAAGGATGTCTAGGAGAAATAGTAGGTTTCTATGAGGGAACAGTGAATTTAAAATTGCAATATTCCCTGTTTCATGGCCAGTTGATGACAGGAATATCATTAATATGCCTGTGGGGCCTTCTGTTTGTATAAATAGGAACCAAAATGGGATGCCTTGAAGAGGGATTTGCACATCACACTAATCCTGTGGAAAGGTCTGGTTGAGATGGAGAATGTAGCCTTGTTCTGTTGCATAATAGAGTAGGGGTGTTTTTTTTAACCACACTGGGTTGCAGACCTAATAACTTAGGTCAACTTAGGTCAACTTTCAGCTTAGACAATGCCCATGAAACATCAAAATTGCAATACTGTGCTTTTGTATATAAATGTTGGGCTGTGTACATTCCCAGTTCTAGTGGGATCAAGACCAGAATGCCAGTAAAATTAGGCAGGAGGAGAAGTAGTTCCTATGAACTAAATGTTGCCTTCCTGATACACTATGTAGATTTCCAGATAAGTAATCATGTTAAATATTTGCCTAAAAAGATACATTTTTGTGGTATATATAAGTCTTTAAAGTAGCACAAAACTATTTTGTCTATTTGTATAAATGTATGTTGCCTGCAGAATTAGTGACTAGCATGACTACAAATCTCTTAAAATACTTCAGGTGCCAAAATATAGTCACATCAACATTATCTGGGTTAAACATTCCAGTCAATTCATTAGAAGTTGGATTTGTGCTTAATCAGATGGCTGTCCCAGCAAATGCAAAGTTTGTATTTTGGAAAAATACACAGTTGGCAATTTTACTAATGAAGCGGCAAAGGTGAGTCACAACTAACATTGCAGTGTGCATACCTTGTAATTCCCCCTTTGTATGGGAGGACTTGTCATATTCTTTGAAGTGATATTATGTTTATGCAGAATGCAGATATAATTGTATACCTGACTGCTAAGAAAAATACCTCATTCTTAAAGAAATCTTGTTTAATTATGTGAAAATAGAAGCCAACATACCTCTATTTTGTTGTACTTTTTATGCTTTCTTTCTTCTTGGGCATAGTAAGAGGAAAGCCATAATGTTCTCAATGTGTGCCATAAAACTATTTTTTTCTATTTGATAGATTTTGTAGTCATTCCAGATTTCATACCCCTATATCTGCCTATAAAGTCTATTTGCTAAATTAGCAGTATTTTAATAATTTGATACTTCCATAAATATATCATTCCCATTCCAGTATCTTTCTTACACGCTGATGCCAAGCTTGACATACACAAACATTATCTTGGGATACAGAATAGCATAATGAATAAATATTGTGCAGTTATGGCAGAGTTGCTTCCTGTGTTTGTGCATAATTTGTACAACAAAAGTATTTTTCTTTTCTTGAAGCAGAGATTTGGGGTTTTTTTGAAACTGCAATGATACCAGAAGATAAACAACAAATATTTTTCATGAGCACTTACTTCAGATATGATCTGGCCTTACCTAATATATTAGACTGGAGAACGATATATATATATATATATATATATATATATATGTATGTATTCAGTATATTTTTATCTGTTTTCTTGTATGAATAACTCCAAGACTGAAAGATAAAAAAATATTTGGCACAGGGATGGAAACTGCAAATCCTTTTGCAACAACCCGGCACTCAGATTAAGTTCCTGTGAAATCTTTTCTCAGTTGCTAATTTCACACTTGATGGATGGAACTGTGAGCTGTTTACAGCACATAAATTTCATTTTGATAACTACTTCCTTGGTCTCTGAACAGCTTTTGTATTTTCTGCCCTTGCTTCCTTGTTTTAAAGAAAATTTCCAAAGAAGTTTTTAATTCTTAAAACAGACAAGTACCTGCACTTCAATGCTCTTTTATGATTCTGGGTGCAGAACAATGAAAGGACAGGACATAATATTTAATTCAGACATCTGTTTTTAGTATATGTTGAGTGGGATTGGGGGGAGGGCAACAGTTAATTTGTCTATTTCCTCATGGAAGTTCCTTCAAGCTTTAGATAAGAAGCATTTGACAGTCTGTTCCTAGCGGATTTTATTACAAAATATTTTGCTGCTAAAGTATGTTTTGTAGACATCTTATTTTTTTACATTTATATCTTTGTAACCTATCTTTTAAGTGCAGTTTATTTTATCCCTACTATTTCACTCCTTTAATTCCTGAGCCCTTATGCCTCATATTCCTTCCATATACCTTCTATCTTATTCTTTTCTATTATTTGCATATCTTGTAGGAACATTCTGGTTTCTATAGTTTTATTTTAAGTTAATCTATTTTATCTTACTCTCCTACCTCTTTATTCATATTTCTTACATTTATAAACTATATTACTATATTGTCTCATAGATCTATATTCTCTTTTTATATTCTTATTTTACCCTTCTGTATTGTGCACACAGTTGTTTACCCAAAGATGCTTGCTGTAAGTTTTGTGGCTCAGACTATATTGCCAGAACTGTGCTGCTGTTCTTTATAGCTTCCTTTTTATTGCCTGCTGCTGTCCTGGTCTGGTGCCATGTTTGGGCCTGCTGTTGGCTGGAAAGAGTGGTGATTGGAAGATTTAGCAGTCCCTCCTGCCAGCTAGTCTGCTGTACTAGCCCGGCATTGAGTGCTTAGCTCACTTTCTTTCTCTGTCTCAGTATCCTGGGCCATCCTATTGTCAGTGTCTGGGCTTCCCTACTCTTGGCTGTCTTGGAGAGAGGGTCTAGCTTCCCCAGATCTTTTTTAGGCTTTTAACCTCACTGGCCCACTAATGCTGCTACCTTTGGCTCCCTGCTGCATTATGTGTTGTTGCCAAGTTCTCCAGAGTTTGCCAAGTCTTTCTCAAGGGTTTGTGATTGTTCCTTGGCACCACAACTACTACCTCAACTACAATCACAACTACAACCAAAAATAACCACCAAACCACAGCCACAAATAATCACTATCCCATCAAATAATACCACAAATGATATCCCCTTACTCATCAGAGACATCATGGAATGTGATCAGAAACATCCAAATGTCATTTTATTTGGTCTTGAAGACACCAATGAATCTGAGAATATCACCAAAGTTCACAACTTCATAAGCAACTGCAATACAACAAACATCTCTTCTGAAGATATCATTGAAATAAGTTTTGAAGGCAAGCTGTTCCACTGGTTAATTGTCCACGCTCAGGATATTTATCTTTCATTCTAGGTTGGTTCTCTTCTATGTCAATGAAACTATGATAGTGCCTTTCTGTTCATTTATTTGTTCGTTATTCATTCATTCATTCATTCATTCATTCATTCATTCATTCATTCTCTATCCATTGCAGGATGAAGGCCTCTTCTGCATGTTTCCAACCAATAGTCTTGAGCTTTCTTTTGCCAATTGGGCCTGCAATACTTGCTGATGTCATCACTCCATCTTGTTTTAGGTCTCTCTCATGAACACTTTTTATCAAGTGGAATCTATTCTATAACTGCCTTAGTCCACCTGCCATCAGTTCTTCTTGCTACAGTATATGACAAACACATTTCCATTGCAGTTATTTTACTCTTTTGGTGATATCACACATTAGCCACAATAATTATGAACATAAATCATATGTGTTTCCAAATGTATATCCTGAGTCTTTATTTTGCTGTCTTTACTTATATAGATATACATCTTGATGGGGATGGGGACATACATTAGAAATTGCATTTGGGTATATTGACACCAAAGTGTTGTGGATATCCTGTATCTATTTATATGTGAATTTTGCTGGATATTTGGTACTTGGGATTCTTTGAACAGAAGAAGTTAACTGAAGGTAAAGGTAAAGGAGTCCCAGCGGATTTTACTCTGCTAGTCGAAAACCCCTACTATAGGGGGAGGTGCTTATCACTCTTTTAAAGAAGAGTAATATATACTGTGTTGATCAATTGTTGAATGCTTTTTATTTGTGAAGCTGCATTCCCTATTGCAGCTTAAAGACCTGATGTTCAACCCTCTACAGAACACCTGCATTTTGTTCAGAGATAATATATTTCATGAATTGACATTTAAATTATGTTCAGATGAAACCAATTAAAGAGTCCATCTCTTCACATGTAAAATAGTAAAATAAAGCTCAGTGAATGTGCACCTTAAATTGACTCAGTTCTTCTCACTTGCTGCTTTTAAAAAAGGAAGCTGCCCTGCCTAATGCCTATCTCCAAGAGGAAAGAGATTACATTTATTGTTTCTTATTACCAGGTTTCAGTGGAAACCTTGCATGTGTGATAGATTCTAGATCCCTTTCCATATCTTCATGGGGAAGGTCTTTTTCCTCCCAAATAAGAATTTCTTGAATATATAAAGTATTCTTCCTTTCAGGAGAAAGTCACAATCTACTCTTTCTCAGTTTAGTGAGCAGGAAAACCATCATAGGCTATGTCCTCCAAATAATGATTGTGAGAGAGTACCAGACATTTTATGAGACAGTAGTATAATCAATGCAAGGGACACAATGGCTCAATGGCTAAGATGCTGAGCTTGTTGATCAGAAAGGTCGGCAATTCGGTAGTTTGAATCCCTAGCACCACGTAATAGAGTGAGCTCCCATTACTTGTCCCAGCTTCTGCCAACCTAGCAGTTCGAAACCATGTAAAAATGCAAGTAGAAAAATAGTGACCACTTTGGTGGGAAGGTAACAGCGTTCTGTGTGCCATCGGCATTTAGTCATGCTGGCCACATGATCACAGAGACATCTTCGGACAGTGCTGGCTCTTTGGCTTTGTAACAGAGATGAGCACCGCCCCTCAAAGCTGGAAACAACTAGCACGTGTATGCGAGGGGAACCTTTACCTTTAGTATAGGCAAAGAATCTTGGTTTACTAATTGCTCAATGTGTTCAAAGCAGAACTACAATCACTGAATGTTTATAAGTTCACACATGGATGGGGTTGTTGAATGTTTAAAAGGCACAAGAAAAGCATTCAATTTATTTGTAAAAGACTTACTGGCTTTATTCTGAGAATAATCAGGTGATGTCTTTCTCTTTATTTTTCTTGCAGCCTTCAGCATTTCAATCCATTGCATTCAGGACAGTAATTGAAGAGATAATTTTTCCCCAGCCATGGTATAAGGGAAAGAGATGCTTCTTTCCAATTTCAGTTCTCAATGTCAAAACTATTTCCCTTTGTTAACTTTTTTCTTTAATTCCTTCTTAGTCCTTACTCAATCAGTTCTACAGGTAAAACTCAAGTTGTTACCAAAATAAATTATTTGAGAATTAATGTTAGCTAATTTTTTTATAACAAAAGCCTCATAGGTTTTTTTTTACAAAAGCTTTCTTAAAAATAAAATATAAAATGAACTCTTGGGGGGGAAAGGCACAGATACAGATAGTAATTGCATCCAAGTGTGAAATAGAAATCCAAAAAGAAAAGAAATAAATCTTTAATTGGTGGCAGAACTGAAGTTGTTCTATAGTTGGTGGAATTATGTTAGAATTATGTCCTAAGTAGGACTTTCTTTCAGCCATTCAGAACTTCTTATTTTTATAATAAAAGGCACTTACAAGCAGATCAGTTTTAGCTTATTTCAGGGAATATAAGAGAATATAAGAAGCTGTGAACAGACAATAGTTCTTATATTTCTTTCTTCTCCCTAACTACAAGCTGTGTTTCTTAGTAAGAGAAGCACTTAATGCCTGTGCATTGTTATTATAATGGACAAGACTTATTTCAGGCCTTTTGCTTCTGGTTTCCTGTTTAGCCCTTACAGAAAGTGATCTACAAATTAGACTGCAAAGCAGAATTCATAAAACCTTGAATCTCTGTTTGACACCTATTAACGTAAGATCTCTTCTTATGAATAAAGTTGCTGGTCCAACTTTTGATATATTTAATTTCCTGGAAAAGTAGACCAACAAGGTCTTTTTCACTAACTGGATATCCCAAGAATTACACTAGGGCACTTCTGCAGGAACAACATGTAATCTACAATTGAGTGAGGGTCCCTCTTTATGAGAGATTCTCAATATGTCATTGAGTTGGCTGGCATCCCTCTGCAGTAGATAAATACATATGCAACATGTATTTGCAATAAAACGCAAATGTTCTCGACCATCTTGCATTATTTGCTTATATAATAGTAATTTGTGAAGGATGTTAATGCTGAGATACTTCCTGGCATTGTTACTCCATGAACTACTTTTCCTGTATCATGTAACAGATATGTACAGTATATTAATTGCAGCATTTATTGCTAGGCAGAGTGTTTTATGGAAAGAAAAAACAATAATTAAAATTAATCAGATGGCATTCTCTTGATATCAGAAAAACATTAAGCATTTAAGGCAGCCATTTAAAAAATGTCCCAAGATTTCTTTATGAGCCTACCTGCAGAGAACTTAATTTTGTTTGTGCAAGTAAATACATATCCTGCCAAACATTTTTCTTAAAGGTAATACAAATATATATGGTTCAGGGATCACAGAATCATAGAGGCAGAAAATACCATTTAGACCAAGATCAATTCTCTGCTAATGTTCAAGAATCCACATTAAAATATTTCTGTGAGATGGTTGCCAGGCTTTGACTTGAACACATCCAGTGAAGGGGAGATTATCACCTTCCTACCAAATGGATTCTGCTGTCAAACTCCTCTTTTTTTCTGACTTCTCTTTGGAATCTGACTTAATTTTTTTCAATAATTTTATTAAGATTTATATTAAACAGATAAAACAATGGCAGGATTAAAAATTAGAATGGAGATAGAAATAAGCGAGGGGGGATTATTATGCACATTTTTATATAATGAGATAAAAGCAATAATTAGAGGGAAGATTAGAAGTTGAATAATGGAATTATCATGTATGTTTAAACAATATTGTGATTGGCATTAGAATAATATATTGAAACATTGAATAATTAAATAATGAAAGACTATAGCTTAATACAAATATATGAATTAACATTATTAGAATTACATAAGTTTGATGAATGTAACAAATATGATTAATGTTATTATTCTTATTTGCACCAAAATGTATGATACCCAGGTGCCACATTGTTCACGCATTGATGTGTATATGTAAAATAAAATAAAAAACTTGAATAAAAAAAAGATAAAACAATTATAAAAACCAAATTAAAAAAAGAAAAAAACATTAAAAAGTCTAGAAGAAGGAAAAAAATCCCCCAAAGGACAGAATAAGAAAAAGAAACTTTATCCTTCATCTCCAGCAAAAAGCTGTTTGGTGTTCTCAGCTTTGGTCCCTTGTTGCTTTGTAACATTCTGGATATGTCAGCTCTGAAGTATATTTTGCTGGGTTCATGCTTACTACTTACCTAATACTTTATTCTAATATGCAAGAAAGATGATCACTGGAAAAATCATTATATCTATGAGAGTCCTACTTTTGGGAATGTCTTCTCCAAAGAGAAACCTCATGCTTTGTCTTTTCAAGGGCAAGGCAGCACTTGTATTTTTCAAAGATAGGTTTTTTTTGCTGTGTATGAATGCTTTGCATTGATTTCAATGAATGCTATATTTTTAAAATGTTTTATCTTGCATATTGTTTATAAAGCTCTACAGAGTGTTACGTACTTTAAATAAACATATTGCAAGAATAACTTCTGTACAAGTATCTTTATAGTAAAGAAAAATTAGACGTTTAACACATTTAATACATTGCACAATTATGTATGACAGTGCCTTGTTTTGTCCTGTTTTGTTTTATCCTTGGATGCAGCTTCCTTTGTGGCCAGCATCAACATACAGTTATAAAATAGGACATCTTGCTTGAAGAGCTATAGTGACGCAATGGTTAGAGTGCAGTATTGCAGGCTAATTCTGGTCATAGCCTGGGATTTGATCCTGACGGGGCTCAAATTTCACTGAGCCTCCCATCCTTTCAAGGTTGGTAAAAGAAGGACCCAAATTGTTGGGGACAATGTGCTAACATTGTAAACCTCTCACAGTGCTGTAAAGCAGTATGGAGTGATATAACCGTTGACTTACAACAGTTCATTTAGTCACCAGAGTTACAATGGTACATTGGTACAAAGAAGTGACTTATGACCGTTTTTCACACTTATGACCATTGCAGCATTCTTGTGGTCATGTGACTAAAGTTCAGTCATTTGGAAATTGAATCATATTTAATGACAGTTGCAGTGTTCCCAGGTCATATGATCCCCTTTTTGACTTTCTGACAAACGAAGTCAATGGGGAAGCCAGATTCACTTAATAACTATTTTACTAAAGGTTACAACTGCAGTGATTCGCTTAATAACTGTGGCAAGAAATATTGTAAAATGGGGGGAAACTCCCTTAACAACTGTCTCGCTTATCAACAGAAATTTTGGGTTCAATTGTGGTTGTAAGTCAAGGACAATAAGTTTGCTATTGCTATAAATACACACACACACACACACACACACACACACACACACAGAGCCATTATCATATCTAATTGGCCAACTATTAGCAAGTGATGCTGTAGTGCTGTGAACTGAAACGACTTGGGAAATTTTGCTGAAATGTATTTGGGTACATTCAGGTAGTATATGATTTTGGTAGCAGATTTTGCTCCAATTTACAACTCTAATAAAAATATTTATTTCAAAGATAAAACTTACAAAACAAGTCTCTACTTTTCCTGATATATTTCATTAGCTAAATACAACAGATAATGATTACCAGTTAGTTCTACTGCAGCTTATTTCTGGTTAGGGACCCCGTTGCTAGAATGTAACTACTAAAAAGGCTGTTTGTTTGAAGTCAGCTCCATAATGGTGAAGTTATGTTGTTAAAACATGCTATTGCAGTTCCTAAATTTGTAGGAAACTCACTACTACTGTTTCAGGGAAGGAAAACAACCCAGTAGCACATATTTCAGAACAATGAGTTCTCTTTGTGCAGTCCATTAATTTTTGACATAGAGGTCACAATTTAACAAAGATCAATGGAGATTCTCAGTCATCCAGGTCATGGTTGTCCCAAAGGTGCTTTTTCAAGAGGCAACTGGACTTTCTGTTTTTTCTTTGAAGACATTTCATTTCTCATCCAAGAAGCTTCTTCAGTTCAATTTAACAAAGGTATTTTTCTTATGAAATGTAAGTGTGAGTTGTTTATTACTCTTAAAAAGTTAACAGTAGCTTACTTTCTTTTGGCATAACTACTCAAGAGCTACCTGTAGTCCAGGGGTGTCAAACTCATGTTGTCATGGTGGCATCACGTGATGTATCATGACTTTTTCCTCCTTCACTAAACCAGACGTGGGCGTGGCCAGTGTGTGACGCATCCAGCCCATGGACCGGGAGTTTGACAGCCCTGCTGTAGACTGATAGCAGTATTGTCTGTTAACAAGTTCCATTACAACGCAGTGATTGTATCATTGGCAAAAAATGAAAAACGTATATGATAAGAACTTGAGTGCTGTATATGTTTCTCTTGGCACAGAAAGCTCTGTCCTGTTGCAGACCCATTTTGTTGCCATCCATTTTTTTAAACTAGGAACGATTGTATAAAATGCATACCAGTAAGTTAGAAAATAGTTTATCACTTTTTTTTTTTCATTGGCAAGATGATAAAATACCCAGAAAAAATTGAGAAGGGAAGACTGTTTACAGAATGCAATTTTAAATGGAAGGAGTCTAAGGATGAATGCACCTTGAATTCTGGCAAATGCTCATTTTAAGAGCCATGCTTTTAAATCTTTCCTCATTACTAGGGTGGGAGTGAAAGTTCTGGATGGGATGACTTTCTCCTGGAGGGGTCTTTCTGCAAAGAATAAAAGTTCCTCCTTATTGCACCTTACAAGGAATAGGACCTGTTAGTAAGCTTCTCCACAGACAAATCCTTTGCAGGCAGGTTCTGTTTGGAATAGACAGCAAGATAACCAGACCACAAACAATGTGGAGCTTCAAAGGTTATCACTAGCACCTTGAATTGCATCTTGAAACAAACCAATAACCAACATAGCTTCCATAATATTGGTGCCATACTGGGTTGTTGCAGTTGTGTACAAGTCACAGTTTTTTGCACTAGTTGCAGTTTCTGAGTGGTCTACAAGGGCATGTAGAGTGCATTATAGTAGTCCACTTATGAGGTGAGAAGCGTATGAGTGATAATGGCTGATGCTTTCTGTTCCAAGATTAGATTCGTTTGACACATCAAACAGAGCTTGGCAAAGTCCTCCTGCCTCCAGCTTTCACTTGCTGTTCCTGCAAGAGCTCATAGTTCAGGAGCAACTATTTCTGGGGAGCCCAACCCCATCTAGAGCTGGTATCATCCCAGAGTTAGATGGCATGGTGGAATATAGTCTAGATTCCCAGGAGGAAGGGACTGTATTGCAGAGGACCAAGAGACAGCGAATTGTTGGGAGAAAGAGAGTTAAGACAGCTCTTCCCTAGAAATTCTCTGAGTATATCTTAAGGCAAGTGGTTGCTTTAGTTTTGGCAAGATTTCTGTCTATAGGTGAGGAACAAAGAAGGAAATTGCTTAGAAATAACTCTACATGTTCTCCTGATATTTGAGACCTGACAGATGGCTTCTGAAACTGTAGCCATTTTGTCTTGTTAAGGTTAAATCTCAACTGAACTAAGACAGCCTGAGCTGGGTCTAGGGCAACTCATCCTGGCTGAATCGTCACAGCCATCTTGCCCCAGTTGACTTGCCCTGACCAACTTGCTGCAGCCAACTTGTCGTGGGACAACTCTTTGGATAACTCAAAAGAGGAACAAATGAATTGCAATAGGCCTTATCTTATTTTAGATTTGAACCTGTTATGTATGTAGGTTTGAATGTTATTGGTTTATTTGAACTGTTCTTGTAAAATGTCAAATGGTATTGGTTTAAATAGTGTGGGAAGAAACCCTGCACTCCCATTGGCTGGCAACCACGGCTGCAGGCTATAAGAGGCAGCCGTAGCCAAGCCAGGACGGGTCCATTCGAGCTGTAGTCACTTAATAAACTCTTTGCTGGAACTCCTCGCGTCTGACTCTTCATGCAAACATAACAGAACCTTCTCAAATTTAAAAGTCCTTGAGGTGGGGGCAAGCTGCAATTCTACTTGTCCCTCTTGAGTTATCCCATGGTGAATTATCACATAGTGAGTTGGCCATTTCAAGTTGGCCATGGCAAGTTGTCCCATTCCAACCTGAACTAGAGATGTATAAGTAGACATCATCTGCATATTGCTGATACAAAACTCCAACCAAAATAATATTTTTGTCTGTGTCTTAGATCTCTTTAAGAATCTAATAGCAAGGTATGCTGATTCCTAGGCACCAATGCATATGTCTAAAATTTCTGATAAAATTTCTGATTAGATTTTATTTAGCTTGAATGTATTGCATGTACAAAATGGGTGCTTTGTCTTGAGGGAATAGAATATTAGTAATCTTTTCAAACTTGAAAATACAATTCTGAAACAAGATTTGGCCTTGTGCTACAGATGTTATATAATATATTAATGTAAAAATAAATATTCAGAACATCTTTATCAGTCAAGTGTGCTTCCTAACCTATATTAAATTTAATTAAGCCTCTGCTTGTGTTTATTTCTACTGCAAGAAAATTAATGGCAATACTTCAGCTCTTCAAGGAAATAATGATCTCTGTTGATCCTGTATTCTTATAATCTTCTCATTACCTTCCCTCCTAAATCCTGTTATGGATGGAATGCTAGTAGTTCCATCAGTAGAATGTTTCAGAGCTTAGGGCAGGGTGTCTGCATTTTGAACATGAACCAGCTGTTTGACTTAAGCATCTCATTCTTTTTGAACAATTTATTCAGATGATGACTCTCTGAATTGCCAAAATTTTGCAATCACTACCCATGTGAAACAGTGATTTATCAGCTTGAGACAGAGAGGAGCCATTTGTTAGATACAGAAAAGGGTAACTGGTTCATTTGCAGGGCTTGACATTTTGGATCTACAGCATCATTAAAAGTAAATGCTTGGCCTCATAATCCCAGTAGGAGACAAAAAAGAAAGTGCAAATATTTGATCTTTTAGAGCAGTGCTTGCAGGATATTACTGATCAGATTAGTCATTCTTAGTAAATGCTACATTTGATTGGCAAAGTACTAATACACACACACACACACACACACACACATCAGTGTATACAGAATTTGTACAAATAGACACTTTTGTTCATGTCTGTAATTCAAATCAGTTTAGTTTATTCATTGTTATTTGAAGCATCATCTGAACTGATCTACTATGCTTGCTGAAGAATTAACCAACACAATTAACGTGACAGTTTATCTACTACTTTATTCAAGGAAATGCATAAAAGCACTTAATATTAATGCCAGTACTTGAACAAGAAATGCAAATATCTCTCTACATACATTGGGGATTTCCAAATGTCTTGCAATTCAAAACTGTAAGAGAAGTTAGTAAAATGCGAAATGCACCTGACTTTTTAAAAATTAGGTTGTTTTATAATCATTGATAACAATGTGACTAATTTATAACAAATCTCATGCTTCACAGCATAAGGTGTTCATTTGCAGGGCTTGCAAGGACTGAGAAAAGAAAGAGCGTCCTGATGTAATTACTTTTTCAGTTGACTACATTCATTGTCAGAGCAGGAGTAACTTGGCCTCTGGGAAAAACAAGATAGAGTGATGGTCAGGAACACTAATGCTGTGGCAGCTATTTAAAAATGGTTATTATAAGACAAACATTGATATTTTTCATCTTTAGGAACATGAGTTTTGAGCGTTTCAGCGCTTTGAACTTATACGTTGCATTGCATTGCAAAATTCAGCCATATTACTATGGTTGAATTGGCTATATTTCTAGGTACATTTCAAGGTGCTGCTTATTACCTACAAGTCCTAAATATTCTCTAGAGGGAATCTATCCATTCTGTTCAATCAGCGAGGGGATACTCTCGGTTCCTTCTCTTCAAGAGTCTAAGCAAAGGGTGGACCCAATTTTGTTTTCATTTTTTAATATAACAGATATAGAAAATACCGAAATGGTAATGCAATCAAATTTTAAAGAACTTAAAAATTAAAGAACTAATAAAGAAAACAGCTTCTTGAATGTGCTCTTTAACATTAGTAACGTACATTTCTTCCCATCCATGCAAAACCCCAGACTTGATAAATCCATAAAATGTCAAATTCCAAAAGAGTGAAGTATATATCAACTTCCCATTTTTGTTTTCACTATCATTTCCTCAGGATTATACCGGTATTAACATACTGTATGTAATGTATGAAAGGAGCCTTGGTGGTGCAGTGGTTAGAGTGCAGTACTGCAGGCTACTTCTGCTGCCTGTGGGCTGCCTGCAATTTGGCAGTTCAAATCCCACCAGGCTCAAGGTTGACTCAGCTTTCCATCCTTCCGAAGTGGGTAAAATGAGGACCCAAAATTGTTGGGGGCAATATGCTGACTCTGTAAACCACTTAGAGAGGGCTGTAAAGCACTATGAAGCGGTATATAAGTCTAAGTGCTATTGCTAATGATCTCAAGATCAGTGGTTGAGATTAACTCCAGCTCCTCCTCCTGTTTTACAAGTTTATTTTCACAGCCCATCACATAGCCACCATGGATCTGACCCAAATAATCTGCTATTACCGCATCCATAGAATAGCCATCTAGCAGCACTTTTCAGATGACCTGCTCCTTGTTGGGGAGAGGCAAGCCCAAGGAATCTTGAAGAATAGTCAAGGTATCTGGTAGATAAAGTTGGTCAGATATGCTCGGAATTGAATTCTTACTGGTCTGGTGTGATTGAACTGTTATAGGCATGACCTAGCATGGTCATGGAATGTTGTTCCTCTCTTAGACTAAGTGAATGGTTCCACAAGCCTTGAAGGATGTTGCATGCCCCTTCTCAGGAAACCATGATTGAATCTAACCATTTCCAACTTTACTTTTTGGCAAAGGTTGCTGAGAAGGTTATCAGGTTGCAATTACAGAGGGCCTTGGAAGAAGCAGGTTATCCAGACATTTTCCAGTTGGGATTCAGATTTGGTAACTGTATTAAGAAAGCATTGATTGCACTTGTTGATCTGTGCTGGAGCCTGGACTTGATCTTTCAGCAGCTTCTAATCGCATCAGTCACACTATACTTCTAAATCAGTTGCAGCAGGTTTGAGTGGTATTGTAGTGGTTGTATTTGCACAGTGTACCCTTAAAGTATATATGGATTTCATAATATGAATTTTAAACAGTAGCATTCTCTACTTTTAAAAATTTAGAATGCCTTTCTGCAACACAGAAGGCATTGCATCAGAATTGGCCATAGAGACAAAAAAAATCCTGCTAGATTTTGTCTTTAAAACTTTTTTTGCCACATAATGATATGTAAACATAAACCATATCCTATATTGGGAAGACTTTGTTCAAATAAGGCTTATAATGTCTTCTCTTTCATGTCCTGGATCAGATTGTGATTGACTTTAGGGCAAGATGTTTTTAGAGGATTGTTTTTCTCATTGCTAGGTCACAGCTTTCCATTTGCTCATAGTGGAAAGGCATAAGAGGATTTTGTTTTCTTCTATTGCTGTTTGGTTTCATAAGGCATGTGAAGAATAGACAACAAAAAATAGTAACAGAAAAGGTGGGGTTCTGGACTCCTACTGAAGCATTCTGATGTCATGCCAACCTCTGATACCTTATATTGCAGGAAAAACTCTAAAAACTTTGAAAAAAGCATATATTTTCCTCCCCCAAATGAAATATGGGTTGCACATGATAGCTATTAATAGTGGATATGATTATTTTTCTCCTTTGGGCTATAGTTGTAACATCTTTTTTTATAAGCAATAATTAGAGTGGTTGTGAAGAACAAAATATGAGTACCACCAATTCATGTTTAAAACTATATTTTGAGGGGAGAAAAAGGGACAGAAATATTACACATTAATTGAAAACTGTCAAGAGGGAAACTTTTTGTTCCTGGTGTAGTTCAAAGTTATTAAGCAATCTTTCCATGCCTCGCAGGGGAAATCAGTCATCATCTTTTACTGTGCTGTTCCTAATGGTAAACCACTATCAATAATAGCCTGAGGATAAGAAAGTGGGCATTGTTTTAAGAATAAAACTTTCAGCACATACTTTACTACATGGTATGAATGCTGAGTCATTGAAAGGACTATATGTAAATAGCTGAAATAGAGGTGAAACAAATGAGTGTACATAAGATGCCTCAGGTTCTGAATTGATTTTTAGGTTAAATTATTACAGTGCATAGGTGAGAATCAAATAGAAAGGCCCCTCCCTGAACTAAAAAAAACACTCTTATTAATACAAAAGGGCTGGTTTTCCAAGGCATTCTTAATTGAGCTAATTAAGGGCCTAACGTCTGCATGCATTATAATGTGCAAATCCAAAGAATACGCGACTTTGGTAACCAAATTAGTTGCATGAAACCAGATAAACACTGGAGTGAAGATTAGGGTAACATCTTTTCCTGTCAGTCACATTAATGTATCATAGTTTGCATAAAATCATAATATTTTTTATTATTCATGTTGATTCTAGCTCACATTTGAATATTTTTCCATTTAGCTTTTATTTTGCTTGGTGCATCTCCGTAATTACCCACAATTTGGTGGATCACGTTTTGTCAGTTTTTTTTTAAAGAGAAACAAATGTAAAAGTTCCACAAACAAAAAAGCCCTTTAGGACCCTAATTAATGGTTTTTCTTTTCTTTTCAGCTTGTAACAGAAAGATATATTGGCTAATATTACATTCCTTGAAGACATATGCTAATTAAAAGGCATGGTATATACAATTGGTCTCCATCAAAATGATTGAAAGCTTTATTTTGCCTATGGGGAGCACATGGAAGACACTATCAGTCACCATGACGTGTCTTGGGAATACTTGCTCCTTTTTTTTAGATGCATACTATTTTAATGTAGAAAAATACTTGGAAAGTATTTCATCTTCTAATTTTATATGCCACTTTCCCAACTTATTGCCCTCCAGATGTTTGGGATTCAACTCAATTCCCAATCAACATGAGACTGAAAGAAACTTCTGAATCTGTAATTCAATAGTTTTATGGGGTAACATGACTTTAGATTCAGTTGATATTATAATTATATTCCCACGTGTAGCCTGAAATGTACCAAACAGGGCAGATGTTTAATTTCCCATGCTTAAATTCAACATATCTGATTCTGTTGAGTTCAGGGGTGGGCTTCAAAAAATTTAGTAACTGGTTCTCTGCCCAGTTGCTGGGTGGGCATGGCCAAGGTGGGCATGGCCTAGTTGGCCTCCTGCACCACGGGGAGGGGTGTTTTATTTATTTATTATTATTTATTAATTCGACTTATATGCCACCCCCTCTCTGAAAGGACTCAGGGCGGCTCACAGCTAAAATACAACAATAACAATAAATTACCTAAAAGCATATTAAACAATTATAAGCCGAATTGGAATTAAAACCCCAAAGTTAAAATAAACAAACCCCAAAGAGTCAGCACAGCCCGGATTGTAAAAACAGCCAGGTTTTTAACTCGTGGCGGAAGGTGCGGAGATTTGGAGCCAGCCGGAGCTCCGGCGGAAGAAGATTCCATAAAGTGGGGGACTCCACAGAGTAGGCCCTCCCCCGGGTCACCGCCAAGTGACATTGAGTCGCGGGCAGCACCCCGTGGAGGCCCCGTCTGTGCGCCCGTACAGGGTGGTTGGTATTTGATGCTGGGAGGAGTTGTTCTCGTAAATATCCTGGACCCATGCCATGTAGGACTTTGAATGTTAACACCAAAACCTTGAATCTCACCCGGAGGGCACCCGGAAGCCAATGCAGGCCGCGCAGGAGGGGTGTAATATGGGAGTATTGGGAAGCTCCCATCACTACCCGCGCGGCCGCATTCTGCACCAGCTGAAGCCTCCGAGTGGTATGCAAGGGCAGTCCTAAATAGAGAGCATTACAGTTTTTACCCTCCCCGGGCTCTGGAGGCTTTCCTTGACCCCCAGGAGGGTGAAAAGCAGTTTCCTCGAGCTCTGGAGGCTCTCCAGAGGCTGGAAATGGGCCCATTTTTGATCTTCTGGAGCCTCTGGGAGGCCCGTTTTCCCACTCTCCAGGCTTCAGAGGCTTTCCTCAAGCTTCCGGGAGGCCTGTTTCCCCCTCCCTGGGCTCCGGAGGCTCTCTGCAGGCTGGAAACGGGCCCTTTTCTGGCCTTCCGGAGCCTCTGGAGGCCCATTTTTCACCCTCCCCGAGCCTCCATGTGGGCCTTGCACTTACCTGGGATCCAAAATGGTCCACATGGAGACTCCTGGGAAGGGCAGGACAGGGTGGGCAACTTCTGGTCCAGTGAACCAGATGTAAAATTAACATTTGGTTCGCCCAAACCAGTGCAAACAGGTAGCAGCCCGCCGCTGATTAAGTTCCTGGATGTATTGGTTTTGAAGCACTATATTTGTCCCTTAAATATTCTATACACAGAAAAGTGACATACAGCATTAATAACAAAATAAGTCTAAATGGCTTTTGCATTTTCTTTTATATGAATTTATATTGAAGAATGGCATAAAATATTTATCATCAGTAATAGATACACAAATATATTTATGATAAATACATAAATCATGGCTCAAAACAATTATTTAAAACTCTATTTTACAAAACAATGCAAAACTTACAATATATGTAAAATATTTTGTCCCAGTTTTAATTAATTTCAAGACAGTTCACTAAGCTGTAATTACGTTAACATGTCAACAGTGCATTAAGTAAAGTCAGTGCATTCAACAGAATAAATTCAATTCAGCAAACCAAAGACTGCCAAAAATCTTAGAGTTCCATGATTTTTTTTTCAGTTCCAACTGAAACTCTTTATTGACTTATTAAAAGAAAAAAATATCTGCTTGGTGCAAGTTTGTATTTCTTTTGGGAAAGATTGATTAAATTGAACATGACTATTGTGCTATGAAACTCTGGGTTGTTTTGTCAATTTTGCATGAACTAACTCGAGAATTTAATGGATTGGTTAATTAATAGTTAAACTCTTATGTGTTTGAAATGTGAGGTTTTGCCTCTTAGGACATTTAATTTAACACATCTGGCATTTAAGTGCTATGGCATGCTTTGTCAGCTAATTGCTATACATAATGTTTTACTATACACACTAATTTTAAAGATAAACATGTTACTAAATTATAGGTTATTTTTATGTGCCTCTAGTTTGCATGTATTCAGCTGAGACAAAATGAATAAGTTATTTTTTTCTTTTGGTTATCTGTTGTAAAATGTCAGAGAAGTAGTGGCTGCTTCATGGGAGATTTTTAGTTTCAATTTTACAGATTACTTTTTTGGAATGCTTTAGTGTGAATTTGTTTATATACTGCATTTGTCTACCTATATATGTATATAGTGCTTTCATTTACATATTTGTTCCTGGATGTTCTAGTATATGCTTTTTATTGTTATGTATGGTTACAACAATTTAAATTTTGAAAAGTGTCATATTCATTTAGTAATGTCTGCTATCAGGTTTATACTACAGAGCAGACTGCACTGAACAAAAAAATTAATGCATAATGTTTCTAGTAATCTTAGAGTAATTCATGTGACACTTGCTCTTCATCTGTCTCACATGGTTGGAGGATCCACTTATTTTTTGCCCTGTACTCACCTAGTTATTGTAGGGAAGCATTCAGTGGATGATTACATGAATTTTTTTTTCAGTCAGTTTGTCTCAGGACTTGACTGTGACTCTGAGATCTGACAAAAAGTGAACAGCCCAAGATCTCCCAGCTAGTTTCCATGCCTAAAAGAGGACTTGATCACTATACCAGGCTGGCTTTCCTAAATCATATCCCCTGTAATATTTGAAACATATTAAAATATAGATAAGTTTATATACAGAGTTACATTTAATAAATGAGGAAGGGTTGTAAATATTTGGACAGAACTAAGTGAGGAAAGGCTTTGCTAAGGTATTGTGATAGTATCTTGGGACAGCGATGAAAGAATTATTTGTTTTCATATTTTAATACAAACTAATGCAATTCTTACTTCCAAATGCTGTGTTTTGCTATTCTCCCAGTTTGGGAATATGGTTCCCTCCAATCTCAGCAAAATAACCAGAATTGGGTAATACTTGAATGGGAAACCACCAGGAAATACTAGGTCTGTGGATTATGCCAAGAAGTGTAGAGGGAGTTTGGATAATAAAGAAAAAATATGAAGAAAACAAAACATGCAAAGAGTAGCAGGCAATAAGTAGATGACCTGGGAGAAATAACCTGAAATGAACTCTAGCTGACCAGATGAATTAGTGCAATCACTATAATCTCAAACAGACAAAAGCTAGTTGTTATCTGTATGCCTACTGCATATATTTATATGCAGTAGGCAGGTGTAAGAAAACCTGAAAACAAAGGTACTCATGTTTATGATGTAATCCTGCTCAGCTATTCTTTATTAATTCCACATGACCATGGAAAACGTCTTCAGACAATACTGGCTTCCTTGGCTAAGAAACAGAGATGAGCACCACCCCTTAAGAATCAGAGATGAGTGAAGTGGAAAATCTTTGCCTTTATATATTCCACAAGAGCCTTGGTGGTGCAGGCTGTTAAATGCCTAGCACTTAGTTCCAGCTGCCTGCAATTACTGCAGGCTCGAATCCCACCAGGCTCAAGGCTGACTCAGCCTTCCATCCTCTCAGGGTAGGTAAATTGAGGACCCAAGATTGTTGGGGGCAATAAGCTGACTTTGTAAAAAATGCTGCTTCGGGGGAGGGGGGGCAAAAAAGCCCTAGTAATAAGCAGGCATATACAATGGAATGAAGGCTATTGCTGAGTGCATTGGGTTGTGCTCCCAAAAAATTGTAAGTCGCCCTGAGTCTCGGGAGAAGGGCAGGATATAAATATGAATTTAAAAAAAAAAGAACTGCTCCATGATAGAGAATTGTTGACAGCAGGTTTCAATAAAACACAAAGTTGATGTTAAAGCTAGAAGTATCAAACTCTTGTTTGAAAATAAGTGTTTTAAGAAGCTTTTTTTTGAAATTAACAAAGGTCAGTTTGATTTAGAACAAAGTTTGTTCCAAAATCTCATTGATTACAGAAAATCTTTCTTCCATATGGCAGCTGGAAGCAAACCTTCTCAGATTACTTCAGTAAGGAGGATTAGGGAGAAAAAAATGCTCTTTCAGATAATATGGAGCAAATTGTATATGTTACATAGTATCTTCGAATTTTTCAGAAATCAACAGCTGTTGAGTTCTATACTAATTTAATACAGTATTAGGATTAGACACGAAGGCATAGTGCATTAGTGTAAAATTCAGTTTAAAATAAAATTACCAAGACTTGTAGCCCTAGTTTAATATTATTTCATCATTTTGTATAGTCACAAACCAACTGAAAGTAATCATAAGGTACATAAAATCATACATCTATAGGCCAAACTAATAAGTTTAAAAGAAATAAGAAGATACATACAAGATTAGGAATAAAGAACACTATGACTAGTTAATCAAATAAAGTAAGAATAAATTTAAAATTAAAACTAAAAAAAAATGGCATAGGTGCCACTGAATGAAACAGTAAAACCATCTATAAAGAATTTAAAGCTCTCTCAAACTCAGTGAAGATTATAATACGATACATTCCACATAAAATTTTATGGTGAAAAAAATCAATCTTTGACTTAATACTGAGAATAAATCATATCTGGCCAACCATGCTCAATCAGGTTTAGGTCCTATTAGTTACTATACATCTTATGTTATATGCAACCACCCAGCACCTGATTACATTGCATTTTAGATTATTTACCATCTAGAGCAGGGCTGTCAAAACTTCTGGCCCATGGGCTGGATGCATCATGTGCTGGCCACACCACACCCAGTTTAGTGAAGGGGAAAAAAGTCTCGATACATCACGTGCCGCTGCCGTGATGACGCGAGTTTGATACCCCTGATCTAGAGATAGTGAGGTGAAAACAAAAAAACTAAACCCTGAAATAATATAATCCAAACTTCAAATCATGGAGCCTGTTAATCATTATCCATTTGTTAGTGTTTGGGTTCAGTTGAAATAGGCTTTCAGTTGCTACAAAGATATCTATCTTGAAACGTAATCAAAACTCCTTTGTACATTTTTACAAAATGTGGCTGATAACAGTTTTTAAAAGTTATTGCCTTAGATACTTAAGAATCCATGGTATGTAACCTAAGAAAAAAATTTCTGCTCTCAAGGTTGAAATTGAACCAGTTCTTAACAGAACATCAGCAACACTTTGCTGACATTGACTCAAATTACTGTAAATCATCTTTAGAAAAACATAATATAAATATGGATAAACAGTTAATTCTATTTAGTGTTCATTTATTCAGATCAGTAAAGTTTAAGTTATGTGAAAGAACTGTAAGTCTTGTTAATACTTGTGAATCTATTACATACAGATTCAATTCAGTTTGTCTGGTTGCCCTTAGCACTTGCATACTTATTCTTGTAATAATATCTTTTCATTTCCCCATTTTTAAAATTGTATATTTAATTTTAAACATATATATTTCATTCACTGAATATACTCTATTTTATATATTTTATTACCAAACACTGGAGTGAAGGACAATAGGAAGATTAGGTTACAGATAGAGTAGAGGAGGTGATTATAAAATCTAAAGAGCCAAAGAATCTGAGGCCCACTCTTCCTCATAATCTGTTAGTTTTATTGGGCAGATATTTGTCTAGGATTTAGAGAACAACTGTACCTAACTTCTTTTTCAAATAAAGACTCATACAATAATTTTGTTTGCTGATAATTCAAGCTACAGCTTGTGAGGGAATGGGCTAATTGTACTACGTGATTACCTAGCTGACAGCTAGTGTACAATTATTAGTCAAAGTTACAGAAGTTACATAAATAGTGAGAAAAATGTTACTATGCCTATTAAATAGGCAGAGTCGGAAGCTAGTGGTTCTTTCTGAATAATTCTTCTGACAGGTTTCTGCAATGCTGAAACCTGTGGAAAGTCATCATTGCCCCTAGCAACCATTGTCTGTCTTGACTAAATTACTGATATTGTTCCAAAGCAGTAAAGATTAGGGCAACCTATTATTTTCTTTGAAAACTTTATCCAGTAGCATTATATAGTACCCTTGGTTTTGAAGGGACCCCTTTAAAAAGAGGATATATTCTTATTTTAATCTTTGTATGCTATTATAATCCTTTTGTTCCATTTGCAATAATTAAATCCTTCAATTTGCTATAAATTTAGATTAATTTATAAATGTATAAAAGTTCTAAAACAGCATAGAAAAGCTAGAGATTCACAAATGTCATATCAAATATTAACCTTGTTTATTTTGAAAAATTTCAAAATAAACAATTGTCTCTTGTCTTTTATATTTTAAACCAAGAATTCAATTCATTTTAAAATATAAGATTACACTCTCACTTCCTTGTAAGCCAGGCTTCCCAGCTTGGTATCCTTCACGTATGTTATGACCACTCCTGTAAGAATTCTTAGTCATAGGGTGTAAACCCAATGTATCAGAAAGGTGGCAGTTTGGAAATGCCATCTTGGTCCACAAAATGAATAGGATCCTTAGAATGTTGCCATGATAATAATCTCATTTATTTAATTTATACTGTTAATATATTTATATTTATACTGTTAATTTATACTGTTGTTGTTAGATACTATCTCCTCTACCTCCGGCAACTTCAAAACTGACAACACCAGCATATGCGGTGCTAAGAATAAAATGTCTGATAGTAGTAGTTTTTGTAAAAAGAAATCTGGTAGATGTAATTTCTTTACAAAAAAAAAACTCATATGGAAATCCTCAAGAGTTGCCTGGCTAGGCAGAGGTAAAGATTCTATTTTAAGAACTCTGACAATTTCAGAAGTGTTTTTGTAATTTCATTTGGACAAAGAGTGTGCTATGTACTCATTTGAGACTTTCTTGGTTTAAATGATCTCTAAGAATTTATTTCATCTCACATTCAATGCATGGATGCTTCCCTGACAGTGACCCAATTGCAGAAAAATTAAATTCTAGTTCTAGTAGCCTAGAAAAGACATTTCTGCAAACGTGGATACTTCAAAGTAATTTCTCTGGATATAAACATTCACTTGAGACTTTTGTGGGAGATTATCCCAGTGACATTTTAATGGTGATGGATCCTAAAAGAGGGAAATAAGTGATCAGATTCTTCTTGGGATGGGGAAGGAATGTAGAGAAGGAAGTGTGGGGCATCATCGTTAAGAGAAAAAGGAGAATGGTTCTCAATTTGTTGCTCATCCTTGAGGACTATCTCAAAACTGCTAAACTTACTTTTAGTAGAGTATAATATTTCTAGGGCTAGCTGATTTTGGACTGCCAAAATCTAGGAGGTATCTTTTTTGTAGTGGTTCTCTTGATTTTTGCAGTGCAAGTCTACTAGGCATAAATATATGGACTATATTTTTATGATCAATGTTTATGATCAAACTATACTCTAGTTTGCTGAAATAGATTTAAAAGCATCTTCAGTACATATTACCAATTTACAGATACACTGCAGGTATTGATTGATTATGTGGCATCAAGTTGGTATTTACTCTTGGTGAATGCATAGATAGGATCTTGTCCAGAATGATCTATCATCCACATGGCCCTTCAGATCTCCCAACAGTATACCCATTACCATAGTAATTGTGTTCATTCATCTTGCTGCTGGTTGTCTTCTTCTCTTTCTTTTCACCCTTACCAGCTTTGTGGACCCCTCAAAGGAGTCGAGTATTCACTTGAATCTTAAATAGTATCAAAGTTTAAAAGCATCAATATTCTTTCTGTTTTGTTTCTTCAAAGTTTAACTTTCCATAGAGTGGTCACAGCTATTACAATTGCTTGCATGATTGTAATATTTGTAAGTATAGACATCTGAAGATGGATAGATAGATAGATGGATGGATGGATAGATGGATGGATAGATAGATAGATAGATAGGCAGGTGATTTTTATTTTCTAAAGTAAATAGTTAAAATACAAAATTAAAACCAAAAGAAAAAAGAGGAAAAGAAGATAATAGGAAAAGTTAAATATATTTTTTCCAAAGCCTTCATGGCTGTTCTAGTCTGCAGTATATTTCTTATTTCTTCAAAAATTGCCTTCGTTTTGCTCTCATTGTCAGTTTTAAGGCTGGATGTTCTCAGTTTGATTTTCTTAATATTTATAATATTTTTCAGTTCCTTTTTTTAAACTCTGGTCTTTGTCTTTTATTACCAAGACTTGCAGAATCTTGGCACTTTAGGTTGCTTGCATAGTGTCATCAACATAATACAAGTAATTGATGTTTCTTCCTCCAATTTTAAAATTATGTTCCTCTTCTTCCAATCCAGCTACCCTTAATTCAGTTTACAGATTGAATAAATAAGATGAGACTATATAGCCTTGTCTCACTTCTTTGTCAACCTGGAGCCAGTCTGTTTTCTTCATGTTCTGTCCATACTGTGACTTCCTGACCTATATATAGTTTTCACATGAGGATAATGAGATGTTCTGCGATTCAATCAAGCACTCAATCTGAAATCCTAAAGCTGTACTGTCCATCAGAAAATACAGGACTGGAATTAATGAATCACGGATTTGAATCACTTGAAAGATATTCCATATGTTTTGGATGTTGCATATTTGGAGAATAAAATAATGCTATTCATTTAAGTTGATAAAAGATTGTAAGCCACCTAGAGTTGCTGTATTATGAGATGGGTGGCATAGAAATGTAATGATTTTTTTTTTAATTTTCTGGTAATTACATCAAACACCAGATGAGGATTGTGCTTATTTGTTACAGGAGACAAATCAAAGAGATGGCATAAATATCTTGCCCCAATATCTGGAAGCTTAAGTTCTGCATGAGACAAAATAGGGTGACATTGATTTTCAGCAAGACGGAGCTCCTGTTTGTTGATCAAAGACTTCATCTTTATTTTGAGTACAGTATCTGAGTTTTTTAGGTGTCAGTTGCAGGCAGAAATACTGATCTTCCTGCTATTAAGTCTGATGTTTTATTGATGACATTCATTTTTAAAAAAGCTAAAACTGTCTAAATTACTCAACACCCATTTTATAGTGACCTAATATAATATATAAACTCTCATCATAATTTGGAGTTGGAAGGAATGGTTAAAACTGCTGCTAAAGAATTTTAGACTTGTGAAGTTAATTAAAAACTGGGCGTAATTTATTAGTGAACAGGACCATCTTCCATTGGACAATGGTTTTTCTGTTTTTAAATAAACCATCTAAAGGGAAATGTGACAAACATTTATAAAAAAGGTAGGCTGTCTTGAGAAAAATGTACTAAAATTTACTTAAAGTACTGAAGTTCATATTTTTCATAGATTTTTATTAAAAGGTGAACTGAGCTAAAGAATGAACCATGCTATTCAAAAGCTATTACCTTCTTGTAGCCTTTAGATGCACATTAAAAAAAAAGATTTAACCATTCTGATTAGATCATTTCATGTCACTGTTTTGCTGCAGAAGAATATTGCCTTTAAACATAGAGTCTAACTATGGAGCCACTCCTTAAAATACTCTATTGGATCTGAGCAATTTGGAAAAAGGATGAGAAATTAGATGGCCTATAGCATTCCAGCACTGCCGTGTATTTGTATGATCTATCTTATGCAACTTTTTTAACGTTTTGCACTTTCTATCTAGCTTGCAAATTTGTTCAGACATCTTGGAAAAATCAATTTGCTTTTAATGCTTTTCTATCCAGTATGGATCAATTTTTCCCCCAGGAATAAATTGAAGATATAGTAGAAGTTTAAATGACTTACTTGTGCTTAGTGCGGAATGGCAAGGATTGTGAATGAGGAAATGCTTGTATAAATAAGCTTTTGCCTTCCTTTTTACCAGCTAAATATGCTTTTTTTTACAAAAAGAGGGGCAAAAAACAAAAACCAAGCAGTGCCAACAAATTTAAAATTAAAGATTTTATCTGCTAAAATATTCTGTTTTTTATTTAATCGCTGTTAAATGTTCTAAGACATAATGCTGAATTTTAAATTTGTTTTTCAATCTATCACGCGTGAAGTTATTGCAAGCTTAAAAAGCTAACTTTGATCACCCCGAGGAAATGAGCTGTTAAACAAGCCTAATTTGACTCCAGATGCATGAGCTATGTGACCTAATTTGCTCTGTGACTCAGCATTGATCCATCTGTTTCATATGTTTCCCTCTGACTATTGGCTTTAAATCAAGAATGGGTGACTCTGTCAATTTCCACTCAGATTTTATTTCCCTAAGTTTGTTCTGGCCTGGTTTTGCATCAGTTAGGGAAATTTATTCTACTTTTTAAAGATGCAAATAATTTAACATTCTGTAATATAATTTTCACACACCATGTCAGGTATTATAATGCAACATAGAATTTGTAAAAGTGTTCTGTTTGGGGAGCTACAAATTAAATAAACGAATACAAAAATTTAGATCAACCCGTTTCCTCCCATCAACTCAATTAGTAACATATCTTCAGTGGCAGGCAGAGCTGAACCATTGTCTCTAATAAAAGCCATAATTAACTTTATTTCAGCTCATAAAGACAGCTATTCCTAGCAGATTTACAAATAAATCAGGTTATGCCTGAGGCTAACATTTACACAAAGTAGTTTATTCTAAGTGTCTCCAATATTTAGAAGTTTAATACCATATTTTATATAATCTTGCAGTATGGACACCTTAGAGGATGTAATCAGTTACAGAATATTTAGTTATCCATTTTTCTAGGTCCTCCTAATATTATATACCATTCACAGGGCAACACACATCCAGAGTACTAGGAATCATTTCTTAAAAACAAAAATCAACATACAGGCACCATTATGGAGCCCAAAAGAATTTATTAGAAATAAAATAATGCTGAAATGTTATACAATATGCCAACTTCCCATTTTTCAAAATTAACCTAAATATAATTGAGCATCCCAATGTAACATTTCAGGTCTGTGTCAGAATTCAGGACCATGGTTAGGTTGATCGGGCACCTAGTGCAGCCTGAGTCTATTAGGGCTTGGAAAGTCCTCTGAATTCCTGTTTTTGGGGCCGTGAGCCGTATTGGGAAGACGAAAGGGGGAACCTGTCCACTCACCATCGGGTCATTTTTGCCCTTGTCGCTGTCGTAAGAATCTGGCAACTGATCACTGTTGCCTAGGGTTGTCCCCCACTTCGGCTGAGGTGGGGAGGGACCTCTGCTGTCTGAAGGAACATCTGGGATGCCTTGGTAGCACATCTGGGGCCTCATTCTGGTCGTGCTGTGGGGGTTGGTTCCAGACTTGGTTTCAGGTCTGGGGTTGTGCACTGCCCTTGCCATATGCTCTACTCCCCCACATCTGTAACATTTAAATGGACTTCGTGAGAGGGCTGGTTTTGGGGCTGGTTGTGGTGCTGTGGTGTCCCACTGGCTGGGTGGTCTCTAAGCTGGCTGCGCTCTCTCTTTGGCTCCCAGAGTCCCTGCTTTAGGTTGCTGAGCTCATCTTCCGTGTACAGGTCTTCCTCTGCCTCCTCAAATCTGACCTCCAGCAGTTGTAGGAAGTCATCTACGTCATGTAGTTGTGGGTTGCTAGCCATCCTCTTGCTTCTCCTATGAGCTGTTCCGAGCATCCAGAAGTGGGAGGTGCTCAGACTCCTGCTATGTAGGCTGGGCTAAATTAAATTAGTAGGACGCGCCTCCTCCTCCTCGATGCTCCTCCTGCGTCCCCAGTTTCAGCTCAGCCTCTGTTCAGATAGCTGGGTTTTTCCTTCAGCTGGCCGGAACGGGGACTTTTTTCTTCTCAGGCAGGAGAGCTTAGTTGTTTCAGGTTTGTCTTCTTTCCTCCTAGGAGGGAAACTTGTCTTCTTGTGGGTTGGGGCTTTTTCCTCCCTTTCTCTGTCTTTTTCATTGTTTCAGCCTCAGCGGCTAGCGGCAGCTGCCCGAGGCTTATCTTTCCGATCTTTGGATCGGCGGTTTGTTGTCGGCTGCGGTTCCTCGGGCGAGGTCCGGGAACGCTAGGAGGAGTTTTCCTGTATTTCTGTTTGTTTTTCCTGGTGTTTGTTTTGGCTGCTTCTTCCCCTCTGGCTTGCGCTGGGCAGACTTCTGCTTCGGTTTCGTTTTCTCCTTTCGAAACCGTGCGCCATTTTGAACAGCGTGGCAGCGGTTTCTGATCATCCATCGGTTTCCCTTGCTGGGGACTGTGGGGAACGATATTCCCCTGTCTATACTGCGAGTTGGTTTGGCTTTCAGGTTTCCCGGTTTGGGGACTGGCCTCCTTTTGCCCTTTGGATTCTTTGAATAAATATATATATATTATTTAAAAAAAAAAAAAAAAGGATTAAAGAAAAAAGGGATTGGCACGTATGGAATAATAATAATAATAAAAAAAAAAAAAAAAAAGAGAGGAGGTTTTTTCTTTTATTGTGGATCTCTCTCTGTCCAGGGGTTTCCCTTGCTGGGGCCAGGACCAACCTACAGGTTCTTTTTCCTCCTCAGAATCAGGTTTCCCTTACTGGGGCCTTTGCAGCTGTCCCCTGTCTCAATTTATATTGTCTGACTCTGTATTGAGATTTAATTGTTATCCTTTCGGTTTCCTTACTGGGGCCAGGATAAGTTTTTCCTCCAAGGTTATTTTTCTCTGGATCTGCGGCCTGAGGCCCATTCACTGTTACATAGTATCATCATGGCCAGTGGTCAGGGTGGCAGATCTTCCTCTACAAGACCCCGGGAGAGATCAACTGACCCAGGTAGGCCTTCAAAGGCAGCTGAGAAGGATGCTCTCAGAAGGCATCAGGCCCTTGAAAAACAGGTTCGTAGAACTAGAGAAGTTGAACGATCGGTTCCTTCAGTGCCCGTGACTCCGCCAGGCCTTCTAGCCCAGGGGCCCGGTTCTGGATCTCTCAATCCGCTCTAGGCGTGATTCCTCTCCACGAGATATATCGCAGGTTCCACCTCCTCGCAGAACACCTGAAGCTACCTTCACGCCTACCGCTGCAGGCTTACGGGAGGAAGAGGAGGAGGAGGATGTGATGGCGGAAGTCCCGGCGAAAATGAGGAAGTGGATGGAGTTGGCCATTGCAAAGGGTATATCGTCGGGTTTACGGCGTTCACGACATCATAGCCAACAGTCCTTCCCTGACTACGCCTCAGCTTCTGGGCGATCCGTAAGTGTTATTGACCAACCAGAATCTCTACCTGAGGACCCTCCTTCCCTTGTGTCAGAACTTCCCGGAGCCGAGGGAGTGTCTGAACCCAGATGATTGGTTAGAGCAGGGGGGGGAGTCCCCACAGCAGGAGGCGGACCCCTTGGAACGGGGTATGTCTGAGGACGAGGGCCTCACTCCGGACCAACCGGTCTTCACGGGTCTTTTTCACCCCCTCTACTCAAGTCCCTCCTGTTCAAGGCTAGGAAAACGGCCGGCCTGGATGAGTCCCCCGACCCACAACCTTCGGGGGCCCAACAGAAACAGGGGATTTGTTTTCTCTCATCCACCCACTGAAACTGAGGTGATTCGGTCCGCACATATTTGAGGAATTGTTGGACAAACAATGGTCCTCGTCAGCATCTTATCCTGCCCCTTCCGGTTATGACAGGAGGCTGTATAACATGGCCCCGGGTTCTCCGCTTCATTGAATACCCCGAGGTAGACGAACCGATAGTGGCCTTGGTCTCTTCAACGGCCATCCCCGGGAGGCGGAAGAGGTCCTCAAGCCCGAGGAGAAAAGAGCAGAATTGGCCTTACGTCGGGCTCATGTCTCCGACGATGGGCGATTAGGGCGGCTACTGCGGCCTCCTTTTTACCCGCCGCTTAGGTGGCTCCGTCACCTGGAGGAAACTATTCCCCTTCCAACATTCGTGCCCATCAAGATATAGCTAAGATCACCGCTGCCGCCGAGTTTACCGCGGACGCCACTTACAATGTGGTCAAATTCTCCTCGAGAGCCATTGCCTCTCAGATATCGGCTAGGAGACTGCTTTGGCTGCGTCACTGGCAAGCGGATTCTAAACATAAATGGAAGCTTGCTTCTGCCCCCATCTCCAGCAACAAATTATTCGGGGCCTTAGAGCCCCTCCTGATAGAAACTAAAAATAAGAAGAAAATTCTTCCTTCCCTTTATAGGAGGTCGGATTCCGTTTTCACCAGTCCTTTAGGAGTTCCTTTCGAACCCCTGCCCAAGGGTCCTATACCCCGAGATACCACAGGCCCCTTTCCAGAGTCAGGTTAGCCAGTCCGACAGGCCGGACTTTTCCCACAGAGGGCGAGGGGGGTCAGCCCAGGAGACAGTACAGGGAGGGGCACCAGGCCCTTCCAGAGGTCCAAATAGGGCTAACGAGGTCCTTCCCATAGGAGGCAGGTTGAAGTTATTTGCGGACAAGTGGTCTGACTCAACCTCTGATGCCTGGGTTAGGGACACTGTCAGCCTTGGGTTGGCGCTAGAATTTTTTCCACTCCCGAGTTCTTCATGTCCAGTCCTCCTTCTAGGAATCCTCAGAAGAGGGCTCTCATGAGGGAGGCCATTTCCCACCTCCTGGCCATCAAGGCTATTCAACCAGTTCCCCGGATCAGAGAGGCCGGGGTTCTACTCCCACCTTTTTGGTACCCAAGAGCTCGGGTTGGAGAGCTATCTTGGACCTAAAGCCTAAATCGCTCCTTAGTCTACCGTAGGTTCAAGATGTCTACCCTTCAATCCATCCTCATGTGTATTAGGAAGAACGATGTTCTCACCTCCATTGATCTGACTGAAGCATATTTACATATTCCTATTCGCCTTCCCACAGCAAGTTCCTCCGCTTCTGTTATGCTGATCAACACTTCAGTATGTCGCATTGCCCTTTGGGTTGGCTTCGCCCCTAGGACGCTTACTAAAGTTTTGGCGGCTCTTGCCGCCTCCCTTAGGGCGAAATCCATCAGGCTACATTGTTACCTGGACGACATTTTGATTTTATCGTCGTCCATTTCTCAGTCTGTGTCAGACACGGGTTACCATTGATTCCCTCCAACAGCACGGTTTCTCTGTGAACTGGGACAAGAGCCATTTGACTCCCGTTTATAGGATCGCCCACTTGGGGGCGTTATTGACACGGCTCGAGAAGGTGTTCCTTTCTCCGCTCGACGGGACAGCATCACTAAGTTGATAGGGTGGTTAGAACACTTAAGAGGGTTCCTTTGTCGGTATTATCGCAATTGTTGGGTAAGATGATATCCTGCATACATATTGTCCCTTGGGCTTCATACCAGGCCTCTCCAGTGGTTCCTTCTACCTTTTCAACGGGCAGGACGCGACGGATCCAACCTTCGGGTTTTGTTACCGCGGTTCTGAGGTCTCTCAGTTGGTGGTCCTCCCGCACTTCTTCGAGGATGTCCGCCAGGGAGCCAAGACGGTTAACCATCACGACCGACGCCAGCCTGAGCGGCTGGGGGCCCATTTTCTCTCATTCAAACCAAGGTCGATGGTCCAGCCTGGAACGGGCTCACGACATAAATTGGTTGGAGTTGAGGGCGGTGTCTCTCGACCGGGTTTTCAGTCCAAGCTGACATCTCGACGTGCTGATCCTCACGGACAATGTGACAGTGAAGGCCCACATAAACAAACAAGGGGCACGATTCCAAATCACTGATGCGAGAGACGGAGAGGCTTTTCCATTGGTCCGAAGTTACACCTGGTCTCCATCAGGGCGGAGCACATATCGGGCCTCAAACGCGTGCGAGCGGATTGGCTCAGCAGGGCCACGATCGACCCGCCGGAGTGGCGCCTTCACCCCTCGATTTTTCAGGAGATCGCCGAGAGGTTCGACTTCCGTCCTCGACTCGCCACGCCACCCTCAACTCTCACCTTCCACGGTTCTTTTCCGGTATCCGCCTCAGGAGCAGAGGACACGAATGCGCTCCGCTGCCCTTGGCCCCACGGTCTCCTCTACGCTTTCCTCCTCTACCGTCATACCCAGCCTGATTCGAGGGTTCTGGAGGAGAGAGCAGAAGTCATACTGGTGGCTCCTTCTGGCCGAGGCGGACTTGGTTCGCGGATTTGCAACAGCTGTCCGTGACGGAACCGCGGGCGGATTCCTCCGCCAAGGGTCGTGCTCTCCCAGGGTCCGGCTTGCATCCAGAGCCCCAATGGCTCAACCTGACCGCCTGGAGGTTGAGCGGCAGCTTAAGGGAAGAGCAGATGTCTTCTAGGGTGATCGAGACCATCCAGGCGGCGAGAAGGCCGCCTACTAATAGGATTTACAATGCCACCTGGTCCAGTTTTTGCCGCTGGTGTTCTAAGGGGCAGGTTGACCCTTCATCCCCTCGGTGGCCCAGCTATTGGAGTTCCTTCAGTCGGTCTGGATAAGGGCCTATCGCCTAATACGCTCGGAGGCAGGTGGCGGCACTGGCGTCCGTGCTCTCCTGGTCCGACTGCAAATCTATCTCCGGTCATCCAAGGGTGCGTAGCCTCAAGGGTGCCGCAAATCCACGCCTCCGACTATTCATAGGTTTCCTACTTGGGATCTTAACATCGCTTTAGACGCCTCACGAAGGTGCCTTGTCTCATACCCAAGCTGCATAAGGTGGTTTTCTTGGTGGCTATTACTTTGCTAGGAGGATTTCTGAAATCGCTGCCGAGGAATTTGTGTTTATTCTGAGGACAGGTGGTCCTCCTGGACCGAATAATCTTCTCACCAGGGTCATTCAGGATTTGGCCATTTTTTCTGGTCCTCTAATTTATCTCCATTCACCAGGGCACACACCTAGACGTTAGGCGGGCTCTTACGGATCAACATACAGGCACCATTATGGAGCCCTATTAGAAATAAAATAATGCTGAAATGTTATACAATATCTTCCCATTTTCAAAATTAACCTAAATATAATTGAGCATCCCAATGTAACATTTCAGGTCTGTGTCAGAATTCAGGACCATGGTTAGGTTGATCGGGCACCTAGTGCAGCCTGAGTCTATTAGGGGCTTGGAAAGTCCTCTGAATTCCTGTGGGGCGTGAGCGTTATTGGGAAACTAAGGGGAACCTGTCCACTCACCATGGTCATTTTGCCCTTGTGGCTGTCGTAAGAATCTGGCAACTGATCACTGTTGCCTAGGGTTTCCCCCCCGGCTGAGGTGGGGAGGGTCCCACTCTGCTGTCTGAAGGAACATCTGGGATGCCTTGGTAGCACATCTGGGGCCTCATTCTGGTCGTGCTGTGGGGGTTGGTTCCAGACTTGGTTTCAGGTCTGGGGTTGTGCATGCCCTTGCCATATGCTCTACTCCCCACATCTGTAACATTTAAATGGACTTAGTGAGAGGGCTGGTTTGGGGCTGGTTGTGGTGCTGTGGTGTCCCACTGGCTGGGTGGTCTCTAAGCTGGCTGCGCTCTCTCTTTGGCTCCCAGAGTCCCTGCTTTAGGTTGCTGAGCTCATCTTCCGTGTACAGGTCTTCCTCTGCCTCCTCAAATCTGACCTCTAGCAGTTGTAGGAAGTCATCTACGTCATGTAGTTGGGGGTTGCTAGCCATCCTCTTGCTTCTCCCTCTAGCCCCTCAGAAATGGCATTCACCATGGCTCTAGTGGAGGAGTAGAGGTGTCCATAGCATTCCAGGTAGATCTCAGCTGAGTCAAGGAATAAAGCTAGCTGGTCTGGGTCTCCATCAAATTTCCCCTTGAACCGGGGCAGTTCATTGGGCTCTGCTTCTTCCTCTCCCTGTCGCCCTCTGTAAGCCTGCACTTGAGGTAGCTGACCTTCCTCCCCAGCTCTAGTTCGCACAGGAGGAAGGGACTGCCTGATGCGTGGGGGAAGCACTGGCTGCCACTGTGGGCTCTTTTTTCTTCTGGTATATAGAGGGGGAGGGCTGTGGTCTTGCCTGCTTCTCCCCACTTCAAAATTCCCCTCTGTTTTGGATGGCAGGACAGGCTGTCATCTCGAATGGTGGCCTGTTCAGATCCCTCCCTCAGCTGCTCTATGGATCTCTCCAGGGATTCCATCAGTACTTAGACGGTTTTCAGGTAGTGTACACAATTATACCCTCCATTACCTTACTAAAATTTCCTGTTGTATAAATGTGTGGATAACTTTGTGGGAAAGTGGAAGAGGAGAAATGAGGGAAATATTAATAAGTGTATTCCACACAACCAAGATTAAATGATTATTGGCTTAAAATGATTGTCCTGCTAAATTAAGAGTTGTGGATTAAATAATATTCAAAATAGAAGTAGTTACACTGGTATATCTCTTCATGACCTTCCAGTTGACTAACATATGGGCTTTTTTCATTCGAACTGGAAATAATAAAGCAATTGCAGGACACATAAACTGTTCAGAAGGGTGATGGCATTGGTGAAACCTATTTAAAGAATCAGTTTGATGGTGTTCCTAAAAGCATTTTGATGAACTAACCGTGATGTTATATATAGTTGCAGCTGTCCATTCTTGTGGCTTCTGCTCACCAGGAACAAAGACAAAGAAAGAATAAAAAAATACAAAAGACGGAAGGATTAATTTAATTTAAATTAATTAATTGAAATAAATTTATCTCCAATTTAAAAGAATAGTTCCATCTGGAAAGAACTTTTTATTCTGGTTGGATTAAATAGGACTAGGCTTGTTGGATCAATGTTCTTTCAGCAACTTTCACCTGTTGTTCAAGAGGCTAAATCTACACATTATTTTTGGTTGGAATGAGATATATAAATGTCTGAATCAATCAGAAGAAACTTCATAGAACAAATAAAAAAGAAGGTAGTTGATAAAACTGCCCATTAATAACCCTGTTGAGAAAAGAGAAGAAGTTGGAACTTTGGTCTTGATTAAGCTGTCAAGAAGATGGGTTTTTTGTAACCGAGTTCTGTTTATGGGTTGTTATTACGCTTCACATAAGAGGTGGAAACATGTTTGAGGAAAGTCTGAGAAAGGTGCTCTACAGCCTGAGTGCTTTATTTTGGCCTCCCTGTGAGATTACCAGGATAATAAGATGGGCAGTAGTTAGTAATGAAGGATGAAAGGTAGTGCAGAACTCAATATTCTAAAGAAAGTACTAGTTAAAGTAACAGAAGCAGCTACCTTCTAGTGTCCCCTGCACAGTTTGGGAATCTGTATACATTTGAATTCAGAAGTATTTTTGGGGAAAGTTAAATTCTAACTACAGTAATAGTAGTTCTACTATAGTCTGGATTGATCATATACTATATTGAGTAGTGACTCCCTGACCTTTTAGTAATAACTTAGACTTATATACTGTCCCATAGTGCTTACAGTACTCTCTGGGCAGTTTACAATTATTATTATTATTATTTATTTAGACTTGTATGCCGCCCTTCTGCCTAAGGACTCAGACAATGTCGGCAGATTGCCCCCAACAATCTTGGCCCTCATTTTACCGACCTCAGAAGGATAAAAAACTAAGTCAACTTTGAGCCCCATAAGGATCAAACTCCAGGCTTTGGGCAGTTTGCCTACAATACTGCATTCTAACCACTGCTCCACCAGGGGTCCTTTCAATTTCAGTGAAATTGAGATAAATCCAGTGAAAAGCAACAAAAATGATCAGGAAGATTAGTAACGAAGTCATATGAGGAAAAAGAACGTAGACACATTTAGCTTTGAGTAGAGACAACTTGGTAAGGATGCAGTAGCATTCTTCAAATATCTCATGACTTCACATACTACCTTTTAACATCCTAGGGAACAAAACAAAGAATACTATATTTAATAGTTACACAAAGATACTTTCCAAATAATATCAGAAAAAACTTTCTAATAATAGGACTAGTTTAATAGTGGAACTAGCTGAGTGGGGGGAAAGGTTATTCCTGGTTCACAGATACAATTTCTAAAATGTTTATGGGGATGATTGAGTATTGCTCTGGAGTTTGCATGTAGACCTTGCTTCACATGTATTTAGCTGTTTATTTATAAATGTCAAGTTAATTATAAATGTGCAATACATTATTACCACAAAATGGTTGACCTTGTGAAAGACTGCCTATCTGAAATTTCCTACTGCTTTCAGTAAGTGGTGAGTGCAAAACAAAATGATTGACTCAGCACTGCCTCTGAAGTTTTAATAGAGTTGTACAGATAATCTTTACCTGAAATGATAAAAGAATGGAAACCAGAATAACCTTCAAACAGCATAGCAGTGGATTTATAATGAATAAATGTCTCACAAGGCAAGAGCAATTGGAATGAGTGTCAAATCACATAAAGTGTTTGCACAGCAGCATGTAGACAGAAAAATAACCATTCTACACAACAGAATATGACTTTGGTTTTAGAAATTAGAGATTTCAGAAATTGTATGAAAACAAAGAAATTGAAACCAAAGAGAGGCAGTGCAAAGATGAAAATGGTAATTTATTCAGGCAACCATCCTTCACTGAACATTGTGGAATATTATAGGAAAAGAATGGTTATTCAGAAGATTTAATTTATTTTTCCAGAAGGTGTTTAACATGTATCTTTCTGTGTCATCTCTTAAAGACTATTACAATAGTAGCTGCTAGATTTTATCAAAAGAGAACAATATAAATATATTGGCCTTAAAATTCTTCTAGATTTGAATGCTGATTTGAATTGAATTGACGCTTTAAATGAGTGTAATGATTCAAATTAGAGCAGTACAGCTCTACATAAATTGACCCTCTTTCAGGAGAAATCAACATTTTAATCTAGTAATTACCATTTTCATCTCCTCTACCCTGCATTTTAGGATACTGGTTAACTCTAAAATGATTTACAGATAGCAGAGATGGAATGTCATTATGCCTGTCAGGACGGTTTCATTGCCCTCTAATAAGATGCAGTTTATCCCTGTTGGAAGTAAAACCTGCGGAATATCAATGGAAAACTATTTTACTTTGGTTGATTTCCAATACATTAATCCTGTTCTTGAATTCAGCTAGTTTAGGGAAATTCTACTCTGCTACTCAGTGTCTTACTTATTAATAGTATTAACAACAACAAAAACTGAAACAGTTTCCCCTCTGAATAAAATATTCTCATCCACGCTGTGATGAGACTCCAGGATAGGTATGACTCCTCTCTCTGATGTCATAGAGCTGAGTCTGCTACTATATAAAAAGCCAGCCCCTAGGTGGTTCCCAGTTTTTGACTCGGCTTCTTGTCTATGAGCTAGTGTCACTGGAAGGTTTTTTTTAAAAAATTCATATTTATACTCCGCCCTTCTCTGGAGACTCAGGGCGGCTTACAATTTTTTTGGAGCACAACCCAATGCGCTCAGCAATAGCCTTCATTCCATTGTATATTGTATATGGAAGTTTAAAGAGTTTAAAGTGTTTAGAGTATTTTACAGCATCTTCAGAAGCACAAAAACAGCTTCTACACAGCTCCCGGGGCTCCGGTTGAGCTGTGCTACGAGGTTGAGCTGTGCTACGAGATTGAGCTCTCCTGCAGCGTCAAGGCTTCGGCACTGCCCATCAGAGAAAGCTGTGGCTACAGGGAGCATTCGACTGAGCCTCCCATGCATTTTCTCGGGTGTGATGAGCTGCAGCTCCACAGCCTATTTTCGGGCCACTCCACAGCTGATTTTCGGAGCTCCGTTTCACCGCTTCACAGCTGTTTCTGAATTTGACTGTTGGATCGCTCGGGGCCTGGTAAGAGCCTAAGGAGCGAGTGAAGACCAGGCCATTCCAGAGCTAACGCACATGGCAGGTGGTCATTTTGAAGGGCAGTCGGCCATTTTGTTTTGAGGAGCAGCCATTATCAGGGCCTCACAGCTATCGCAGTTCACCTGGCCCATGTAACAGGCAGCACTCGTACAGGGGAAGCTCCCAGCACCCTTTGTGTCTGTCCTGTTTCAAGGATGGAAACCGGAATGGCCCAGTCGGATCCCTCTGGTCTGGAAGAAGCTCAAAATTCTCAAGCCCCAGTGAGGAAGAGAAGAAGACAAAGAGGCCATTCAGCAAAAAGAGGCTGCAGCAAAGATCAGGGCCAAGGCCCTGGCCCCAAAAGACATCCAAACCTGAGCTCAGGGCTGAGAAGAGAAGGCATGCTGCTTTGGAAAAACAGCTTGCTAAGACACTGGAGCAGACGAGAAACTAGATCCAGCAGACTTCTTAGTCAGGAGAAGTGCAGGTTTGCCCAGAGCTTACAGCCAGGACAGGGTAGGCTGAATCTAGCTCTGCCAGCCATCTTCTAGCTTGGTCTCTAGAGAGGGTGGAGGAGGAGTTTTTACCAACACCCATTTTTGTTATCTTTTTAAAAAGAGTGTATGCCTAGTGGCACAAAGGTCAGCTCACTGCTTATCTCACAGGATCTTGTAACAAATGAAGAAAGATGAAACAAGAATTAATTACACCAATTACATTAATGATTCGGTCTTAGTGTTATTACTAAACTATCTTTCAGACTGTACTTCATCTCCTTTGATAAGTAACACTCTACTCTTACTAACAAATTAAATTGTTCATTTTAGAAGCTGAAAAGCATTTTTAATGAAATATATTAAAGTAGGAAATACAGCTGTTATGTTATTTTTCTCTTGTTTATCCATACTATGGATATTATGGATTTGTGGTGGTTGTTTTTACCCGTAAAGCATTCACTCTTTCCCCCCCTCTTTGACAGAATGATTTAGCTGACACAGAGGAGACAGTGTTAAATGCATGTTTATTTCTATTTATTGTGTTAAATGCATGGTTTATTTCTATTTATTTAAACTTTGTTCTTTCATGCAGCAAACTATTAATCTTCTAAGACAACGGTCCTTTTTCTTGTCCTAAAGTAACTGCAGTTCTTATAGATAAGCCAACAATGTACAAAAATCATTCCACCATTTTTGCTTATTTGTGGTTCTACATTCATAAACATAAGAACACGCAGTGCTTTTTACATTGAATTATTGAGGAAACTATAAATTATAAATTTATGTTTTCTTCTTTCAGCATTTTTTGTTTTTTTATATATACTGTATATGCAGGTGTTCCTTCTTTTCAGTAATACCCAAATCTTGTCTGAAATTTGTTAATATGCCTTTATTAAAGTTTAAGTGGACTGATGTTGGGGTATTTGTAATAACAAAAAAATGCATAACATTCTATCATTGTAATACATAGAATTCTAATATTCATAGAATCAGGGTAATTCGCCCCAACTCTGAAATATTTGCCATATAAGCAGGCACATTTATCGAATAAATAATTAAGGCATCATTGCTTCAACTGTCTATTTTCCCTTCAGTGATTTCATATATAACACTTCTTTTACCATTCACATTTTTCTTAAAAGTTAACAAAATATTAAGAAAATCCTAGTGATTTTACTCTTAAGAAAATCCATTCTATGTTTAAAAATTGAAAAATTCATAATAAGGGTTTATGTAATAACTTGGTAAACAGCATGCCATGTTACATTCTATTTAATATTCCTGGACAGAGCATTTCTGTCTGAAAAAATAAGGGGACCTATAGTAACAGAGGAGAGTATGTTGGAGAATATGAACAGTTTGCATGTGTGTGTGAGAGAGAATGTGAATAAGGCAGAAGCTTGTGTAAAAGGTTTGTGTCTTCATAAGTCGGTAAAATTCTTGTAAAATCAAGACCTCAAGTAACCTTGTTCAGGGGTGCTAATAATTAAGACTCAGTTTGGTTTATAATCAGAAGCTTTCATAAATAGTACATGTCTTCTTGCTCAAGATTTAAAAAGACTAGATTCCAACTGTCTTTGATTTAAGAGAAGAATTAAGGGACTTAAATATTCTCTTAAGAGAAGATTTCAAGTGCATACGCAATCATTCATATTCCAGAAAGTGTTAAAATTATAGGTTGGGTTGCTGACTTTCAGAGCCTCATAAACAATAAATATATTTACTATTTAGTAAAACTGGCATTTTAAATTGAGAAAATTTTATTATGGAAATAAATTACTAATCTAGCATCTGGGAGATCCTAGTCTAACTTCAGTTATGGAAACTCACTGCATGTGTTTAGACTAATTGCTTTCTTTCTTTTAGCCCAATCAATCTCATAGGCTGGTTGTTGTGAGGAAAACAGGGATAGTGCCATTTAAATTGCTTATCAAATGGTAGATCAGATATACAGTATATCTAGTAAATAAATGGATAAATAAATGCACCTGTGTAATTTTTACAAAAAGTTAGTTATAACTTTTAAATATTATATGCTGACTTGATGTTGAAAAAAATGTCACATAATATTGGGAGTCCTGGCTTAACAATGGTGACTGGGATTGGCAACTCAATTGCTAAGCAATGAAGTCATCAAGTAGCATGTCACATGACTGCAATTGCAGCAGTTCTGGTTGCTATGTTTAAGTGAATCCTGCAGGGTCATTAAATATGATATCACATGATTGTCCTTTGGAATCTCCAGCTGGCTTCCCCATTGACTGCTTGTCAGAAGCTGACACTCAAGATTGCAAATGGTGATCACATGATCATAGGACACTGCAACCATTGCAATTGTTAGTCAGTTGCAATTGTTAGCCAGTTCCTGAATCACAATCATGTGCCCATAAGACCCTGGCATAGTTTTGGGTTTCTTTCCCAAAAAGAAATTTAAAAATAATCTCTTCTCATTCTGTTATTTTTAATAACTAAAAATCATTCAGTAAAATTGACTGGATACAGCTCCAATTATTCACACAGTCTAATTACATTATGGATCTCACTGCATCAAGATGTAAGTGGCCAATTGAAACTCTTAAAAGAGGAAGAGATTGGTATCAGTGGCTATTAATTACTACAGATATAGATTGTGTTAGGTGTGGAATATCAGTTCTTGCCAAGAAAAATGCAATTGTTGTTGTCCTATCTTGATTGTTGGCTTCCCAAGAGGCATTTGATTAGCTCTGTGACTTTGTCTGTGCAAGTAGAGAGTGGGAATTCATTGGTGACTTATATTTTATATCACTAAACTAAGGATGTTCTATTCTGCAACACTTGAATCAAGGGAATTCATCTGTTGACACTCATTTCTTTTAAACTCACATTGAAAATGCTGGATTAGTTAGTCCATAGCTGGTCTATTTTTTTTTAATAAGAGAGCTGTGACAAGCAATACAATGATGCCTTTCTTCAAGGTTTGGTCATAATCTTGAAGAGGTGCTTACACTCAAATATATTCTCTATCTTTTCCCACTAGGGTAATAACTTTCACACAAGTGATTTTTTTTTGTTTATTTATTTTTTATTTCTTATCCGTTTTGAGAAATATTTCAAGTGAAACCAGACAAGCTATATTTCATTCCATGTACATTTAGATTTCTTTATAGAATAAAATAACACTTGATGTCCCTCCTGCATTTTCAGATACCATGCCAATATTTTACTGACATTCATTTCAGCACAATCCAGGGCATCTGCTTTTCAAGAACTATAAAAATAATCCAACTAAAGTAGCCATTCTGTTCTAATATAGCCAATTTAGTAAGAAACTAAATGTTTCTTAGTAAATTGCAATTTATTTCCTGTATTAGATTAGTAATCCTTACTGGAAAGAGAAAATATGTTTAACATTCATTTCTGGTAACCATTACCTTTTAAAAGGTTATTCTGTTAATTCTTCAAAACAAGAAACATATAAGGCTGTAAATTGTCTTGATCTGGGAAACTTTGAATATATGAATATTAAAAAATCCAGAAAAGATAACCATTGCTGGACCTGGTATCCACCTATTTTAAAATGACATATTTGCAATATAAGAAGAGCCTTGGTGGCACAGTGGTTAGAGTGCAGTACTGCGAGCTACTTCTGCTGAAGCCAGATGCCTGCAATTTGGCAAATCACATCTCACCAGGCTCAAGGTTGATTCAGCCTTCCATCCTTCTGAGGTGGATAAAATGGGGACCCAGATTGTTGGGAGTAATATGCTGACTCTGTAAACCGCTTAGAGAGGGTGTTAAAGTACTATAAAGCGGTATATAAGTCTAAGTGCTATTGCTATTTTGCCATTAGCTAATTTAATTACATATACGTACCATAATTATTACTTCAAAATACTCGCCATATATTTTCTCCCATGAGCTGTTCAGAGCATCCAGTAGTGGGAGCTGCTTCAGTCTCTGCACGTCTAGGCTGGGCTTATTTTCTGGAACGCTCCTCCTCCTCCATAGGACTCCTCCCCAGCGTTCCCCAGTTTTGGCTCAGCCTCATGCAGGATAGGCAGTGCTTTTTTGCTACTCCTTGGCCGAAACAAGAAAGTTTTCTATTTTCAGGATTGGAGACAGTTAATTCACTTTGGGCTCTCTCAGCCTCCAAATTGTTTAACAATCTACCAACCTTGCCCTTCCACCTGGCTGCCAGAGATTGCACTGTCGGGAAGCGCCTCTTGTGCCCCAAAGCTGAGGGAGGCTTCGGCATTGTTCCACGCCCCCCCCACTAGCCCTGCCATTGCGATAGTCACACTGTTTCTAAATGGCATGGCGTTTTTCTCCTTGCCTACAGCCAAGTCATATCGCAGTTTTCCCCCTTGAATGCCGCCTTGGGGTGGAGGGCTTAAGCACCTGGTTATTTTTCACCCCTCCCAGCCGTTTAGCCTAAGGGAAAGCTGTCTAGAGCTAATTTCCTTACACAGTGGGAGATTGCTGCTGGCAGCGCGCACCAAAAATAATGGCCTCACGCCATTTTGGTTATAGGCGGACTGCGTGGCCGTGCTGAGTGTGAGCCATCTATAGACTGTGTGAGGTAATTTCTTCCTAAGCAGAGGGTTTTATACAAAAACCCCAAGGAATCTTTGTGGCCTCGTTTTGTTGTTTACTTCATATTCGAGGCCATCTAGTATATTGATTGTTGGCTTAACCCTCACAGTTCTTCCTAACCAGCGGTACAACAGCGAGTGCCTAGGTCAGTGTCTGCCTGTGCAAGAAGCTGTTGTAGGCGTTCTCCCATGAGCTGTTCTGAGCATCCAGAAGTGGGAGGTGTTTTCAGTCTCTTCCTAGTTAGGCTGGGCTTAATTGTCAGGATGCTCCTCCTCCTCCACAGGACTCCTCCCTAGTGTCCCCAGTTTTTGCTCCAGCCTTCGTAGGAACAGGCAAGGTCCTACCTTGGTCAGAATAGAAGCTAAAATTGCAGATTCAGGTTGGAATTCTTCTCAGAATTTATTCCCTTGCATCGTTTGTCCTTATAACTCTTTATAGCTCCTGACGGCTCTCATAACATCGCTGGCCATCGGGGCTTCTTTAATGCTCCCGCGTAGTGATAGCGACGCTCCGGGAGCAATCAGAGCGGTAGTGCAAACCGCTAATCTTATCTAGCCGATCGCTGCAACAGACGCCGGGCAACGAGCTCTTTTCGTGCTTGGCAGGAGGCAACGGCTATTTAGCTAGCGCTGCACTACTGAACAGAGGCTGCAGACTCACAGTCAGCTCAAGGGCAGGTTAGAGCCCATTACAGCCATGCGGCAGTCAGCGCCATTTTAAGAACACCTGGCAGTTTTCTGGTCATTAACAGCAGGCCCGGGTGGTTCTTATTCCCTGTTGAGGTTTCCCTTCCTGGGGAAGTCTCCAGGTTGATTCTTATTCCCCATTAAGGTTTCCCTTCCTGGGGACCAGGGGTATAGTTTCCCTATCCCCAATGACTTTGGTGGGCGTGATTTATCTAGTTTGAGCTGATCCTTAAGCAGGTCTGACTGCCATCTAATCTGCAGTGTGCAACATGGCTGCAAGCACCATTTTGCAAGCACCTGGCGCCTGATTTCCATTCAAGGCCTGAGAGAGTTTTATTCCCCGGCTGGTTTCCCTTTCTGGGGACCAGGAGTCTAACAAGGATTCCCCTATTCCTCGGAGGAAAAAAAAATTCTTAACAATTTGAAATCATCCTCCAAACAACAACTAATTAAGGCCAAATTTATTCAGCTTAAAAGGCCCGGTCTTTCCGCATTTAAAGTAAATAAATATTAAAGACCACAAAGCAGAATTCCTTTGGGGGAAAGATTTCTCAAGAATTTGAAATAATCCTCCAAACAACAACTAACTAAGGCCAAATCCATTCATTTTAAGGGGGTCGGGTTTTTTCCACACTTGAAGGAAATAACTACTAAAAACCACAAAGTGAAAGGGGAGAATTCAATAATTCTGCTAAGGAACCCCTGCCCCTCCAGGGAGCAGGCCCTTAGGTGCATCACCTGCATCACTTTGCTGCATCTACCATACACTGTAGCCTCATTAAGTATGGCAGGTTGTCATAACTCAAGGGCAACTACTTCCAGAGCAACCTCCAAGGCCCAGGACAGGCCCTCTAGAGCAGCCAAGAAAGATGCTCATAGGCGGCATCAGGCCCTAGAAAGACAATTGAAGAAGTGTGTCAGGGCGACTGATCAAGCCCCACCTCTGCCTATTACCACTCAAGCCCCTAGTCCCCCGCCCTTTCCCCTCGATTTATCCACTCAATCCAGGCGGTCCATCAGACAGCCTCCTCCTGAATTAGAAGTGGATGTGCCAGCTACACGAAGGGCCCTGAAAGCAACATTCACTCCCACGGCGGCCGGTCTTCATCAGGAGGAGGATTAGATTTTCTTGAAGACATCCCCATCAGAATGAGGTCATGGATGGAATTCACAATTCAGAAGGGCATTGCGGAGGGGGTGCAACAAGCTGTTCGAACCAGACCCCACTCTGCAACGTTGGACTGCAGGTCCTTCTCAGAATGCTCCCTCAGTATGATGGATCAGCCTCTCCTTCAGGTATCAGCATCACCCTGAGGGGAGTTTCCTACCCTCCATGACAGGCCCCCACCGGGGTTACAAGAGATGGGGGACCAAGAGATGGGGGACCGAGAGGAGTGGATGGACCATTTAGACGGGGGATCAATACATAATTTTGAACAGAGGTTATCAGAGGCGGACCCATTGGAAAGGGGAATGTTGGATGATGAAGGCCTCATCCCTGACCAACCGGTATTTATGGGACTGTTCTGCCCCCATCTATTCAAGTCCCTGTTATTCAAGGCCAAGAATACTGCACGCCTTGACAAAGAGGCCCCTTCCCCACAACCAGCAGGGCCCCAAGACGAGTCAGGGCACTTAATATTCTCCCAACCCATCAAAGCGGCAGACATAATTCCGGTCCCTCATATGTTTGCTGACTTAGTCCAAAGACAATGGGCCTCTGCAGCCTCATATCCTGCCCCAACTGGGTATGATAAGAAATTTTATAATTTGGCACCAAACTTTTCAAATTCTCTCATCATTCCTGAGGTAGACGACCCGATAGTGGCCCTGGCATCCTCCTCTACCATTCCCACTGAGGCAGAGGAGGCTATGAAACCCGAGGAAAATAAGGCAGAACTGGCTCTTCATAGAGCACATGTATCTGATGCCTGGGCCATTACAGCAGCTACAGCTGCATTGTTTTTTACAAGGTCTTCCCTTAGATGGCTTTGCCATCTGAGGGACACCATTCCGGTTTCAAATGTATGAGTGCATCAGGACATTGCCAAGCTGATTGCAGCAGCAGAGTTCTCTGCAGATGCCACTTTCAATGCTGTAAAATTCTCTTCCAGAGCCATCGCATCACAGGTTTCAGCAAGGAGGTTATTATGGCTTAGGCATTGGCAAGCTGACACCAAACACAAGTGCAAGCTTGCATCAACCCCAATCTCAGCAGAAAAGCTGTTTGGCAGTGTCCTCGATCCACTCCTCATTGAAACCAGGAACAAGAAAAAGATACTCCCCTCTCTTTTTCGGAAATCTGACAACAAAATGTCCCAGCCATTTCGGAGAGGCTCCTTTCAGACCTTTTATCAAGGGTCCTACTACCCTCAATTTGTGAGAGCATCGGGTTACAGACAGAGGCAACAGCAAGATAGTTTTGATTTTACAGACAGGAATAGACGGGGAGGACAGGCCAAGAGACAGTCCCGGGGAGTGGGAAACAGGTCCTTTCATTACCCCAGATAGCCCCCATGAGAAAGCACCCATTGGAGGTCGACTAAAATTATTTGCCAACCAATGGGATGCCTCCACGTCTGACACTTGGGTCCGGGACACAATTAGATTTGGGTTGACTCTGGAATTCCACTCCGCCCCCCCAAAACTTTTTCAATAGATGTCCATAATCTAGGGACCTCGGGAAAAGATCCCTTATGGAAACTGCTATCACCCACCTTCTGGACATACGGTCCATACAACCGCTTCCTCTGGACCAACAAGGGCAGGGTTTTTACTCGCACCTGTTTGTGGTCCCAAAAAGTTCGGGGGGATGGAGGGCAATTTAGACTTAAAAACCTAAATCAGTTCCTAGTCTACTGCAAATTTAAAATGACCACCCTACAATCCATCTTGCTTAGCGTCAGACGTGGCGATGTTCTAACATCAATAGACCTCATGGAGGCGTACTTGCACATTCCAATTCGGCATTCCCACACTAAATTTCTCAGGTTTTGCTATAATAACATTCACTATGAGTATGTCACTCTCTCATTCGGCCTGGCTTCCACTCCTAGTATCTTTACCAAGGTTCTGGCAGCTCTGGCCGGTTTCCTCAGAAACACACCCATATGTCTGCGATGACATTTTGCTCTTGTCATCTTCCATTGACCAGGCTAACATTGATACTCAAATTACATTGAGAACTCTTCAACAGCATGGGTTCTTTATAAATTGGACAAAAAGCCACTTGTACCCCTCCACTAGATTAACTCACTTAGGGGCCATTCTAGATACCATAGAATACAAGGTTTTCCTTTCCCCAGACAGGCAGGAGAGTATCAGGAAATTGTCCCACGAGGTCAGAACCCTAAAAAGGGTACCCATAGCCCTCCTGTCCCAATTATTAGGGAAAATGATTTCCTGCATTTCCATTATCCCTTGGGCCTGTTTTCATGCCAGACCCCTGCAGTGGCTCCTGCTGCCGTATCAGTGTTCTGGAAAAGACACCTCCAGACTTCGGGTTTCAGTACCAATGAATGTTCTGAGATCCCTCCGCTGGTGGACACTACCAACAATCAACAAGGGTTGTCCCTTCAAGGAACCACACAGATCGACTGTAACCACAGACGCGAGCCTATCTGGATGGGGAGCCCACTTCCAATCCCACACGGCCCAAGGACGTTGGACCGTGCTAGAACAATCATGCAACATCAACTGGTTGAAGCTGAGAGCAGTCCACCTAGCTCTACGCAGGTTTCTTCCGCTGTTTTGGTCCAAAAACATCCTTGTCTTGACCGACAACATCACAACAAAGGCCCATATAAACAAACAAGAGGGCACTCATTCCAGACAATTGATGAGAGAATTGGAGAGATTATTTCTGTGGGCCAAACGCAACTTACTCTCACTCAAGGCGGAGCATATATCGGGGCTGTTGAACATCCACCATACCAACTCCTTCACAAGAGGAATCAGAGGATCTAATTTTCAACCAACCAGTAGTCGAGGCAGACGTGATTCCAGTTCCTCACATGTTTTCGGACCTGGTGCGGAAACAGTGGATGTCTGCAGCGGTCTATCCTGCCCCCATGGGATATGACAGGAAATATTTCAATTTAGCCCCTGATTTCTCAAATTTACTGAATACTCCTGAGGTAGACGAACCGATAGTGGGATGAGCATCCTCGTCCTCCATTCCCAGTGAAGCACTGGAGGCATTAAAGCCGGAGGAAAAGCGGGCCGAGTTGGCCCTATGCAGGGCCCATCAGTCTGATGCGTGGGCCATAAGACAGGCCACAGCTGCTTCCTTTTTTACCTGATCCTCTCTCAGATGGCTCTCTCCACCAGGACATTGCCAAACTCATAGCAGCCGCAGAATTCTCTGCTGACGCAATGTTTCATGCGATCAAGTTTTTGGCTAGGGTCATTACTTCACATGTCACAGCACGGCGCTTGCTATGGTTAAAATATTGGCAAGCAGACATCAAGCATAAATGCAAGTTGGCCTCATCTCCTATTGCGGGAGACAGACTGTTTGGCTTTGCCCTGGATCCGCTGCTAATCGAGACCAGAAGCAAAAAGAAAATTCTCTCTTCTCTTTTTTGGAAGTCAGACTCTAGAAACTCTCAGTCCTTTTGGAGTGGATCCTTTCGTCCCTTCTATCAAGGACCATATTCACCTAGATTTCAGAGGGCCCCTACCTTCAGACCAGGGCAACAGCCAGAGAGGTCTGACTTCGGGGACAGAAACAAAAGGGGTGGCCAATCCAAGAGTCCTTTTCGAGGGGCAGGGAATCGGTCATTCTGGTGTCCTAAATAACGCTATGGACTCGGCTCCCATTGGTGGTCGCCTCAAATTATTTGCGGACCAACGGGACTCTTCCACTTCCAATTCCTGGGTCAGAAACACGATCAGATTTGGCCTAGCTCTGGAGTTCCACTCCACCCCTCCAGACTTCTTTATGTCAAGCCCTATTTCCACAGATTCGGTTAAACGGAATCTTACAGAAACAGCTATCCAACATCTACTGGACATACAAGCTATTCAACCAGTAGCTACCAACCAACGAGGGCGAGGTTTATATTCTCCAGCGAGCTGCTCCGAGCATCCGGGAAGTGGGAGGTGCTCAGTCTCTCCGTTCCGATAGGCTGAGCTTCACTGAAGGACGTTCTGACTCCTGCTCCTCTCCTCCCGTACATCCCCCAGTTTAGCTCAGCCTTCAGTTCGGATAGGCAGCTCTTTTTGTGGTCGGAGCAGGAATAATATAAAGGTATTCTATTCCTTAATTGGCTTCTCTCAAATTGGTTTCCTTTCATTTTGGATTCTAAATTATCTCCCCTTGCTGTTAAATAGCTGACTACAACTCTTTGCAGCAGTCGGCAAGGGCGCGCTGCGGCGCTAGCCGCTTCGGTGGTTTCAGAGGAGAGGCTTCACTTGCAATTTCCCCTCTTCTCTCAGCCTTGAATTTCGTTTCCCCTACTTGCCGTTTTCCTTTTAAATCAACTTGTGGTGCTGCCGATAAGCCCCTTCTTTGTGGCTTTTCTCAGATTCTTTGAATCCTCCCCACTGAGAACGCTGGGGGTAGGGGCGCAGGAGTCCCAATTCCCCCGTTTCTGCCGCTCTCTTTGTAATGATGCCATTGCGGGGGCTGCAGAGCTGTGCTGGCACCAAGGAGCGATTGGCACTGTTTTTTCTCTTCTGGGGGTAGTTGCGGCTTGCAGGTGCGCACTCCCCTTCATTCCAGGGCATTTTCCCCACGAGGCTTCGTGAGGGCCCTGACTGGCCCTGTGAGTAGATTCTTCTGTGCCTTTCTCCCCAGGCTCCCTTTGTGAAGGGGCCTAGGATACAACCCTGACTTTTTCAGAGGAAGAATTGTTGTTGGTGTAAAGACCCTTTCTTAGTTGGCTCTCTCACAGGTGTTTTTGTGCCCTTTTGTCTAGTACTGGGTAAATTCTACCCTTATTTTGTCTATTAGCACAGCAATCAATATTATCCAACTAATCCCCAAGCCTGGGCCTGTGGGAGCGGTTGATAAGGGCCCAATAAGTGTTTTTTCTGCTCTATGAACTAGTTCTCAATTTGGCATACCCTTTTTTCTGGTGAGACTCTTCTTTATCTCAGCTACCAACCATTCTAAATATTAGCAATAATTGTAATATATATTGCTTATACTCACGAGTCTCTATACATCTTTCAAAAGGGGAGTGTGTTTTCCTTTGGGGTGCCTTGACCAGTTGCTGGAGTGGGACCCGGGATGTGCCAACCGTCCAGGCAGCCACCAATCTTATTACATATCTAATTATAATTCTTCCCTGTTTGGGTTTTTTCTGAGCTATCTCTTACAAAACAATGGCAAGTAGGGGTGGCGACAAGCCTCATGGCCTAGCCATACTCCTAAAGGTCCTTCTAAGGCTGCTCAAAGGGAGGCATCCCGACGCCAGAAGGCACTGGAGAAATAAATTCAGAAAAATACCAAGGGCTCTCTGGGGGCACCTCACCTTCCAGACCCTAACCCGCCCCCCCAACCCCTTCCCCTCCCCTAGCTAGGCCCCCTCAGTCATATCAAGCACACGCCCTTCAAGGAGGGTCCTGGAAGCAACCTTCACCCCTACGGCGGCTGGATTGCGCCAAGAAGAATTTCTCCCACAGGAGGTCCCTGAGACCATGAAGGCATGAATGGAAATGGCGATTTCTAGGGGAATCGCAGAGGGGTACAGCAGTCTCTAGCAGCCAGACAAGCACTTAGATCAGAAGGTGACTCGCGCTCCATGAGATCCTCGGTCAGAGCAGACTCGGTTGTTTCACAGGTATCTCAATTCAGAGATTTTCACCCTCATCTCATTCAGGGTCAGGAGGGGGGGACGAAGAGGACCCCCTTGCTCAGATTGACTTGGTCTCTGTTCAACAGAGTGAGGACCCCCTTGGGCTCCCGTCCACAGAAAGGGGGATGTCCGATGACAAGGACGCAAAACCGGACCACCCAACCTCACGGGCCTCTTCCAACCACGGTTGTTCAGGTCCCTTCTTTCCAAAGCGAAAACCACAGCCGCATTCCAACCCCCCCTCAGTCCCACATACTACAGATTCTGAGGCTGATGACGATCTGGTCTTCTCTCAGCCAGTTAACGAGGAGGAGGTTATTCCGGTCCCCAAAATGTTCTCGGACCTCCTCCATAAGCAGTGGATGTCAGCAACATTTTTCCCGGCCCCTTCAAATTTTGATAAAAGTTTTTCAATCGGGATCCAGCATTTGCTAATAATTTGGTCACCCCCGGGGTCGATGATCCAGTAGTAGCCCTGGCCTCCTCTTCCAATGTCCCCACTGAGGCGGAGGATGCCCTAAAGACTGACGATAAGAAGGCCAAGATTGCCCTCCGTAAAGCCCACCAAGCAGATGCCTGGGCTCTCAAGGCGGCCACGGCAGCATCATTCTTCACCAGGGCATCACTCAGGTGGCTCCGCCACCTGAGGGATACCATTCCAAGTTCCAATGTTAGGGCTCACCAGGACGTAGCAAAACTAATTGCAGCTACGGAATTCTCAGCCGACGCTACCTTTCACGCCGTAAAGTTCTCAGCCAGGGCTATTGCCTCACAGGTTACTGCCCGTAGATTGCTGTGGCTCAAGCATTGGCAGGCGGATAGTAAAAATAAATGGAAACTCGTTTCCTCCCAGTGTCGGCTAATAAATTGTTTGGGTCCACCCTAGATCCTCTATTAATAGAGACAAAGAGCAAACAAAAGATCCTCCCTTCCCTTCTTCCTCATTCTGACAACAGGTTCTCTCAGCCCTTTCGCAGGGTCCCCTCCCGTCCCTACTTCCAGAGTTCTTTCTCCTCCAGGACCTTCAGGGGATCGGGTTACAGGGGCAACCAACCCTCAGACAGATCGGAATTTTCAGACAGGGGTTGACGGGGGGGTCAGGGCAAGAGAGGATTCGGGACCGCCGAGTTGAGGATCTCATAGATCCTGTTAACCAAAGGGATCTAGCTCCCATAGGTGGACGCCTTCGTTTCTTTGCTGACCGCTGGGAGTTATCCACTTCTGATGTCTGGGTGTGTGACACTATTCGTTTTGGACTAGCGTTAGAGTTCCTTTCTGCCCCCCCAAGTTTCTTTATGCAATGCCCGATTTCTAGGGTCCCGGAAAAAAGGGCCCTGATGGAGTCCGCAATTATCCACTTGCTACACATCAGGGCCATTCAATCGGTTCCCAAGGACCAGCAGGGACAGGGTTTCTGTTCTTTGCTCTTTTTTGTCCCAAAAGCCTCAGGGGTCTGGAGGGCAATCTTGGACCTCAAACGGCTTAACCGATTGCTGGTCTATCGCAAATTAAAGATGAGCACCCTCCAGTCTATCCTCCTTAGCGTCAGACGAGGTGATTCCTTATCTTCCATCAATCTGACAGAGGCGTATCTGCACATACCAATTCAGTCTGCCCATTCGAAATTTCTTAGATTTTGTTATAATAATCACCATTATGAGTATGTTGCCCTTCCCTTCGGCCTTTCCTTGGCCCCGAGGACATTTATGAAGGTTCTGGCGGCTCTGGCGGCTCACCTTAGGGGAATTCCGGTTAGGCTCCAGTGTTACCTGGACGATATCCTAATCTTATCCCATTCAGCTAGACAAGCTCACATGGACACCAGCTCACGTTGCAAGTGTTACAGCAACACGGGTTTTCCATTAATTGGAAGAAGAGTCATCTCTCCCCGTCAACCCGCTTGATCCATCTGGGGGCAATAATTGATACTATTGAGGAAAATGTTTTCTTCTCCCCATATCGCTTAGGAAGCATACGGAACTTGGCCCAACGTATTAGATCTTCGTGGCAGGTTCCACTAGCTGACTTGTCAACATTGCTAGGTAAATTGATTTCTTCCATTTCCATTGTTCCTTGGGCTCGCTTCCACGTTAGGGCGCTCCAGTGGTTTCTCCTGCCATATCAAAAGTCAGGTTGCGGCGACTCAGCAGCAAGGGTCCGGGTGCCTACAAAAGTGAGACTCTCCCTACTTTGGTGGACAAATCCATCCATCAACAAAGGATCTCTTCTACGGGAGTCGGAAAGATTCATAATTACCACAGACGCCAGTTTGTTCGGATGGGGTGCACATCTTCAGTCTTGGTCATGCCAAGGTCGCTGGTCAAAGGACGAACAGCACAACAGTATAAACTGGCTGGAGCTCAGAGCGATCCATCTCGCCTTCCGCAATTTCCTTCCTCGCATTCATCAGAATCACTTCCTCGTCCTCACAGACGATGTCACGGCGAAAAGCACATGTGACCAGGCAAGGGGGTACCCACTCTATTCTCCTGATGAAGGAGGCAGAGCAGTTATGTCTTTGGGCAGAACGCCACCTACGCTCCATAAAGGCGGAACATATCTCGGGCGTGGACAACACTCATGCGGATTGGCTCAGCAGAGCAACAGCGGATCCTTCCGAGTGGTGCCTTCACCCCGACTTGTTTCACGAGCTGACGCTCAAATTCGGCTGCCCATGCGTGGACCTGTTTGCCTCCCCCCCTCAATGCGCATCTTCACAGGTTTGTGTCCAGATACCCTGCCCCAGGCGCAGAGAACGTCAATGCTGTTCGCTGCCCTTGGCCCCACGGTCTGCTGTACGCATTCCCTCCCATTCCACTGATCCCCAGAGTGATTCAGAAGCTCTTGACGGAGAAGGCCTCCCTGATACCTAGTCGCTCCCTTCTGGCCGAGGAGGCCGTGGTTTGCGGACCTCCGCAGCCTCTCCACGGAGGATCCTTGGAGGATCCCAGATCACAAAGTGCGTCTCACCCAAGGTCCGCTCCAGCACCCGGACCCCCAGTGGCTTCAATTAGCCGTTTGGAAGCTGAACGGCGACATTTAAAGGCGGAGAACCTCTTGTCAAAGGTCATCACCACCATCCCGGCGGCTTGCCGCCCGTCTACCAACAGGATATACAAGGCCTCATGGAAGTCCTTCTCTACATGGTGTCTCTCCCACGAGGCGTATCCATTTCTTCCATTGCTGGCTCAGGTGTTGGATTTTCTTCAGGCAGGCTTACACAAGGGCCTCTCGCCAAACACTCTAAAGCGCCAGGTGGCAGCCATTGCGTCTGTGGTCTTCCTTCCATTTCGCACCATCCTCGGATAAGGGCTTTTCTTCAGGGCGCGACCAATTTGTGTCACCTGTGGTCCACTGTTTTCCAACATGGGACCTTACCTTGGTTCTCGCATCTCTCGCAAAGAATCCTTTTGAGCCTCTGAGGTCCATCAGCCTCCAATTCCTAGCACACAAGTTAGTTTTTCTGGTTGCGATTACTTCGGCTCAGCGCATCTCTGAGGTTGCTGCCTTGTCGTGTCGTGGCGATCTTTGCGTTTTCCACGCTGACAGGGTAGTGTTGCGTCCTGATCCTACCTTCATCCCAAAGGTAAATTTGGCCTTCCACAGAGCGCAGGAACTGGTTCTTCCGAACTTCTGTCCGCTGCCTTCTCACGACCTGAAACACTAGTGGCATCAACTGGATGTCTGCAGGGCTTTGCGAGTCTACCTCATGAGAACAGCCCCGTTTCGGATGTCTGAGGCTCTGTCTGTTTCCTTTGGTTCCACCTCCCAGGGGCACGAAGTGTCTGCTTCTGCCATTGGCCGCTGGTTGTGGGCCACTATTGTGAAAGCATACCTTTCACAGTCCCTACCGGTGCCTTCTGGTATCACTGTCCACTCTACTCGGAGTGCGGCTACGTCCGCTGCCTGGGCCACACAGACTCATATCTCCGAGATCTGCAGAGCAGCCACATGGGCCTCGCCATCGCCATTTATTCGGCATTACAAGGTTGACATTTTGCTTTGGTGGACGCCTCCTTTGGCAGACGAGTGTTGCAATGGTCCACTCGGCTCGGGGGGCATCTTTGGCCCAGACGGAGTCCCTCCCGTAGGACAGGCCCAGCTTTGGTATATCCCACTTCCTGGATGCACGGAGCAGCTCGCTGGAGAATGGGCGTTGGTGCTTACCTGATACGCCCTTTCTCGGGGAGCTGCGATGAGCATCCAGCCCCTCCTTTTTCTTCCTTTCCATCTGGGGTGACTTCTTCCTGTTCCAACCTTGTGTCCTCATTGACCTTGAGCTAGCTTGAGGTCTCTCTATCGGCTCGTTTGGGTCGGACCTTTGTCTTCGCTAAACTGGGGGACGTACGGGAGGAGAGGAGGAGGAGTCAGAACGTCCTTCAGTGAAGCTCAGCCTATCGGAACAGAGAGACTGAGCACCTCCCACTTTCTGTTTGCTCGTCGCAGCTCCCCGAGAAAGGGCGTATCAGGTAAGCACCAATGCCCATTCTCATCTTTTTGTTGTCCCAAAGAGTTCGGGGGGGTGGAGAGCAATTTTAGATCTAAAACATCTTAACTGTTACTTGGAATACCGCAAGTTTAAAATGCACACCCTACAATCTATCTGGCATCAGAAAGGGTGACGTCCTTAGATAGATCTGACAGAGGCGTGTTTACCTATTTCTGTTCGGCCTTCCCACTGTAAATTTTTGTGTTTCTGCTATAATAATCACCACTTTGAATATGTTGCCCTTCCTTTTGGATTAGCTTCTGCCCCCAGGACCTTTACAAGGGTCCTCACAGCTCTGGCTGCTCATCTCAGAGGTATCCCTGTACGTCTCCAGTGTTACCTCAATGACATATTAATTCTGTCATCTTCCACTTATCAAGCAGCTAGAGACACTCAGACCCCCTTACTTTCACTACAACAACACGGGTTTTCAATTAATTGGAAAAAGAGTCATTTAACACCTTTGACTTGATTGATCCACCTGGGGGCAATCATAGATACGGTGGAAGGCAAAGTTTTCCTGTTGCCTAACAGACAAACCAGTATGCAAAAATTAGTCAAGGAGATCAGAGCTCGCAAGAGGGTGCCCCTAGCCGAACTATCAAAATTGTTAGGCAAAATGATCTCATGTATATTTATTATTCCCTGGGCCAGACTCCATACTAGATCCCTCCAGTGGTTCCTCCTTCCATACCAGCAATCTGGCCGAAGCAACTCCATATACAAGGTCAAGGTACCATCAAAGGTCTTCATCTCCCTCCACTGGTGGGCCAGACCAGTCATCAACAGAGGTTGCCTTTTCAAAGAGCCCCACAGACTTACCATCATGACAGATGCCAGCCTGTTTGGATGGGGAGCTCACTTTCAGTCGCTCACAGCCCAAGGCCGCTGGTCCTCCATAGAACAGTCGTGCAGCATCAACTGGCTGGAGCTTCGAGCAGTTCACCTGGCTCTTCGCAGCTTTCACCACAAGTACACAATCAACACATACTAATCTTAACTGACAACGTAACAGCAAAAGCTGACATAAGGCGGGAAACAGACCGTTTGTGTCGTTGGGTGGAGAACAACCTGCTCTCTATCAGCAGAGCACATATCGGGTCTGTCGAATACCCATGCAGACTGGCTAAGCAGGGCTACGATTGACCAATTGGAGTGGCGCCTACATCCGACCCTGTTTCAAGAGGTGGCCCAGAGATTCGGACAGCTAGTTTGTTAGATTTGTTTGCTTCCCCCCCAACTCCCAGCTCCCGAGACTCACAAGGAGCGGAGAACTTCAACGCGCTCCCCTGCCGCTGGCCCCAGGGCCTCCTGTATGCTTTCCCACCACTTCCAGTGATCCCCAAGTTCATCCAGAAACTGCTGGAGGAGAGGGCGGAGCTGTTGCTTGTAGCTCCATACTGGCCCAGACGGCCGTGGTTTGCAGATCTTCATAGTCTGTCTTCATCAGAACCATGGAGGATCCCGCCGGACAGGGTGTCATTAACCCAGGGACCCCTTCAACATCCGGACCCTCAATGGTTGCACCTAGCTGTCTGGAAGTTGACCGGCAATGTTTGAAGGGCAAGCAGTTGTCTGCTAATGTTATAGCCACCATCCAAGCTGCCAGGCGCCCCTCAACAACTCACATTTACGATGCCACATGGTCCAGTTTCTGCAAGTGGTGTACGAAGTCACAGGTCAATCCCACCTCTCTGTCAGTGGCTCACATCCTTGAGTTCTTACGAGTAGGTCTTGATAAGGGTTTATCTCCCAATACGTTGAAAAGGCAGGTGGTGGCCTTGGCATCAGTGGTCTCTTGTGAGGGTATCCCATCTCTCTCCCATCATTCACGCATACGGAGTTTTCTTCGGGGAGCCACAAACTTACATCCACCAGTGGTTCACCGTTACCCAACCTGGGACCTTAACAAGGTCCTTGTGGCCCTTACTAAGTGTCCCTTTGAACCCTACAAATTCTGACATACAAAGTTGTTTTTCTTGTGGCAATAACTTCCACTCGTCATATTTCGGAACTGGCAGCCCTGTCGATCAGGCATGATCTTTGTGTCTTCCACTATGACAGAGTGGTCCTTCATCCGGACCCTATGTTTATACCCAAAATTAATTCGGCATTTCACAGGGCTAAAGAACTGATACGCCCTAATTTTTGTTCGAGACCAAATCACGAATGGCATCGGCTTGATGTGAGGCGAGCATTGCGAATATATATTCACCGCACAGTGCCTTTCAGAAAAACGGAAGTATTTGTGTCATTTCAGCCGCGCACTCAAGACTGCAAGGTTTTATCTTCCACAATAGGCCGCTGGCTACGGGCTGCAATAGCAAAAACGTGTCAGACTCAATCCTTACAGGTGCCAAGGGGCATAACGGCTCATTCAACCAGGAGCGCCGCAACATTGGCAGCGTGGGCTATGCAGGTGCCAATAACTGAAATTTGTCGAGCAGCAACCTGGGCCTCTCCGTCGCCCTTTATTAGGCACTATAAAATTGATGTGTTTGCATCTGCTGAGGCTGCCTTTGGCAGAAGAGTTTTACAACATGTCCACAGGGACCAGGAGAGGATTCCATACCAGATGGAGTCCCTCCCGTAGGACAGGCCAAACTTTGGTATGTCCCACTATTGGATGCTCTGAACAGCTCATGGGAGAAAGGGTGTTGGTACTTACCTGATACTCCCGTTCTCTTTGAGCTGTGAAGAGCATCCAGACCCACCCACTTTCCATCTGGTGGGGTCCTGTTCCAGCCAATGAATTGTTAGGGCATAAGGGGTGAGGGGGTTTATTCTCTCGTCTTCGCCAAAACTGGGGAACGCTGGGGAGGAGTCCTGTGGAAGAGGAGGAGCGTTCAAGAAAATAAGCCCAGCCTAGATGCGCAGAGACTGAAGCACCTCCCACTACTGGATGCCCTTCACAGCTTAAAGAGAACGGGCGTATCAGGTAAGTACCAACGCCCTTTTTATGCATTCCTAATAGATTATACATTTAGACATTAATTTCATTGTTGTCTAATACTACATTTACTAGAAGTTATGCAAGCTGTACTTTAGGGGAAAAAATGAATTAAACAGCCAAACTTTCTGTTGTTTTGGCACAGTGCAATTTATTCTGGCCTTCCTTAGCTTATCAAATCAAATGTTGATTAGGAGTTTTGATCAGTAACTCAATACATTTGGCGGATACCAAGTTGAAATAATCTCTGCTATTGGCATTCCCGTGTTGGTAATATTGTGTCTTGTGCCCCAGTGTTTTAATACAGCATTTCTAATTCTCATGCTTCCCATCATATTTTTAGGTAATGCTGCTACCAACCTTTCTTAGTTTTGAATAAAGTAGTTCCCAAATGTATAAATTAATTAATTAGGGAATGCTAATTGTTAATGAAATCTTCTAATTTTCATTGGAGAGATTCTTAGTTGTTGTTACTTCATTTTAGTTTTTACCAAAGCTGTCATACATTTCATTGAAAATTATGTCTCAGTAAAATTGAATAACCAGACCTGAAGTTGGCTTATTACTGGCCTAAAATGTGATCTAGGGAAGAGCATAAATGAAATCCTATGTTTAAAACTCTAAATGGTAATGTGTCCCTTGCTTATCTCAAAAATTGAGATCCAAAATCCACAAAGCCTGGAAAATATAGATATTTAAGCAGAACTAGAGATGTAGCTTGTGATGGTAGAGTAATAAGGACTAAATCAGAAGATAAACTTTCTCCAAATGATTGACAAGCTGGAACTTTGGTAAATTTCCAGAGCTCTGGTTTTATAAGCCTTAGTTAACAGTAGCCAGTGATTGAATAACTTGGACCTGCCATTCTAATCTTACTTGCTTTCTTTGAAATATTGAGACCATCTTTTTACCCTTGGACTAATTTCCAGTTTTTAACTCTTGCATAAATGTCGATTTAGCTTCAGATTCTGATTTCCTTGTGTTTTGCTCCTGATTTTGATAGAAGATAATTCTGCCTTGGTATAGTGAGACTTATACCATACATACATACATACATACATACATACATACATACATGATGACACATGAGGAAAATACTTGGCAATATCTATGTTCAAATCAATTAGCCTTTTTCATATTTAAAATAAGAATAAATAGTAAAAATCAGACAGCAACTCAACATTAACAATTCTTTGAACCTTTCATTTGTCTTGCCTTTCCTATAGTACATATGAGTACTGCAAACACTTTGATCAGTTTCCGCAAGAGTATTATTTTTTTAAAGATTGGTTTTTTTCATTCAACAAGACTACTGGAGAATGAAATTCCAGACTCGATATACTTGCTCTCTGTATTTATATAAGTGTATTAGAAATAATCTAAAATCCATATTGAGAACACTTTTTATTAGGCCAACAGTTTATAAACTTTGTAACCCTTGTGCAGAGCTACACCTGAATGCCAGCTTCATCCTCTTCTCCTTTTCCTTTGGATTTGTAGCCATTTTACCTAACAAAGTATTTTTGGAACTTGAAAATATCAATCAGCCCAAAATTGTTGAGAAACTTGCGGTGCACAGATCATCCTTGATTCACCCGAAATGACCCAACCCCAATTTAGGCAAGACTAATACCATACATAATGAGCACGAGAGGAAAGAGATCAAGAACAATTGTTCCAGCTCTGCACAGCTTTTGCCCTCCATGTATTAACATCTGCAGCAGGGGGCTTTCGTGTCAGCATAGATTCTCAGCATGATTTAGAACAAAGCAGAGAAGGAAAGAGAAACTTTCAGGCAAAATGACTGTGGTTAATTTTGATATTCCTGGGCAGCCTGGCTTTTATTCAAATGGATAGAACAATAGGCTTGCCAATACTCCAACTACTAGGGAGAGGACTATAAGAATAAATATTCTTCATTGTTTTTTGTAGGTAGGATCTGAAAAAAATGGGTAAATTCCCTTTTAAATTGCTTTGAACATTTGCTGGACTTTAGTTAAAAGTCATTAAGGATACTTTCTTTTCAAGCTCATGTATGTAAGTGCTGTCAAGGAAATTAAACATTTAGACTGAAAATTTAATCTGGAATCATAAATGCTGTGAGCATTTGAATAATTTTAAAAGATAGGAGTTTTTTTTAAACAAAAGAATTACCTGCCTTGACTTTTAAAACATTTTTATATTACTTTTATATCCTAAAAATTTAAAGTAATTTATAAAAAGCAAAGATAAAAAACCAGACTTTTTTATCTGCCTCAATTTGCATGAGTGAGAGAGAGAGGAAGTTATTACCATACAGTTGTCATATACATTGCTGTAAGTATATTATGCCCCTTTTAAATATATTCTAAATATATGAGTCCTGCTGGAAGTTAGAAGGGACCCAGTTCTACCTGGGTCATTGTCTCCAGTCAGGTTTGACTGGTGTTCTAGCTTCACAGCAATTTTGTATTTTGGATGAAAGATGATAAGCGATGGTGACTGGATCCCTATGGAATGAGAAAACACAGGGAGTGTCAAGTGCAGGAAATCAGGAGTCCAGGCAGTTCAAATGAATATAAGTTTATTGTATGCTAATGCTCTCTACAAGAATCTGAACTACTATTGATCAAAGCAAATTGGTAGACAAAAGTCAGTGGAATTCAAGGTGGCTGGACTTGTGGGTACAAAGGGACTTGAGACTGATGGTGCATTTGATCTCTCCCTCAGGCTCAGCCTGGTCATCTCCTACAGGGGTGTTATTACATGAGCACAGGGAGAGTGGGCATTGGCTAGTATGGAAGCACTTACTGATTTACTGGATTCATAGATTGGTAGTGATCAAGGGTAAGGGTGTGAAATAGGTTGATAATAAGATTTCACTCTTTTAGAACCTAAGGCCATAGATGAGCAAGCAAAGACAACAGCAACATGATCCTATCTGAGATTTGCCTTATGTAGTGTCTTCATTTTAGTATTCAATCTGTTGCTCAATCATTTTCATTCCTGTTCTTCCTAACCTTGTTGCTAGGCTGTTTTGTATTCTGTCAACTGAAGGATTTCAGTCACCATATCCTGAGGGAGGAGTGCAATTTGGTAATGCTGACAAATTCTGGGCTTCACTGGCAAGCATGAGCTTTCCTCACAAATTCTATTCCAGTTCACAGAGGCAGCTATATATTACATCTCATTTTTACTAGGGACATTTTTACAAAGGATATTAGTAATAGATGGATTTCTAAATGGCTGGATCTCCTCCTGGCCCAGATGAACCTTATCACTAACTATGGTTTCTGCAGACCCTAAAGTATCTATTTGATCTGGGTGGGTGTTCAGGGATTTTCCCTACAGTCTGGCAAGCAATTCTGCTGAGATCCAGGTCAAAGTTACAAATTCATGGGTGGCGAGAGCACTGGAGCTTATTCTGTTTAGTAGCCTCTCAGTTTGACAATCCTAGGGAGCTTCTTACTTCAGTGAGGAATTCTGCAGATGGAAGTTAAGAGATGCCTGGAGAACAATTGTAGTGAACATGACCAAACACAGATAGGAGCTTCTGTTTGAGCCCACTTGCCAATTAGGGTATCAAGACATCAGTACATATCTTTCTTTATTAAATTGGATGGGCCATTGCTCAGTGGCACTGTTTATGTTGACCTGTTTCCTATTGAGGAAGACTATTCTTGAAGAGTTCTTCATGCAACCCTTTATCACTAAAATTGTAATACTCTATGTGTTCTGAATCTTTAGATAAATAAGGACAACAGTGGCACTGGAGAATTTCTGTATGACCCTCTGTTGTGAACCATCTGGCAGGCAACAGAACATGGCAGATGGGATTCATTTAACTTTATAGGTTACCAAGTATGTAGGTCTTGCTTAGTACAAAATAAATCCTCATGTGGATTCACTCCAGTGCTGAATTGTTGGCCAAAAGTCAACTAAAAATCAAGCATATTCTGTAGGCTTATAATTTATTCAGGTCACATACTGACACTGCTTCACCTGATCATGCTATTCCTTGCTACAATATGCCCAAAGTGCTTTTAATAATCCCCATTAGGGAGCTCATTCTCCTACAACTCTATATTGTTGTTTGTCACATCCTTCCTTAGAAAGTAAAATGAATTAAAGTGAAAATAGGATGTTGAAACTTTTTCCTAGGCTTTTGGATGTGGTTCACTTTATTACTGGAACTTTTGGAATGGAAAGTTTCAAATATATTTGTCTGTTGCTGGATATGTAGAAAAGAAACCTTGTGTAAGAATTTAAGGTTATGTTTATTTACATAAGAGGCAACATGATAAAAAGCTATAAGGAAACTGATTAACCTATCATCTGCCTTAACTTGTTCTTATCTAGAAATACAGTAAAAGAAAACAAGGGAAGATCTAATGTAGTCCCACTACTTCCTGCTTTATCATGTCAGTACAACTTACGAACAATTCCTCTCTTGATGAACACGGATTGCAAGTCATAGCTTCATTCTAGGTATAAAATGATATTTAATTATGTTAAAATTGTTGTTCAGCTTTACAAGTTTAGTATAAAGAGTTAAGCATAATGCACAGAAGCTAATAGAAAACATTAATTTATCAGTTAGTTAAAGTTTACCATCATTTCCTGATGCAATTTTAACAATTTTTTAAAAGCAACAAAGCTGCTATTAAACGTTGAAAAGTTGAACTGATACGGAGAAAAGCACAAGCTAAAGGAAAGTATAAACAATTTTACCTTAAATAGTTTCTTCAAGCCATAATGCCATAATGTCTAAAACAATTTTAATTTTTTATGATATGCAACCAAACAATGTGTTTTGTCAGAGTCACTTTCTAAATAATTTTTGCAAATTCAAATGCACAATTATATATTAGAACATATAAAAAACAAATGTGGGAAAATGTGCTAAGCTCATCTATTTTGAAAATACAATCCACAAACTGACTGGAGCGTGACATTTAAACCTGAGTAGTAAAGGTAGGAATTTGGGCATATATATGTTCTCCTTACAACCCTGTCATTAACACTCACTGACACAAATGAACTAGGTGAATTATTACAGCAGCACCAAAAGCTTAACTCATATCTAAATCAACAAACTGAAAATAAGTTGTATCCTGATAGGCACACATTTCTGAACTAATTATCCTAGAAGACAGCAGTCCATGATTCAGGTTCTAGAACCAGGTCCTCCTTTACATTGAATGTCTGCTAGTCATGAAATGAGAGATATGGTCATTGTGAATTAATCTAATGCTAATTTCAAGAGCAGAGAACTATTTTAAAGCATTTTTTTCTATGGGCTAAGTTGAGTTGGGTAAGTAGAGTAAGTAGAAAAAGTAGGCTGGTCTCAATTGAGCTTCAGAATTCTTTAGTTACATTATGTGTTCAGAGCTGTCTAGTCCTTCAATTCCAGCTAAGCTCAATTAATTTGATGCCAAGAATCCACTCAAACCTTGACATTTCAAATCAGGGTGCTAATATTATAAATCTTTGATGCTATAAATATCTTGTAAATTGGTTGCCTTAAGGCTCATTTCTTTCATGATAGATTTCTAATAAGTTTGACCATAATTTGGAGAGAGAGAGGGAGGAAGTGGGGAGAGAGAGGGAGAGAGGTCTCTTCATTGAAGGTTCCAGTGTGGTTGGTAGACAGAAATGTTTTTGTGGGTTGACATAAGAAAACATTTTCTTCTTATGTCAATTAAAAATACACCTTTTAATTAAAAATAGTTTTCCCCACGTTAAAACTGAGTAAGAATTTCTTTATGCATTTATTTCTGAAATACTTTAAGTTGCATTATAAATTTATCACTCCATACAGAAATGTCATGTTATAGTCAGGATGACAAAATATGATTTACTCAGGAAGCATATTGGTGTGTCTGTTCATTTTCTGTGTGTGCACGCGCACGATACTTCTGTTGACTTTAGTCCCTTGTGAATTAAACTATTTAAAAGACGAAATGGAAAAAACCTTCCTAATCTGTCTTTTGAATGAGCCGTGAAATAGGATCTATGAACTGCTTGATGTGTGAAGAGGATAGCATGGCTGACTTCCAAGTTCTTTCTGTGAGATTTTAGGAGATTTATTCTCAGCTGAAAAGCTAAGGAGGAAATGGTCATTATTTTTTATTAAATCATATTGTGCCTACAAAGATATTGCACATGTTTGGAAACTGAAAGTTATTTTGAAATTTTATGCAAAACATTGTAAGTTTGCAAATGCACTATGTAAATAGTTTATATATTTAATTATAAATTACCTTTATCAGATAGAAAAAATTGCAGCTTAGTTCAGTGAGTATAGTTCTAGAAATTGGTTGCCTATTGCTTTTTTTTTCCTGCAACAAATGGTATCTCAGTCCTAATGTGCAGATTTACGGATTCTGTATTTAGTTTTATTAAAACAAGGAAGTTTACAGTTAGTTTATGTGTTTTTCCCTGACTGAAAAATTTAATCTGGTCTGCCAGTGATGATCAACAAGTCAACATATGTTCATAAAGAAACAAAGTTCCTTCAGTTGACTTTATGCTAAATTATGTAAGCCTTTTTAGGTAAGAACCAATAATTGAATTGTGTGGAAACAAAATAGAAGATTGTCACTACTTGAAAACTTACTATACTTGCCACTTAAAGACACAAGAGATAAAAAGAAAGAGGAAAACAAAGGCTACAATTCATAAGTTTTATAATATTTTAATGCCCCGTTAAACAAGTGTCTTTCCTAAATAAGAAGCTCCTCAAACACTGGTCCAGATTGCAAAAATTATGTAGTGGATGTTGTAAAGGCTTTTTGAAATTGTACATAATAATACCTATGGATACCATATATAGTCTGCAAAGGTTAAAATTTCTGACTAACTTTTTGTTGCTAACTAGTGATCATCTAGATATCTGCAGCCTAGGTATGCTAATTCTTTTCAAACTGCTTTGGTAACTATTGCCTCAAAGTTGAAAACATTTCTCATAATAATAGTAATAAATTTATTGGTAATGAGCAACAACCAATAGAACTAATAGGGACTATTGATGTTAATGAACAACAGCAAAGAGAACAAGCTGAAGTTGCTAAAGCATTATCAGTTAATCAAGAACTAGTTGGGAAAATCAAGGACTGAATGAGAGCTGAAATAACACGTTTGCCAACACTGAAACAAATTAACAAGAAAACTGGCTAAAACAGTGAACAATATTAATGAAGCTGTTAAACTGATTCCAACTGAAATATTGGCCCAAATGAGCTAGTTGATATATGCTGCCGCTTGTGTAACCACGGCATAATTGGGGCTTAAAATACAAGGGAGCAATTAGAATTGAAGTTAAGGAAAATATGCATAGATTTGAGCAATTTGAAGAAAAATAAGAAAATCAAGACTAATCTGTATGGGAAGTACAATCTAGAGAATAAAAGAATTGCAGAGGCAGTAAAATAATTGAAACAAAAGGTCATGGCTGTTGCAAGAGAAGATCAAGCAATATGATAATCAAATAATTCAATTCCAGCAAAATTTGTACAAAACCCTTGAAAGTAGGATTACAAATAATGAAAATGCTATCAAAAAAAGACACCCTAAACGTTTGTGGGAAAACAATAGGAGACAAAATATGAATGGATTTTTAAGCAAGTTGAAAATGCAGTGACAGTACTCAAATGAGCTATGTTGGCACAGTGGTTAGAATGCAGTATTGCAGACTAACTCAGCCTACAGACAGGAGTTCAATCCTGACCAGCTCAAGGTAGACTCAGCCTTCCATCTTTTGAAGTCAGTAAAATAAAGACAGATTGTCGGAGGGCAATATGCTGACATTTGTAAACTACTCAGAGAATGCTGTAAAGTACTATGGAGTGGTGTATAAGTCTATGTGTTATTGCTGTTGCTATATGGAAGATCTTAGGATAATTAAGGAAATAATATGAAAGCAATCAGATTAGATCAAAAACTGGACTGCTCCTGAACCAGACAAGCTCCATGGATTCAGGTTGAAGTCATTGACAAATTTACACTTGAGGTTGGCAGACCAGATGAATAGAGTTTTGGAAGCACCAGTAAATGAAAAATGGCTAACAATTGGAAGAACATTCCTAATTCAAAGGGTAAAAAGAGAAATGACTCTGGAAACTAAAATCTGTTTTCCAACAACATACAACTACTTATGGGCATAATTATAAATAAAATATACAGCTATTTGAAAATAAATGATTTACTCCCTGTAGAACAAAAGAGTGCTGCAAAAATTTGAAAGGAAAGAAAGACTAGTTATTGACTGACCAATTGGTTTCAAAAAAAGGAAGAACAATTTTTTATGGCTAGAATCAATCTTAAGGCATTTGAATCTGTTTCACACAGCTGGATTGAGAAATGTTTTGAATATACGGAATCAGCAGAAATATTTGGCAATTTATGATCAATGAAGTTTTGGTGAAAAAAGTTGATGGCTATTAGGAAACAGATAGGAAAAGTCAAAATCAAATGTGGAATGTTCCTAAGCAGCTCATTATCACTTTTATTCTGGCCACTGATAATAGTATTGAACCAGTTAAACTCTGGATATGAATTAGCCAAAAAGAAGTAAAATTTTGTATTTACTCTACATGAATGGTTTTAAAATTATTTGGAAAAACAAAGTGTCAGGATTCCGGCATTAGTCTGAACTAGATTCCTTATTAAGAAACACAAAAAAATTCAATAAAGGCATTGGAATACTTTTACTAAATGTATCAAGCAATTTCACAACATTTTGAAATGAAAACTAAACGTTGGAAAAATCATTAAAGCAATTAACACCTGGGGAGTACCTGACATTGCTTGTGGGAAGCTGAATGGGAAGGCCACAAATAGCAATTGCATGACCCCAGGACATTGTAGCTATCATAAATATATGCTAGTTGCCAAGCACCTGAGTTTTGATCATGTGGTTGTGGGGATGCTGCCGTGGTCATAAGTGCAAAGATTGGTTCTAAGTCACTTTTTCCAGTGCCATTGTAACTTTGAATGGTCGCTACACAAACAGTTATAATTCAAGGACTACCAGTACAAAGGAATGCTATCACATTTTTGCCAATATACAAGGTTAATTGCAATCTTGTTTTACTCCAGCCAGCCTAACTAATTGGAAATCTGTTCATTTTAATTTAAAATCAAGGTTCAGTAGCAGTAGCATTTTCAGGCTGCAAAGCTAAGTACATTTATTTGGAAGGTAGTATTACTGAATATAGTGGGACTTACGTCTGTGTATAAAGTCAGTAATACACTGTCCAAAAAAATGTACAACTAACGAAATAAGATAAATTATAACCCCATCCTTTTACTGTATCTTATGTATTATGATAGGACATAGGAGAAAATTAAATATCAGGTCACATTCCAACTTGGTGTATGACTGATAGCAGGGCCAAAATGAAAAATGTTTATAAATCAAATTTTGCTTAAAATCATTTTGAGGGTATCATGATTTCAGCAACTACTTACTACTTACTATTTCATATATTATTTCTTTTGCTTTGGTGTTTTATGTCTTTTTTTTGAAAAATTACAAAACATTATTCGAGACTGACATAATATTATTTTACAATGTGCAAAAATCAATTAATGCCACTGACTGTAACTGGTGTTTCATGTGTGATGAATAGGAAATATAGATAGAGTTTAGATTTATACTGCTGTCCTAATGACTTTTAAATATTTTAGGATGAATTAGTTAACAGAACCAATTCTTCATTACTTCACCAGAATTTCTGTGTCAGATTAAGTTGAAATCCATCATAGGTAAATGTTTTAACCAGTTTAATTCTGAATGTTTCAAAAAGTTTTGATTTTTAGAACTATATAAGATTATTTCTAGCATATTAAAATATTATTTTTGCATATAGTGACATTGTGTGCTTCCTTGTTTGAATCTATGAAAAATGTCATTTGCTGTTTAACAAACATTGATTTTGATGGATATGCCTTTCCTACTACCGGTATTAGTACATTAAAATATTAAAAGCTGCATAATAATTTAATACATCCATTCTTCATTATAAAAGTGACTCCTATTTAAAAATGGCAATTTTAACATGCTACAATTAGAGAAGAATTGGTTGTGTAGCAGTTTATATTCTGTACTATCAGTGTAGGCATTGTAATAAATAATGGTTTCCTGCCATTACCTAGCCTAGTAAGATAAGTTCCAAATATATTTAAATGATTATTTCTGAATATAATGAAACAGAAATAAAATCTTACCTTCTACCATAATGTTGTATGCAAGAGATTTAAGAATTCTAGTACAACAGATTTTAGGCTTTGTAGGATATAGAGAATAAGATTTCCATAGACAGAATAGCAAAATAATAAAAATAATTTCCAAAAGTCTTGTTTTATCCATTCAGAAACATTACAATGGGCACAGGTAACATATCTAAGATAGCATTCATTACCAATCATATTTTCCAATCACATTTTTTCAAATCACATTTTAAAAAAATAAAAAGCTATAGCTCCATAATGAATCCCTATGTTTTGACTATAGAAATTACTGGATTCAATTCCTGGCATTTCTATGTAGAGTTGAAAAACATCTTCCTGAAATCCTGAAAAGTTGCTACTATTCAATGTGGACAGTCCTGAGCTAGCTGGATTTAAGTATTAAGTAGTTTTCTATTATCCCTCTGACTGTAGTTTCTATTAATCAACCCTATTATCAGACATCCTAATAAGAGATGTTTCAGTTACTTTAAAATAATTCCAAATTATATTCCTGCTTAGCTTCAATAATTGGAACAACTATTTACTCTTGGCTGTTACCTAGTGCAACCCCAATATGATAACCTAATATGTGAGCCATTTATTGCTCCATCAGCAGATGTTTGGGTTACTCATATGGTTGATATGCAATTTGTATTCTGTGAAAATTCCAACTTTATTTCTGATATATTTGAATGCAGGTATATTTTCAACTTGTCCAGTGTTTTCTGCTCCCTTTTGGTAGGTTCCAAAAGACTTATAAAGCAATAAAAACATAAAACAATTTCCCAATATCAGTGTCACTCCTTAGATGAATTTAAACTAAGAGTCTATATAATACATCAATAGAAGTGGTGTGGTTGCCTAGCATTTTTCTAATATATATTTTAAAGGTGGCCGGTGTAATAGAACGCCATAATAGCTATCCTAGTTTGATAGGCCTGTAGGGTATTATAAATAGTAGGTTTAACAGCTGTTATAACAGATGTAAAGCTTGCCACTAATTTTAAGGGTTAACTAAAAAATATTACCTTTCACATGATTAAATATGTAAGCCTTATACCTCTTGGAAAGCAAAGTATCTCCAGGGTATTTCTATTGAATTAACTTTTCTATTTCTGCTACAGGTAGTCCTTGACTTACAACAGTTCATTTAGTGACCATTCAAAGTTACAATGGCACTGAAAAAAGTGACTGTTTTTACATACTTATGACCGTTGCAGCATCCCCATGGTCACGTGATCAAAATTCGGATGCTAGGCAACTGGTTCATATTTGTGATGGTTGTAGTGTTCCAAAGTCATGTGATCACCTTTAGCAATCTTTTGACAAGGAAATCAATTGGGGAAATCAGGTTCACTTAACAACCAGATTACTAACTTAACCACTGCAATGATTCACTTAACAAATGCAGCAAGAAAAGTCATAAAATGTGGCAAAACTCACTTAACAAATGTCTCACTTAACAACAGAAATTTTGGGCTCAATTGTGGTCATAAGTCAAATATTTTCTTTTCCCATGATCAAATGAACACCAGAGTATCTTCTCCTTTTATCTTCAAATCCTTTCCTTTTTTGGCTATTTCTTAGATCTTTTATCAAGCACATATGCTTTGTATTTTCAATTAATCTATATAGAAATGCAGTTAATTCTTAGTACTTAACAGTGTTAGGTAGGAGAGAAAACAAGATGGACTTTCTTCCTTAAAAGTACCAGTTTTCCTGAAAAAGTAAAAGTGTGGAGCAACTACCCCACACTTAGAAGCATCTTTGCAAAAGAAGAAAAAGTCAAGAGAAATAGTTGAGAGCAAGGATGCCAAGTATCTTCTGTCAGTGCTTCATATCATTTGTAGCATTATGAACAGCAAGCCATCACATGATTATGAAAGCACCCATCACATGTATTCCAGGTTCCAAGGGTGCTCACTATTCCAAATTGGATGGGACTTATTTATTTAATGTGATAGGCAAGAGCTATCTAGAATGAAACAGCTCTTTCTGAGTGCCAGTTGATGAAATTGGGACTAAAGCTTGCAAATTGCTTTGCCCACTTCTAACTCTTCATTTTCCCCAAATTTTTGGTGATTGATATTTGGTTGTATTGATCAGGAGTGGGATTCAGTTTTTTTAACAACCGGTTCTGTGTGCATGGCTTAGTTGGTGGATGTGGATTGGTGGTCATGTGAATGGGTGGGTGTGGCCAACTCAACATCTCTCATGTCAAGGGGTACTTCTCCTCGCCTGGCCTCGCATGACAGTGGAGATTGTTATGATATGTACAGAATAACCCTTGAGTAACAAGGATATGCACATGGAAACATTTATGAGAGTAGTTATGAATAATTATTCAGCCACACACAGATACACTAAATTGAGTTAAAGTTTACTCTAAGAAATAGCACAGTCCAATAAACGGTCCAGGTCATATATGTTTAACAGTCCAAATAATATCCAATTACAAAGTCTTCTTACCGGTTGCAAGTCATTTACAGTAAACAAAGATATCAAAGTATAAGCAAAGCATAAATACAACAGATAACCTTAGATAGCAACAGAATGTCAGAGAGAGCACCCTATGATCTCTACCTCCCTCTTATGGTAATTTGCAATATAATCAACCAATCGGAATATAGTATAAATCAAAATCATACAGTGATTTTGTCTTAAAGCTACAAAATACATTGTTGGTTTATATATTGCCAACCCAACTAATTGGTGTACAGATTCCTAACAGAGATGCTGCAACGGTCATAAGTGTGAAAAATGGTCATGAGTCACTTTTTTCAGTGCCGTTGTAACTTTGAATGGTCACTAAATGAACTGTTGTAACTCAAGGATTACCTGTACAAAAATACAAAAATCTTCTTTGCTTGCAAAAAGCTGCCCTAAATACCAATCATTAGATTAAAAATACCTGCAAGCCAGAGTTACAAATCAGGCAGGGTGCCAGAGCATCTTGAGGAATGAAAATAATTAAAATGCAGTGATAACTATCAAGCAGCCATCTCTTGCTCATAAAGTGAAACCCTTTAGCAGAGAGGTCATTTAAGCTCTCCAGAAAAAGCACACACAGGAAAAGCAATCCTTAGATCCATTTGCACCACTTAAAGATACCAGCTGGTCTCACTCACCTCACAAGATATCCTAAGGAAATCATCCAGATTTAAGGAAAGGTCACCCCAGAAAGGCAGTAAAAAAAATCAGTGCCAAGCTTGCATCCTGCCTCTTGGAAGTACACCCCAAAAGGACAATGTCAGATACCAGTAAAGCAGTGAAGGAAGACCCCTCCTCCCCAGATAGAAAAAGAAACCATGAGGCAGGAAAAAATTCAAACACAATACAAATAATTACATCACAACAGTAGCTGTTGCTTGTTGAAGCTGAATAGGGAAAATTATCCCATCAATAAGCACAAGATTAAATGTCACCAAGCACAGAATTAACCTTCACCAAAAACCAGTTTTAGACCAAAACTCAGAAACTCATGTTTGAATGTCAATCTTTCTAGCTAGCCAAGAAGCCTTGCTGAATGTCACTCATCTTGGTTCCCTGTCACTAAAAGCTTTGCTTCATTTTTTCAATAATTTCTTCAAAGTGCTGATTGTCCAAGGAAGTATTTCCTCCCAACAGCAGTGTAAAAATCTTAAAACAACTCTTCCCCTTTAAGAAAGTCAAGCCTTAGAAGCTAGGGAGACAGGAAGTCTAGGCGTTCTGGCAAGAATGTAATAAGGGTGGGGAAAAGGAAAAGGAGATTTCTTCTAACTACCTTCTCCTAACTGCTTAGAAAGTTAACAAGGGGTTCTATAGAACCAGTAGAATCCCACCCCCGGTATTGATTTATTAAGGTATATGCAGTCATAAACCAAAAGAATTATATTGAGTTATTTGCTCAGCAGAAAACACTTTATGTTGTATTTTTTGAAGCTTTCAGATTAGAACTGAAACATGGGCATTTTTGCATGTCTTGCAGTAGGAGAGCATATCAGCCAGAGACAGTGAGACCATCTGAACATTCACAGTGAAGATGTGTGGTGGCCCATTCAATGTGACAGAGGTAAGCCACCTTTGTAACCCATCTAGGTCATGTATGATTAATGCTAAAGGAAATAAGGTCACCCTCCATGGAAGATGGCTTTGTAAAATTTGTATTGTTGTTACTAAAGATTGAATTTCACATAGAGAAGTAATGGTGGGCAATCTGAGGGTACCATGAAGCCCTCAATAATTTTTTTTTATCGATCTGCAAACCTTGTACAGACAGCAACCAAAAAATTGACAGCAATTCCTGCCATTTTAATAAAAATGGTCAAAGCCCTCAGATAGGCTTAAGAGAGCTTAAAAGATATAGCAAAACAAATCCCTATTCAAGATGTAAATTAAATATATGGCCTCCACTTATGCATCTATGAAATGGATCTTGTGCACTTAGTATAATTTGCCCCATCCACTATGCCTCACCCTTCCTAAAACTCATAAGTGCATTCCCCAGCCACCGGAAGTGGGTCTTCAGAAAGCTCAAACCTACTCTTTATATAGCTTTTAAGACTTCTCCTCAGAAATTCAGTTTTCCCAATGAAGATTTTGGGTGTGTGACCACTATAACAAAAATTCTCTTTATATCTTCTTTCCCACAACCACAGTTAAGCTACAAGCCCTTTATGCACATTTATAAAGGAAAATGATACAAGATTCTGTTGCTTCTGCCACTTCACCGTCCTAGCATAATCAAATCCTGACAGCAACAAGGATAAGTTTGTCTTCCAATTTGACCAACCAGTGGTCAAATACAAAATTTCACAAATACTTCCAGTGTGCCCTTAGTATCCCACCAAATCCATTGATACAAGAAATGTTCCTAGGTGACTCACATGGTAAGACACTGGCCCTGCACGCTGCTGAGCTTGGCAGTTCGATTCCTGTGAGTAGGGACAAGAAAGGAGCCTCCCCCGAATGTCTACCAGCATTCAGGTATCCTGCGGGTAACGATAACATCGCCTGAAAAAAATCATTTCACAGAGGCAGGCAGCCACCTCGGTGATCCCTGGCTAACACATGCCAAATAAATAAATAATCCTAGGAGAAGCTAAGCTTTCCAGCCAACTGTGCCAAATCTCCCAATGTCCTGAAGACAAAATGATCAGAGAATCCACCAGAAGGGCAAGTGAGTTTCACATTATGGCTGTAGACAATGTTGTTAAAAATTATGAGTGCTTCAAATTTTCAGCTCCAAACTGAATCAGGGAAGATTTGCACAGACCTAGTTACTAACAACTTAGCCACAGAGAAGACATAGATAGTATGTTTACACACTGATTCAGTATCTTGATCATTTTAAACTTCAGTGAGTTGTCCTTGATTTTCGCCCACCATATGAACCCATCCATTCTGGCTTATAAAATATGACTTGGGGATTAGTCTATTGGGCTAACCCAAATTTGTGTTTACCTTACAAACCCTTAAGAAATATGTCATGGCTTACCCAGACTGTGTGAAAACAGATTGCTCACTATTACTGTTTTTATTCTGATCGTCATCCTGCATATTTCACTGCTTCTAATGTCCTCCCAAATCAGAAAAAAAGATACTTGTTCGGAAATATATAACAACTGTTTTAATCTCACTATAATAGTGTAATATTGGGCTTGTTAAATATATTTTTGGTTATAACAGTTCAAACGTTTTAGAGAGAAATTTGAAGAATATATCCAATAATACAATTTTCAAATAGAAGAATTTTGCATCTATTTTGTTTCTTAAATACCTGATTCTAGGAGATACAAATGGAAATTGTAACAAAGCATTTTGAATAGAAAGAAGTTAAAAGCTGTTTTCACATTACTGCAAAACTTTGCCCTCCCAGTTGTTCCTCCATAGTTGTTAGGAAATCAGTTCAAGAAGAGCCAGTAACCATTCCACTGAGCTTATTCATAATCAATCACCTGGCAAATTGCAATTCACCACAAAGCTTGGTGACTAAAATGAAATTATTTACAGCACCAGCTGCTGCATGTCAGAACATTGTGAATTCCTTTTTTTTAGTTCAGTGACTGGACTGTGGGACAGGTAGGATTTAGATCTCCTAGAGTTAGCTTTCATGCAGTGCCCAGACTAAATATTCTGTTTGTTTGTTTTTTTAAAAAATAAAACCATTGTTTTCTAAATAGAATGCTAATGGGTAGTTTAATTTCTAGTTTGTTTTGAAACATAGTTTTACACTTTTGATATATGCTACTGATGTCCTGGTCCTTCCAGGAGCCTCCCCCACCCTTCTGCAGCACACACACACACACACACACACACACACACACACCACTCCTTATCTGGGACCTCCTTTGATTAGCGACCCACAATTTTAATCCTAGTCTTCTGGTTGCCATATTCTTCCTTAATATGGCAACCAGAAGACTAGGATTATAATCCCTAAATAATACAATCATGTGACATCTTGCTTTACAACTATTTGGTTTAGCAATGGAAATTCTGTTCCAATTGTGGCTATAAATTGAAGACTACCTAAACTCAGTTGTTTATTTTCCATAACTCTGCTTTCCCCCTTCCATAAATTACTGGATTTTTCATTGTTAGGAAGGTGTGGTCTCTGTAAATCCTTTTTTTTAAATAGTTAACTGTCAGAGTTCTAATAAATGCAGTTGCTCTGTTTCCATTTCTAGCAATGGGTTACCTTCAATACCACGACTTCTTTGCCAAGGACAATAATTGATAACAATTACAGATGATGTCTATAAACTTAGAATTGGTTTGTTTACTTTCTGGGGCCTTGAGTGTATGATCCTCTGGATCTGAGTGGCATGGATTACATGTGTAGTCTGAGTATTTTCAAGGGACATAAATTACAGCAATTAAAGTGAGGGGGAGAGAGAAATGCATTATTAATTCACTAGTCATTGATGGCTGCAAACAGCCTACAAGAGATATAATGTCAATATCCAAGCACCCAAAGTGATGTAGTGTGTGGGATAATCTTTGATGGCATTCACAGTCTCAAATCACTAAAGATATACACATTGACACACAACACGGTGACTCTGCAGGTGATGTTAAACTTGCTCCAACATAGTAACAATGTGGTCAATTGGAATTTATTTTAAATGACTAATTCCAGGGAATGGAGCAGCATAATTGATGACCTCTTCAGGATGTTCAGGATTAAATATGGAGAAGCCTATGTACTGTAATGGACTGTGAGAATAACTTTGGGACACAGGAGGAGGTTCTGCAATTTAGACAATAGTCAGTCAAGAGATACTTCATCCCAGAGAAGGCATGGGAGTGGAGAAAGCATCTCACAAAGGACCCTCCCTATTTTTCTGGAAAATAGAAGTAAGGGAGGAGAGAAGTGCTTTCAAACTTGTAAGAGTCTGTTACTGTAACATTACAGTACAAGTAGTGTTAGTACTCATGCTTTTGGTTCTTTGTACTACCTTGAAGGGCTGACAGATGCTTGTGAAAATAACCAGCCATATGCTCTGCCAAATGCAAACAGGAAAGGAATGTTTGTCTCCACCATCTCTACAGTGGTGTAAAACATTACGGAGTTTTAATATTCCCCACAGATTGCAGAATCAATGTTATTTTTCCTATATGGAAAAAAATCTCAGTACACCAGCTGTCCAGTTTAAGTGCTTGTGCCAAAATAAATTGTATTTAAGTGATGTGCCCAGTTTTTTCTACATCAGGGTGTCAAACTCAAGGCCCGTGGGCTGGATCTGGGCCTGTCTGGAAACAGCAAAGGATCTGCTTGTGGTGCCTCTACCAGCGAAAACGGAGGCCATTTTCAGCCATGATGGCCTCCTGCAGTCCTCCCGAGCTCTCACTTTTCACTGGCAGAGGGCTACAGGAGGCCATTGCAACTGAAAACAGGGTGCGGGGTGCAGCCCGCTGGCTCCATTTTTGCTGATAGAGGGCTATCAAAACAAACTAAAAAGAAAAGAGAAGGAGAAATGTTTCCCCTTTTGCATCTGAGCATGCAAGAAGGGACAGGAAAGGAGAAAGGAAAAGCGGAAAGATAAAGATAAAGAAGGAACAATGGGAAGACAGCAAGAAATGAAAGATAGGGAAAGTGAGAAAGGAAGAAGAAAGGAGAATGAAGAGGGAAGGAAAAAGAAGGGAGGGAGGAGGGAAGGAAGGAAGGAAAATATAATGAGATTGAGAGAGGTTCTCAGGGAAGTCCTGCCTTAGCACTTGGCCACCACAGGTGCCCCCAACATGAGTCCTGTGTCACACGCCATGGCCGTGCCCACCATAGCCAACTCCTGGCCCTCAAGGTAAAACACAACCCTGATGTGGCCCTCAATGAAATCGAGTTTGGTACCTCTGTTCTACATAAATTTCAGACTGGTAGAAATTAATATTTATTTATTTATTTATTTATTGGACTTATATGCCGCCCCATCTCCGAAGACTGACTCACAATTAAAACACAATACAATAATTATTTAAAAGAATTAAACAATTTAAGCCCAATAAAACCAAATTAAAATAATTAAAATTATCCCATGGCCCAGGTGAGGTAATCACAGCCCGATTTGGTCAAACAACCAGGTCTTTAAGTCGGCGGAAGGTGCGGAGGTCAGGGCCAGACGGAGGTCCAGAGGCAGTGCATTCCATAAGTCGGGGACCGCTACAGAATAGGCTCGTCGCCGGGGGACCGTCAGCCGACATTGACTTGCCGACGGGACCCCGAGGAGTCCTTGCCTATGTGCCCTTGCGGGGCGGTGGCGCTTCGATATCGGCAGGAGCGCTCCCTTAAATATTGTGGACCCATGTCGTGTAGGACTTTGAATGTTAAAGTCAGAACCTTGAATCTCACCCGGAGCGCAACCGGCAACCAATGCAGACCGCGCAGGAGGGGTAATATGGGATCGGGTAACTCCCATCACCACCCGCGGCGCATTCTGCACCAGCTGCAACCTCGGATGGTATGCAAGGGCAGTCCTAAATAGAGAGCATTGCAGTAGTGAGTCGCGAGGTGACAAGGGCATGAGTGACTGTACCATGGGGCATCTCGGTCCAGAAAGCGGGCGAAGCTGGCGAACCAGCGGACCTGGGCAAAGGCCCCCTGGCGGCGGCCCCCACCTGATCCTCAATTGGAGCCGTGCATCCAGGAGGACCCCCAGGTTCGCGCCTATCCACAGGGGCAACACCACTCCCCTATGGTCAGCGATGGACACTCCTGACTGGACGAGATGCGGTATGTACAGCCACTCAGTCTTGGCTGGGTTGAGCGAAGCATGTTTCCGTCCATCCAGGTCCGTGCGCATCCAGACAGCGAGTCATCACGGAGAGGGCATCACTGATCTGGCCTGGGGTGGAGATGTATAGCTGAGTATCATCAGCATACTGATGGTATCTCACCCCAAAACCACGGATGATCTCACCCAGCGGTTTCATGTAGATATTGAATAAAGGGAGAGGACCGACCCTGAGGACCCCACAAGTGAGTACCCTCGGGGCCGACCTCTGCCCCCGTCAACACCGATTGCGACCGCCCGAGAGGTAAGAGGAGAACCACCGAAGTACAGTGCCCCCACTCCCAGCCCCGGCGTCGTAAAGAGGATACCATGGTCGATGGTATCGAAAGCCGCTGAGAGGTCTAATAGGACCAGGACAGAGGAAAATCCCTGTCCGGGCCCTCCAGAATCATCCATCAGTGCGACCAATGCCGTCTCCGTGCTGAAACCAGGCGGAAGCCCGATTGGTGCGGATCTAGGTAGTCCGCTTCATCCAGGAAAAGTGGAAACTGCTGAGCCACCACTCTCCACAACCTTCGCTAAAAGAAGGTTGGAGACTGGACGAAAGTTGTCTAACACGGTCGGGTCCAGGGCAGGCTTCTTCAGGAGGGGCCTCACCACCGCCTCTTTCAGGGCGGAGGAAGAACACCCTCCCTTAATGAAGCGTTGACCACTGCCGAGCCAACGCAGGTGACCTCCCTGGCGGTATAAGCCAACCAAGAAGACGCGGGTCCAACAAACATGTGGTGGAACTCAGGCGCGCATAATCCTGTCCACTTCATCCTGGAAACAGGATCGAACTCAGTCCAGATCACATCGGCCAGACTGCTTGCACCACGATCCTCAGACCACTGCAAGGTGGAGCACAACCGCCCGAATCCATGAAATTTTATCCAACAGATATTGACCAAATTCCTCAGCTCTTCCCGGAGAGGGTCCACCATCTCCCGGATATAGGAGGGGCGGGTGGCCCTAAACAGAGGCTGGGCTGGGCGGTTATCTCGGCGCTATGAGGGTGGAGAGATAGGACCTTCTCGCCTCCCTCATAGCTACCAGGTAAGTCCTAATATGGGCTCTTAACTGGATTCGATCAGATTGGGAGCGGGTGGCCCTCCACCTGCTCTCTAAACCCCTCCGACTGCGCTTCATCTCTCGGAGCTCCTCTGTATACCAGGGAGCCACCGGGATCCACGGCGCCTAAGGGGCGCATGGGACAACTCTGTCAAGGGCAGCCCCAGCAGCCTGTTGCCAAGCGGCGCTAGGTCCTCGGCAGAGTTGTGGGCAAGGGAAGTGGGAAAAGACCCCAGTTCGCCTGGAACCTCTCAGGGTCCATCAGGCGTCTGGGGGAACCATCTCAGTGGCTCCTCATCCCAGCGGTGGGGAGGCGGCCTGTTGGAAGACCAGCCGAAGGAGATAGTGATCAGACCATGGGGCGGGCAGGGTCGTACAATTAGCCTGCCCTATATCACTCCGCACCGTTCGAGACAAAAACTAGGTCGAGGGTGTTTCCCCCTCATGAGTGGGCCCTGAACCAACTGGGTCAGGCCCATGGCCCCATGGAGGCCATGAATTCCTGGACCAAACCAGGCGCCCCCAGGGAAGGCAGGTTAAAATCACCCAGGACCATAAGCCCTGGGAGATCCACGCCACCCGAGAGGGCGTCGAGAAGCCCAGGCAGGGCTGCTGCTACACAGCTGGGGAAAGGTATGTCAGCAGCAAGCCCACCCGACCACCAGGCCCCCACCTCAGAGAGAGTCTCACGCCTATCTCAGGAACCTCCCTTGGAATCAAGGTCTCCCGAATAACCACGGCCACTCCACCACCCCTCCCTGGGCCGAGGCGGTGCAAAATCCGAAAACCTGGGGGCATAAATCAACAAGAGGACCCCTCCCTCTGGCCCCAACCAGGTCTCGGTGATGCAGGCCAGGTCGCAGCCTCCTCCTCGATCACCTCACGGAGGAGGGAAGATATTAGCCACGGACCTGGCATTAAAATACACCAGTCTGAGCCCAGGGGCCCAGTTCCCGTGCCCCAAGGGAGGAGGTCATAGGGTGGGGCCAGCCTCGAAGATGGCAGCGAGGCGGCTCCCAACACATAATTTGGCCCCATGCCTCCTCGTCTCCTGCCAATCCCAGCCACCCTAGGGATTGCGGTCCCGACCTGCACCCTGGCCCCCATCAGCCCCCAGCCCCGCCCCCCCACAGCGGACGGGCTGCATCCCACCCCAACGCCATTTCCCCCCTCCTCCCTAACCTTCTTAAAAATTGGTTAAAAATTTAAGTAAAGGGGCCCTAGTGACCCTCTTTGCATTTTATTAGAGCCCCACCCCACCCCTCCTCTGCCATGCCATCTCTCCGGGTTCCATAACCCATCCTCGAGTAGGCGGAGATAGTACAATAGGGCAAACCCGAGAGAGGGAGTCCTCTCAGGGCCTGCAATTCTGCTACCGTGTAAGATTGTATAATAAAAGCATATCTAAAAGCGGACATGAGGGTTAAAGAGATGACAACAACAATAAGCGGCAACAAAGTCTGGTATATAACTTGGTCTAGTCCGAGATATTATATTGTCCATTAGAGAGTCCAGATTGAAGACCAGGCTGCCCTCTCACGGCAGACCCGTGGCAGATGTTCAAACCTCAATCTGGAATAGGCCGCTCTCTCACGGGCATCTCCAATGTAAACCGTAGACAAAAGGTCTTAAATGGCTGCATAGGGGAGAGTGTGTCCCTCTGCTGGTCTCTCACTCCAGCAAGGGGCACAACCAGACCCGCAGCCATAAACCAAGATAAAGGGTGGAGCCAGCTGGGATTTCACTCCCAGCAGGAAGAGTACTGGCGTTCCAGACAGATGACAAGGATGGCAAAGGACAGGCAGCACGAGAAATAAGATGGAAAAAATGGCGGCTGAGACCAGTAAGGGAGGCCAAAGTCCGGCACCGATAGTCCCAGAGGAGGCGGTTGGACCCTTGGCAGATGAGAGCTCCAGCAGAGAAACCATCCCAGGCTGGGCTTTACAACTCCAGGACACCACTAGTGTAGAAATATAGTATACTATGTGCCAAACGTGAGCAGAAGTACATTTTATCACATAGTCCTAACTTTTCTTTTGAAACTTAACAGGAAACAAGAAGCATGACTAAGTTCCATTTGCACAGCAATCCTTCCTATGAAAAAATGGCCAGAGATCTTATCCCAGAACTATAAAGTAGAAATGCAGTTGTTTTCTGTCCTAAATCTCTGTGCATATCAAACTTCAAGAGTTCTTTTGTAGACTATCCTCCCCTTTTCCTCCCTTCCATAAATAACATTCTTCAATGTATTTTGGAGATCAGAACAGGTCTGTCAATTCAGAAATCCAATAGTATTTTTGTGTAGCTATGCCATAGCTGAAATCAGGCATACTCTCTGTGTCCAGAATTCTTATTACCATTGCATATTTTAATAGTGTCCCAACTAATTAATTGTATCCTATTACTCAACTGCAATGCAGAACAAGGAACAGCTGGTCATATTCACACATCTTCACTTTCTGAAGTATCCCATGAATGTTTTTATTCAAGATTTACAAAAAGATAATTTATTTAAGGCTGAAGCTAAGGAACAGCTTATTTATATCTATATTTCAGTAGTGATAGTTAACTCTCTGGACTGAATTATTAAATCTTCTGGACAGGGTTATTATGAAACATACTCCATGATTGCTATTTAAATGGTCTCTAATTTCTGTAGCTGTTCTAAAGTTAAATGAAGTAGTTGCAATTCACAATCTCATATAAAGAATCCTTTGGTGTTTCTGTAACTCATGGTAGCAAAACATGCTTAGAAGTGTATTAGGGAAAAATAAACCATGATAATTGGAAACTCTGAACAAAATAACTTCCTTTCTGTTAGTTGCTTCTCAAGGTCTTCTGTGATATCTACTGCATCAATATATTTATTGTTAAGGAATTCTCCTTCTAGCTTCCTGGTATTTCAGCCTAGTAGTGGGAAGTAAAACAAAGAAAAAGGGTGTTACCTGTCAGTTATATTTTGATAAGAATCATTTTGAGAATATGATGTACAAAGAGTGAATTCTGACAGTTGGAATTATGAAGATTTTCTGCAGTCTTCTGGCATTGATATATTGCCACTATTGCCTGTGGTCCAATATCCCACCAGGCTTGATCCACAGAAAGAATAAATAAAATACAATAAGAACAATAAAATACAATAAGAACAATAAGACAAAAAGACCAATGTACCTAGCACTTGTAATTTAGTTCTATTTGAATAGAGATCCCTATAACCTAGGTGAAATGCTTTATCTTCTAGGAGGAACAGCTTAGGTTATTGCCAGACTTCATTGCAGCACAGCAATAAATCTCAACTCTCTAGATATTTTATTCTGTTATCAGGAACTTGTATACAGCGCAAGGTCAGAGATACAACATGGCTAGATAAACTGTTCGATAACAAAACGTATACTATAAACAGAGTTTAGTTTTCCTTTCATTAGGAGAAATGCTATGAAAGAACAGAAAATATAGGCATCCAGAAGAAACCATGATTATGTGATTTGCCACAGTGTTGTACAAATTATGTATGTACTTGCAATAGTTGTGCCATGATACCAATGACAAACATTATTTGTACTATTTGTCCAATGATATAATTTGCCTCATTGTCCCTTTGCTCCCTTGAGGACATGCATAATAGAAAATGTTAAGAAAATGCAATGGAAATGGAAAATTGATAATCAAGAATAGATACAGATGTTAAGAGTGTGCAAACGGTGTCCAATTTAAAACCATAAATTGATTCAAAAAATTATTATTATCCAATTCAGTCCAAACTTTGAATCTGTCATTATTTGATTAGATTTTAAGTATTAAAGTGCCCATATACAGAAAGCACTTGAAACTGAATGTTTCAACATGCCTAATACTTGATGACCTATAAAGCTTGAATCATAGCTGTAACTTAAAAATGAGAAATTCTTGCTGTTGATTACAAAATACGTAGTTAATTCTGTTTCTGAGAAGTCTTATTTCCAGTATTTCTTCTGCCTCCAGATTTTCCAGAGTTTCTGGTTTTTGTTGTTTAGGGATGTCAAGAATTCAGTTCTAGTAGCAAAGATTCTTCCTAGTTTGCCCTCTATTCCATCCTATTTTCCCCTTAAATATAGATATTTGGGTATGGGAAAAATTCATTTCATTAATCCTAGCTCATTAATTATTCATTATGTAATAAATAATAACGTAGTTATAACACCAACTAGTCAAACCATTTTATAAACTGTAACTTTATATTTATTTTTTTCTCTAAATTTTGTTAAGATTAAGTACAATTTATATAAGATAAATTAACAAAGAAATGTATGGATATACATTCTGATCTCTTGAACAGTAGCAAAGAAATTCCAGAGTTCTTTGTAGGTAGGTAGTTAGGTAGTAGATAGTTCCTTATGCATATTTTTCAATGATATATTGGAATTATTTTTTATTTTAAAAAAATATTGCTTTAAAAACTTTTTATTTTATTTTTTTAAAACAGAAGAAATAGCCAAGTAGAACAATATAAAATAATACAAAAAGCAAATATAAGGTTGATCAGAAAGTAAATGTGCTGGCTAGCGATCCTATGTTGCATTAGGTTTCTTTATATATCTGCAGGGTTGTTAATTCCAGAATAGTCCAAAGTCTATGAAGGGGAGCAGTTTGCCTACTGAAATAACAGCTGGGGCCATCTTTAATGGAAATTTACCCAATACATATGGCGATCAATGGGTCAGAGTGTTGGAAGATGAAAGGTTTTAACAGCCAGAGCAGCTGCTAGCCTGACTGACAGAGAGAAAAGAAATGCCCCCATCTGTATAAGGCCCTCCTTCATTCTAAAATGAGGTAGAAGTATAATGAGGGGCATGTGTGTATGTACGTGTGTGTGTTTGTGTGTGTGTATGTGTGTGTTATGTATATTCACCTTTTGCTTTAAATATAAATAAAGTTTAAGCTTGGAGGAATAATTTGCAGTGGAATTCAGTGAAACTTATAGTTTTCATTTAATAAGCTTTAATGTACTTCTAACTAGAACAATTTTTTTAAATCCAAAAGAGCTCTTTTTAAACTGACACTCTCATCAAATCCCATGAACCCATACCATAGGACACCTCTGTTCCCAATAGTATTCATTTGTACCTTGATTTCTTTTTCATGCATCTTATTTACAATCCTATGAATATTAAACCAAAATGGTATCACCGTGGAATAAGTCCAAAACATATAATACAAAATGACTTTTGATGTACTATACCTCAATACACAGAGGTTGAAAATGTACATCTTCTGTGGTATCCAGTGTACTTGAAAAACAATTTTATTTTAAGATAACAGAATACTAATTTAACATTTTTTAAGGTTCTAACCCATTGATTTATTAAAACAAGACATTATGGCTCATTATTCTAAATTACCTGGAAATTACCCATTATTTATCTTAATACAACTTTTCAACTGCAAATAAAAATTAACTGTACATTTAAAACTTCAAAGACTTTTAAAAATATGAATAATTTCACAGGCAGCTAATGAATCAGCTCAATTGTACATTCAGGAAATGTAATTGATTAAGAATGAGATGATTTAAAGTATAATTGTCTTTTTGCCCGTAAACTAAAAAATGTTTGCCATTATATTGATCCTTAAATGTTGCAGCTGAAAGTAATGGATCTGTTGTGTCAAAGAGTACATTTTTATGTTTTGAATCTGCTACCAAATTATTTTGTTTTCCTGATAAAAGATTTGGGTAAAAATGTTCTTTTTTCCCATTTTTATTACAACTTAGTATTTTTATCCTAATCAATCTGGGTTGAATTAATTTGGGTTGCACCTTTTAGCCAACTATTAAATCATAATTTAAAATTTTCATATTAACAAAATCGAAGTGTGTCTTTGAGAGATAGTATAGTATGCTACCACTCACTAGATTGGTTCAGTCACACATACTCATGTGTCATGTACTAAACAGTTTTTAAATTTCCAGATTTAAATTTATGACATCTGGCTCTAGCTAAGGGCAGTTTTTCCACTGACCACATTGAAATTGGTAAATTTGATATTCCTGATAGGCTGGTGGCTGTTAGGTTCCAACTACATTGGAAAGTATGACATTCCTAGCCCAGTAATATATGTATGTACTGTTATCTAAATACGTATGATGTACTCATGTAATACGTTTATAGTTGAGTTTCAGGGATTCAGGGCTTATTGCATTACAATATCACATACAATTACAATTCAAAATTATAAAAACATAACACAATTATAATAAAACACAAAAGTGTGATAAAATCAAAATCATAAAAACACTGTAACAAGGATTATTATGATCATACTTAATAAAATTAGTAAGAATCCAAAACTTGCAAGTTAATGTTGTAGTCCAGTTAGAAATAAGAGTGGTGAAAGTGGTAAACTAGGAGTAGAGAGCTCCAGGTTCTCGTCTCCTGTCCTCCTCCATTAGATTCAGAAGCTAGCTTATTGACTTTTGATTTCTCTCAGCCTAACTTGCTTCAGGCTCTGCAACACACTGGGTGAAAAACAAAACCATTTGTTGCTTCATGCTTTGACAGTTTTGCAGTGAAAACGAGGCAAATTCCGTGGGGAAAAAATGGATCATCTAATGAAGCAGGAGAAATGCTAAGAACAACTGCACTAAGATATAAATGCATTCAAAATAATGCTGCTATACTATAGTATATAGTATATTATATGCTACTACATTATAGTTGTATATAGTATACTACTATAATTTTTAAGACAACACTTTTTGTTCAAATAGAGGGTATACTTAAAATTAATTACTATCAGATCATTATTAGTATTATTATTTGATCGAGAGATGGCTTTGAAAGCCATTACCGGAGGGGGGATTTCTTGAGCCCTGAAAAAGGAGATGTGGAAAGACCACCTGGATTCCCTGTGACTCCCTGGGTTTAAGGGAGGAGGAGAAAAAAACAGACTTGAATTTGTAAGATTCTGTTACTACCTCAATAAAATTTAGTTCTAGTCTTCTTGTTGAGTCCGTTCTCTGATTTGGATATCCTTGAAATCTTGAAAATCATGTAATAAGGAAAAATGAAGAAGTTTTTGTAATCATGAGATTACAAAATAAGAGTAAGAGATAATTTTGTACACATACTTAACATTTGCTGCAAAGCAAATCTAAAGCTTCTATTTGTTTTTTCTTTCAGCACTTTTTTGTCTTTTTCCTTTTTTTCCTTTGTTTGTTCTTTATTAGCTTGTGTTTTAATGTTCTCTTTAAAAAATTTAATAAATATTTAAAAATTGACATTTCTAAATTGGCAAAGTTGAAATATAATTTCACAAAATGTTCAGAGTGGTAGTATCTTCAGTTAATTCTTTTTAACTGTAGCCCTAAGTCCAAAATTATTTTTATGAATCAATTGGATACCTATGCATCTATTTAGGAAATATTGGTGAATTAGCTTAGAATCATTGAATCTAAAAGGTAAGGGGCCTTTTAGCACAGTGCAGTAATCCAAATCGAAGTATTCCAAACAGATAGCATCAAGTATTTAATAGTGCCCAAAAGTGATTATTTTCCAAACTCTAATAGAGTTCTCTTTATCAAGATTAAGCTGAAATGAATAACTGTATAAAAATTCTAGCAAGCGAACTATTTTCAGTTTAGATCTAATATATTTTGGTACACAAGGCAGAGTCTTGCTGACCCTTTTCTTCCAGCCTTTTTCATTGTAAACCACTCAGAGTAACTTAGGTGAGATGGGCAATGTAGAAATGTGATGAATGAATGAATGAATGAATGAATGAATGAATGAATGAATGAATAATACACTGGAGAAGAAAAATCTGAGTTCGTTACATAATGATAATCTGAAAAACAACATTCTCTTCAGTCTCAGACCCTATATTTTTTCTTTACTACTCTTGGGAAAACCTTTTTGAATATAAATCTCCCATTCCCATAGAACAGCCTTTTGAATTGTATCCAAAATCTATTGATGACTAATGTGGAATCTGCAACAGAGATGATAATCTGTTGAAGTTTCCCTCATTTATCAGTAGACAGGCTGCCAGTTTTGACACCAATTCGGAGGCAGCTGCATCTATAGCACATGGCAGTATTTCAAATGTGAATTGATAAAGGCATACATGAGTGACTTCAGCCAAGGAATCCTACCTTATCTGGCACACCCAGCTGCAGCTGAACAAAGGCTGTCCTGGTTATGACCTCCACCTGCTGCCAAGCAGAAGTCGAAAATACAGAAGAATCCTCAGATCATGCAAGTGCTCCTTCAGAGGACATGCAACCTTGCCTGGGCTAGTTAGAATTTAACATGGAGCCTGGTGGTTTTTAGCTAAACAGCCACTTCATCTTGCTAGGATTCAGCTTGACCACACTTTGGTTCTTGGTTCTAACAACTGGCATCAGGTGCAACATCCATAGTTTCTCCTGTTCAGCCTTGGCAGATATCTGTGTCTTGATATCATGAACTTGTTAATGCTTCTCTGTTCTTCATGCAAATATTTTAAAAGGGTGGGGAGAGGGGCAATTCCTTTAGAACCCCATTCAGGAGCAGGCAGGGATTTGATTTCTCCTCCCCCATTTATTGACTGGTACTGCCACTACTACAATTTCCAAAATCTTAAAATACGGGGCACAGAATATGACATAGCATTTGAAATACAGTCTGACTAAAATAGATAAATGTGTATTACTAGAAATCTGTAAATCACTTCTCTTAATGCCAGTCTTATATTCTAATTGTAATTTGTAGCTACATCACAGTACTGATTTCATACTCAGATTGCAATCAAGTATTATCCAAGTTCTTTTTCACAAATAAGACTATGAAGTTAGGTGTCCCCAATATAACTGAGTGTTTGATTTTTGTTTCGTTAATGAAGAATAACAAAATAAAGATTGAAGGAACCATGAGGATCTTCTAGTCAAATCCCTTGCTCAAGCAGGGGTATCAAACTCTATTTCACTGAGGGACGCATCAAGGTTGTGTTTGACCTCAGGGGTGTGGCCAGGGGGTGTGGCCAGCTCGAAGTCACTCGTGTCAGGGGCACCTGTGGTGGCCAAGTGTTAAAGCAGGACTTCCCTCAGACCCTCCCTTTCTTCATTATAATCTTCCTTCCTTCCCTCTTCATTCACCTTTCTTCTTCCTTCCTCTCTTTCCTTCTTTTTCCTCCCTTGCTCTCTTCCCCTCTTTTCTTATTTTTCTTTGTCTTTCCTAATTCCTTTTCTCTTTTCTTGTCCCTTCTTGGATGCTTAAATGCAAAAGGGGAAACATTTCTCCTTTTGTTTTTAGTTTGTGTTGCTAGCCCTCTGCCAGTGAAAATGGAGCCCCTGAGCTCCTTTTTCACTGGTAGAGGGCTGCAGGAGGCCATCATGGCTGAAAACAGAGCCTGGGAAGGCTGCGCACAGCTTTCTCAAATCCATTTTTGCTGGCAGAGGCACTGCAGGCCAGTCTGTCTCTTTTCCAGGCTGGCCCCATCCCACAGGCTGAATCCGGATTGTGGGTCTTGAGTTTGACACCCTCTACCCTATACCATTTCAGACAAATGGTTGTCCAATCTCTTAAAAACCTCTAGTGTTAGAGCACCCACATCTTCTGGAAGCAAGTCATTTCACTGATTAGTTGTTTTAACTGTCAGGAAATTTCTCCTTAATTCTAGGTTGGTTCTCTCCTTGATTTTTTAAATTTTGTCCTTGTTTCTCTTAAGTATAATTCTGTCACTTTCTTGATTTATTTTATCAAGATCATTTTTAATTTCATATCTGTATTTTAGGTCCTCAGATATTTCACCAAATTTTGTGTCATCTGGAATTTGATCCGCAGTCTCTCTACTGCTACAAGTTATTATTAAAAAATAGTGACGAGTAGAAGAATTGAACTGTGTGGAATTCCAGCCAGTACCATCTCCATATGTTGGAGGTAGGTTCAAAATGCAACTTTGGTTATTGTCATGTGATAATGTTCCATTGTCCCCTTTTTTAAAAAATGTACATATTTTAATTAATTAATTAATCTATAATGAATATGAATTGCACATGAATATGTAACATTAATTTAGTCTTTGAAGAATAGTCTCTTTTGCATTTAAAAATACATTTAAATAAATTTTAAATCAACTTATGCCTTGACCACTCATGTGAAGAAACCATAGGTTTTATTAACTAGCCTTGCCCTTAGTATCTGTTACTTCTAAGACTGATGTGGAAATTTTGAACATGTGTCCAAAGTCAGTATTAGAATAGGTTGGGCAATCACTGGATAAGAGCTCTTCGTTATTTGTTGGATACCTGAAGCTATGAAAATTCAGGCATAGTTTTTAGTACATTTTCAATTCTGATATTTAATGTTCCGAATCAGGCATGTCCAACCTTAACAACTTTAATATTTGTGGACTTCAATTCCCAAAATTCCCCAGCCAGCATGGGAATTAAAGTTCACAAGTCTTAAAGTTGCTGAGGTTGGATACCCCTATACTAAACTGTTCGAAATCAGGTTATGTGAACTAATACATGCAAATAAGGTTAGTCTTACTATAGACCTTAGGCCACCGCTTGCTGCCCAGAAACAAGAATAATGGGCGCAAAACAAAGTCTTTTTTAATAATACCTCTCCTTCTGGTTTCTTCTGGAAAGTAAGACATGGTCAAGAGCTGTCTTTAAATAGAGCCACTGTAGCACGGTGGTTAGAGTGCACTACTGCAGGCTACTTCTGCTGCCTGCTGGCTGCCTGCAGGCAGTTCAAATCTCACCAGGTTCAAGGTTGACTCAGCCTTCCATCTTCTGAGTGGGTAAAATGAGAGCCCAGATTGTTGGGGGCAATATACAGCTTAGAGGGGGCTGTAAAGCACTGTAAAGTGGTATATAAGTCTAAGTGCTATTGCTATTAAAGCTTTTATGTTTTGGTTTTTGCTTTGTTGGGGTTTTACTTGCTGGCTTTAAACTGTTGTTGTTTTCAGCTGAGTTTGGAGTTTTAATTCTGTGTGTTTTATCTGTAATGTTTCTATTTATGAATTAAATTTTTCTAAACTGCTGTGAGAAGACTTTGCCTTGAAAAGTGGCATAGGAAGTCTCTGAAATTTGTACGATTAAGAAAAGTTTTTTAAAAGGGCCTTGGTGGTGCAGGCTGCTAAATGCCTAGCTCTTAAGTTCCAGCTGTCAGCAATTATTGCAGGCTCGAATCCCACCAGGCTCAAGGTTGACTCAGCCTTCCATCCGCTCGGGGTAGGTAAAGTGAGGACCCAAGATTGTTGGGAGCAATAAGCTGACTTTGTAAAAATGCCGCTTAGTAATAAGCAGGCATATTACAATGGAATGAAGGCTATTGCTGAGCACATTGGGTTGTATCCCAAAAATTGTAAGCCGCCCTGAGTCTTCGGAGAAGGGCGGCATACAAATGTAATAATAAAAAAAGGTGCCTTCCAACTTCAGCTTGAAGTAGCGTTGCCCATCTGCCTGGGGATTTTGCCATTTCCATCAGCTGGCTGTATCATATCTAAGTCATATTATAGTTGCAGATTTCTAATACATTAGCAAAAAGGCTTATTGTATAAATATGAATTGACCTGTTGTGTGTTTATTATTACCTAAAAATCATCTGTACAGCATTATTTCCTAAGCACTTTTACCTTTTTATTACAGAGCCAAATTTTCACTCTCACGGAGGCTGACATACCTCATTCTACTTGCTTTGCTCTTGAATATGGGAATTGTGTCAAAAATATTTTCTTCTGCTGTATAATTTGCAGGCGGATTCTGCCAAAATGTCTGGCGTTAATCTCTAGGAGGAGACATCAAGGTAGGCCAGGGCAAATAACATGAATTTCCTCCTTTAGACTAGTTCTGGCATAAACAACCATTTCACAGGTGATTACTTTGGGCTATGAGCACCTGATTGTTAACAGCATCAGTGGAGGCTTATTCCCTCAATGCTTACTTCATTTTGCTCAATCTAGTGTAATTTTTCTACTACGGCTTTTTTGGGGGTGTCTTTTTTTACAGTGTACTTTAAACTTAAACCTGTAGAAGATCAGGTGAAGTTTCTGTCTGTAAAATTAAAATTTCCCCCCTGAAAATAGAGTTCACATTCAGGATAGCCAGATTTTCAGGAAAAAAATCACAACCAAAAATCTCATATGAAAAATAACTTTCTATAACATCTTCTACTGTCAGCTGTTGAACATTTAAAGCAGGGGTGTCAAACTGGTGGCCACGGGCCTGATGCATTATACAGCTCGAATGGGCAAAATGTCACATGATGGCAATGTGACATAGCGAGTTTGACATCCGCGATTTAGAGAATGTAGAATTATTAAACAAATATTGACTCAAAAACAATATTGGATTTTATTGTTCAGCCTATTATCTTTCACCTGTGTTAGATTTCAACTCCCAGCCAGTATTTCATATGGCCGTGTTATGTACATAAACTGCTCCAGTGCAGTCTAATTACATTAATAATATATTACTGGAACATCACGCTGCTGTAACACTACTCATTTTATTCCCAGGAAATAAATATAAATATATTTTATTTATTTATTATTAATTTGACTTGTATGCCGCCCCTCTCCTGAACGGACTCGGGACGGCTCACAATTAAAACCAACACAATAAATAATTACCTAAAATAGAATTAAACCCAACAAGCCAAATTACAAAAACAAATTATAAAACAACCCCCACCCCAAGAGGAGTCAGCACAGCGCAGCCTGCAGTAGGCCCTCCCCCGCGTCACCGCCAAATGACATTGAGTCGCAGATGGCACGCCGAGGAGTCCCTGCCTGTGCGCTCGTACAGGGCGGTTGGTATTCGATGCCGGCAGTAGACGTTCCTGTAGATAGCCCGGACCCATGTCTCGTAGGACTTTGAATGTCAATACCAAAACCTTGAATATCATTCAGAGGGCAACTGGCAACCAATGCAGGCCATGCAGGAGGGGCGTAACATGGGAGAACTGGGAAGCTCCCATCACAACCCGCACGTCAGCATTTTGCACCAGCTGAAGCCTCCGGATGGTATGCAAGGGCAGTCCTAGATAGAGAGCGTTGCAGTGGTCAAGCCGTGAGGTGACAAGTGCCTGAGTGACCGTGCGCAGGGTCCAGGTATGGGCGTAACTGGTGAACCAGCCGGACCTGGGCAAAGGTCCCCCTGGCCACGGCTCCCACCTGCTCCTCCAACCTGAGCCGTGAGTCCAGGAGGACCCCCAGATTCCGTGCCCTATCCACGGGGGGCAACACCTCTCCCCCCATGACCAAAGATGGAATCTCCTGACTGGGTCAAGATGTCTGTATGCACAGCCACTCTGTCTTAGCCGGATTGAGCCGAAGCATGTTACTGTCCATCCAGATCCATACCGTATCCAAACAGTGGGACATCACGGAGAGGGCATCACTGATGTGGCCCGGGGTGGAGATGTATAACTGCGTATCATCAGCGTACTGAGGATACTTCACCCTAAAGCTGCGGATGATCTCACCCAGCGGTTTCATATAAATGTTGAACAGGAGGGGCAGAGGACAGACCCTGAGGACCCCACAAGTGAGAGCCCTTGGAGTCGACCTCTGCCCCCTGCCAACACTGATTGCGAGCATCCCGAGAGGAAGGAGGTGAACCACTGCAACACAGTGCCTCCCACTCCTAACCCCCCGAGACGCCGCAATAAGATACCATGGTTGATGGTATCGAAAGCCGCTGAGAGATCTAACAGGACCAGGACAGAGGAAAAGCCCCTGTCCCGAGCCCTCAGGAGATCATCCATCAGTGCGACCAATGCCGTCTCCGTGCTATACCCAGGTCGAAAGCCCGATTGGTACGGATCCAGGTAGTTCGCTTCCTCAAAAGGAGGGCTTCACACCTGCCTATCTCCAGAACAGAGACCTCCCTTGGAATCAGGGCTTCTTGAATAACAACAGCCACCCCCCACCCCTTCCCTGGGCTCTTGGCCGGTGCAACACCCGAAAACCTGGGGGGCATAGATCCACTAGAGGGACTCTCCCCTCTGGGCCCACCCAGGTCTCAGTGATACAGGCCAGATCCACGGCCTCCTCCTCGATTACCTCACGGAGGAGGGTTGACTTATTAGCCACGGACCTGGTATTAAAGTACACCAGCCAGAGTCTAGGGGCCCTAGATCCCGGGTCCCCAGGGCATTGGGAAGAGGCATCGGGGTCGGAGCATGCCACCGCATAAAGACATCGGGGGCGTGCTCCCATAACTTGATCTGGCCGAGAAATATGTATGTGTGTGTGTGTGTGTGTTCCTCGACTTACAACAGTTCATTTAGTGACCATTCAAATTTACAACGGCACTGAAAAAAGTGACTTCCAACCATTTTTAATAGTTACATTTATAGCATCCCCATGATCATGTGATTAAAATTTTGACTCTTATGTATGACCATTGCTGCTTCCCAAGGTCATGTGGTCACATTTTGCAACTTTTTGACAAGCAAAGTCAATGGGGAAGCCATATTCACTTAAACAACCTGGTTGTCAACTTACTTAACAACTGCAATGATTCACTTAACAACTGTGCCAAGAAAGGTCATAAAATGGGGCATCAGAACTTAACAGAAATTCTGGGCTCAATTGTGGTCATAAATTGAGGACTACCTGTATGTGTGTTTATGTGCGTACGCACACACATAGCATTGTTCCTCTGTAACTGGTATTTTGAATCGTGCTTATTCCACAAATCTTTGAATTTTTATGACTTGCTCTCAAAAATGGATTCAATATCTTTTAAAATAATGCAAGTTAGTGATCAATACCAAAATTTTGTAGTATCGAATATTACAGGATTCACAGATTTTGTGAAGAAATTCTTCCTTGTACATGTTCTGGATTTCTTTCCAATAGGTTTTATTGAGTTTTGTTCCTTGAGTTTTGGGAAGGTGCATTTATTCAGTTGAACTTAATTATTAGATGTTTCCAATGTTGGCTTGTGTGTTTTTCTTTTAGCTAAAAAATATAAATGTACAGTATAGTTTTCCTTATTCCCAGAAATATTTTTCAAATATTGGGCAAGTCTCATGGATGGTATCTATTTTAATTTGCAATTCTATTCCATCAAATTGTTCTTTAGCTTTCATTTCTTCAAGGTTTGCAACATTCTTTTCTCATCCCCTTATTTCACCTATACCATGTCACTTTTGATTAAGCAGTCATAAAGCTGGTTTTCCCAGCTTTTAAAGGGTAAAAGTCAAAAATCAATAATCTGCTGGTCCTCCCTGAGCACAGTAGCAGTCAGAGGTAAATGAATGATTAAACATGATGAATAACGGTGTAATGGAAGACGCAAAGTAGGGGAAAGTGCTCACTTTAGCCTAAACTCTGAGATTTATTGCTGAGTCCTACAAATAATGGAATCATCAATCTTCCAAGGACTAAAAAAGGCATCCACTGTAGTAACTTTTAAAAGCATTGAAAGAAATCTTACCACCTTATTCTTGATAGTTGTCATTATCTATTGAAAAGGTATTAATTTGCTGTGAAAAGAGGATGTTCACATACTAACAATATTTTTTATAAATAACAGCTAGCTTTAGTTAAATTCACCACTGTTGTGATTTCTTGTGTCTTAAGAAACATAAGACAAAAGTTTGATTTCTGAAAAGCGGGATAGAAAAAGTAATCCAATGAGCTGACATACATACATACATACATACATACATACATACATACACACACACACACACACACGTATATAAACTCTTTAAAATATATTAACTCATATAAAATCAGTTCTCAATAAATTTAGTTTGGAATGAGAAAATGATATATAGATAATTAATAATATGCAAAAATAATCTTTGGAAGGAAAGAATAATCACCAATTGAATTGTTTGACACTGATCAAAGAAAATTATCCACACTTAACATTTATGCTGCTCCAGTCTTATAGCTTGACTCGAAGCCAGGTTCAGATCCTGCTTGTTCTGAAACATTTCAGTACAGGTAGTCCTCAACTTACTGACCATAACTGAGCCCAAAATTTCTATTGCTAAATGAAACAGTTGTTAATTGAATTTTACTCATTTTATGACCATTCTTGTCACAGTTGTTATGTGAATCACTGCAGTTGTTAAGTTAGCAACGTGGTGGTTAAGTGAATCTGGCTTTCCCATTGACTTTGCTTGTCAGAAGGTAACAAAAGGTGATGACATGACCCTAGGACACTGCAGCTGTCATAAATACAAACCAGTTGCCAAGTGTCCTAATTATGATCATATGACCATGAGGATGCTACAATGGCTGTAAGTGTGAAAAGCAGCCATAAGTCATTTTTTTTCAGTGCTTTCACTTCAAAAGGTCACTAAATGAACTGTTCTATGTTGAGGACTACCTATAACAGTTTTTTTTCAAATTGTACATTGCTTTCCAGGCTGTAAAGAAGATGCTATTAATGTCCTTTTTCATTCCTGTAAATGATAAATTACTAGATCATGGATGTCAAACTCGATTGTGTCATGTGACATATTTATTTATTTATTTATTTATTTATTTATTTATTTATTAGACTTATATGCCACCCCCTCTCCCGAAGGACTTGCAATGTTTTTTGCCTTTGTGGAGCCAGTGTGGCCTGCATGCGATGAATCCGACCCATGGGCTTCCAGTTTGACACCCCTGGTCTAGATGGAGGTGACTTGGCTGTCTAGTAAGAAGGAATTGCTGCTTGTCCATCAGGACTCTCTCTATTACCACCTGGATTGCTTCTTGACAGGCAAGTACTACCTTGCCTGCAAAGATCACAATTTGTGGTTTTCCTTGATTACTCTTTGAGTTAGATCAACCGGTAGAAACCATGGCTTGGGGGGCCCTTGATTGCAGCAGCAGCAGGCAAGTAGGCTCCCTGCTTTTAACTAAAATTAAATTAACCTATTTTAACTACTACCTGTTTTCAAGGCTATTTTTCTACCTTATCTTAGTCTTCAAATTTCCTATTTTAAACCTTTTACACTTTTGAAATGTTTTGCAGTGTGGCCACTAATCCACTTCCACTTATATTTCAGCTACAGTTTAGCTGTATTTTTAACAACCCGAGCTGGGCCTCAGCTATGGGAGTGCCTTGCTGCTACTTCTTTGTTGCTGTTCTATAGATCTTACTCCTTTAGCTTGGAAGTCTAGTAATGTCTAGCTCTGATGTGACTTTCTTATCTGATTTATTTTACTTTTATCTACTATTTTTATTATTTTATCATTTTTACTTACTCCCTGCTCCCTGCTCTGTCGGGAGGGCAGGATCCTTGTTATACTTGTGAGGAGCTCTGCCTTTGTGTGCATCAGGACTTGTTTTCTCTCGACTCCTGACTCCTCTTCCTCTGGATTTAGGACTCGTTTCAGTGACTAGACTCTTTGCTATATTACACAGCTCCTCATCTATTGTGCTACTTAATATAATGAAGACAAGGAAAGGTAGCAGATCCCTCACTGACCTGGTTCCTCAACTTTCTCTGAAGCAATCCAAGATTGAGGACTTTGTTTTAACTCAGCCTCTTGGTTTGAAAACTCCAGCTCCCTTTTATCTGGCTGCTGCTGGTCATCGCGATCCTCTGACGGTTGAGAGTGTCACCCCCCCAAGTTGAGAACAAAGGCTCATCAAAACTACGGCCCCTAACCAATCCTTAAATGAGCCCACCCTTACAGAACTTTTGGCCCAGCAATGTTTCTTGGTTGCAGAAACAGCAGCGAGCATTCAGTTCCAGCTTGATAAAATAATAAATACTTTAAACTAGTTTCCTGGGCTACCAGTGGGTGCCCTGGGTTGATCGCTCGGCAGCCTGATGCGGCGGCAGGGTCCTCCCTGCCAAGCCTCAGCAAAAGCACTGGCCAATGTAACCCTACCAATAGTTCAAACTCCACACCTTTTGATGGAAACAGCCACCTGGTTTTACAGTCAAAACAGGTGGCCCTCAACATTAATCCCATTAATGGCAACTTGCCTCATTGGGGCTCAATACAGCTGGCGAGGGGTCATATACTACAGTTACTGGGGCTAAAAGCTGATGATCTGAAGAAAGTTGAACTTTTACCCTTTCCTGTATACTGCACCAGAGTGCTACTCAGTTTTGACAATCCCAACACCCCAAAACTTTCAGGAGAGGATCTCTGTTAAGATCCTTCGGCATTTTGCCAAGAAGGGTCTTTAAAGATATGTCGATTAAGCCACTTTTGAGTAATCAACAACTTGTGAGTGTCAGGAGATTTACTGCTCCCAAAAGACCCTCAGCAGCACATATTAATGTGCCAATCTTGAATGCCATCCCGGATACTAGACCACTTACTAATTACACACCCATTCCTGTAAAACCTCCTGATGGTGTCCTCTCAGACGGTAGCCTGACTGTTCCTCCTACAACCAGTTAAACCAATTTCCCTCAGCGAGTAACATCTTACCAGGAAGCTTCCCTTGACTTGATCAGCTGGGAAGAAATGGCCCCAAAGGAAGCGACACCAGCCCAGGGCACGCAAGGCTCCTTAGTGAATAAGCCCCAGGCCAGTGCCTCTGGGATTCCATCTATCTATGAGACTGACTTACCTCAAGACAATTTTTGGAACCTGGAGGAGATACAGCTCTTCGACTCCTTTTGTGTGCCTTCCACAACCATAAAAATTTGAAATATAAGCCTGCAGTTAAATCAAGCTCTGGAGTCTTTCACTACCTGATAAGGATCCCCTTGGATTTCAGGGAGTCCCTGCCATTCAACAACAGGTATATATTTCCGGATCTGAAGGGGTCTCTGGAAAAAATTAATCACACAGAATGACTATTAAATCTGGCAACCTTCCCTGCACACTCAAATGCCTTTCGTGGAACATAGCAGGTTGAGGGGAGAAGGTGTGGCACCACAGAATTCACCAACTATATCCAGTCATTTGATGTGGTCCTGCTTCAGGAGACCTGGGCATGCGATAAGATATCCTTTACAGGGTTTACCGTCACTTCCTTGGCCACCACCAAACAATCTACAACAGGAAGACCTAAGGGTGGTCTAGCTTGCTTGGTCTCTACCTCTCTGAAAGTGGAGACAGTGGAGCTGCCCCCCTGTAGCTCCTTAGCTATGGCACTCCTAATTAAGAGAAGATGCAGCAAATTGTTAGTGTTTAACATCTATCTTCCTCCGACAGTGAGGCAAGCCGATACTAAGGCTCAATGGGGCGTGCTGGAGAATTACATTACTTGTATGGAAACTAAATTCCCAGTGCTATACATCTTTATAGGGGGCAACTTCAATGCCTGATTGGGAGTCCAAGTTCCCCCATCGATTGAGGCACTCTACTCCCAAGAAATCCTCCAGGCCATAGGACACCTGATGTCAGCCAGACATTCTAAGGATGAACTAACAAATTTTGCTGGCATTCAGTTAGCCCTTTTAGCATCCCAACACAATAAGATAATCCTTAATGGGAGTACCCTAGGCAATCTAGCTGGTGTATTTACTTTTAGTTCCTCACGTGGGAGTAAATGTTATTGATTTTGTGCTGGTCTCCCAGCTACTAAGAAAGGCAGTCCATGCTTTTTATGTGGACTGCCTCATGGAGAGTGACCACTACCCCCTGGTTACAATCATTGGGCTTTACTCAAATATACATCTCCCTAGGGATCCCCAGATATTGGATCCCTATGTGGCCTTGTATACAAGGAGGATTAAATGGTCTTCTAATACTGAAAGAAAGTTCCACTCCTTTTTATCATCTCCGGAGTGTCTCAGTCTATACAATCAGGCCCTAACAAGTAGCGGCCCAGAGACAATCTTGGCCTTTGAATCACTAATTAATAGTGTTCAAAGGGAGCTAGGAGCCGACCGTAGGCCAAGTGGTCCATATCATTCAAGAAGCAATCCTTGGTTTGACAAAGTGTGTCTGATGCTCAGGAACCAGATTAATCGCGTTTACGTGCTCTATTGTAATCGAGGGGACAAATGCCCACCAGAGGACTACTATTGCTTGAAGCGGGAGTATAAAGGACTAATTGCTAAGAAAAAGAGGGCTAAAGAGAGAGAGAAATGGGATCTACTTCTCTTCTCCATCCAGCAGAAGAACACTCGACTATTTTGGCAAATTGTTGCCAGCTCCTTGCCTGGTCATCAAGAACTCCCCCTCTGCTGTATTTCCAACAGAGACTGGGAAAACCATTTCTTGTCAATCTTCCAGGCATCAACAAGTTCAACCGAACTTGGGCCACAACTGCCTTCCACAATTCCTGACTGGCAACCCGTGACTCACACTGAGGTTACTGAGCTTATCTCTGAACTCAAGTCAGGCAAAGCCCCTGGCCCTGATGCTATACCCGCTGATCTGCTAAAATCTAATCCCAAGTGATGGATTCCTCTCTTAGCAACACTCTTCACTCATATCAATACCTCTGGCAAGATCCCTACTTCCTGGAGCCTAGCAATTATTGTTCCAGTTTTTAAACGAGGAAATAGGAACAACCCAGCTGACTATCGCCCCATAAGCCTGCTCTCCATCATTGGAAAACTGTATGCTAAATATCTCCAATGTAGACTCCTCACCTGGGTCGAGGAGTCTAACATTATTGGTGCTGAACAGATTGGGTTTAAAGCGGGCTGTGCCACACTGGACCACTGTTTTGTCCTAGCACCTGGTTGATAAATATACTACCATACCAGGTGGCAAACTTTTTACTGCTTTCATCGATCTAAAGTCAGCATTTGACTCAGTCACTAGGGGACTGTTGTGGTCAAAACTGCTCAAAAGTTCCATTGACAGACGTCTCTTGTTTCTAATTAGATCCTTGTATAACCAGACCTCTAGCCAGGTCAGGTGCGGCTTGCAGGGAGAACTTTCAAATCCTATCCCGATCAAGAGTGGAGTAAGGCAGGGTTGTGTCCTGGCTCCTCTTTTGTTTAATCTATTCTTATCTGACTTGGCCTCTTACATTGGACGTACTGAGTCCCACGCCCCAAAGCTGTCAACTACGAAGATCCTGCTTCTCCTTTATGCTGACGATGCGGTCCTCCTTTCATTGTCAAGGCCAGGTCTGAAAAGATTACTTTCTGCATTTGGGTCTTACTGTGCTGAGAACCATTAATTATGACAAATCAAAAGTATTGGTGTTCTCTAGAGCCCAGAAATTGTACAACTGGGCTATCAATGGTAATGCTGTTAGGCAGGTTTTCCACTTTAAGTATTTAGGTATTCAATTTCAGAACACCGGTGCTTAGACTAGACATCGAATCTAGGTGCTGAATTTGGCGTCCTGTAGCCACCAGCAGATTCTAAGATTTTTCTATACCCAAGGGGGCAGTTTATTCCTTCTGCTCTGCATATTTACAAAGCCAAAACCTTGGCCCAAACTCTTTACAGAATTCCCATATGGATATGAGGCTTCAAGGATTGTATTGAAAGAACTCAGGCTGTTTTTCTTAGGAAACTTCTTGGTCTTCCTCCTTGTGCTGGTTTTGCTCCGATGTACCTGGAACTGGGCACTCAATCAGTTGAATGCATGGCGTGGATTAACACCTTTAAATGGTGGTTTCGGGTGCTCTTTTTGGCAGTTCCTTGTAGCTACCTCTCCCTGACGTTTGCTGATTCTCATATTTCTCGTTGGGAGAGGGAGCTGACAAAGAAACTACACCTGCTAGGTTTTACGGGGGATGCCCTGGGAGATTATGGCCTTAAGGATGCCCAATTTAGGGTAGTCCAACGGTTGTGGACATTGACTTGCAATATCTAAGAGCCAGAGCTAACAAAACCTGCTCTCCTCTGATCTTCAGCCAATTTAATAATTACGGACTGAGGATGGCTTCTTATTTTTACACTCTAACCATCCCCAAGTATAGAAGAGCTTTCTCCCTAGCTCGTTTCAACGTCTTGCCCTCAGCACTACTGGACAGGTGATTCAAGAGGCTCCCGATTAACGAGCGGTTATGCCCCTGTGATAGAGCTGAGGTTGAAACTGTGGAGCATGTCTTTTATACTGCCCTATGTATAAGCAGGCAGAACTAAGTTACTGTCTCTCCTTGAAATAGACCCCTCCAGACCCAATGCTAGTAATTTGTTCTTATATTGTCTAGGGGATGGCTCTTCATACATCACTTCTCAGGTTTCCAATTTTTTTTAAGAGCTGTAACCATCAGAGGAGAATGCTGTAATTCCCCTCAGTCAAAGTTTCTGGTGACCAATTGTTCATGATTTTATTTTTCCCATGTTCTTCTTTTATTATACTTGTATTTTGGCCTGTGACCACAAGAAATTAAATAATATCAGTAACCATGGCTTGGAAGGGGGAAAAGCAGGGGAACTTGGCTGAACTACTGATTTACCTATCTGGCTAAACTACTGCTATGTGCTTTACATGGAGCTGCCCTTAAAAGATTACTTGAACACTGCAATTGGTACAGAACACAATAGCTTGTGTGTGCTTACTGGCTCCCATCAGTGCACACATATAACATAACTTCTGCAGGCCTTGCACTGGTTACTGTTTGATTTCCATGTATTATTTAGATGTTGGTATTGACCCATAAAACCTTTTACGGCTTGACATCTGGGTAATTACAAGGCCATCTGCTCCTAGTAGTATTGGTCAGAAGTATTAGAAAGAAAGAAATTACTTATCCTACTTTTTCAAGAGTTTCAGATATAAGGCTATAAGGTACTCCTCCTATGCCAATGCTCTATGAAATTCCCTTGAATTCCATAAATTTCTGTATGAATTCCTCTTGAAACAGATACTATAGACTCTTTGACTGTTCTGTTTACACTCTTAACAGGATAGGGCGCTGTGATTTTAGAGTATAACATAGAAAAATGTATCTGTTTTTAAATCAGATTTAATCGTCTTTTTTGTTTTATTTTTTAAATAAATAAAATACATCATGAATACAAGGTATGGAAGGCTGGTGGGAGGGAGAGGTTCATTTAAATTAGCAGTTTTTTCACACCTAAAGCAGTACCACATGGCTCTCCATATCTCTCATCTCTACAGAATAATTATGTCCAGTATCTAAAATGACCTAATTGCAACACTGAGTAAATTTATATAAACAGGAATAAGGAATACATATTACACCTGTTGGAAGACAAGGCTATATTTTTTTTGTTCTACTGAAAATGCATAAAGCAAAGACTATAATTAAACATTAGCCTACAGTCAGATAAATGAAAAATTCATTTAATGATATAAGTTCTGCTTATTGGTACTATATATTTAATTCTTTGGCTGATCTCTTATGAAGGATTCTAAAAACCGAGAGTTAATTAAAAGGGAGGTTGCCATTTAAAGGACAATGTCAAGTAAAGAAGACATGAAACTATGTTGTAATTTAGTGTGTGTGTGTGTGTATGTGCATATATGTAGAGACAGAAAGTGCAATGAAGGGTATCTATTTCTTCTGATCTTAAGTAATAAAAATAGTTTGTTCATTCACTCACTCACTCACTCACTCATTCATTGTATGCCTGTATGATCAAGGAGGCTCTTGGTGGCTTATAATATAGTACTTCTATAAACAGTATAATAAAATTCCCACAGTATACTAAATAAAAATCATAGATAAAAATAATATATAAAAATCAAAGCAGTGGTATAAAATACATAGATAAAATTAATATATTATAAGTAGTCAGTCATTAATATATAAACAATTACTGAAAAATAGTAAAATTAATGGCAATACATCATATCAAAAGCACTCTGAAATAATGCCATTTATAAATGCCAACAATATGAAATCACTAAATTTCCATAAGGGAGGAGGGAGGGAGGAGGAGGAGGAAGGAAGGAAGGAAGGAAGGAAGGAAGGAAGGAAGGAAGGAAGGAAGGAAGGAAGGAAGGATAATGATAGGAATTCTCTAAAAATGGTTATCAAGATTTTTTGACTTTCTGGGTTTTAGATCCTATAATGGCTGCAATGCTGAGGTCAGGGAAGGAAGTGGCAATGATCTCGAAAGTCACCTTAGCTGCATTGGCTGTGCTCTATAGAGCTAATGAGCTGTTAATGCCAGTGGGTGAAATTGACTCTATGGACATGTGAACCTGTGAACCGATACTTAGAATCCTTTTCTACATTCTTAGGCTTTTTTGTTGGTCTGGTGATAGGAATGTCTCTTTTCCTCTGCTGTTTGTGCTAGGGCTGTGATGGCGAACCTATGGCACGTGCGCTGGAAGTGGCACGCAGAACCATTTCTGCCAGCACGTGAGCTTTCACCCCAGATCAGGTCCACTGCGCATGCGCACGTGCCTCCCACCAGCCAGCTGATTGTTGGGCTTCTGCCATGCATGCGTGGGGGTTGGGTGCACATGTGCAGAGGCAAGGCGCATGTGTGTGGGGACGCACGCACATGTGCAGGGGTGGGCATTGCTTGCACATTGCATTATGGGTGCAGGCATGCATGCGAGCGCATGCACATGCATGCACTTTCAGCATGTGAGGATGAAAATGTTAGCCATTACTGTGCTGGGGAATTTCAGTCTTCATGTCCTGGATTTGTGATCTGGAACTGCTTAGGAATTTCTGTCTGTGATAACTGTGGACTAGTCACAAATAATCTTAGGCTGAACCTACACAGATGGACCTATGCTAGGTCTTGTGTTTGTCTCTGAGCAGTTGTCATGTAATCTGATAATTAAAGATATTGTTCTGGGTCCTTTGCCATGATCAGGTCATTTTCTGATCCATATGATTTTTCACCACCCAAGACCTCTCTGTTGAATGATTGGACTTATTAAGATAATTGTCCTAGGAGAGCAGCTGTGTTGAACAATTTGACAAGCCAGGAAGTGATCAGAGCACTTGACAAAGTTTGCTCCTATGTAACCATCTCTCTTGGCCAATCTTGACATCTTCCTCATGTTACTGAGATGAAGCAAGAAAACTAAGACCTGGAATACTGGTGGATGAAGGTGAAAAGTAAACTTGACTAATTATTAGGTAAGAGAAGGAATATGTTTGAGCCTGTCAGTAAGGACAGCAAACTTTCAGTATTTGTCCATTTATGGTGGAGTTATCTTCCAGCATTCTTGTTTAAGATAGCCCACTAATTTGTGCAAGGAATGAACAGAAAAATGCCAGCAGAATGCTATGATACATCATACGTTTTGCTGATAAAGTTAAATTGATTGGAGTCTTACCTCTTCACAGGTCAGATTTGAAGTGGTTACTGTCTTGTACTGTGGAATGGATTTATTTCAGCTTGTGAAGTCTCATAAAGTGGCTAAGGTGCTATCTAATGTAACATCCATTATTAATGACTTAGATCCATGCCCTTCCTAGCTGACTTGGGCAGCTGAGGGACTAAATTGCTGGATCCAGAAAAGTGGTCAATGATTTTTTGGAAGGGAGGAGTTATACCAGAAGTTTTTGATGAAGTGGTAGTATATCTTATTAAGAAGCCTTTTTGAGTCTACCTATAACGGAATTTTACTACTTTATCTTATAACTTCCTTTTTGGGAAGGTTTTTAAGAAGGTCATGGAATTTCAGTTCCAGATAAGCCATAGTGGATTATCTGGACCCCTTTCAGTTAGAGTTAGACCTGGGTCTCAGATGAAAATGGCATTGTTGCTTTGAGGGATGACCTTCGTTGAGACTTCTCAGTGGAAGTTCTTTGACTTTTCAGTGGTATTGACCATGAGGAGCATTTACTGTGGTGTTGCTCTTTCTTACAAGGGCAATATATCTTTGGACAAGGGATTAAAATTGTGGGATGAGGTACTCAGTAACCACCAGCAAGTGGACATTCATTGGTTGACAATAGTCTATATTGAAAGGGCAAAACCTGATTGGCTGATGGTTCTCTGAGACTTGTATAGCCTTAGAAATATGTAAGCGTTCCTATGTTTATAACATCCTGATGCCCAACTGATCTGAAAATAGACACAGCTATCTGACTATACCTCAGTTGTTTTGAACTGAATTCAGAAGGGCTGGAACAACTAATCATATTATCATATGAAATCCCTGTAATGTAGTTGCTTCATTGACAAGTAGTACTGCTGGAAAAAAAATGAACAAATTAGTTTCTTACAATAATGTTCTTATAAATGCATTGTAACACAATAGTAAAGAATAATAATATTGATGCTGTCACAGACTGTGCTATGGAAATGCATGCCTTTTAGCTAAAATCTTCTGGCTCGATTTTGTCTATGAACCATCTGTTGTTACTAGCTAGTTTCCATGCTGTTCTGAGATTTTCTTTCTTTTTTCAATGCATTAAGACCACATATATTTAATTTTTTACATACCTCATAGCTAAAAATGGAAAATTTCACATGCATATTTTATAACAAAAAGCTTTGTCACAAAAATTTACTCTTATTTTTTTTTAATCTTACCATTCTTTATTTTCCTAACAGCTGAAGCTACTTAGGCTCTCTTGTTCATTTCTAAGAAGATAAGAGTAGATGCTTCTTCCAGAATCTAGAAAAAGTCCATTATTTGTTTTCATGTATTTATTTAAGTTATGCACATTTGAATAGCCCACTGAGAAGCATTAACGTTTTGAGCTAAAGAAAACTGGTTAGTCAGGTGGTAATATAGCATAACTACAGCGTGTATTTTTAAAAAGCATTCAGAAGTAAGTGCTTTCCTTCTCCCTGGAGCCAGAATGTACAAGAATTTTGAGAACATGCCAAACTGTGTTTTCATATTTTTGTTATGCATCGTTTACTGTACCACTTGCGAAGCTGCTTTCTCAAATAATCCCAACTACCAGGAATTGTCTTTTACAGTTGATATTCTTTTTTCTTTCTTCCCCTTTCTTAAAAATATCTGCTGTGTGAGAAATTAGCCCAATTAGCCTCTCAATACTAACTTCTTCTCTCTCTTTTTTATCGTTGTACTAGAGGAAGCATTGGGATCTTGAAGCAACACATGAAGAAAGACTTCCATATTATGTAAACTTACAAAAGACATGCAAGCTTTTTATTACAAAATATTGTGGCAATTCTTAAGAATCCCTCATTAGGCATTGTTTGTAGTCTGCTCCTTGATTCTAACTATGATCATAACTCATATACAGCTTGAACACTGGTTATGTTTTCTCTCTTCTCTTTTTATTTACTTCTTTAAAGTATTTTCTTTCCTGATTGATAGTTTTTGAGAATGTGAAAGCTAATGCATTAATTTGTGATAAACAGATAGTCCTTGACTTAGGACCAGTCACTTAGGGTCCCTTCAAAGTTACAACCTACCTGAAAAAGGGGACTTACAACCCAGATCTAAGGTTTCAATGGTCATGCCTTCTCATGGTCACATGACCGCACTCCAGGCACTTGTCAACATGGCTGCATTTATGAATGCTTGCAGTGTCCCATGGTCACATGACCACATTTTACGATAGTTTTGCTGAAAATCACCATTTTCAGGTTTTTGGCAAAACTGCACCATAGTAAGCAATGGATTTGCTTAACTACCATGGCATTCGCACTTAAGACCCAGGTTCATTTAAAGGCCACCACAAAAATATCCTAAAATTTAAATGGTTTTATAACCATTAGGACTTACGTTTGTAATGTGTAGACTCCGCTATTGTTGTAACCCGAGGACTAACTGTAAAGATATTGTTTTAATATGGATTATTTTTTCCGATAGCAGCACTTTTTGTTTATTTTATTTTTTTATGACAAATATGATTTCTGAAGTGACTTCCATTTAATACTGCATGCTTGGCTACATTATTTTTATGGTATGAACAAACAGTGAGACATCAAGAGTGTGAAGATATTGAGCCATCTATACAAATGTATATTTTCTCCTTAAGGTCTAGTGAACGTATCTTAATGTCTTGATGATGACTTTGATACTTTTAAGTCTTCATGCAGCATGATAGAGTGCCTTCTTAACTAGGCAACATAAATGTCTGTCTCAGGCCGGGTTGTTGTTTGAACAAACACTGATGTATCGATTCTGCAGAAGTGAAGTAGAAGTAGCAGTGTCTGCAGCTACAATCACTGGCTTCAAAACGGCAGGTCCAACCAGATGATAGAAACCCCACACTATCTAACTTGTACCTCACCACATTGCACGCACGTTCTTTGCCCATGGCTGGGAGATCCTTATAAACGTCATGTATGCCACCCACTGTGGCAGAAAAGTAAGCGACGATATAAACTTCTACAATAGATGAACTAATACTTAAGATTAGGCTAACCATTATTGATTTGAATATCACTGAATGAAATAATTAGATAAGTTTATGTAGGTCAAATACATTCATGGTTATAAAGTAAAATGTAGAATGATTCTTTTGTGTTCATCTCAGTAGGCAGCCTTCAGTTTCAGGATTGCACGCAGAAGCCACTGCTGAAAATAGCAAAGGAATAGCCATTTCATTTTCTAAAACCAGTTGAAGGGTAAGATTGCAAATGTAGTACCTGTTTCCAATACCTAAAGCAGTTGGTCCTTTACCTGTAGTCTTTCTGCTACGCGATTTTGGGAAAGGGTGTGACTACTTTAATGTGTTGCAGATAGGTGCTGTGTTCATGCTTATACAAGCTTTGAAGTATTTTTTTTGGAACCTGAATCTTGCTGTCTTAGTTTCAGGACATTTCAAAACAAAAGGAAAACCCTGAAAAAATACAGTGCAACACATAACCTCTTCCTGAGCTGCTTTTTCTGCAGTCTAGGAGTCCCTAAAAAAGTGCTAATCAGCCATCAAACTAACTGTGCGACTTAAATTAATTGATTAGACCCCCCTCCTCCAATTTGTACTGCTTGCTGACACTGACAAGGAAGGCCCTAATCAGTTTGACACTAAAGGTTTCTGTTTGCTTCCTAAGTGCTAGGCAAACAACCCACGTTCCTTTTGATGTATATTCCCCATTGTAGGCCTGCTTACTCTCTTGCAATTTCTTCAAGTTCAATGAATATAAACACAAACATCATTTTTTTTCCTGGCTAATTATCCCGTGCCAGAGTGAGTATTCCAAAGGAGGCAGGAGTCTGAGAAAAGAGCCTAGGATGAGAAGCAAAACATCTTCAAAGAAAAATATGAAAGTCCAGTTGCTTCTTGAAAAAGTACCTTTGGGACTAGAGATTTTATACCATTTGGAGGAGCAGGTGGGAGCTGTGACGAGGGGGGCATTTTCCCAGGTTCGTCTGGTCCGCCAATTGCGCCCTTACCTGAACCGAGATGCCCTACGGACAGTCACCCACACACTTGTCACTTCCTGAATCAACTACTGCAATGCTCTCTACATGGGACTGCCCTTGCGGATCACCCGGAGGTTGCAGCTGGTGCAGAATGTGGCCGCGCAGGTTGTGATGGGAGTGTCCTGATACTCCCATGTTACACCCTCCTGCGCGACCTGCATTGGTTGCCGGTTGCCTTCTGGGTGAGATTCAAGGTACTAGTGATGACACACAAAGTCCTACATGGCTTGGGTCCGGGGTACTTGCGGGAACGTCTTCTGCCGGCATCACACTCCGATCTCCCTGTACGCTCCCATAGGCAGGGCCTCCTTGGGGTGCTGTCGGCCAGACATTGTTGGCTGGCGGTGCCCAGGGATAGGGCCTTCTCTGTGGGAGCACCCACCCTGTGGAACCAGCTCCCCTTGGGGCTTCGTTTAGCCCCTGATCTCCACTCCTTCCGCCATGACCTGAAGACTTGGCTGTTTCAGCAGGCTGGCCTGGACTGAAATAAGGGGGGGGGGGTTTAAAGTAATTTTAACTTAATTTTATTAGTTTGACTATTAGGCTTGTGTTATTTAATTACTTTTTATTTAACTTATTGTCTTGTTCTTTTATATTGTGAGCTGCCCTGAGTCCTCAGGGAGAGAGGGCAGCATACAAGTCTAATAAAATGATGATGATGATGATGATGATGATGATGATGATGATGATGATGATTTCAGACAAGTGGATGTCCAGTCTTTTCTTAAAAACATCCAGCAATGTAAACATCCACAGCTTCTGAAAGCAAGCTGTTCCACTGGTGAATTTTTCTCACTGTTAGAAAGTTTGTCTTTAATTCCAGGTTGCTTCTCTCCTTAACAGATAACAGATAACAGATAATCAGAGTTGGAAGGGTCCTTATTGGTCATCTAGTCCAACCCCCCGCCCAAGCAGGAGACCCTACACCATTTCTGACAAATGGCAGTCCAATCTCTTCTTGAAAGTTTCAAGTGATGATACTCCCACAACTTCCAAGGGCAAGCTGTTCCATTGGTTGATTGTTCTCACTGTCAAAAAATTTCTCCTTATTTCCAGGTTAAATCTTTCCTTGTTCAGTTTCCATCCATTATTCCTTGTCTGGCCTACAGGCTCTTTAGAAAATAGCTTCCTCTCTGTGGCAGCCCCTTAAATATTGGAAGACTGCTATCATGTCTCCCCTGGTCCTTCTCTTCACTAGACTAGCCATGCCCAGTTCCTGTAACCGTTCTTTATATGTTTTAATCTCCAGTCCCCTAATCATCCTGATTGCTTTTCTCTGTACTTTTTCTAGAGTCTCAACATCTTTTTTATAATGTGGTGACCAAAACTGGATGCAGTACTCTAGGTGTGGTCTTACTAAGGCTTTGTAGAGTGGTATTAGTACGTCACTTGATCTCAATTGTATCCCTCTGTTAATGCAATTTAGGATTGCATTAGCTTTTTTGGCTGCTGCTGCACACTGCTGGCTCATATTTAGCTCGTTGTCCTTGATTAGTTTCCATCCATTGTTTCTTGACTTTCCTTCTGGTGCTTTGGAAAATAAGTCGAGTCCCTCTTCTTTGTGGCAAATACTGGAATACTGCTACCATATCACTCCTAGTCCTTTTTTGGTATTGCTGGTCACTTAACAAGGACTGTTTATACATGAATCCACCTAAAATAAATTTCTACAAAACATCTAGGCACAAGATTGGAAAAAAATAACGTATTTCATGATAATATTGGTCACCTATATCCCAGGGAATTGATCACTAAAATTGAAAGCATAATTGATTAAACAAAAGAATTAAATAAACACCAAGTTGTTGGAAAGAGACAATGTTTTAAAAGAAGGGATGAAATCATAAATAGAGTATGCTTATCCAGTAAATAAAGTGAGTTTACAGGAAACATGCTTTGAAATATATTCAGAGGTTTAGTACTTTATATAGAAAGAAAATATAGGTGCTTAGGTAGCTGTAAGTGTTGATAAATGCAATGTTATCTTGGCTCCTTTTCACATTTTTCTTAAAGGTATTATGATAATAATAATGATTAGCTTGAATTCTGATCCAGTGAGTATTTCACCCTTTTAATTCATCCTGTATATCACTTTTAAAAAAACTTCTAAAGGCTTAAATAATTGAAGAAAAAATCATTTTAAAGCATGGCATTTGACTGTCCTGCTAAACTACCAGATGTCATGAAATAAATAAATCATTAAAGCTCTGATACTTCATAGCAAAGCACATGTTTTGATAGACAGGCCATGCAGGAATCAGTTCAATTAGGATAGCTGCAAGCTATCTTTGGCTTGACAGTGTTGTATAAAAATTCAGCCTTAGAACGGAATGAAATTTGCAGAAATGAACAATCGGGTTTTTTTCAAAGGCTGTTTGATGTAGGCTGTCCCCTTGCTCACACAACAGGTACCTGTGCTGAGAGGGTATTGAGAGTGAGATCTGCATATGACTGAGTATTTTAATCCCATTTATTATTATTTATGTTGAAAAGTAATATAAGCAAAGGGCACTGCTTTCAACACCTGAGACACAACTGAATATAAATGTATTAATCTACTTCAGTGTGTGCACATGTATGGATGTACGTTATATAAGGTATACTGTTAGAGTCATACCCTGCTTTTCAGTTAGGAGCTCAAAGTGTATCCTCTTCCTATTTTTCCAGCACAGTGAGGTAATTTGGGCTGAGAGAGAGAGAGAGAGAAAGAAAGAGAGAGGCTGACTGATCCAACCTAACAGTGAGTTTCTGTGTCTGAGGGAAGTCTAGCAGCTGGGTTTCCTCTGTGCAAATACACATAAATCAATGATTCAACATATAAATCAATGATAATTAGAATCAGTGCAGCATATTTGTGTTTTGTTATATATTTCCTGGCAGCATCTGACACTTCATTCTTGTATCTCGGCACAGCAAATATCTCACTCCATGCTAATTCTAAATTATTTCTCTGATTGACAAGTCCAAATACACAAAATTACAGACTACGTTGCCTCTACAAACAGCTTTGTACAAAATCTCAGCAAATTCAGTTCTGCTTAGTCCTGGATGAATTCTGATTCCTACCAAAAAAGGGAAAAAGAATAGAAAATAACACTAACTAGCAAGCTTTTACAGAATCCTAATTTTGGTTATTAAGAAGTTGGTGAGACAAGCTCAGCTTCAGTACTCCTTCAAATTTAATACAGGTAGTCCTCAAGTTAAACCATTCATTTAGTGACCATTTGAAATTACAAGTCTGAAAAAAAGTGACTTATGATCATTTTTCAGACTGTGGCATCCTCCCCATGGTCACCTGATCAAATTCAGATGCTTGGCAACTGGCTCATATATATGACGGTTGCAGTGTCCTGGGGTCATGTGATTTCTTTTGCAACCTTCTGACAAGCAGTCTATGGGAAAGCCAGATTCATTTAACAACAGTGTTACTAATTTAATAACTGCAGTGGTTCAGTTAACACACCGTGAAAGGGTTGTAAAATGGGGTAAAATTCACTTTAAAACTATCTCACTTAGCAACAGAAAGTTTGGGCTGAATTGTGGTCCCAAGCTGGGGACTACCTGCATTGGAAAAGTAATTATAATTGGCTTCTGAAAAAAATAAGTAATGTGACTGAAGCTTTCTAACTTCATAAAGAAAGTGTTGTAGAAATTCATAACTATTAGTGTTAGGAGTGAAATCGAGCTTGGGCAAAAGATGATTTTGTGCATGGATTTGACTGCCACAGCACATGTACAAAAGGCTCTCAATTTATATGTAGGCCTTTAGCTCCTCCCTTGCCCTCCTCCATCACTGAATGTGGGAAATGTTGAGATTTAGAGAATACGTTATGGGATAGGAAGCTACTGGAGATAGAAATGGAAGGTGGAAGTCTGCATCAGAACTTTCAACTGTCTAGGTCCAAAGAATTTGAGGAAGCTTCATTCCAAGTAAATAATGCCCCTTTCACAGTTATATGGAAGCTTTATGACTTGAGTGGCAGAGTAGGCAAGATCATTAGGGTAGTCTCCAATAAGATAATATGCTTCCTATGATCAGCACTAGGGGGAAATTGATAAAAATACAGACAATTCTCATTTAGGAACTGCCTCAAACAGCAACCATAATGGTGATGAAAAAGTAACTTGGTGGCCAGGTTTCATATTTAAACCTTTGAAGGTCTATAAAGCAAAGGAGAACTGAGTAAGATTGTCACAGTCACAATTTCACTTAGTGACCACTTCAGTTGCTGGTTATAATTATGATCACTAAACAAGGAGTGCCTGTAGATAATTTGATTCACCAGACAGTTAATTGGAATTAGTACTTCAAGCCACCTATCCAGTCATCCAGTGCCTAAAAATTCCAAATTACTTTAAATCTCTAGATTTCTGTGACCCACCTGGTTATTGTGTTTCTTGATATTTGTCCTTCAGACCTGGCAAGTACTGTAGTGTAGAATATAACTCTTGGAACAGTTATTCCCTTGCTTAACTCAGTTCTGAATTCAGTCACCAAAAGATGGAACAAGAAGTATTGAACTTATTGTATAAAACCTCCCCCATTTCTAATCAAGATTCATACTTTACAAACTTTAGGGAAGTATTTTCCTTTCACAAACCAATACACTACACGTGAATACAGCATACTTGAAAGCATGTGCATGTGATTGATCTCTATATGAGGTTTTCCAAGGTTGCTTTTAAAAAAAAACACCTGTAAAGCCATGATAATCTATCTCTTTATCTATTAGTGAAGTAAATATAAAACAGATCGCAGTCTCTCTAAAATCAGTGGCAAGCATGTATATGGATAAGCTAGAATGAGTATGAAGCTTTGAAAATATTTCAAAATGAAAACTCATTTGGTGCTATTCATAATTCAAATGGTTCTTTTCATTACGGTGGTTAAATAAGTAATTGAGTTTAGCAGCTATTATAAGTAACTGGTTTCCACACATCCTTTATGGGTTATACTTTTTATGCTTATATTGGTAATTTGCATTCCTGGATGATTCCATTGTGTCTACTGTAGCTGACTTCATTTGCTTTTGGGCAGCATAAGTTTTATACAGCATCGGACCACTCACACACGTGCACAAACTTTTTAACATATTTATTAAGCTTGCTATAACATATTTCTTTTGAAATTCAAAATGGGCCTGTAGATGCTATATTTCATTCTGACAGTGCAGAATGGGGTGACATTTGTTTACAAAAAACTGTGGCTCAGTGCAAATGTCAGATAAGTTTCTAAAGCCTACCCTTCTCTTCCCTCCAGTGAGCCCTGATATTTGCCATATGTGTTGTAATGCAAATTTGCTTCAAAATAAATGAGTTACTTAATATTCCAGGTAGGTCGCTTTGTTAGTCTTTTGCAGCAATCACACCAAGGAATCTTGTAATCCATTAAATACTAAAAAGTTGATTATGTTATTAAGTGCCTACAGACTGGTCTCCATTTCATCATCTGACACTTTTAATTTTATAGACATCATAAAATCTAATCTAGACATCATAAAATCATAAAATATATCATAACTTGTGAAAAGAATAACTGGTCCTTTGAAAAAATAAGGGAGTAATTGGACTGAGACTTGAGTAGAATGTACAGCAGTAGTATCCTACTGGTACGTATTGGAGTAAATGGAACTTGGTCATGTCGGTTGAACCATTCTGAGCCTAGAAAAATACAAGTAGTCCTTGACTTATGACCACAATTGAGCCCAAAATTTCTATTGCTAAGTGAGTCAGTTGTTAAGTGAGTTTTGCTCCAGTTTATGACCTTTCTTGCCCCAGTTGTTAAGTGAACCACTGCAGTTATTAAGTTACTGACACAGTTGTTAAATGAATATGGCTTTCCTATTGACTCTGCATGTGACTTTGCATGCCACATGATCTGGAACACTGCAGCCATCATAAATATGAGTCAGTTGTCCAGCATCTGAATTTTGATTATCTGACCATGAGGATGCTGCAATGATTATAAGCATGAAAAATGTTCATAAGTCATTTTTTTCAGTGCCATTGTAACTTTGAATGGTCACTAAATGAAGTTGAGGACTACTTGTATAGGCTATTGGTTAACAGCACAGGTAGCAGTACTTAACTGATCTTGCTTAACCCCAAAGGAATCAGAATTGGACCTTATAAAGGCTTGGATACAAGCAATTCCAGAAAAATAGAAAAGATAGCCTGAAAAAAGGCAGTAGCAGGCCACTTCTATATTGTTAAGAAAAGTACGTGATTGTCCACCAGCAGTCAAGAGTATCTTTATTTTTTTACAAGTAATCCTTGACTTTTGACTGTAATTGAGCCTGCAATATTGATCGTAAGTTGTGACAGTTGTAAAGTAGATCACTATGCAACCACACTCAACTTTAGGAACTTTTCTGTGGCAGTCATTAAGTACTATAAAGTAGTGACGTACATAAATGCTACGTAAAAAAAAAAAAACATAAATTGCAGTCATGTGATTGTGGGACAGTGCAAATGGCCATAAATGTGGGCCAATTGCCAAGTGTCAAAAATGCAGTCACCTGACCATGGGTGGGGCAAACATCGGAACTTTTAAAGTAGCTTTTGGGGAGTCCATTATAACTATCATGCTGGAATATCAATGGTAACTAAACGGAGGGAAGTATAGGCACTGGTATGAATGGGTTGGGCAAATTGATGGGGTATATTCAGAGGTGGTATTCAGCAGGTTCTGACCAGTTCTGGAGAACCGGTAGCGGAAATTTTGAGTAGTTTGGAGAACTGGCAAATACCACTTCTGACTGGAGATTTTACAGTATCCTTCCCCTGCCACGCCCACCAAGCCACACCCACAGAACCGGTAGTAAAAGAATTTAAATCCCACCACTGGGTATATTGCACTTGGATATTAGTAGCAGAGATTGAGAAGAAGATTGGAGAATAGAGGGATTGGTATTAAGTTACTACACTGACATAAAGAGATTGGTGTTGGATTCCTGTTTTGAAGTCTTGGTATGTTTTATACCCAACATGTGAATGCAGAAAAATGATCTGCTTTATGTTGCTTATAACTTAAAGAAGCAAATCATTTTTTTAAATTACATTTATATGTCGCCCTTCTCTGAAGACTCAGGGCATCTTACAATTTTTGGGATACAACCCAGTGTGCTCAGCAATAGCCTTCATTCCATTGTATATGCCTGCTTATTACTAAGCGGCATTTTTACAAAGTCAGCTTATTGCCCCCAACCATTTTGGGTTAAATGTAGATTCCAACCTCCATCTATTATACAGATAGGGATGCTGATTTTAGTTACCAGAATGTTAGGTGGAATCTGTTAAAGTCCATTACACTAAGATTAGAACTATTAGTAGTGGTTAGAGTTGCAACATGAATAATAGTAATCACAGTAACAGTCATTATACTGATGATGGTTTCTTTCCCAAGCTTTATGGCTTTTCAGTGGTTGCATGAAATAGCCTAGTTCAGATGAACAGATTGATAACTTATGATGATATTTTAGTACTTAAAATAAAATACTAATTATAGCCATAGAACACACAGTCTGCTTTATGCTAAAATGTTTTGTCTTGCTTTATATTCCTCCTAAAGATAGGCATTTCATGTATATATACACACTTTTTTCTACTTGTGGAAACAATAGAAAAAGATTCAGGGAAATAATGAATTATGAATTAGGGAAAGTGGCTAATGTTTGAATAATTGACAAAAATTGTTTTGTGTTGTAGAAAGTGCTCTTTCATAAAACGAAGGAATGGTTGCAACCAGTAATTTTAAATTCTGAAAATGCACATTTCCATGGCAACCTAATATCTGTATAAGCAAAACAATTAAAAAGTTAGCTTTTCTAAACTTAAACTATTATTTTATATTTTACTAATTCAACCCTAACCACAAATTAATAGAATATAAAATAATAGTTTAAGTTTAGAAAAGCTAACTTTTTAATTGTTTTGCTTATACAGATATTAGGTTGCCATGGAAATGTGCATTTTCAAATTATTTTTTTAGTAGTGCCATCTACTTTGTTTGTCTCTCTCTATTGCTTACTTAGATTTCCTGATTGGGTTTGCCACTCTCCATTCAGTTAGTGCATCAGCAATTTGGGTTAGTTGGCAGCAGACACAAAAAAACAGAAGACCCAAGCTGTAGTTGTAAAATTAATCTTATTAGTTAATGGATGGAAGAGCAGGAAGTAGAAGAAACTTTACTACTAAGGTAACTACAGCATGGTAAGGAAGTGTTAGGGTTTGCAGGTGAACTGCATTCTTAGAGAAAGGATGCTTCAATGTTTTTGTTGTACCCTGTCTTGGCAGGGGACTCCAATTCAGGAACATGGCAGACATGGCTGTGAATTTGAATGTGTGACATCCTAAAGGGGTGGGACTTGCATTGCAACTCTCCATCTGCCAATTTTGACATGTATAAGGATGCCATTGGTGGTGGTAGTGGTTCTGTTGTTTCTGTTTTCTGCATTTATATTCTTCTTGTCCGTTGAAAGCTTAAGACAAGCTTAAGTAGGATTTGAACATCAATCTTCCCGGTCTACTAAGTTCAAAGCCGCTACATTGCACTGCTTTTGTTATCTAATTTTCTTGCCTTAGTCACATAATTTTATGAAGAGGCGAGACATCAGTAATCCTATCTAAGAATCCCATTTTGTTGCAGCTATTTCATTTTACTTTCCATAATGGATCAGTTAAGAAGAAAAACTTAAATAGTTGCACATGACCTTGTGGTCGTACCCAGATTCTCTGTTCAATAGCAGAACATAAGCGGTTTTGTGTGTGTGTGTGTGTGAGGGAGGGAGGGAGGGAGGGAGGGAGGGAGGGAGGGGAGGGAGAAAGAGAAAGATTTAGACATATGGGGAGGGGAAATATGCCTGTTGGATAAAAGGCATTTCATGGGGGATAATTTGTTGGCAGAAAATATCGTGTGGAAGCAGAAAAACTGGGTGTATAGAAGTAGTTCTACCTTTTAGGGTTTCTCTCATATTTTTGGAATTCTTACAAAATTGGAAGCTTTTGAAGCTATGGAATATTTCTGCAAATTTGAACATTGTTTTGATATCTGAAATACATATACATTCCAACTAATTGGATGCATTTTATAGGTAGTCATCAATTAACAAACTATTTGTTCAGTGGCCATTCAAAGTTACAATGGCACTGAACAACTGATGGTTGTGATTGGTCCTTGAAGTACAAGCCATCCCAACTCACACTTACAATAGTTGCAGCATCCCATAGTTGCAATTTGTGGCCTTCCTGCCAAATTTCAGCAAGTAAAGTTGAGAGAAAGTCAGAAGGGAAAGCACAAATTGTTCAGGTAAGTCTTGCCCATCTATGCACCCAGCTCCTCTGGGCTTACATCGTGCCTCACCACCCAACTGTACACCAGCACTGAACCTTGCTGTGCTTAGATTGTACATCCTTAGTCACTTGCACATCCTCCTCAGCTACTCACACACTTTTCCCCCACCTGATAGCAACTACCCCAAACCAATAATAATGGGTATAAGTTGCAGCTACCCAGATTTTATTTAAATATATGGAAAAATGCCCTACTGGTAAAATCTATACAAGTAGAACAGTCTACCCTTGGATGTTTTTAATGGATGTTTTAAATGTTTTTTTGGCACATTGCAGAGGATTAGATTAGATCCTTTCCAACTCTGCAATTATATGATTCTAAGTTGAAGCAGTGATAGACTTTATCTTCATAAATTTGGAAATTTACAGGAGTGACGAGTAAAGCCATGAAATAAGCAACATCTGCTGACTAGGAGATAGGCTGTGAGGGATTTAAACAAAATATTTATGTTCAAAGAGAAATCACATTGACAACAAAAGTATATATTGTCAAGAACATAGTTTTCCCATCTGTGAAAACTAAAACATTAGAAAAGCTGAAGGAAGAAAAAAATGTGGTGTTGAAAAACTTTCATGAGAATACATTGGCCTACTGCAGAGAACAAGGAAGATAATTTGGACAGAGATAGACCAAATCAGTTACCAAAGAGGAAAACTTGGGGTTTATGTTCAAGAGAAGAAGAAGGCATATGCAAACAATTCAGGCACTTCCCTAATTCACATGGATACAACCAGTGGGGTTGGATGGGGGAGGAATACAGGCAGGTTCGCAAAATTCTTGTTACTATGTTATACTAAATATAAAACTAATTTTGCCTTCTGTGGAGTCCATCTCTTCCTTTGGGCCTGTGAGGCTGAAAATCACTCGATAACAGCCTTGTGAGGTAGTCCAGACAAGCACACTCAGATGTATTAATTCTAACTTTATTGTAAAATATTACACGAACAATATCTTGCAAGTCTGAAAGTACATTTCTTGCCTCTCTCCTTTATAGTGTAAGAATGTAGGGAGTTTTCCAAGGTCATTATCACAAACCATTACAGATTCTTTCATTGTAATCGGAGTACAAACTTGAAACTGAAGCTGCTTATTATCTGGGTTTTTACATTTGCTTCATTCAAAAACTTTCTTCCAGTGTTGTGAGATTTATGGCATCAAAGTCTAGAAGTATATTCTAGAAGTATCAAGGCAAATAGGATTTCTTGAATAGAAAGCAAAATAGCTAATGTAATTTTTCCACATCTGCCTCCACAGGTGGTACCGAAGCAGTCACTTTTTATTAAAGTCATTGGACATCTAAAAAAAAGGGATTAAATTCACACCTATTTTTCCCTCGACCACCACTGTGTTAGGTAGGTTGACCTGAGAGATAGCAGCTACCCCAAAGTCATTCAGTGGGTGGTAAGAATTTGGGATTTCTCACTCCTGGTCCAACAATTTAATGCTACACCTCATTGCTTCTCCATAAATAAAAATTATATTTACATTTTCCTTCTATAGACCTGATACAGAATATCATTGTGTCAGATAAAGGTTTAGAAGTATACTTGTATCTCGGTACTCATCCTTAATTGGTTCCGGAGTCATGATGAGTACCAGAAACGAGTACCAAACAGTTTTTCCCCATAAAGAATAATGTAGTGAGTCAACAAGGCAGCTGATACCAACAAGTTCTAGTTTGTACATTGAGTACCAAACAAATGATGAGTACAGGGACAAAATTTTCATGTCAAAATGTATTGAGTACCGAATTTGATGAGTTTCAAAGCAGTTAAGTACCAAGGTACCACTGTAAGGGAAAAGACCTGGTAAACTACTACATCTTGATTGAAATAGTTAATACAAAGCATTATTTCTACTATCAAAGATTCTGGGGGTAAAATATGTAATTATTATAATGTAATAAGCTATTTTTATTGATATACTTCATAATATAATTTATTAAATCAGCTGTAAATTAGGAAGAAATTATTTTTATATGATAAAGCTCTTTCCATGGTTATTGAAATTGTCATTGTAACCGCATCTTTGTCTCTTCAAAAAATAATTAGACACTATTAAAATTATGAAAGCAGAAGAAGCTCCTGGTCCTGATTGCTTACCAAATTAAGGTATAAAATAGATTGACTACTGGAGGTTTATCTTAGTGAAATTTGTAGCGACCCTTGTTGAGGCTTATATTAGATTTTGAAAACTAATGAAGATTCTGCTGACTGCAAGCTACTATCTGATTTCCTTGTTCAATATTCATGCTAAAAAAATTGACAACTCTGTCATTGAGATTACAAATTATACTGCCCATGATTATCCATCCCACATAATCTGATTTTATAAAAGGTCAACAAACATTTTTATTAGATTATTAAGTGATTTGTTTTGCTACCCATTCAGAAATGATAAATTCTTTGGGTGCACAAAAGACCCTCAATATAACATAGACTTGTCTGTTTTTAAAAATAGATTTGATTAAAATGTGGTACTCAAATCCTTTTGCTAGCTTTGTTACAAATGGAATTACTTATTTATTGAGGTGTCTTGTGAAACTCATCACAAGATGTCCTACCTTATCAGATATTTAGAAGCTATTTTGGATTATTATTACCTGTGTTTGAATACAAATTATGATTTCAGGCTAGTGATATAATATTTCTTAGTGATAACCATGAATGCGTATTATTGATACTGTGATTATCTAAAATAATCACTGGTAAAAACCAATGTACTGTTAATTTACTTTCATGAAATAAGGAAAATTAATTCTTTGAATGACTGAAACTATTGGCTGAATCTTTGCTGGGGAATATGCTCTACTGAGCTTAATGGGAATTATTTCTATATAAAAAACACACACACACACACATTTACAAGCTTCATCGTTTACGGTCTTGCTTTTCTTTAGAAAAAAATACTTAGGTTTCTATCTGGAGATTTATTATTGCTGTTATCCATTGAACAAAACCATTCACAACAGAGTCATTCCATTTATAGCATTAGCTGAGGATAGAGGTTGCTCGTTATCATTACCTCTGCCTTCATCTTACACCCATCCTCTTTACTTATGACCGATCATCACACAGGAGGGTAAATGTTTACAAATAGTTTGTCTAAGGGGGCATAGGTGCTGAAGAGAGGTTGTGCTTCCAGCTTTCTCATTTCATCCCATGCTTGTCTCAGTGCCTGAGACCTGTTAGGAAGCTTGACAGGTGACCATTCAAGTATTCAATTCATTCAATATGGCCCCACTACCTATTAAAAAACCATTCTCCAGCGAGCTGCTCCCAGCATCCAGGCAGTGGGAGGTGCTTAGTCTCTCCGTTCTGATAGGCTGGGCTTTACTGAAGGATGTTCTGACTCCTCCTCTCCTTAGCTCAGCCTTCGGTTCGGATAGGCAGCTCTCTCTCTTTCTGGTTGGAGCAGGAACAATCAGCGGTATTCTATTCCCAATTGGCTTCTTTAAAATTTCTTTCCCTTTCATTTCGGCTTGCAATTTGTTCCCTTGTGTTTGAGAAGCTGACTGCAACGATTGTTGCAGTCAGTGAGGGGCCTTGGCTGCTGCTAGCCTGGGGGCGGTTTTTTCCTTATTGGAAGTGAGGCTTCGGTTCGCTTTCCCTCTTGCAACCTCTACTTGCCGCTTTCTTAACCCTTGGTGCTGCCGATACACCCCCTTCCCTTTGGGTTTTTCCCTATTGATTCCTCCCTCTGAGAAAGCTGGGGTAGGGGCGAGGAGTCCCCGATTCCCCATTTCTCAGCTCTTTCAAACGAAGCCATTAGGGGGCGGCAGAGCTGTGCTGGCTACCGAAGAAGCAGTTGACGATGCTTCTCTTCCCAGGTTATGCTTGCTACGGCGACTCTCCTCTCTCTTCCAGGGCTTTTTTCTCCACGAGGCCTTGGGAGCCCAGACTGGCTGATGCCAGAGCCCCATGAGAGTTTTTTCCTTGTCTCTTTCTGTGTTTTTTCCCCAGGCTCTCTTTCTGAAGAAGCCTAGGGTACATTACTGTATTAGTAATAAAGGATTGTTGTTGGAGTTCTGGGACCTGTTCCAAGTTGGCACTCTCACAGGTGGTTTTTATAAAAGTGCCTTCGGTATCAATGCTACCACTCCCCACGCTGGAGTGTGCCATCGCCCGCTGCCTGCCTGGGCCACTCAGGCTCTCTGTCTCCAGATCTGCAGAGCAGCCACTTGGGCCTCCACACGCCATTTGTCCGGCATTACAAGGTTGGCGTCTTTGCTTGGCTGACGCTTCCTTTGGCAGGAGAGTGTTGCAAGCGGGTCCACTCGGCCAGGGGGGGTGTCTTGCCCAGAGGGAGTCCCTCCTGTAGGACTGGCCCAGTTTTGGTATGTCCCACTGCCTGGATGCTCGGAGCAGCTCGCTGGAGAATGGGCGTATACTTACCTGATATGCCCTTTCTTGGGGAGCTGTGACGGAGCATCCAGCCCCTCCCTTTCCTTCCCAGTCTGGGGTGGGTTCTTCCTGTTCCGACCCTGTGTCCTCATTGACTTTGAGATAGCTTTGGGTACTCTCTGTCATGCTCGGGTGTTGGCCGGCCCTCGCTTCGCTAAACTGGGGCGAGGGAGAGGAGGAGTCAGAGCGCCTCAGTAAAGCCCAGCCTATCAGAACGGAGAGACTAAGCACCTCCCACTGCCCTGCCGTGAGCCTCGAGAAAGTCAGGCAGTACCAAACTCATTTTCTTTAGTTTGCCTTGCAACAGGTGGTGTATTGCTTACTGATTACTACAGTCTTTTGCTGGGGAATAGGAATCATTGATGGGCATGCGTATTTTTTCTACCAATTCAAGAACTGATAAATAGTCCGCAATATATAGTCCTCAATGTATGACCCCAATTGGGACCAGAATTTACCAATTTTATAACCTTTTTTGTCATAGTGATTAAGTGAATCACTATGATTGTTAAATTAATCTGGTCTTCCCTATTGACTTTGTTTTATGGAAGCCATCTGGAAAGGTTGAAAATGATATCCCAAGATGCTGCAGTCATTGTAAATACATGACGATTGCCAAGCCACCAATGTGATCACGTGACCATGGGGACATTACACTGGTCATAAGTGCAAGGAACAGTCAGAAATCATCTGTTTCAGCACCATCATAACTTCAAATGGTTGTTAAATGTGTGGTCTTAACTCAAGCACTACCTGTACTTTAACATGGAAGAGTTCTAAGTCAAGTCAATTTGTGTGCATGAGTATTTTTACAGATGTATGAATTAATGCTTAAAGTAATGAAAATCGCCTATCACATTTTATTAGCCTTCAGATTATTTGATGAAGATAGCATTCACAGATTCAAGCTGTATCATCCAACACTTAGCAAATATACTCTTTTTCCTCTTTGGTTCTTCTAGTTCTCATTTACTGTAAATATAGTTTAAACTCATTACTGGGGATGCTGCTTGTAATCCCATAAAATTCTGAGAAATTGCTTTAAATGCATTGATTAAACAAATCCTTGGAAATGTTTCAACCCAAAATAACATCTTCCAACAAACCTCATCCAGCTTTTCCTGAATAGATGTTAACTACATACTTGACCTTTAATCTCCTGATAAGAACATTCCCATGTGTACAATTAAGCTGAAGGCAATAAAATGAAACATTAATAAGGCTGCAGATATCAAAGGTGTTGGGCAAGCTTTTAAAGATGCTTTACAATAGATTTATTAAGTCGTTAAGGAGGCAGCTCTTCACACTACATGCACAGAGCAGTCCTTGTAGTAGGAGAATAACGGATTTTCATCCTTCTGATACATACATTTTGCTTTTGGAACATGCCATTTGAGAATAGAAGCTGAGAAGGCATTAGGCAGGAGTGTCAAAGTCGCTTCGTCATGGTGGCATGTGACATATCGCAACTTTTTTCCCTTGGCTAAACTGGGCGTGGCCAGCACATTACGCATCTGGCCCACAGGCTGCGAATTTAACACCCCGGCATAAGGTAACACAAAAGATAGCAAAGATAAGCATTCCTGAGGCATTACTAGTTTTATTCTGAATGGATCTGTTAGGAGCCAGTTTGATCTAGTGCTTAAGTTACCAGTCTAGAAAGCAGGAGGCCATGAGATAAAGTCCCACCTGAGCCATTGAAAGTCAGCTGGGTGACTTTGGGCCAGTCACTGTCTCTCAGCCCAACTCACCTCATATAGTGGTTGTTCTGGGAAGATTGGAGGAAGGAGATGTATTGAATATGTTTGCCACCTTGAATTATTTGTAAAAATAATGAAGGCAGGATACAAAGAGATAAATCAATAAGTAAAATGATGTACTATCAATTGCATTCTGCAAGTGAGCTTTTTTTGTTTGTTTCCCAACACAGTTTTACAACAGTAGTTGTAACTGGAGTGATTATGGGTGGATCTCAGTTTGCCCATATCAGCCTTTTAGCTGCACTGGCTATGTTGATTAAAGCCCTTCAGGACTTAACTATTTGTGGAACTCATTACTCCAAATAGGAATTGTGCGCAGGGATCCATTACTTTTTTTCAATGGAACAGCATCTACTCAAATCTGAATGGTTCCTACCATAGGGTTTTCTGAAAAGTCATTAAGACCTGGGTATTTCCAGATTTTGGGGGTTATATTGTATATCTTATCCCACTGGATTTTGTCTTAGTATATTAAGTGATGCTCTCTATCTTTATTTATGTTTGTTAAGTTGATATGAGTTTTGGGTTTTATTTGTTACATTTATGTGTTTAACAAGATTTGTACATTTGCACAGTTACAGATTTACACATTGCATAGAATTAGTGATTGGAGTGGTCTATAAACCCAGTAAATAAATAAATTGACTAGAATATGTAGCAGTAGTGTTCTACATAAAACTTTAAAACACTTTGAAAACTGGGGCGTGGCTCTTAAATATATTTGAAGATTTTACTAAATCTTAATTGTAAACAGAGGTAAAACCATTAATTTAGAGAGTACTAGCTAAATTTAATTTTAATTAAATATAAATTCAAGTGAAATTAAATCAGAATTAGCTTTCGTCCTGGCCTTATTCATTACTTACTTCTTTTAAATGCAACCTCTGGTTCAGAAGACATGGAGTATAGCAACATTCTTATTTAAATTAACAGGTGCCATCAGGATCACTTCTTTGCAGAAGTTTCAGTTCATCTTTGGCATCCAGTGGATCATGAACAATGATCTTTTTACTATTTTATTTGTGAACCTTTCTCCGTCTCCAAACTTTTAGATAGTTATCTAAGCCATTTACTATTTGTTTTTACAGCAGAAACCCAGCAAAATGATTGCTGATTTTTTTTAAAATCAGATTTATATGCCACCCTTCTCCGAAGACTCAGGGCGGCTTACAATTTTTGTGATACAACCCAATGTGCTCATCAGCAATAGCCTTCATTCCATTGTATATGCCTGCTTATTACTAAGCAGCATTTTTACAAAGTCAGCTTATTGCCCCCAGCAATCTTGGGTCCTCAATTTACCTACCCCAAGAGGATGGAAGGCTGAGTCAACCTTGGGCCTGGTGGGATTCGAGCCTACAATAATTGCAGGCAGCTGGAACTTAAGTGCTAGGCATTTAGCAGCCTGCACCACCAAGGCCCGATATCTCCACTATTACAGCAAAACAGCATAATGCTTCATTGTATCTATTCACCATCAGTTTCCTATGTAGCTAATGCTATGCTCCTAAGAAATAGCTGCCCAAGTCATAATCCGTACACTTTATGATAATGTCTGGTGGTAAGTGCCAAATATTTCAGTGGTTAAATTGCAGAAGTAACCAATGCCTTGCAAGCACAGATGTAGTGGAGTGACCCATGAGACCATTTTAAAGCAGCAATACATTTCAGGTTGTAAAAACTACTGAGCCTAGTTATTCTTATCTTAACTTTTATTACATCTCTAAACATGATCCAGGGTTTCATGAGCACAACTGCAGAGGTACATAGATGGAATTTATATAGCATTCTGTGTGATAGTATAACTTTGTTCAGGGGGAGGAACAGCAAAGTTGCTGTGTGTGAGGAGCGTTAAATAAAGGTACTGCTGGAGAAGTCAGTGTTCATGATATTCAGGAAAGGAAAATTGGGGATATTTAATATGCATGAATAGAAAACATTTGTAGGGAAAATGTAGTTTTTATGTAGTGTAATTAAGTCTGCCACAGCCGCCTTGCTAAAACCTTATAGGCAGTGTTTCTCCACTGTAACTTCAGTTTAAGAAACCCCAGGAAATTCACTCTCTTAATTCACCTTAATTTATCTCAACTGGGATCTTCCTCTTGGGAATTAAGTAGATCATAAGTTTATACTGGAAGATACCATAGGGTTTAATTAGCCACTTCAGTGAGTTTGTGGAATTAATTCAGAGCACAACACCCTGTCCAGAAGACTGAGCTCCAACTGCGTGTGTTTTAAATAATCTTAGCAGAAGATGAAGTAGAGAATGGAAATCTTTCTGCTAGCATTATCCCTGTTAACAGAATGACTACTTCACTACAGGAGAGAATGGAATAAAGCTCTGTTTAGATACTTTAACTTTCTATTTCTTGCCTTAGTTGACTTGAATCTTTTCTCATTATAAAGGCAGGACATCAGTGAATGCAAGTAATAAATGAATTTTGAGCTGCTAAACATTGCAAGTGAACATCTTGATTAAAAAAAACCCGCTATATTCCCTGCAGTATTGCACATCACTACATTTCTATCTGATTTCAGATTGTTTGATTAATATATTAACAAATTTAAATATTCAGAATGGATTCAGTGCAGAGCAAGAATTAAGAATATTGCCCCTTAAATTATTACTTAAAAATAAATTTTAAAGAAGATTTATTTCTATCAAGCTACTGTATATTTGATAATATACAGTGAGCTGAGCTGATCCTATAATTTACAGTGTTTGATTTTAGTTTGTGTCAGTTCTATTACCAGCTCCCTGTCGCAAATATATAGGTAGTAGTAAAAAAGGAAGTTGTTATTTACATGTTCCCTATCCTCCAAAGCTCAAGGTGACATTTCTTCCACAGCAACGTGTACTTTTTGTCCCCAAGCTATTCCCTGAGATCAGTTAATCTAATGTAATAGAAGTGCTGCAGTGCTATAATAAACTGTGGCTTATTGTGATTCATATCAAACCACAGCAAGCCTCAGATAGACATAGTTTCTGCCACATCTTCTTCTAGCGCCATGATGGCGAACCTATGGCACACATGCCAGAGGTGGTATGTAGAGCCCTCTCTCTGGGCATGCTAGCCATCCCCCCAGCTCAGCTCTGTTGCGCACATGCACATGTGCCTCCCACCGGCCAGCTGGTCTTCAGGTCTCTGCCATGCATGCGGGGGGGATGGGGCACATACGTGGGGGACGTGCATATGCATGGGGGATGCATGCGCATGCACAGGGGGGTGCATGCATGGAGATGTGAGCATGCACGTCTTGGCCACTCAGTGCTGAAAAGGTTAGCCATCACTGTTCTAGCATGTCTCAGAAAGGAAATTGAATGCTTTTACCCATTTTTAACTAAACTCAGTTTACCATTTTTTATCTAAACCTAAGTTCCTCTTAATCTTCACTAGGTTTATTGTAAAAACAAAATTCACAATTGGCTCTATTTTTTATAAATGAAATTTATGTGCTGCCTTTGTTTCTACTTCTGGGAGGGACGGTGGGAGGGTTATTGGGATTTTTGAGAACTGTAGTCCCAACATCCTTAGTTGATATAATTTGCACAATAAGAATCCAAGTCCATGTAAGAGTTTGAACCAATTTGCCATGTTATTATCTTGGATTCTGATTAATAGTGAATGGGAAAATCTCCCATCTTTTTTCTACCCTTCTAATTCAATTTCATGGAAGAGATTTTGGTCTTCAAATGTCTTTAAAAGAAGAATTTTAGTGAAAAGATTATAGGTGGAATAATGTATTCTACTACCATGGGTAAGAAGTACCCAAGGTTTGTGTGTGTGTAATTATTGTGTCTTTCACTGTGCAATCTCTTGTCCAGCAATTTGCAGCCTCCCACTTTTTTATAAAATATTAGTGGAAGACATAAGAAAAGAAACTTCCTATTGGGAAGTGTGGATAACCAAGGGAATTTTAGAAGGCTTGTCAGCTACAATAATAAAGTGAGCTCAAAAATATCACCAATGAGAAATTGAAAGGACGTCTCAAGGAACTTAAGGATAAGATAGAATCCCCTACTTTGGCCTTATTTCAGATATTTATGTGTTCATTCCTTGATTCCTTGATTCATTCATTCATTCAGTTTATATCCTCTCTTTGCTTCAAAGGCTCATATGGTTTTCACTGTTTATGTGTTTGAAGATATGTATGTGTTCTCTTTAATGTAAATCTTCCCTATGCATCAAATATATAAATTCGCTTTCAAAAGTATTTTTTCCATTTCATCCTGCATTAAAAAGTTTCACACTTCACAAACACTTCATAGCAGTGCTGAAGTGGTTTTAATATTTATGTCTGAAAATATTCTCATAAGCATACGGATTCACTACAGGGGAGAATTAAATCATAGATATAAGGAATATGAAAGAGGAAACATAACTGGGCATATACCCCCCAAAATTGTAGAATCAGTGACATGAAAATTTTGCTTGCATATTCCCTTTACATGAGATGTATTAGCAATTTTAGGAAAGCTGCCTAAAGTTTTGGATATGAGGGAATCTCTCTTTAAGGTATCGTATTGTTGTAGAGAAACCCCAGTATTTGTCTACAGAGAGATGGTTTAATCATAAAAATAAAATTAATTCTTGATTACACTGACAATTTGAAAGACTTTAGAAGTCACAGTAAATTAGTGAAGTGTAGATTTTTATTTCATATTTTAGCACATTTCTAACTTGACAGCAGAATTTTACTGCCATCCGTTTTCATTTGTGGACCTAGTATTAACCAAAATAAGCCTTTTGTTTGTTTTTTTAAATACAGCCTGCCAAAGGATGTAGATATCTACTACAGAAGTAGAATTTATGACAGAATCCTAGTATCTGTTACTGATTATGACATAGGGAGTGTAATTCTTCAGAGCATTCCAAAGTCTAGTTTTCCTTCTTTTGATCTTTGCCTTTGAAGTGGTTCCTGGATGATCTTGAATAAGATCATTCATTTAAATGTAGAAGTTAATTTGTAGTTTCTACTGATCCATCCCAGAATCCATAGAGAGATTTTGTGATTCCACATTGAGATCTGAAGAATTTTGTTGAATCATGCATTATTTCAATCCTAGCAATCCTAGACATTTAGTTCCAGACTGTCTGGAGGATTAACAATTTGTTATAAATGTAATAAGTGCTGAAGTTCCAAAATATCATTGCTACATCACTTTAATCTGGTGGTTTGATGCAAAACAGGGCTAATGCTAAACTGACATCACTATCTTAGGTGAGTTAACAGTCCTCCAATAAGAGCCTTGCATTAAATTACTCTCAAAGGCATTTTGCTTTAATCTACTGGCATTAGTCATGAAAGTAATCAAGCAGGTACATGTATAGTTGTGTCAACTCTTGTAAAATTCTCCCTTTGCATAATCTGCATGTTTAGTGATACAATACACACATTCATACATGCACAGGGATGTAAAATATGCTGCTTTGTAATAACATGCTTATCAATAATCATAAACTGCTATTCCTTAATGTAGGGTTCCCCAAAATAGCACCTGGGCTACAGAAATCACCATAGGCCTTTGTAGACTCCCCACCCAGCTGACTTTTAATTATTATGGTTTTAATTAATAAATAAATGGAAAGCTGGCATGCTATAAAGCAAAGTAGCAAACCTCCATATTTATTTCCAAGAATGCTTCTAGGCCCCAAATGAGTTCTATGAGTGTTTGCAACCTATTACAATGTGACCACTTGCCCAGAAGTAGTAGGAAGAGTTCAGAGTTAGGTATGCAGAAGGATTATAAATAACATCTGCAAAATCAATATTGGTGATTGGTTTTCCCCTCAATGGTATAGTTTGAAAGAGCAAACCTTCTTTGCATCGATTTTACATGAGTGCCTATAATTTATTTATTTATTTATTTGATTTGTCAATCACTTACAAGATAACAGGTATAAGTATAAACATAGTTTTGAATACATAAGATGGATACGTATAAGAAAAATAAAAAGAAACAATAGGACAGGGACGGTAGGCACGATTGGTGCAGTTATGAAAAGGGGTGAGGTCAATAGTAGACTGTCTAAGGTGAAAGTTTTTGGGGTTTGGGGAAGAAATCATAGTCAGGTAGAGTATTCCAAACATTGACCACTATGTTGCTGAAGTCGTATTTCCTGCAATCAAGTTTGGTGTGGTTTACCTTGAGTTTGTATCTATTGTGTGCTCTTGTATTGTTATGGTTGAAGCTGAAGTATTCATTTACAGGTAGGACATTGATTTTATATGATTTTATATACTATATTTAGATCGGACTGAAGGCAGCGTAGTTCTAGGTTTTCTAGGTCTAGAGTTTCAAGTCTGGTGGCATAAGGTAATGAGTAGGTAATCTGCAATGAGTAGAGGAGCGGAGAACTCTTCTTGTGAAATATTTCTGGACTTTCTCAACTGTATTAATATCAGATACATGATATGGGTTCCAGACTGATGAGCTGTATTCAAGTATTGGTCTAGCAAATGTTTTGTATGCTGTAGTTAGTAGTGTGATATTACCAGAGAAAAAGCTATGTAGGATTAGGTTAACAACTCTTAATGCCTTTTTGGCTATGTAGTTACAGTGGGCTCTAGCACTTAGATCATTAGAGATGAGTACTCCAAGGTCCTTGACAGAGTTTGGATCATCAACAAGGTCTTGACTATTCAGCTTGTATTTTATTTTCTGATTTTTTTTTGCCAATATGTAAAACAGAGCATTTATTTGTTGAGAATTGAAGTTGCCATTTGATTGACCATTCTGAAACATACTTGAGGTCTTTTTGGAAGGTAGTAGTATTGTCTGTGGTGTTGAATAACTTTACATCATCAGTGAAGAGAATGCAGTTGCTCTTAATATGATCATTTATGTAGAGTATGAAGAGAGTTGGTCCTAGAACACTGCCTTGGGGGACACCACTGTTGACAGGTATAATACTTCGTCAAAATTCCAAACATACCTACCAAGCCAAGAAGATTAGGGTCACTTGGCATAATATATATCAGTGGTAGTCAACCTGGTCTCTACCGCCCACTAGTGGGCATTCCAGCTTTCATGGTGGGCAGTAGGGGTTTTGTCCCCTACTTTATAAATCACCATTACTGTGGAACCGGTGGGTGGTTAGAAAATTTTACTACTAACAGAGATACAAAAGTGGGCGGTATAAAAAGGTTGATTACCCCTGATATATATGATAAAGTCTAATACAACTTTTTCTACATCATGGATCCCCTTTAAATACCTTTTGTGGCCATGGACCATGACCACAGAGCCACAAGACTTAAATCATAACATTTCTTCAAGCCATCATGGACCCTCTGTGATGACTTTGCTGACCCTCAGACCACAGGTTGAGAACCCCTGGTCAATAGAGGCAGAGAATGTATGTCAGTGTATCCTAGTGAACTATTTTTTGATACAGAGCCATTCTTTGCATAGTACTTGGTTAACAGTTTATTAACAAACCTACAGTATAGTACGGTACAATATTTCATCATCACATGGATAATAAAATTATCAATATAAATCAAATTAACAGGAGATTAAGCTATACATTCTAAGCATGGGTCTACAATTGTCTATAGTATCTGGTTCCAGAAAACAGGACAAAAGAACAAATCTGGAGATAACTTGGTTCTTTAGGTATGATTGGTAAATTCCTTGGCTGCCTCCCTGGCAGAGAGAGCAGGGGAGCAAGGAGGGAGGGAGAATATATGTATATATATAGAGAGATAATATATAAATAAAATAAAAATAAAATACCAAACTGGCTTGGTGTAAAACAAAGGTAGGTTTGAACAGCATCTTTGTTTCTAAAGAATATCTCAATGTTCCAAGTGGGACTGCAAGAAGAAAGTTAATAGTAATAGATATTTGTATTTCAGTGTTCTGTTTAGCAACATGAACATCTCCTCAGGGAAACATAATAGGCAATATCAAGCTAAAACATCAAATATCATCATAGAACTGGAAGAGCCATTTAGTCCATCAGGTCTAATGAATACATGCAGTGAAAAAAGCATTACCAGCTTTGGGGATATTTGGTTCCACTGTTGAATTATTCTAATATTTGGGGATTTTCCAATTGCAACCTGCCTTCTTCTAACATAAATCCATCAATCTGTGTTCCACTTCCTGGCTAGAGAACAGATTATGAGATTGTACAATGAGACTGGCTAGGAGAGAAGGCAGATAATAGTTGCTAAATTTGTGTTTTACAGCTGATTTTGTCCTCTATGATAGCCATTCTGTGATTGGCCAAATCTTTCACTATCAGCCATTTTGTAAGAATATCACAACATGTGCTCCAAATTCCAACAGTATCCAGCAGCCACAAAAAGTTGGGGATCCTTATCTATTAATTCTAGAGTAGAAGATTAAAGGAGATGGAAGCAAGATTCAGATATACAAGTTTAGCTTATTACAGTTTCTTGTATTTCTTTTTATATCTTTGGCTCCCATGTACAGTTTGTACAAATATGTGGCAAGAAGGGGAAGGGAGGGAAGGGGAGGTAATCATTTGCTGGATCAGTAGGTAAAGCACTTCATGGTTTTTTTTTCATTCTGAAATCCTTTAATTGGATTTTCATTGGATTATGGTAGGTATACTGTTACACCCATTAATTCACGTCTCAGTCAGTACAAACTGCAGAGGTATGAGGTTACCTAAGATTGTGTTTTCCTTAGAATAAGGCCTCTTAGGGCTTTGGCATTTTTGGCTCATTTTGAAAGTGCAAATTGATCAGAGATAAGAATTCAGAGCTTTAACACTGCCATAAATACTGCTCTTTTCTTTGATTTCTGCAATATCTTTTGAACCATAATACTTCTAGATAGTATCCTCTCTAACCTTTTGTCTTGTGTGCATTGAACTAGGATGAATATATGAATGGAAAACTTAAATGTGCAATATCATTAAAAGTTCCAATCAGTCTTTATCTGTTTTTATGTAATATAGTTTTTCAGACTCATTAATTAATTTAAAATGGTAAATAAAAAGGACTAGAGAAGCATAAGAAAGTATTACTCTACCTTGTCAAATGAGGAGAGAAATTAAAACATTTAATAATTCTATGGCTATGTTGAATAATGAAAAGGACTCAGCTGGGCGTCTATAGTGCAGTTCATATTAATAAATTCAAGTAAAGTCAAAATTAGCCAAATGGGTGATATTGTAAGCATTTGAAACTAAAATAATTAATTATTTTGAAACACACACCCCTACACTAGTGAAGTCAGATTACAATGTAATTTTCTCCAACTGCTGTCAAACATGAAAGAGTTGTAAAGAAAAGAAACATAAATGCCAGGGAGTACATAAAGTGGTTGAAAGCTAATTTGGTTTTGAATCTGTTTGAACTGTAAATACTTGTTCGTAACACAGTAAAGGCAAAAAACATGTTGGGAGGGAGCATTACTCTGAATTCTACTTGTGAGCCAGGAGTCATAGAAACTACAACCTGTGTGCTCCTTTTCTGTCCATTCTACAGATCTCACCCCTTTCTTATCCAAATCTCCATGGCATGGTACTATGTTTTATTTACATTGCATACTAGATAACAAATATAATTTTACTTTGCTAATAATGTACAGTTTTAATTATATTTAATTTCTGAAAAAGTTTGTGAACAAACTGAGAATGGAAATATTAAAAGTTGTTTTCTTGAGGAATGTAAAACTATTCATGAAACTCCAGTTTGGCTTGTGCTTTAATCTGAAGGCCAATTTAACAGGGATATTAAGAATGGGAGTTAGAAAATCCTGAGTTCAGATCCTAACTTAGTCCTGAATTTACTAGGTGATTTTGAAAAAGATGTTGCAGATCCTTATGATACTAATTCTCTACCATATAAAAAAGCAGTTAATGTAAGGATTTCTTTCTTACTTTAATCAGACATTTATAGGGATCCTGTATTCAGAGCTCATGTATAAAATTCCCTTTTAAAGAAGTCATGATACATTCATTGCAAAGGACTAAAAGAAATATCTAAATATGTTTAGTTGTGCAGATTTAAATCCCTTACACTTGGTAGCATACAGTTTCTACTTCGGGGTAAAAATTAACCTGAATCCACTGCACATTTAATACATACAAAAGCTATGATGATATGGACCTTCCAGTGCTAAAAAAGCACAGACTACCCACCTCTGCTATAAAAACTTTATTTCCTGCTAAATATTTGAGGAGCAGGAGAAGATTCTAACTGGTTCTTAGTGGATTTTTGCAATGGCTACTTCAGGGAATCAGACATAGATTTATCATTACAGTTGTTAATCATTAACCTATTATGCTAATTCATATCTTTTTATAGTATGTTATTTGTGGTTTATAGGTTTGTTAAGGAGAGCATTGAAGGATATGGGAATGAATTTATAGGAATATATAAATATGTATTTTTGTTCTTGAAGTAACTTTTAAGCCTATTAAGAACATTTCCTTCCCCTTCCAGTAATTTATGATGAGAAGTGTATGAAGAAATGCATAGGAAAAGGTGGAAAAAGTGTGCAGTTTTTTGTATAGTGTTCCTGAAGTAAAAGAACCTTCTAGGTGTTGGAAAGCAACCATCCCAGTTGGGAGGAGGGGGTCAATTGAGGTATCAGCATAGAGTAGACTGGTAAAAAAAAAGCTTAATACTAGTATAGTCTAGTTGGGAAAGGTTTACATCCACATTCAGTTTCACATCTTCACTGAACCATGAAAACTCACTGTTGATTTTGGGTCTGTCACTGTATGTGTGAGATCAAGCCTATTTCACTTCAAGCCTACCTTGTGGGGGCAAACCTACCTCAACAAGTTGCTGTTGGGGAGATAAAATGAAAGGAGATTACCATGTAAGCAGCTTTGAACTCTTGGATACAAATAAATAAAGAGAAATATTGCCAATGTAGAATATATGGTGTAATAATATAAGTACTTTGTCATTAAAAGCAAAAAGAATGAAAAACTTCAAGAATATACCAATCTATAAAGCTGGTTGAACCCTTGCATTCCGTCCCAGAATAAATGAAAAATAATCTCAGGACTAATGGAGACAGAACTGCCTTTTCTGGGAGGTTACTAGAACAGCTTTGGAGCAACATAGCTATTGTTGTACAGGATACTTGATAAAAATTAATGAGAAAGAAATGAATTGGTTATATATAGTAATAAAAAACAGCCTAATTTTAAGTAGCTTTCTGAGTACTTTTCAAGTGGAGTGTAAAATAAACATAAAAAAGATTAAAAAGTACAATATTTGAGATTAAAAGGAAAAAAGAGTCTCTAAATATTAATAAACGTTTTGCAGAATAGGTTTTCCAGTTGGGTACAATATAATAAAGCATCTTAAGCCCAAATAGTTGAAGTAAATATTTGTCCTTGCCTTGTTTGCCTCATACTCATTTTTTTCTCCTTTTCGCTATTATCTCCATTGTCAGATTTAATACTGTAATCATCTTTTCCAGCTTGCTGCCCTCCAGATGTTTTAGGATTGCAAATCTAAGGAATCAGCTAAAAATAAGTTAATCACATTAAGATTTCAACACCCATTTCTTTTTAGAAGTATGTAACCAGCTGTAAACTCTATCATTGACTCTATCAAGGCAACAGTGCCCGCTGTCTTTAATGGAAAAATATAGAACATGCTTTCATCAGGATGTGAAAATAAGAATTGGATAGAATAGAACACAACAGAACAGTATACTTTATTTGGTCAAGTGTGATTAGACACAAGGAATAAGCTCTCAATGTACACAAAAAACAACAGAGTACATAGTACATAATACAATACCAATAAGGTAGTAGAAAAGATGAGAAGGATAATTGTAATATAGCTATATTACATGTTTAAATATACTTAGATATAAAACAGTGCTATGGGAATTAAGATAGAGAAAGTATACAATGTTAATGGAATTATATTGGGGAACACATTGAAGAATGTCCAAGAACCCCAATTTGATCATTTATTTTATTTAAACCATTTATATAGATGCCCATCTTGTACCAGAGTCTGGGTAACTCACAACCAAGAGTTACTTAGTTACTTTAGTTATTTACAGTAGATTAAAGCTATATTTAATTATGTTGCCACAAAAATCCTGGGAAGGGCTTTTGATTGCTCTGAGTATACATGATGTATAGAACAGATTGTCAAAATTGCTAAGGCAAATGGTGGAGCTAGGATTAATTATCTAATTATCATGATTGTGGATACAGTTTGAGTAAAAATACATAGTAACATAATATTTATTTAGCATTAGTCTATTTATACTTATGATTTTAAATGCTCTTTAAAAACCCTTAGGATGATTAACAAGATAAGGATTAAAATGAACATGAAGGAGTTTGTTTTATAATCATACAATCAAAAACTTAGAACAGGCTGAGTAGGCCCCTTGCAAGAAGCCATGGTAGAAGTCATCTATCCTCTCTTTCAGGACCCACCATCTACTTGGAAATCTAGTTGTAAAAAGTTAGGGTGAGTTAAGGTTATATTTCTTCACTGTGTTTTCAAAGGACTTAATTTCCAGTCTCCTCAACACCTCTTGTTCTACACCAAGAATTGAATTCAAGGTGAAGTCCAATTAGTGCAGCATAGAATGACCTATTAGTCCCCAAGATTTAGAAACAGTATAGACAGCCAATTTGGTTTCGTGGTTAAGGCTAGAAACCAGGAGACCATGAGTTCTAGTCCTGCATTAGATATGAAGCCAATTGGATGACTTTGGACCAGTCACTCCCTCTCGGCTCTAGGAAGGAGGCAGTGGCAAACCATTTTGAAATCTTGCCTGAGAAACTTCAGGGACTTGCCCAGACAGCCACTGCAAGCCAAAACTGGGTGAAAGCCACCTCTGCGCCCAGAAACTATATCTTGGATATGTATCAATATGCCACATTCACCTCCAAGCTGGTAGTATTCAGACAACAGAATATTAGATGGCAAGGTAATCTCCTCACAAGGTAATTTCCTGGCTACCTCTCCATTCACAGGACTCATAAAATAAAAGAGCAAATTTAGGGATAAAACTGAGTTTGGGCTGTATTTGTGTTAATGTCCTTATCCTTTAACAGAGAATGCTGCATGTGGTAGAGGCATTAGTAAAGTCAGTAGCCTACTCTACACCAGCTCTAGTTTACTTAAAGGTGTGGTTAAGATGTTGCACTAGAAATGTCCATCAGATTTAGACCACCCCTATCCACTCTTAGGGTCTCCTGCTTGGGCGGGGGTGGGTGGGTGGGTTGGACTACATGATCTGCAAAGTCCCTTCCAACTCTGTTAATATGTAATCTATAACTTAATCCACAAAATTCACTGGATAACCTTTGACTTGTCAATCTCTGTCATCCCGAGCTATGTCATAGGACTGCTGTTGTAGGGGAAAATAGGGCTTATGTTATATAGCTGTCAGTATATACCAAATAGATATACTGCACTCTACTAATACTATACTGTGAAAGTATAGGAAAAAATGACAGGGCCATTTTGAGAGCCAAAAAGAAACAAGAACAGTGACAGATGAGTATCTGCTTAGGAAAGGTCTGTTTCAAATAAGGGGTTTAAGTACATTTACTGATATATATGAATGGGAAAGGAATTATAAAAAGTATGATTAATATGGCTGTTTATAATGGAAGATTAAGAGCAGTAGTGAAGGTTACAAAAGCAATGAGATATTTTGAATATGGAATCGACTATTATTTGGCAGTGTTAATATGACACTTGGATGAAAAATGGTAGTGGAAAATAGAAATCAAAGAGAATAAAGTAGAATGACTGAAGGAAGAAAAAGAACTTTTCCTAAATGAAAACACAGGAGAAGATAGATTACTCCCTCAACAGAATAACTGAAGATTGGTAAAGGAAAGAAGATATGGAAACTGCTTGGAACAGAGTGAAAATAATTATATTCCAGAGTGCCACAGAAGTGTAGAGAATGTGAAAAGATACTTGGTGGAATGAAGAAATAAAACAGGTGGTGGATGAAAAAAAAGATATAACGTGTAGAGTGAGAAAAGGATAGTTGCAGAGAATATTGTCAAACAGAGCAAGAAACAATTAAAACAGGGACATAAATTACAAAGCAGTATTGATGGAAATAAAAAAATGCTTTGGAAACAGATGAAAAGTGTTAAACAAGGTTCCTCCCAAGAGTAAGTGGAGTTAAAAATAAAAAGGATAAAATAGTTTGGGATGAAATTTTAATGAGGGAGTGCTAGAAGAAGTATTTTATGATGATAGTGGGAATATTAAGCTGAAGGATGGTAGGGAAGCAAATGTTACAAATGACTGAGAAAGTCTGAGAAAGAAAGTGATGACAAGTAAACCATAAATTCTGTAAGAATGCTCAAAATGGTATGGCTAGTGGTGTTACTGAAGAAATGTTAAAGTAGGATTATGGTTTCCTCATGGAGTCTCTGTGCAACTTCTTTAATGGATACGTGAAGAAAGCTGCTCTTTGGCTGATTGTAAGGAGGAAGGAAGAGTTCTCCAATACAAAGGAAAACACTGAGGACCTGATGAGGACCTATAGAATCAAACCCTTGAATTCACTGATAAATAGTATAAGCTATCTATGCTTATATGGCGGCTGAGAGAATCTGAGGGAATTTAAAAGCCTGATAAATTATATTTTATTTTCTATCCTGACATTTTGTTATCCAGAATGTGTGACTCCCATTTGCCGTCATAATGCTTTGTGTTTTTGTTACCTGGTTAGAACAATTTGAGAATGAATTTGAATTGAATTATTTTATATTTAAAAAAACAGATTTGCTTTCCAGCATGGCTGATTTATCACTTGTCAGGTTTTGCAGGTCAGGAACAGGTATCAATGATCCCTTCTAAAAATCACCTTGTTGTTTTTTGGGTACTTAAGAGATCAACTGATAGTGGTAGACTGATTGACCTGTAGGTTCTATAGGATCTTGCTTTTCCCTCAGTTTGAAAATGAGGATAACTTTTGTGTTCCATCAGTCCCTTTGTACTTTATCTATTCTTCATGATTTGAATTGAACTGAATTGAATTTATTGGACTTGTATGCCGCCCTCTCTCCCTAGGGACTCAGGGCGGCTCACAATATAAAAATACACAATACAAAATAAATTAATTAAAATTCAATTAAAGCCCAAGCCCAATAAAATTTAAAAGCCAGTAAAACTTAATTAAAATACAATTTAAAAAAAACCCACCCCGCTTCACTTCAATCCAGGCCGGCCTGCTGAAAAAGCCAAATCTTCAGGTCGCGGTGGAAGGAACGGAGGTCCGGGGATAACTGGAGTCCCAAGGGGAGCTGATTCCACAGGGTGGGTGCTCCCACAGAGAAGGCCCTACCCTGGGCGCCACCAGCTGACACTGTCTGGCCAACGGCACCCCGAGGAGACCCTGTCTGTGGGAGCATACAGGGCGATGGGAAATCGATGCTGGCAGAAGACACTCCCGCAAGTACCCCGGACCCAAGCCATGTAGGACTTTGTATGCTAACACCAACACCTTGACTCTCACCCGGAGGGCAACCGGCAACCAATGTAGCTCACGTAGCAAGAGTATAATAGGAGAGTATTCCGATACATCACAACCCATGCGGCCACATTCTGTACCAGCTGAAGCCTCCGAGTGGTCCGCAAGGGCAGTCCCATGTAGAGAGCATTGCAGTAGTCGATTCGGGAAGTAACGAGTGCATGGGTAACCATCCGTAAGGCATCTCGGTCCAGATAGGGGCGCAACTGGCACACCAGGTGAACCTGGGCAAATGCCCCCCTGGTCACAGCCCCCACCTGCTCCTCCAAACTGAGCTGTGTATCCAGGAGGGCACCCAAGTTGCGAACCCTATCCATGGGGGGCAACACCTCTCCCCCCATGACCAATGATGGAACCTCCTGGATCATCCGAGATGCCAGTACATACAGCCACTCAGTCTTGGCCGGGTTGAGCCAGAGCCTGTTCCTTACCATCCAGATCCGCACTGCATCCAGACAATGGGACATCACGGTGAGGGCATCGCTGATTTGGTTCAGGGTGGAGATGAAAAGCTGGGTATCATCCGCATATTGATGATACCTCACCCCAAAACCACACAAAGCATAAAGATTAGGCCAGATTGTCATCAAGTCTTTTCATTGCCCTCAAGTGAAATTCATTTGACCCTGAAGATTTAAATTCATTTAAAATAGTAAATGTTCCCTGTGACCACATTTTTAAAATTTTCAAGCTTGTCCCTCATCCTATTCTTCACAGTTTCCTGGTTTTTGGAGAAAACTGAATCAGTCTTTTGGGAAATCATGAAGCAAAGGTATAAAACAAGTGTACCAAGGCATGCCTATAATTGCCTATGCTGCTACATTCTGGACCAGTTACAGCTTCCACATGCTTTACAATGTATAAAGATTTTGCCATCTGAATTTTTTCTTTTCCTTATATGCCATTTGTATCTGAAGAAGATTTTGTTATTGTTGTTGTTGTCCTTAGCATCTTTAATAAACCTCAGTCTATTCTGAGTTATGTCAGACCACAGGTAGTTCTTGATTTATGACCATTCATTCAATGACCATTCAAAGTTATTATGGCACTGAATGAAGGGACTTGCAACAAGTCCCAAAGTTGCCATCCTTGCAGCATCCTCATGTCCATGTACATAAAATTTAGGTGATTGGCAGCCTGTCCATACATAAGACCACAGAGGCGCTTCAATTCTCACCTATCTTCTTCTTATCTCTGCCCTTTTGGATGTCCTGCACTCCACCACATACCTCTGCTGCCTTCTGCTACTGTCCCCAGTTCACTTATGCCATCTTCCTCTTATTGGCAACCAGAAATGAGAAAAATACATCCCTGGGATGTATGTGAAAAGCATGGCAGAGCAGCAGAGCCTCATCTGCCAAAGGGAACTTGCTAGGCTCACCTGGATAGAAAAGTGTGGGATGGATGAGACATGTCATTCTACATTGCCAGACAAGGTGGGACAGCCAGCAGCAGTGCCTCAGGCAAAGGTGGAGGGTGTGTTGGAAGTGCTGTTTGGGGGTGGCAACAGAAGAGAAAGGGAAAGGATGCAGGTTCCCTGGAGGTGCAGTGAGCACTCTGCAGCTCTGTTGAAAGTGCTCCTGAAAAATCTGTGGGCTTTAGCAACAGATGGAGACAAGCCCAGCATTGATAGAACCTACCCACGTGCCCTCTGCTTGCTCTTAACCAATTCTTCCTACTGCAAGATGTCCAGCAGCTCCCAATGTGAGCAGAAAAGCACACACTGGGAATAAGTGCCCCTAGAGAACCACTCTGCAGGCTTCAGCACGTTAGAAGCTGCTCACCATTTATTGCCAATCTGTCTTGGCTGCAGCATCATCTCAGCTCCTTCAGATATGTCCATTTTGAATGCATTTTGTTGTTCAGAATAAAGCAGAAAACAATACTCTAATTAAGGAACCTACCAAAACTGACAGGGCAAGCTACTGCCTATAAATAAGCAGCAAACCCCACTCTAACTTTCACTGTTGATGTTACCAAGTTGGGTACTAAAATGTCTGCAATCAAATCAGCCAAGCTCAGAAAGTGCCAGGAACTCCATAGTTCAACCCTGGGCTATATAACATTCTCTTCTATTGGATTTACCTTTCACAAGCTTACAGTATACAAACGAATGAAGGTCAATCAATTTTCTAATTTTTATTCAGTGGCTTAGTCATTCTCATTAAGGTAGCACTTCAGTCACATAATGCACACATTTTTATATATGATCCATACTGCAGATTTTTTTTGTCTTGAATCTCTCACAGGCTTCAGGTGAAAGCCCATCTAATCAAATTCAGTGGAACAAAGTCTTTGAACTGCAGTTCATTTAACCAGTGTTTCACTATCACGATAACTCAGAACACGGTCCAAGAAGCCAAATCTCTGTTACTGTCAACATTCCTGAAGCTTGTTTCTTTCAATCTATTCCCATGAACTGGAAGGCTAAATGAACCACCACAGCAAGAGCTACCTATAGTCCATGTGTGTTTGAGCAAAAAGGGATAATCATCAGTGAAGTTGATGGGCTGTTGTTCTGAAACATCCTTAATCTGTATCCTGACAGATGGCAAACTTCCTGGGTCATTGGATTCATCTAATGTGCATTTGTTTTGCTTCCTCATTTTAGACACAACTATCTTTTTGTTGCCTTGCAGAGTCTAACTGCGATTTCTCTGCTCAAAGACTCTCCTCTCCTCTTTCTATTTAATACAATCTCTTTTTCTTCCTTAGGGACTGGACTCTTCTTCTGAAAGGACCTCAGATGTTTCTGAATCCCAGCATTGTAGAATATATTCTACATTTCTTGTTTCTAGTTGCCACTGTTGTGCACTGTGCTTGTTTCTTTGTTTGATTCTGTTCCTCATGGAAAGCTAATTTCTCTCTCGGTTGCAGGACTTGTTTTGTTTGCTCTGATAAATCATCCACCCCCACCCCCCTTTTTTTTAGAAGCTGAAGCGTGGCCACTTACTGCTTTAATCCTTTGACTTTTTCTTCAAGGACTACTACAAGCTTACACATGCTGCATATATTTGCCAAATTGTTTTTTATGTTTGAGCATGCCATAAACATTACAAAGGAGAATTGTCAGGTCTCTTCTTTAAGGCACCATCCTTGGGGGGACTTTTTATTTATCGTACTTCCTTTCCTTAAGGGCTGTTACATTATCTGAATGTCCATAACAGCCTAGAGGGAAAATTAGGAAGGGACTTCCATACAGAGTCCTGGTCTTTCTTTTGTAAGCAACAAGCACCAAACTTGCTTGTTTTGACAAAATTTAGGTTTCATAAGAGTAGCCAGTATAACATCTTGAAGGCTAACATATTTGTGTTATATAAAACTGTATATCAGTCTTCCTCAGCTCAACCCAGAGTTCCCTAAACTAGAAATTCTGGGAGTTATAGACCAATATGTCTAGACAACACCAGACTTTGGGCTGCGGGTGCGGGGGTGATGATTCACTGGAGAAAACTGAAAAGGAGATTAATATGTGGACTGGAAAAACACAACTCTGGGAAATGTATGAAAAATGGAGTAAATGTAAATATTGTGGAAAACCTATGCTGGAAAATAAGAGGTTGTCAGAAAATAATAAATGCATCTTAGGTGCTACTTGTGTGACATGCTTTAATTTTCTCAGTGGAATTGTAGCAAACAAAAGAAAAAATAATTTAATCTGAGCAAAAGCTTACCACATTTGTTTTCTGAAACACAATTGAATTGTCAGAGAGTCATGCTGGAAGATATGCACTTACAAGGACAGTATAAAGAGTGCTTTTTTCTAAGCATTGAGTAAGCCAAATCAAAGTGCAGAGGTTTTTTTAATTACACCTTTTTTCAGTCTAAACTTGTGCAAGATCTGCTGTGGTGGTCTAAGCCCCCATTCCCAAATATGTATTTCTTCAGAAATTTGGTATCAGAGAGGAACTGGATATGATGCTTATATGGCAACTATAGGCTAACAACAACACCTAATATGAAAGGAGGAGATAATTGCTGCATTTTAAATAACTATTTGACGATGTACAATTGCCTGGTAATTTTCCTGATTCTTTCCAAAATGTCTGAATATAATAACATGCTATTTGGCTGTTAAAATACGGTTTTGAATTTTTTCCCTAGATGTATCTCTGGAAACTACAGCAAAACAAAGTGCTGTTGTACAAGATATTAATAAGATAAATGATAATATAATCAAATAATTTTAAAAATCACAAACGTTCTATATTTTATACACATAGAGACACATATTCACACAAGAATATATGTATGTTTGTGTGTGTGTATGCATACATATATAATATATATGCTTATATATATGTACATACATATCTACATGTATATAAGGATATATATTCAATATTATATATACTAAAAGAAACTAATCTCCATGCTTCTTATCTGATTCTGTGGGCCCTACAGAAAATGTTGTCTTGTGCCATCTAGTGACTAAATAAAACATTGCAAATGGATTATTTTACTGCTTTTATTAGCCATTAAGATCTTAATCTACAGCAGCAATCTTCCTTCCATATTTCTTCCAGCTGCTCTTAGTTTCAATATTTACCTGCTCTGTTTTGTATTCTATCCTGTTCAAAATAAGTCCTGTCCAAAATACCTCTAGACAAAATAAATACATCACAAACCAAGAGAGATGACAAGCTAAAGTCCTCAGTAGTTTCTAGCTGATCCGGTTTAAAAATGGATAGCCTGATGAATGCTTCCCAGAAAACATATATTTCAGCCAATTTCACTCATCTGAGAGGAGTCAGTAGAACAAATTGGTCAGGCTACAGTTCCTCATTTGCTTGAAATTCCTCAGTGTAAGACTTCATTCAACAAAGTATTCTTAAGACTCATGGCCTGCAATTTTCAAGTAACAAGCCTTGGATGAGGACAATGTCCTTTCTTAATGTCTGCCCAGACAAAACAATAAATTCTAAGAAACAAACATCTTTTCAGTGAACGTGGCAGTTTATTAAGAGCAAATTATCCCTGATTGGATTAAGAGATGAAGCTTATATTGGTGCTTCCTAATAGGATTTGTTCAGCAGAAATCTTCAAGAGAAACTTGTATCTGCATGAAATTCAACATTGCTTGCTAAATACTGCCAATACAGAGTTTGGGAATATTGGTTTATCAGCTGTTTTTATAGATTATTATAAAAAAGCCAGATGATCGGTAGTGTAATTTCCATATCATTTTATCTATATTTTTGACATGCTGAAGATAAATAAAATGTAAGACAAAGCTTGGAAGTTTTAGAAGTTTTAAAATTAGTTGTACAGAAACAATACAATTAGTGTTAGGACTCTTTCCATACAGCAACCATTCCTACTCTCCAAACTTTTCTAATAATCTTCAAATAGATGGTGTCCATCTTCTCTCTCAGCTCCTCAGAATGCCATAAATTGTCACTAGCAATCTCTCCAATGGACTAAATGAGGGAACTGAAAAATGAGCATTCAACCTATATTACAGGCAGTATACCTTGAAACCTTAACCTATATGACAAGGGATTGGGATGTAGGATGAGATAGGAGTTGCTGCCAGTGGGATGTGGCCTTCCTATGGCATCAGCATTTCTGCTGCAAAGCTGCACTTTTATGACTAACACAGGCAACGGAAATTAATTTTCTAATGTTCATGTTCATTTTCACTCAAGGCTGTTTGTGAAATTCTGTTTGAAAAGTAAGAAATAAAGTTTTGGTCCTTTGCAGACAACATGATCATCTCATTCAAAAAGCAAATATATTTATTTATTTATTTATTTATTAATGGGACTTATATGCCGCCCCATCTCCGAAGACTGCTTACAATAAAACAACAGCAACAATAAATAATTTAAAAGCAAATTAAACTAAAATAAGCCCCATTACAATTACAGTACACCCATAAAATCCCTTAAAACTATCCCATAAAACCATCCCATCACAGAAAATCACAACCCGGATTGGTTAAACAACCAGGTCTTCAAGTCATGGCGGAAGGTGCGGAGGTCAGGGGCCAAACGGAGCTCCAGGAAGTTGGTTCCAGAGGTCTGGGGCCGCTATAGAATAGGCTCGTCGTGGGGGACCGCCAGGCATTCAGCCGATGGGACCCCAAGGAGTCCTTGCCTATGTGCTCGCACAGGGCGGTTGGCATTTGATGTCGGCAGGAGCCGCCCCTTAAATATTGGGGACCCATGTCATGAAGGACTTTGAATGTTAACACTAAAACCTTGAATCTCACCCGGAGCGCAACCGGTAGCCAATGAAGGCAGCGCAGGAGGGGGTAACATGGGAGAACGGGAAACTCCATCACCACCCGCGCCGCATTCTGCACCAGCTGCAATCTCCGGATGGTATGCAAGGGCAGTCCTAAATAGAGAGCGTTGCAGTAGTCGAGTCTGGAGGTAATATACCCAGTGTATTTATATGAAAAATGAAAAGGTTAATTTATGTGTATAGATGCCACTTAGAAAGAATTACTCTGTTGAGAGACAATGTAATATATCATGGAGTGTTACGATGAGATAACCTTTATGCATGCTCAGTCTGCTGTCCAAGAACCAACTGATTAATGGACGGATAGATGATTTAAAGTCCTTCCTGCCCTCCCATACCACAAACTGCATAGACTTCCAAAAAAAGGGATTATCTTTCTCTCATCATATTGGCAAATTATTTGGCAAAAAACCATTCCATTTTAATTCAGTGGTATTTCCAAGTAAAGATGCACTGTGTTCACTTTTAATCTGCTTTGTTGTTGGAATTATAATTTCTCTATTTAAGGTACAGTATGGGTAAAGGTATCTTCTGATAAATATAAAGTAAAGGAATAAGAACTATCTTAGAAATTCCTTCTTTGGATACATTCTTTGTCCATTTTTGCATTTTCTGTATTGATTTTCATTTGTTCCTTGTAAGTCCTTGTGAATTATTTTCCTATTTAATTGTGTTTCTTAATTCAGTTAGTGTACTTTCATTTCATTGCGGTAATGATGTATTTATATGTTGATATTGGCAGGAGGAGCTGACTGGACATTGTAGGAGGACAGATTTAATACCCGGTTTTGCTATAATCCAGATTCATCATCTTCAGCAGAGGTGGTATTCAGCAGGTTCCGACCAGTTCTGGAGAAGTGGTAGTGGAAATTTTGAGTAGTTTAGAGAACTGGCAAATACCACCTCTGGCTGGAGATTTTACAGTATCCTTCCCCTACCATGCCCATCAAGCCATGCCCACAGAACTGGTAGTAAAAAAAATTGAATCCCACCACTGATCTTCAGTATTTAATTATTGCAAGTCCATCATGTGTGCTTAAGGAAAATACACACATTACACTAAATTATTACTGTCCAATGTATAAAATCAGACTTTTCCTACTGTGGAACCTAATGCATAGAATCATAGTCTGAAAGGACCTCAGTGATCTTCTACTGACTAGTCCACCCCCCTGCTCAAACAGGAGTCTTATACCATCTTGGTCAAATGGTTGTCCAGTCTATTTTTGAAAACTTCCAATGATGGATCACACACAACTCTAGGAGGCAAACTATTCCGTTGATTAACAGCTCTTGCTGCCAGAAAATTTCTCCTTATTTGTAGGTTGTTTCTCTTTCTTTCTTTCTTTCTTTCTTTCTTTCTTTCTTTCTTTCTTTCTTTCTTTCATTCATTCATTAAATTTATATGCCGCCCTTCTCCGAAGACTCAGGGCGGCTTACAATTTTTGGAGCACAACCCAATGCGCTCAGCAATAGCCTTCATTCCATTGTATATGCCTGCTTATTACTAAGTGGCATTTTTACAAAATCAGCTTATTGCCCCCAACAATCTTGGGTCCTCAATTTACCTACCCTGAGAGGATGGAAGGCTGAGTCAACCTTGAGCCTGGTGGGATTCGAGCCTACAGTAATTGTAGACAGCTGGATCTTAAGAGCAGGCATTTAACAGCCTGAGCCACCAAGGACTTTGACAAGCTTCCATTACTTCTTGTTCTGCTCTCTAGTGCCCTAGAGAATAAGTCAATCCCATCTTCTTTGTGACAGCCCCTCAAGTAGTGGAAGGTAGCTATCTTGTCCCTCAATTCTTCTCTTTGATAAACTAGACATACCTAGGCTCCTCAACCGTTTGTCATACAATTTAGCATCCAGACCCTTTATCGTCATTGTTGTTCTCCTTTGCACACTTTTCAGGCCTCAACATCTTTTCTGTATTGTGGTGTCCAGAACTAAATGCAGTGTGGTCTCACCAGCACAGTGTAAAGGGGCACTATCATTCCTGTTGTCTTGCTATTCTTCTGTTGATGCATCCTGGGATTACATTGGCTTTTTTGGCAGCTGCAGCACATTGCTGGCTCATACCTAAGGGATAGTCTACTAGGACACCTAGATCCCTTACAATTACTACTGTTGAACCAGATACCACCTATTTTATATCTATCCATTTGGTTTTTCCTACTTAAGTGTAGGTCGTTACATTTCTTACCACTGAACTACATCTTGTTAGATTGGGCCCAGTGCTTGAGTTTGTCAAGCGTTTTATGCAACTCTGTAAAGAAATGTTGAAACTGGTATATTCTATAGATAAGTACAAATGAATAGGATTGCCCCTATGGTGTTAGCAGATGGTTAAATGCTACTACTTCATGTATATGCAGTTAAGCAAATATTTTGTTCTACATTTTATTCTATTCTCTCATCTTTCCATTTATGACAAATGTATTAGAGTATGTACATGGCATGTTCATTTAATTATATAATTACAGTATTTTATTTGCTTATTACTTTGCTTTTGATGGTAAAATGTGAGTATAAATCTAATAGATTAACAAATGCCACTTTATAGTTTTTATTTTATATTGTGTTGTATATTATACAGCATATTAATCTGGAATGTCCTTGAATATTAGTAGCATGGATTGGTAGTTACGTTGTTGGTTTGAGTTCTGAGCTTGATGATTTGGTTGCAAACATTTTGTCCCCATTTGAAGAGACATCTTCAGTGCACTTTGGATTGTTCTTGTCTGGGGGAACACTGGTCTTTAAATCTATACTGTGATTTTGCTCATTTTCTAGTCTTCAGTCTAAATATTTAGTCTGTCTGAACTCCTTCACCTTCTGCAGTATAAAATGAGAACTTCAGCAGCAGCACAACATATAGGTCTACTCTTGACTTATTAAAATGATAACGTGGGTTTAATGGAGAGATTCTTTCTTTTACTAAGGCTATCTTCCAAACTACAGAATCAACATTAGGGTTTTTATTTAGAATATAATTATATTACATTTTATAATATTTGACCAAAACTTTCATAATTAAGTCTGTATATGCTATCACGCATGCCTACCCATTTTACAGTTTGAAATTAATAACTACTTTCATTTTGTTAAAACCTATAATTGAATCTGAAGTGCTCAGCGGAAATAAAGCAAGGTGGGCCTCAAAAGAGGAATAGATTACATGCTTGAAAGAGAAATAGGCTGCAGGTGGTCTTCAATTTACAACCGTTTGTTTAACGACCATTTGAAGTTACAGCACCACTGAAAAAAGTGACTTACAACCAGTCTTCATACTTATAGCCATTGCAGTATCTCCACGGTCACATGATCAAAATTTGGGCATGTATTTATGATGATGCAGAATTCCAGGATCATATGATTGCTATTTGTGACCTTCCCAATTGGCTCCAACAAACAAAGACAATGGAGAAAACCAGATTCGCTTAACATCCGCATGGTTCACTTAACAACTGCGGTGATTTGTTTAGCAACCATGGCAAAAAAGGTCATAAAATTGAGTGTGACTCACTTAATGACCATCTTGCTTAGCAATGGAAATTATGGTCTCCATTATAGTCATAGGTCAAAGACTTCTTGTATTGGCAAAATTAGTAGAAACAGTACAAAAAAGTTACAAGAAAGGGTAAGTACAGTAGGGTGGCCACGCATCCAATTTACAGAAGACATTTCTTTCATGGCTTAGGACCAGGGTATTTGCGGGAAACCCTGCTGCCAGCAACGACTTCCCAACGTCCCGTGTGCTCCCACAGACAGGGCCTCCTTGGGGTGCCGTCGGCCAGACAATGTTGGCTGGCGACCCCTAGGGGCAGGGCCTTCTTGGTGGGAGCACCCACCCTGTGAAATCAGCTGCCCCTGGAGGTGGCCTCTGACCTTCAATCCTTCCGTCGTGGCCTGAAAACATGGCTTTTCCAGCTTGCCGACCTGGACTGATGGTGGGGATGAGGTTTTTAGAGGCAGTTTAATCAATTTTAATTGGTCTATTGGGATTTTGGTTTAATTGTTTTTTAATATTTGTATTGTATCTTTTTATCATTGTGAGCCGCCCTGAGTCCTTCGGGAGATAGGGCGGCATAGAAATCCCAAAATACAATAAAATAAAAATAAATAAAATAAATTCTGTTGAAGGATTGCCCAATTAAATCTGGTTTAAAGAGAAAAATAACTTGAATTCTAAAAAAGAAGGAGAGGTCCTGACAAATATTATAAGCTATGACCATATTGGCTGGAAGAAAATAGGAGTTGTAGTTTAATACCTGGCTAATAGCTAAAGCTGGGCTGTTTTATGACTGGAATGTAAATTGTTAACAGTTTCTAGCAATCACTAGGAGTACATGCTTTGTATATGAATTTTGATACTCAGAAGCAACATGACATATTAACTTATGTTTTTTTTCTATATATTTCATAAGACATTTGTTTTCTCTAAACCTATTTCCAATTCACTAGAGAAGAAAACTAACTTCATTGCTTTTTTGACACAATGCCAACCAGCCTATTTGCTTTGCAAGCTTGTTACCAACCAGGGGATATGTTATTTTTTCTATGTACTTTTATAATTTCCACCAACCTTGACTGGAATTTTTAGGTATGTGCTCATACAATGTAAACATTGTGTAAAATGGAAGTTCCCTTGTGACAAATTTTTAATGATGTTGTTGGTTGGTTGATTGATTATATTCCATCAGATTGTTGTTGATTCTTAACAGCTTCATAGATTTGTCTCATGACAGGTTCGTCTTTCAGGTCTGCCAACAGTTCACCTCTCTCCACTATAATTGAGGCCATCCACCTTGTTACTTGTAGTCCTTGTCTTCTTTTTGTTCCATCTTTTCGACCATTAGAACCTTCTCCAGAAAGCTGGGTCCTTGTATAATGTGATAAGTTGAGCTTGGTCATTTGTGTCTCAAGTGAGAACTTTGGATTGAAGTATAATTGGGAGGGGTAAATAATTAAAAAAATGGAATCCTACTGCAAAGACATGAGCACTTCTACACATCTTTCAACACATTTTTTCCTCCACTTAGAAATATATTTTGAAGGTACTCGTGTATTACTATAGATAGACTTTGTTTAGTGACTGTTCATAGCTATGGCAGTGATGAAAAGCAAACTTTCCTTGCATTTATGATCTTCACAGATCTGTAAAGCAAAGAAAAGCCGATGCAAGATCATAAGCACAGTCTCGATTTCACTTAGTGGCCACTTAGAACTTAGAATAACAGAGTGGGAAGAGTTCTGAAGATCTTCTAGTCCAATCTCCTGCTGGAACAGGAGATCCTATGCCATTCTGGACAGATGGATGTCACATTTCTTCTTAAAAATCTCCTGTGATATAGCACCTACAACATCTGGAGCTTCACTTAACCAAATTGCCAGTCCCAATTGTGGTCACTAAACAAGGACTATCTCTAGATAAAGTGCAACATAGATTTTCTCTCTTCCTATTATCAGTTTTCCATGATTTAAAACCAATTTGTTGGAGTATTCTTTTAAACATTAAAAAAAACTATTTCACTATCCCTTTGTGGGCCATTTCAAAAAAAGCGTCTTGTACAGGTAACTTGGTTATAAAAATCCTATATCATCAAGAATGTATCCAATTTAAAACTTTATAGCTCCATTTTGTCCTGCTCCGATACCATATGGAATACTCACTTCAATTCACTGACTTCATTTCTTCTTTCCATATATTCACAACTGAAATGAAAACTTTATGAGGTATTAATTAAAAAGGTCCATGAATTGATCCATGAATTATTCAATAAGGGTTACAGGGAGGGAGGAATAGGATAATAAGAATATAATTGCTTTATTCAAAAGTATTTATGAAATAATATGCACAGACAGACAGACATAATTATAAATTATGTGTGTGTGCATATATATTACACACACACATATACACTGTATATGTTTGTGTGTAGAGAGTGAGGGAGAGAGATTGCGGAAAGAAAAGCAACAAAGTGTACAGAATATCTGAATCTGTATGGAATGATACCAGTTCTTTTGGCTATGCCTGTATACATTTGTTCCTGAAATAATACCTTACCTTTAACATATTTTTAGGACAATTATATCAGTATTATCTAACCATTGCAAGTAGCACCTATGATCCAACATGGACATTCCAATTAAATATAGGTAATTCTTGGCTTAAGACTGCTGAATTGGAAATGGATACATATAAGAAAAATAAAAAGAAACAGTAGGACAGGGACAGTAGGCACGTTGGTGCGTTTATGCATGCCCCCTACAGACCTCTTAGGAAAGGGGTGAGGTCAGTAGAAGACAGTCTAAGGTTAAAGTTTTGGGGGTTTGGGGAAGAAACCACAGAGTCAGGTAGAGTATTCCAGACATTGACCACTCTGTTGCTGAAATAAATGAAATGAAATAAATGAAGTGATTGTAAAGCTCAATTTTAAATGACCACATTGCTTAGTGTTGGCAATCCTAGCTAGTCCCCAGTTGATGTAACCTCAAGACGTGTGGTACGGTATGGGTGATTATACATGAAGGGAGGAGTCTGAGGTAAGGAGCACACACGTGCCCATAGGGAAGGGCTGGCACAAGTTATGGGAGGGCCAGCCCAGGCTGTGTGCAAATCATGGGAGGCCAGGGAGAGGCCAGCACAAGCATGAGTCACTTGCCAAAGTAACTTGTGAGCTTCCCTGCCAGCTTCCCCATTGACTTTGCTTAGGGGAAGGTGGCTGGGAAAGTTACAAATGGTTATCACATGATCACAACTCCCTGGATACTGTAATAGTGAGCTGGGCACTTGAACACTCAGATTGTAGTCACATGTTTTTCAATATTACCAGAATAGCACTAATATAACATAATAACAATAATAACATAATAACATAGAATGACTGTGGCAAAAAAGTAAAGATGGTATCAGTAGTAATAGGCACCTTAGGTGCAGCCCCAAAGCAACTGGAGCACCACTTGAACATCATAGGTATTGCCAAAATCACCATCAGTCAATTGCAAAAGTCAGCTTTATTAGGAGCAGCTTACATCCTGCAACGTATCTTTAACATCAACAAACAACATCTCCTATCCCTGGTCCTTGGGAAGGATGCAATAAAGGTGGATAAAAATACCAAATCCAATCTGAACATCTGGTTGACTGTTAGCCAAATGTTCAGACTGCATAATAAATAATGTAGCCATTTTTACAGTCTGTGATGGAAAAGATTTGATTTGACCATGTACCTTTCTTAGTGTAATAAAAAAAGAGTTGGCTGGATCCTGCCCCTGACATATTTGCTGACTATTTGAGAAAGATACCATATGCCATTTAGATTTTCAACTTCATGTCCCATGTTTTATCTTCTGGACCCAACCTGATACTTTGCTATATATTAATCCAGAAGTTCCTGTCAAAATCAGGCACAATCTTGCATTGTGTGTTGTTATTACATATTATTTAGTTTCCTAAAGAAACTGACTTTTTTCTCAGCAACTCTCCTTAAATATAGATTTTATTCTGTAATCACTGCAATCACCAATCTAAAATACCCAATATATTTGTTCAAAGTTATCTTTGTCTATGAAGGGTACTTTCCACAGGGAAGCCTTGAAGAAGATCAAACAGTGCAGAGTGGTAGTAGGTCCCTCATCCCTTGCCTTGGGTTCAGATGCTCTTTCTCTTTTGATATATTCTATTTATTTTATTTATTTATTTGATCTGTCAATCGCTTACAAGATAATAGCTATAAGTATAAACATGAGCAAGAATACAGGAAATAGGCATGAATAAATGGGGAAAATAGGATAGGGACGGTAGGCACGATCGTGCAGTTATGCACGCCCCTTCTCATGAGAGATTTACTCCTTAGTTAACCGCTTGTTCCTCCGCTTGTAAAACACACTACATCATAAAGTAAGCACGGCGCCTCAGTTTACACAATCCACTTGGCTCCGTGAGGATGGTTAGTTTTGGGGCTCATAGAGATGCCACGGAAAGAAAAACTTGCGTTTTCTGGCAGTGGGAGAAATTGGTGTGTTGTGGGAGGGGGAGGAGGCAGAGACGGGGTAGAAAGAAACGTCTTTATAGGCTAAAGTTTGAGGCCGGAATGTTTTTGTTTTTGCATGCGGGGTGAAGTTTACCTGCCCAGTCATGCCTGAGGTAAGGTGGGAAGGGGCTGATCGCGACACATTTCTTCGGCCTTTTGACAAGTGCCGCCAGCGGTGGAACATGTTTCCACCCTCTTCTGAGCCGCCTGGGGATTGCGTCAAGATTGGAGAGGAGGATCCTCCTAGAAATAAATTAACTAAAAAAAGCCGTCCCACATTCTCCCCGCTCCTCCCTCCCGCTCTGTTTTGAAATGGGATCTGGCCGCTGGCTTTGATCGGGACATAATCGCCTTCTCTCGGGCTTGGATCCGCACCGGCGGGAGCAAATAGGAGAGGCGCTTCGCTCCTCGCCAGGGCACGGATGAGCCTGGCTGGCATTTTGCGTTTAAAGCGCGTTGCGCGAGTCAACCGGCAGAACCCCAGGAGGGTTTAGGGGGTGGGGTGGGGGACTAAAGCCGAGAGGGACGAACGGACCGGGGCTGAAGGACTCGAGCAAGCCCAGAGTGGGGGGCAAGCAAGAACGGCCAGGCGAAAGTAGCAGGAGAGGAGAGGGGGAGATGCGATTCCGAGGTGTCCGCCCGGGCTCGGCGGCGGCTGCAGCCACGGCAGCGGCGCGAAAGGCGAACTGCTGCTGAAGGACAGGGCGGAGGGCCATGGAGCCGTTCCCAGGTGAGTGGGAGGATTGTGGGATGGGACCCGGGCGGGAGAAACGCCGAACTCCGTCCGGGAGCCTCGCGTGGGGCTCTGCGGAGGCTTGCCTGCCTCTTCTCTCCGCGGCGGCTGAACCCGAAGGCTTGGCGGGCCCGGCCTCCCTGACCCCCGCGCGTGGGGCATGTGAACCACCCGGGAGAGAGGCGGCTCCCCGGAGAATTTCGATGCCCAACTTCGCGGGTGTTGGTGGGGGTGGGGGGAAGAAAGACACCAAGCTGGGTGGGTGAAACCGGCGGGGAGCCGCGCGCCAAACGACAGCCGGTGCCACGGCGCTGCCCTCCGCAGGCTCAGCGAGTCGCCATGTGAGCCCCCTCCCAGAACAATCCGCTGCTTCATTTGCCTTCCTGCTTTTTCTACTTCTGGCAGCACTTCGTCCGATGGACACTTGTATGTTTGTTTGTTTGTTTTTACTTGAGGACTGGCCGCTTGGTGAGAGGTAATGAAACGGGGATTGAATATACTTCGATATAATACGTATGGATTGGCGTCTCGGTGCTAGTAGTAGGCTCATTCACAGATGTAGGTTCTCCGACAGCTACTCAAGAAGCAGTGTCTCCCCCCCCCCAAGCCCCGAAGACAAGTCTTGAGTCTCCATCTAGGGCTTCGCTACCTTCAAAGCAAGGGGTTTCATGTGTTTTCTTTTGTGAATAATATTTCTTTGACGTAGAGCCATTCTTAGGGAATGAATGGTCCTAGAAAATGAAACAATTAACGTGCAATTGTGTTCACTATCCCTAAAGACCTTTAATTCACTGGCACCATAGGAACAGTTCGTTCTCCTTCCCCCCCCCATCTCCGATCTTAACAACTTCAGCTTTGCTGAGTAACCCCCACTTCCTAAGACAAGTGAAAGAAACTGAATAGACAGCTCTTTATATATAAGAATGCTGTGTAGCCTTTTGTTAGGCTAGCTTGAACACTGAAGAGTGGAAGATAGTGTTTTGTATGCTGAACAAAAATACTTAGGATGCACCCTTAAGATGCAGTAAGAATGATCCAGATGTCTTTTTAAAAGTTTGATATTTATGTTTGAAATAGCATCCTGTCTTAAGGAACTAGATAGTCCTGTCCACCTAGGGCTATCTAGTCCCTTAATATACAGTGATCTTATAGGCACAGCTGTTAGGCATCCTGGATGTTTTTATCTTGGAAGCTTTAAATCTGTTAATTGTTTGGATGCTTATTTTAACAGGAAAATTACTTGGTGTAACATCTGAAAGCTTTATTGAAACCAATTCTTATTTGTTACTTCCGAAGTCTTTGGACTAAGAATCAGAATAAGGGTGAAGCTGTCTAGAAGGACTAGCTTTTCCTGCTCTATAATAATGCAGTTTACCTGTAGAGTCAATTGTAGTCATTCCATACTTGGAAGCATCTCCCATTTGTTTTAGTGAAATGTTATTTATTTATCAAATTTCTATAGTCACCCATCTCACCAAAAGCAATTACTTCAAGATACAGATGTATAAGATTTCAGTTTTCCTTACCTGTAATGTAAGTAGAGAACATGTTTAAGGAAATGCTAAATGACAGTATGTAGAAGAATATTTATAAGGAAAATGTATGTTTTTGTGTATAAGAGAAATTGTAGGAAGTCTGATTGTAGTTGCCATTGTTTGTAGGCTTCAGAGGGAGAAACCACTTCAAACCACTTGTTACATATTTTTTTTGTTTAAAAAAGTGCCTGGAACGGTTCCTTATTTTTTGATGAAAAGTTAGACATGTGAATAAAAGGTATAATTTTCCAAATAGCTCAACTATGTAAATTAGTTCTATTAGAGGAACTTCTAGCTGTCATAGTCATGATTTCAGCTTTAATTCTCCCTCCCCTCTCCCTCCCCTCTGTGTGTGTGTGTGTGTGTGTGTGTGTTAAAACATAGAAATATTATTTATAATACATGTTATGTTCCAACAGGAATATTGTATGAAACAGATAACGACATTTTAAATTAATGAGATGGAAAAAAAACAGTCTTGGTAAGAAATGTTGACCTTGGTGACATTCTAGTACCCCCTAAAATTACAATTGGTTTTATGGAAGTTTTAGTATACTGTGAAAATCTCAAATTCAAAACAGTCTATGCCAGAGCAAAACTATGAAGATGAAGGGGATTGGAAAATAAATCCTTGTGCACAAATTATATGTGTGTGTGTGTGTGTGTGTGTGTATATATATATATATATATATATGGATGGCAGGATTGATGATGTTTTATTGGGTAATTCCTAAGAAGTGAAATCATGAGGATTTTTTTAATGATAGGAAATATAAGATGCATTATGCAATTTCATCCACTTAAAAATTCATTGGCATAATTTATCAATTATATTGTATCATTGGCAGGTGCAAGCTACTGCTAGTACCATGTATTTCCAAATTTACTATTGCCTTCAGTCTTATTTGCCATTTTATTTCTGTATTTCAGCTACTGATTTAATTACATTTCTCTTTCCTTCCAATTATAAATACATTTACTTGAAATCAGGCCTCTAGAATTACACAAAACTTGCTTTCATAGAATTGCAGATCCTGGTGTTTGCCATTTTTTAGCTTTGTTTATTAATGTTTGCAATTTATTTTTTAAATAAAAGGGGAGTTCAAGACAGAACTTAAGTTTTACGTTCTTTTCTAATGAAAAAATATCCACTAAGCATCCACATGATTTTTGATGGATATTATATTTCTTAGTGTTTGAATTTGTATCTCTATAATTACTCTGATTAATGGATGAGCATTCCATAATGTTCTATTTTATTCCTTTTTTACTTTGTGGCTCTGAAAAAAATCTATTTCAGTAGATAAATTCAGCCCAGTCTTCATTTGGCTATAATTCACTTTTTGACAGTAGCCCAAATAATGATTTATTTTACTCATACATTCAACTTACCTGTCTAGGTTTTATTCCTGCTATCCAGTTCAATTTGCCAAATGATCGGTATCAGTCTTAAATTACAAGACTATGTCACATCTTCTACTGTCTCAACCTCCTAAAATAAAGGCTGTTAGGAAACATCTACATGTTGCAGCAATTCAGAAACTGTTCTAAAATGTATGTACTTACAAAATCAGTTGGTTTAGAGAGTAGGTTGACTTATGTCAGTTTGGAAGAAATCTGGATCTTCCCTTTGTAGTACCTTCATCTTGCTTGTAAAATGGTTATTTCCCAATTTACTGAGCTGTTGCCTCACTAAAGATCCTGGTTACTGGGCTCAAAACAATAATTGCTTTCATTTTTCCCTTTCCAATTTCTAATGTCTATCTGTCAATGTTGTTAGGATGTATTTTTCCCACCTCAGCATTGGGCAACCGTTATTAGAGCTAATAGAAAAAAAGCATGGTAACAAACAATGCAAGCATGTTATAATTTCACAATTATAGTTTACCAGAGACTTTTAAATGCAAGAAGAATGTTATCTCTCCAGCCAAAAAGCTGCTCCCCATAACAAGTACCTTGATACATATTGCAAAGGATCAGAAAAATACACACAATATTGGGTGCTGAGAATTTGTGATCTTAAAAATTCTGGACTTGAATGGGGCTGTTGAAATCCTAACACCCAATCCACTGCTCTTCGTAAGAATCCAAATTAAAACATGTACCATTTATGGTTGCCTATCTTTTGCTTGAAAATGTTGTAAAGGGGAGCCTATCAGCATCTTGGGAGAATGATTCCACTATCAAACTGCTCTTACTGTTAACAAGAGTCTTTTATTCTGTGACTTAAATGCATTATTCTATGTCTGCCCTATCATCCCCTATGCAACATCCTTACAGGTAGTTGAAAAACAGGTAGTTATGATTTCTCTTGTGTTTCTTCCTTTTTAAAGTTGTGCATTTCCTGTTATTTTTCCATGAACATAGTTCCACTTAGTTTCATATTCCACAATCATCCTTCTTGCCTTTCTCTAAACTACTATCTTTGTCTGAAACCATTTTTAAACCATGGTGCACAAAGCTAGTCTCAAGATAGGGTCTGACCAATAGTTCAGTTGAACAGTTATTCTCCCTGATTTGAAAATGATATTTCTATTCCTGCCTCAAATTGCATCTGTTACTGATTCAGTTTGCAATTAATTACTATTAATTAATCATGAGTACTATTCTCCAGGCAGATGTTCCCCATTATATATTGGTTCATTGGCTTCTATTTTACAGACAAAGTTATTTCTAGCCATCTCTCTAGTCTCTTAAGAGTGTTTTTATTTTTGCTTTATAAGCTAATAGTTATATTACTCAGTTTTATCTCATCTGCAAATTTAATAAACATTTCTTCCATTCGTTGAATTTATATTTTATATTTTATAAGATGAAAGCGGAAACAATATGCTCCATCCCATATTTGGGTAGACTGGATTGCCCTGATAGATCGGTTTCAACGGAAAAAACATTTCCATTCATCTAAGTTATTTATAAATTTCTTGAGGAGTACAGAGCCCAGGAGTGAACATTGTGGCACCTCATTCAATGAGGCAATGTAATTTCAAGCCAGATATCTATTACCTTTTTGTTAATTTCTTAACAACTAGCCTCCTAAACATACTATGAAGGAGAGTGTAGGTTTTCTTGACACAATCATTTAGGACCTAAATGCTCAAGTTCTCAAGGTTACATATAGTTTCTAATCTTGGATGTGATCATCGGAACCATCTAAAAGTTGCTACCAAATTGTAGCACTTAACTATGACAGTTTAGAGAATAAGGAAGATGGGGTTGATGGGGATAATCATAAACTGTTACTTAGGCAAAAATGTCCTGTCTCCAGAAACACACAGAGAGGTGATCACTGAGAAGTTTATGGAGCAAATAAACAAGCAGCAGAGAGAAATGTAAATGCAAACATATGGATGTGCACATTTGTTTGGGGGAAACTAAATCCCCAAAAGTCCAATAAGCTTGGCTTGAGACAGTTTCAGATCCAAAACAGCAGGCATAGCAGTGGTCAAGCAAAGTCCAAGGATCCAAATATTGTAGAAGGATTGTCAGCCAATTCTGTCCCAAGTCAAAGTCACAAGGTTTCAAGTCCAGAGTCAAAGCATATTGAGTCTAAGTAAGTGGTTGTTGTTGCCAATGCTTGAGCTCACTGCTGTTCTTAAATAGAAGCAATCCTCTGGATAGATGAGGCAAAGAGAGAGTTATTTGGCCACAGCACCAGAACCAAATACAGCATTTCATCAGAAGAACCTGATACCGACTGTAAAACACAGTAGTGGAAATGTTATAGTGTGGGACTGCATTGCTGTATCAGGGCCTGAGCAACTCATCATCATAGAATCCACTATTCTATGAATTTTTCATTATACTAGAGGAAGCTGAAGATAACCTAAGACCATGTCAGAAAAATGAAGGTCAACCAAAAATGGACATTACAACATTACATAAGTATTCCAGTAGATCCACCAAGGAATGGATGAAGAAGAAAAAAGAAATGGAAAGTTCTGGAATGTCAAAATCAAAGTCAGATTTAAATTCTATTGAGATGCTTTGGGTCTAAATACATGCCAGAAACCCCTCAAATGTTGCATAGCTGAAGAAATTTTGCAGGGAGAAACAGGGAAAAATTCCTTCCAGCCTAATTTGAGGTTGTTTCTTGCAAAGGGGGCAGACAATATCAGATGGCAGAGCTAAGGGTGTCCTTACTTTTTCCACAGAAGGAAATGGCATATTTTGTTGAACAAAATCATTGCAAAGTCAACTTTTCATAGTTTTTATGTGTAACGCCTTTACCTTTATTCTTTATATATTGCTTGGATGAAGATAAAATATATAGTAGGTCCCAGCGTTTTGAAAAAAGAAAACTGTGTCTACTTTTGGCATGTCATACAGAAATTTATACAAATCAGTCATATTCATGGTAGATGCTGTTGAAAGCCTCTAAGAAACCTAGGAGCACCAAAATGGGTGTATCATTCCATTGCAGCTGTGTCATCGGTAAGAACAACTAGTGCTATCTCCATCCTGAACACCAACTGAAATGGGATAAGATAATCTACTTCCTCCAGAGTCACATAGAGCAGGGTTCCCCAACCCCCGCTCCATAGACCAGCAACGGTCCGTAGTACGCCAGCAACTGATCCACGTAAATAAGCGAAGCCCCATCTGCGGGATGCAGGCAGCATGCAAAATGACACCCCTCCGGTCTGCGGAAAAACCTTTCTCCATAGAACTTGTCCTTGATACCCAAAAGGTTGGGGGCCTCTGATGTAGACCTTAAACACAGGTCATCTTAAAGGTGCAGCTTTAATCATCCAGGAGAAATCTGGAACTAACAATCAAGTTGCCAAACTTTTCACATGACTCAGGGATATTTTAGACAATTTACATCATTTTTGTGGAGGTACTTAAGTGTATATTTCCATATTCAGTAGGGAAGATGTAAATTTAATAAAATAGATTCATGCATCAGACAGATGTGATGAAATTTCCTATTAACAAGCCATATTATTGCAGAAAATGTATGTTAATTTTCCCTTTTCCTTGAAGGTTTACTAGCTGACTGATTATTTTAGTTAAGAATACAGATATGTTTCTCAATTTAATATTAGCTAGTTGAACAGCATTTGTTACCAGCTAAAGTTTTAAGTTATTAATCTTCATTATTTGCCCATATTTCTATCTCCCCTTGAATGGGCAGTTGGTTTATACTCATTTTGTTTTCAAAACAAAAAATGAAATTCTATTCCATTATATCATCTCACTGTTGAAATCATTTTCCTTTGAAGAACTTTTAATTCATCTTCCATTTCTGTTGCATTTTAAATTATATTGTAATCTCATTGAAACAGATACTTTTGATAAAGTAGAATTTCTTGTTCAAGTCCTGTTAAATATGAAAATGACTCAAATATATATATACACATACATATATGTGTGTATGTGTACAGCTATAAAATTATTGTTATTTTTGTGAACATAAAGCAGCATGTTTGCTTTCAAACATTCTTTGCCAAAATAATTACTTTACAGCTTACCTTCCTACATAGATGTTTAAACTATTTTCACACATTACATCTATCTCATTATCAAAATAGCTACTCTTCATAAGTGCTCTTTATAGCTGTCTGAAAGCCTGCAATCAGAAGGTATTCGTCACATAATAACTTGGTAAAAAAAAATCGAAGATTTCTTTTAAAAAATTACTGTGTGTTCTGGAAATGTGTATAAGTATCAGAGACAGGTTCTCTATAGGCTTTCACATTTGCTGAAAAAGTTATTTAATACCTTCCCAATAATTCATAAAAATGGCATTGGACGATAGCCTCAGATTCAGTATGAATAGGATGATATCATAGAATTCAGAAGTCTGGGGTTTTTTTTCCAATTGCTACCAAAGTTAGCAATTGCTGCACCATGTCAGATCAAAATACCAAGTGCTTAGCCATGCAACTAAATGCCAGTGGTCATATGATAATTTCCCCTTGTGTTCAATTTGTTGTTCAATTCACATTCATGCTAGCTTTGCTCAGCCCACTATTTAAAACATTATTTTCATTGGCATCATAGGAATGGTAACTACTGCTATCATCTGTGTCAAGCTGGAGTGCTAGGATTGCAGAATGTAATGTAAACAAATAATTTTAGGAAAAATGTAAAAACACTTTAAAAAACTTAATTCATTTTATGCATGTCATAGCCCTGGAATCAATAGCAAGCAGAGGTGGGATTCAGCCGGTTCTGACAGGTTCTGGAGAACCAGTAGCGGAAATTTTGAGTAGTTAGGAGAACCGGCAAATACCACCCCTGACTGGCCACACCCCCATCTATTCTCTGCCTCCCAAGTCCCAGCTGATCATCTGGATCTTCTTTTGTTGTCCTGCACAGGAGAACAGAGCTGGAAAGCAGGTTAGTGGGGTGGGGAGGAAATGGGGATTTTACAGTATCCTTCCCCTGCCATGCCCACCAAGCCACACCCACCAAGCCACACCATGCCCACAGAACCGGTAATAAAAAAATTCGAATACCACCACTGATAGCAAGTAATATATGGAGCTGATAAATACTACTTGATATTCAATTCTAAAAGAAAAATAATGCAGAAGACAGCTATCAGTATAACAGTAGGTAACAGACTGGGTGTAAATATTTAAATGGCTACCCAAAGAAGAACTTGTTTTATATCCTCAGAAAAGGACAAGAAGCAATGTTTTAAATTTGAGGAAAAGAGACTGAGATTTTTGTATTCAACCTATATAAAAACAAAAAAAGCAATTCAGTCTGAACATTTATTTAATTCTTCATAGGATGCCTGAAGTTTATACTACTGCTTTATAACTACTGCTTTTGGAAGGGACAATTGGTCTTCCAATCAGGTAACAGATAACAGATAATCAGAGTTGGAAGGGACCTTGTAGGTCATCTAGTCCAGCCTCCCGCCCAAGCAGGAGACCCCATACCATTTCTGACAAATGGCAGTCCAATCTCTTTTTGAAATTCTCAAGTGATGATGCTCCTACAACTTCCGAGGGCAAGCTGTTCCATTGGTTGATTGTTCTCACTGTCAGAAAGTTTCTCCTTATTTCCAGGTTAAATCTCTCCTTGTTAAGCTTCCATCCATTATTCCTTGTCTGCCCTACAGGTGTTTTAGAAAATAGCTTCACCCCTTTCCTCTCTGTGGCAGCCCCTCAAATATTGGAAGACTGCTATCATGTCTCCCCTGGTCCTTCTCTTCACTAGACTAGCCATGCCCAGTTCCTGTAACCGTTCTTCATATGTTTTACTCTCCAGTCTCCTAATCATCCTGGTCAGATTAGAACTTCCTATAAAATGCCCATCAAGCCAATTTACCTACTAGGGAGCTTCTATATAATATAGATTAGCATAACATGTTAAACAAGTCAAATAGTTAGAACCTAACTATTATCTTAGTATACTAAATGGATCAGCCAATATTATTTATTTCTTTGGATATAACGTGTGTACATCCAGTTGTGTTTTATACTCTTTTTATCAATCTGGTTTAGTACGGTATATGAACCCTGCCAGTGGGAGATGTAAACTAACTTATTGCCTTTTCAAACACAGAGAATAGCAATTTTCTCCTTTAAAGGAAAAGCACAAGATCAGAAAACCTTGATTTGAGACTATCCAATATGAAACATAGTTGATAAAGTAGACATAACAGAAACATTGGGGAAAAATGCCAATATGGTGGTATGCTTAGAGCCTAAGAGTGATTCACATGCTAGCCACCTGGAGATTCTTCTCTTACTAGTTAAGGGAACAGCTTCCTCCCCAGTTCACACAGATGCCATTGGGGGGGGGAATGCCACATTTAGTAGCTGAGAGATAAATTGACGTAAAAGCATTCCATTTTCTGTAACTTTATCTTATTCTTTTTCCGTAATCCATGTCAAAAGAAACTCAAGGAAAAATTTGCTTTCTATTGAAGCAGGCTGCCAAAAACTTTAGTCTTCCACAACAACAAGGATTCAGCAGTAAATCTTGGCCCTTAGCTTTACACTGTTAAACTGATCTCCTTGGTTAGGACTTGAGAAATGTCTTATGGGGATAGCTCAGTAAATGAATCCAAATAAATAAATGATTGACCACTACCAAATTAAAAGTGTATTTTCTGTGGCTCTTATGCTAGTTCAAACCAGTAACTTTTTTCCTTCCTGTCCTTTCTACAAATTAACATACCCTTTATAAGGGACATGATAGCTTTGAAGCTATGTGCTTGCATAGCTATCAACTCTAGATCAAGAACTGTTGATTATCAACATATCTTTTTTCAATTATGTTTATTTAAAGTTTTGAATAAAACAATGAAAGATAATACAGATTAGAAGAAAAACTATGAAAAAAGATAACTGTATCAAGAAAAGAAATCCTCAAACAACTCACCTCAGGTATAAATGATTCCCTAATCTCAACACCTCCTCTTAGGTGACAGATACAAAATTCTTCATCCCATTTCTTCATAATATGCAAGTCAATGAAATAACATCTTCAATCAGTTACCAGCAAAAGATTCAAAGAAAGCTATCAGCTTGTCTTGCAAAGAAAGGAACTGTAAGAGTTACGGATATTCCTTGACTTACGATCACAATTGACTGCCAAACTTCTGTAACTAAGCGAGACAGTTAATAGAGTTTTGCCCCATGTTTTGACCTTTCTTGCCACAGTTATTACATGGATCACTGCCGTTTTAAATTAGGAAAATGTTTTTAAGTGAATCTGGTTTTCTCATCGACTTTGCTTGTCAGGTCACAGAAAGTGATCACATGATGCTGGAACACTGCAACCATCATAAATATGAACCAATTGCCAAGCATTCAAATTTGGATCACATGACTGTAGGGATGCTACAATAAGTGATAAGCATGAAAAACAGTCATAAGTCACTTGTACAGTACAGTTGTAACCTCGGTCGCTAAACAAATGGTTGTAAGTTGAGGATTACTTGTAGTTCTCACATTTGTTAGAGATATGAGAGTGTTACATATACAACCAGCTGCAAATATCCTTGCTATCAATTAAGAGATTTGCCTGCACTGATTTATAGGAAAGATGTTCAAAATAAAACCAAAAAGCATCTTCCATGTTATACAAAGAATTCCATCTGTTGCAATAATTTTTACTAAAGAGAACTCTGTGAGATTGATGTTTAGAAAACAATTACTTTCAGTTTAGGCAATTGCCCAAGAGGCCAACATAATCCTGGATTATGTAAAGTTAAGGAAGACTAATGATAAATAAAATGGAACATATATTTTTGAGTGTTAAGTGTTCTTTTTTAAATAAATAAAACCAGAGAAATGATTCCATGACAGAAGTAACTAAAAATAGAGCTAAAGCTGTGTGGCAATTCCTGAAAAAGATACCGAAAGCAGAATGGCAAGGAGAAAAAAGAAAGAAACGATACAAAAACTATAGCTGTGCAAAAACTTATGAAAAACATAAGAATCAGGGAAGCAAACAAACAAAACCTCTGTGGGAGGTAGATATCAGCAAGAAAAAGACTGTTCTTAATTACAAAAAAGAGATTTGAGCAGCTAAAGGTCAGAATGAACGGAGGCTGATGAAACATTTTAAGATTAAAAAAAAATAGGGCTTTTTCAGATATATTCAAAGAAAAAACAATCAGTATAGCAAGTGTATAATTAAAATTGCAAATATTAACACTTAACAATAGCAAGAGAAAATAGAACTCCTCAACTCCTATTTTGCTTTGTCTTTTCCGACAGGGGGATATAAATTTAATTAGGCCATTGTGAAGAGCAGGATTAAATTTAAGATTCATGGCCAGGGAATATCTGTCTGAATGAGTTGAATTCTGAATGAATTTCATCCCAGAGTACTGAAGGATTTTGATGATATACTTTGTTGACTTTGTGAAATCCTAGAGAACAAAAGTATCAGATGTGAAGAACAAATTATTATTGTCATCCTAAAGACCAGCAAAGAAAATCCAGCAAACCTCCTTCATTATGATTTCAGTAAGCATAAATTACTGTGATTTCCGCAAAGCATTTGCCAAATTATCTAATGACATTCTAATTAGCAACCTAGTCAAATTTGAGGTGGATTACTTGACAACTAGGACCTGAACAGATTGAAAAATAATGCTTTAGCAGAAGTTGACCAATACAGTGTTTAGATACATCAACAGAAGTTTAGTTCCTAATTATTTATTTTTTTAGTAGTCAGATGGCATCTTGAGGATTTTGTCAGTTTTAAGCCTTACACTTTTATAAGGGCCTGGTCAAAATCAGATTCAGAGAAAATCTGTGACTACCAATTTAAATATTGATGAAAGAAAAGAGAGATTCTTGGAAGGTTGTCTTGATATATCTGAAAACAAAATTGAACAAAAGGCTATATCATTTTTTTATCATCCTAGGATATACAATAATAAATGTTAAGTTATAGGAATAAGAGTTGGCAAAATACTAGCAGTGATTTCATAAGGTAAAAACAGTTTAACAATGGAACTGATCACTAAAAAATGTAGTGGGTTTAGAAGATATTCTCAAGGAGAGGTGGACAGCTGTCTATCAAAGTTTAATTTGGAGTCGTGCTAGCCTCAATGGTGTCTTCCAGTTTGATGACTCTAGTAAATGCATTTGAGGATTATTTTTCTTATACCAATGCTCAGCTAATATAGGTGCAGGTTCTCTTGTTTTTTCTGTCTTTATTAGTAGCCAAAACTTGATCCTTTTCTTTCAGGCCAGTAGTTTGCCACAGCTTAAGAACTTTTTAAGGTTTATCTGAGCAAAATAAATTTTGGCGCAAAATGTATAGATATATTTATTGTGAAATAAACTACTGGGAAAAATTTACACTTTTATTAGAAAAGTATGTATATGGGGGGGAGGGAGGGGGTGCTTTTGAGTTGCAACACCAAATTGTAATAGCCTTCTTTGGATGTTAGATTATAAGCAACTGTGACAGCCTTCCAGATAGTATTAAAAGCTGAATTATTCCAGAAGTCCTTCAAAGCTTTAATACTGTTGCTCTCTTGTCATCATGATCTGTGGGATATGGAATAACAATCATGGGGTTATAATAGGATTATTGTTTTGTGACAGTAAAGTGCTGGAATGGATGTTTTGGTGTATTGTTTTAAAAGGGTATGTGGTTAAGAATGAACATTTTAAAGTTTTATATTTATTGTAAATGTTTAACTGTTTGTAGTGTTATATGTACTGTGGATACTTTAATAATTATAAGATGCCATGAGTCAAATGAAATTGGTAGTACAGAAGTTTGATCAACCTGGTTGTTATAAAGTTGCATAATATGCCATGAAATCTGGGTTTATAAAAATTACTATAAATTTGTAATCCAGTGCTTTACTAGTGAAGATGATTTTTAATAAAATATTAAAAGGCGCCTAGAGAACTTTGAGCTGTGCACCTCTACAAATTATATTTCTTGGTTGTACTAAATTCAGTGAATAAGCAAATAAGATTATGACAGTTTTACTAAATTTTGGACAAGAAAAGATGTTGACTGTTGATTTATGTTAAGTAAATAAAATTATGTCAAGTAAATAAAGTATGACAGTTTATGATTTGTTTAAAGAACGGGGTCTCTGTTTTTCCTTTTTAAAACAAGTTCAGCAACTTGCTTGTTTTTCTCTTTTTAAAACAAACTCACTGACTTAAAATAATGACCCAATCTTGTTGACATAACACTGAATATCTACCTACACAGCCAAAAAGTTTAGAAAGTTCAGAATTAATTATAGCACTCTTTTAAATTAATCCTGCATTTGTCAGACACATGGAAAGAAATTCAATTGTGGTATCGGTAAGCATGCATTTTTGTCATTGCTTTGAGAGAATTACTACAATTAAATTTTTGAGGAAAAATAGCATTTCCATTACCTTTATAGAATTAATTTAAGCTTATTGCTACCTTGCCCTAAAATGTTAATTCTACAGTTAGTTTCTGCATATTGTTTTAGTATAATAAAAAGGGTTGTTAAGGGGAAAAAAACCAGAAAGATTGACTTAACACTTCTTTACTTTTACCTATAAACCACACTCAACAGATTGTTTCTCTATTTAATGACTAAATAAATGTTAAAAATCTACTCTGGAGTGTCTTAATACCAATGCCAATTCTATTTATGGGTTTTCATTTTGTTGTGTTTTGTAGTTAAGGTAAGTTATGAAAAGAGAGCCAGTTTGGTGTAGTTGTTAAGGAACTAAACCAGAAACAAGAGACCTTGACTCCTAAGCACAAAGTCACCTTGTTGACCTTTGGGCCAGTCTTTCTTTCTTAGCCCTAGGAAGAAAATGGCAGAGCAAACCACTTCTGAAAATCTTGCCAAGAAAATGGCAGGGACTTCTCCAGGCAGTTAACAGAGTTAACAATGACTCGAAGTCAATCTGCTTGCTTGCTTGCTTGCTTGCTTGCTTGCTTGCTTGCTTGCTTGCCTGCCTGCCTGCCTGCCTGCCTGCCTGCCTGCCTGCCTGCCTACCTACCTACCTACCTACCAGTGGTGGGATTCAAATTTTTTTACTAACCGGTTCTGTGGCTGTGGCTTGGTGGGCATGGCAGGGGAAGGATACTGTAAAATCTCCTGTCAGAGGTGGTATTTGCCGGTTCTCCAAACTACTCAAAATTTCTGCTACCGGTTCTCCAGAACTGGTCAGAACCTGCTGAATACCACCTCTGCTACCTACCTACCTACCTACTCCAACTGTTGTAAATAATAAGTTGAATCTGAAGTGATTTATTGGAAATATACTATAAATGAAGGTTGTTGATGGCTATTTTGTATATGTTCATTCAGATTTTATAGGCATCCATGTCTTCTGCTACTCGCTATGATTGCCATATAATGTGCTTTCACAATCCTTGTGAAATACTCAGCTTCAGAAAGATGCCACAAAGTATGCAGTGCTGCAGTTGTAGCAACTGTTTTGCACCCATTTAAAGTAGCCACATCTTTTCTTGGGATCATAGGGTAATTAAGGAGAACAGCTGCACAAAAAATGCAGCTTTTTATAAAGCTGCAGATAAGTGCTATTTGAATATCCGGCTGTACTTAAAATGATGTTTTAGAATTGAATTAGAAGGGCTGCATAGTCAAGATTTCTCATTTAAAGGAGAATATTTTTTTTTAATGTATTTAAAATTAATGGTTTGTAAAATATGTCTATATTTTTATTGCATAATTTTTACATTAAATTTTTTTTGTTCCTTCTTAGATCAGCGTTTGAGGAAGAACCGGAAAATACTCCCTCAACTTTGGTCGAAGAGCATGCAAAATCAGAACAATATGGCACACCGTAATATTGCCATTGGATTATTCATAATGACTCTCTTATCCTTGCTGGATGACAGTTCAGCCTTCCTGTTGAATCAGCGTCTGAAGGGAAGATTTCAAAGGGACCGACGGAATATCCGCCCAAATATCATTCTTGTTCTTACTGATGACCAGGATGTAGAACTTGGTAAGAATTAAAGGGATTGTATGGTACTAGTTGATAAAAATGGCATACTTTTCACTGATCCTGGAATTTACTTTAACTAGTTTCTGGTGGTAAATAGATTTGTCTAGATCAGAGATGGGCAAGCTATGGTCTGTATCAGTATTTCTCAACCTTGGCAAATGTTAAAATGTATGGAATTCAGAATTCCCCAGCCAACAATTTCTCAACAATTTCTGGGCATGCATCTTTAAATTGCTGAGGTTCTGTAAGACTCCCAGAGTGCTCTATTTGAAGCCACCAGCATTGCCACCAATTTGGAGGTGCCAAATCTTGGCCCCATAATTGCATGTAGCTCCTGAAAGCTTCTACAGAACCCAGAAACCAACTCCCAAATAATTCTAATATTAATATATCTCCAATTTCCAAGTGAACATCCTTTTAAATTCATTGCATTCATGTTTAATTCTGTAAAGAGTAAAAGGGATGCTGTATAAGTTACTCAAAATGTTTATACTATACAGCATTTTAAAACTGACAATTCTGGACTTTGAAATGTGAATAGCTTAGAAATGGTTATTTCTGTCATGTTTTTAATAGCCTCATATTAAAAAAAAACCATTCATTGTGAGCTGTCCTAAGGAGCATTACAGTGAAACAACTACTTTTTGTGCAATAGAAATTCAAAATACTTACATTAATACTACAAGCAGAGTCATAGTTATTCATGGAGAGCTTGTTAATTTTGCTGATGTTTTTTTAACATGATTTAAAATCATAAAAATTATTTGCATTTCCTTTTAAATTCTTAAATCATAGAATATATCTACTGTATCAAGGAAGGAAATTTTTAGTTTAATGAAGCATTTTTGGGTGAGAATCTTATGTGTCTCAGAGCTAGACAGACCTGTTTTAATAATGCATATTCCAAAAAGCTTTTCACATTATCTCACAGTCTCTGGTGACTAAAATTCAGAGGGTGGTCCTTAAAAATTTATCATGATCTGTTTTATGCCTGCCTGCTTGTCTCTGATGCAATTGGCAAAGTTCTCTGAGCAGTATAGTTCCTTTCTCTAGTAATCTGTTGTACTTCTGCTGATTTCAAGCACAATGGCTCATGTGTCCAAACAAATTAAGATCTGCTGGATGAAATGCATTTGACAAAGCCATCTGTGAGATCATATAGTGCTTCAGAATAAGAATTGTACTTAAATTGGCTTTAAGCTATTGTGTCTAATTTCATTTGTCTGAATGGATATATACATTTTGATGGATGCAAGTTCCTACTGCAGTTTGGATCTCTTTCCAATAGAAGTAAACTAACAGTTCTGAAAGTGTTCATTTTGGGGTTTTGCTGCAGGGGTGGAATTGAGAAGAATATTGATCAGAGAACTATTACATGGAAAGGCAGAATAAGTTATCTGTTGTTTTAGTTGAAACCCCAGGCTTTTAAACAATATGTTGGGTAATGCTAAGAAATTATTGAACTTAGTGGAACTTCTGAGGATACATTCTTCAAGGTTGCAGATATAACATTATAATTCACTGGTTTCTATGAAGTTAAAGTATCAATAAAATGTATCAGTAGATCAGTTCACTGCAGTTAGTATCTTGTAGTTAAATACTTAACAAATAAAGTTAAAAAGAAAATAATCGTACAAAGAATACTTACTTTTCAACAATAACAGTGCACAACTTGTATTTAATGTGTTTAACTACAGGTAGTCCTCTTACAACCACAATTGAACCCAACATTTCTGTTGTAGAGTGAGACATTTGTTAAGTGAGTTTTGTCCCATTTCACGACTTTCCTTGCCACAATTTTTAAGTGAATCACTACAATTGATAAGTTAGTAACCTATTTGTTAAGTGAATCTGGCGTCCACATAGACTTTGCTTGTCAGAAGGTTGCAAAAGGGGATCACATGACCTTGGGGTACAGCAACGGTCATAAATAGGAATCAGTTGCATCTGAAGTTTGATCACATGATCATGGGGATGCTGCAAAGCTCATAACTGAAAAACCGCCATAAGTCACTTTTTTCAGTGCCATTATAACTTTGAACAGTCACTAAATGAACTGTTATAAGTTGAGGACTACATGTTCTGTTTAATTCCCCAGCTCTTCTGAACTCAGTGATACATTTTTTTAATTATATCCGAAAAAAGATGAAAAAACTGGAATATTTTTGTACTGCTCTACAAGTTTAAAGAGGTTGAAGAGTAAGGAGAAAGAATTGGGATAGGAGGTGATATCTTGGCTTTTACTCTAAAGGCAAACAGTCTCCATGTAAATAACCAAATACATTTTTCACAAGATATGTTCACCCAAGATATGTAGATGGTAAATATGTAGCAATCATATAGTTTTATGTATAATCACAATTTAACTACCGGTAAATCTTACCATGGCATTCAGCAAAACAAATTAACCAACTTTAGGTAGCAGTAAGCACAGACAGTTTTGGATATTTACTCCCCTCTCCAATATAATATTTTCAAAGTCAGTGTCATTTCTGGTTGAACCTTCTGCTGGGCACCAGAGACTGGCACTGTATTACTAACAGGAAACTATGTATAAATGAGTAAGAAAGTACACTGTAGACTGGATTACTAACTCCAAATCATAAACCCAAATCTCAGTAATAAATAATTCACTGTGTGTGTGTGTGTGTGTGTGTGTGTACACACACCATTGAAAGGCTTGCCCAATGTTTCTTAGGGCACCAGAAATTGTAAGCATAATATTGCTGCACCAATCATACCTAAAATGTATGTATAAATAATCTACAATTAGAGAATCATTCTTCAAGTCTTGTTCTGTGCAAATAGTACACCAATATAATGTATATCAGCGATTCCCAAACCCCAGGCCGCAGCCCATTCAGAACCGCGCGCACATGTGAAATCATACCCACTGCCCCACCTTCTCCATCAGTCTGCCAAGCCAGAAAGGTTGGAGACCCTTGCTGTATATGACCCAGATCCAGTGCAGAATGTGGTGGTAAGTGTTGGACCACAGCCTCTAGGTATTGTATGATTTTTCCCCCCCTTGGGACAGTGTGAAATTTAGGTTGATACCCAGAGCCTTTGGGACTCCTGCCAAAGTATAGAAATGTTCAGTCCCACCTAATCTTGGAAAGGCTTTGAATGCTACAATACAATATGTTAAAGGCACACCCCATATTTTAAAGCTCCACTAAAGTAAATATGTTTAAAACTACAACTTTAATCTAGTTCTGCCTTCCTTTAGTCTACTTATCTGTGACAATGAAGATCAATAAGCACAAGTATTTAAAATAGCTAAAGATTGGTGTGCAAGCTTTTTGTCTAAATTTGTAATATTCCTTTTAATCTTTATTCATATTCCACACTTTAAAGATAGGTTTGTTTCAAATTTGCAAAATAGAGGTAGTGCAAAGGGCCACTTTCTTCAGTTGAAACCAGTGATTTTGCTGTTCTTAAAAACCATAGCAGACATTAAATTAGATAGATATTAACTCCTGATCTTTGTTACTACTGTACATCACACACATCAAGATTTTTTAAATTTTGATGTTTTATTTAAAAAATAATAATTTTAAGGGCTTTTTAAAGATTTTAATATCCGCTTATTTTTTAAAAAGTATAGGATTTACTTTATATTTGCAGTACCAAATGCTGCAGAAATTTGTTTAGGATTGGTGTGATTGAAAAGATCTTCAAAAGCTGAAAAATTTTCAAGAGCTGCATGATATCAGAAGATATAGATTACCCAACTTTAGTTAGGCATTAAACTTATCCAAGCTTCAGCTACATGTTGATGTTTCATGTCCAATTAAATTTGCATTAGCATAGTTTTGCATTGGTGTTAGGGTACACTATACGTGAATGAAACAACTATGTCCAAACACCAATATGTTTTTATACACACACACATGTATGTAAAATTTTATATATATACATTACAAAGCACTGTATATAATAAAACTTTAAAGACATATGTTAGTTTCTGCTCTCCAGAATTCATTCATTCAATTCAGAGTCTTCAAGAGTTAGTGTTAATGATGTGATTTCTGCTAATAAAATGCAACCTGGTGAAAAATGCAGCTCTATGGATGTCAGTAATTAGTATTATAGGTTGTGATGTGTCACATATCCATTAAATCTGTACTTGCACAAAGGTTTTCTATTTTTTCTTTTTGTAATGCATGAAATGCTTTCCATGAGCTAGAAATCATATCAATTAAATGTGCTCATATTACACTGTGAAAAGTGGGACTGAGAAAATCTGATAATTTTATATCCTGGAGGCTATGTGAGCCTCTTAGTGATTTCATGCTAATTTTCTGTCTCTCAAACCAAATCTAGACATTTTCAGATTTCCAGACATGGTTCAGAAATTTGATAAGTTCCTATTATGTTTGTCTAGAGAAATACAGTGTTTCTACAATTAATTGCCAAATTGCAAAATATATCTTTCATAGTGAAAGTTTTTCTTTTATGTAATTTGTGGTTACTACAAACTATAAGATCTGGAATTGGATTACAATTAAACCAATCCAAGATTAACATTAACATTAATTTACAGAACAAAAAGCTAGATCTCCATATTACCTAATAATATATTATAGGAAACCAAGAGACCCAGGCATCAGCCTTTGCATATTGGCACTGCTTCCATTCCAGTGCATTCAAAACATTTTGAAGACAGTCTTGAAATTTCCATTTGGGCCAACTTCAAAAAAATGAAAAGAAAGAAAATTGAACTCCTTCTCCACCCCAAGTTTTCTGAAATAAGAAAAAATAACTCTTGCCTAGCTCTCTACTCTGCAAAAGGAAAATAAAATTAATTGGATGCACATGCCTACTCATCCATATCTTGTGTGCATTTGTTGTGGTCATACACAAAGAAATTCACAGATTCCTATGATGGGAAGCTGAAAGGGATCAAGCAAACTTTCTTCTTGAAAGACCAGGAAGTTGGGGGCACAAGAAATGATAAGGTTATTTAAGGTTAAGAAACCAAATACATTACAATTGAGTAAAACTTTGCTCAGATCTCAAACACAACCGATTTGATGTGATTACAGAGGCCTGAAGCAGTTTTTAATCGTGTAGAGTCCCATACCATTGATTTATCTAAATGCCTGAATAAATATTTTAGAAGATCCTAGCATATTTAGAATGTCTGAGTCAATTAAATGCCATTAATCTTATGTGATGCCCTTTTTGCATGACATACAAATATAAATGTGGTTTAAATACAACATTGCTACTAAACATTGCAACATAACCGTTAGACTGTCTGGAATAGTTTTTCAGAGACAAATATTTTGCTTAGTTTAGTGCCCAATTAACAGATAAGTAGTGATGTTCTACAAAAGGAATGAATCAACTGCTTGGGAGATTTCCTCTTGGATCACTTGTCTTGGGAGACAGGATAAAGGAAGGAAGTTTTTGTTGGATGAGTTGCCATTGTTTAAAAATATTTAAGGCCAGTCTATTTAATATTGTAACAAAAGGGAATGTTTACCTTTCACTAATCTGCCCCTCTGGATTAGCTCTTAAACTGGAAAGAGATTATAGATTTCAGTACTAAAGACTGTTGATCTATAGGATCTTGTCATTACAGTGATTTTACTAAAAGAAGTTAGTGTCCCCAAGGGGAGCCATAATATGTATTATTATTTCAATAAAATGCCTTTGTCATTTAAAATTTTATTAAAATTATCTTTTAATAACAAAATGACAAAATATTGATAAAACCTGGGTTATTTAAATAGGAAGGAGGCAAAGCAGATAAGATTATGAGATCTATCTTTTAATAGTTTAATTAATTATAAAATTTCACCTAAAATGTCTTTTTTTTAAAAGAGAGAGTGGTATAACAGGAAATATGTATATAAGTACATGAACACTTTTACTATGTTTTTATGCTATAAATCACTGGGAAAAATTTGTATTGAATCTGGCAGTATCTAAACACAACAAATCAATAAAAGAATAACTTGGACTTAATATATTTTCATTTCAGAAATTACTTTATATTGTATGATTAATTTGATCATAAGTACTTTTTTCCCAAGAAGGCATAGTAAATAAGTTAATAACATAGTATCTAATAAGAAGAGCAGGAAAATCTGTTCAGATCTTTCTTCCATTGCATATTGTTCACATGAACTTTTCTGGGTCCTACCATTATAACTAATGGCCCCTCTTCCAATTTCCAATTTGGCAATAATTGTGTAGAGCAGGTGGGACGCATCTTATATCCAGGATATATTGGTTTACACCTATTGTCTGTTTTCAATGTCTGAGTCTGCTGAGAGATCCAAATCTTATAACTTTCATCTTTTAGTCTATTTTGAGTTGGTGGTTGGGAAGAGCTTGGGCAAATGAAATTCAAAATGTGTATGTGAATGAATTCCTTTTCGGTCTGGATATTTTATACAATGTATCTAAAGAGGAACAACCAGTTGAGAAATAATCCTTCACTGTGATTGCAAATGTGTCTTTTGGAAATGAACTCTTCCTTTTATCAGTAATTTGTACACCATACTGAAGATAGAAACTCTAATTGACCATATGCATTTGTGACAAAATAAAATTTGAAGCAGAACAAACACTCGTGGCCTAGAAACCATAGCTAGAAGTATCTGTAAATAGTCAATGGTGAACATTTTTATAGACAATTATTTTTTGTTTATAATTTAAGAGTTTGATATATAGTCATTCCCATGAACTCAATGGTACCTAATTAAGGCAGAAGCATGGGTTTGAATTGTATCATTTTTTGGCTATAGTATGTATTTTGTACACTACACTACAGTAAGAGCTGGAAATGCGGATAGACATGAAATTTCCTCTTGCCCAACATTTGACCTTTGTTGAATGGAAAAAATCTGAGGGGCATTTTCCTTGCATGTGCTTGAATGTGAGCAAACATTTCTACTGCTTTATCAGGAAGTGAATATTTGAAGGACCAGATTAGAGACAGATCATCTTAGAGAAGATGTATTTATATAGTCACTAGCGGATGACAGTGACTTGATAATGAATCTTATCTATCAAGTCACATTTCAGGAAACAGAATAGCCCTATCTGTTGAGATTGTCCTGCTCAATTGTTTGAATTTGTTTCTTTCGTTTTTTTCTTTGTGTCTGATATGCTTCTTTAGATTTAAAGCTTAAAGCTTAACTTGCTGACAATTTGGAACAATCTGATATGGCTGTTGTGCTATTTCTGTAGCATAGTGTTAGCTTGACTATTAATATTGGATTGTTTGGATTCGTTTGTTAAACCTTCAAAGAGTTTAAAACATCAAAGCTTTTACTAAATGTATGCTTTTGCAGGGATGAATAACAGATGTATCACCAATTTTCCCTTGCTTAAATGACTTTATCATGATTGGCTCCTTCGACTTGATACTTAGGATGAAACTTCTGCATCTGATAAAACTTGTCTTTTTCTATATGATACTGTTTTTCTTTCCTCAGGTTCAATGCAAGTGATGAATAAAACAAGGCGGATTATGGAACAGGGAGGTGCTCACTTCATCAATGCATTTGTGACGACACCCATGTGCTGTCCATCCCGCTCTTCTATTCTTACAGGGAAATATGTCCACAATCACAATACTTACACCAACAATGAAAACTGCTCATCTCCATCCTGGCAAGCCCAGCATGAAATTCGCACATTTGCAGTATACCTCAACAACACAGGGTACAGGACAGGTAAGATCAGTGCAAAAAGCGGGCTTCTTTATTCAGACCCATGCTTTAGCGCTGAGGTTGAAAATGTATGTATTATACTTGCCATATAATGCACATATAATTTCACATATGCTAAAAAAAATACCACTCCCAAACTGTTGCCCTACCAATGTTTTATATTTCAGCTTCTACAACTTGCATCAAGCCTGACATTTTGGTAAGTAAGAGGGATCCAGGTTCATGTCTACTGTTAATCACCAAACTTAAGATGACTGTGAACAGTTCACTCTTTCTCAACCCTATTAACCTCAAAGGTTTTCATTGTGGGAGAAATTTGGAAGAGGAAGTAAATCACGATACGGATAAGAAAAGATAATGGAAGATGTCCTTAGTGTGAAATAAAAGGAAGCGGGTGTTGGACCCAATTAAAGGATTTGACTGGAAGACAGATCTACTCATATCACCAGGAAGTTTCTCTGTCGAAATGAATGAAAATTATGCAAGATCTAGTAATGCAGTTGCACAACTTCCATTAATGTTATACTTGTGACTGGGAAGGGCGAATTCCCAGGGTGTTATATCTCATTTTTGACAATAAGCGTAGAAAAGGGTGGCATTTGAATTCCGCCATGGAAACAAAACATACTTTGAGACAACCTTATAGAATAAGAGCATTCAATGAAAAAAAAAAGAGGCCTAAGTTACAGCTATCCAAGAGCTTCAATATATTTCACTAAAATTTGATTTTGATAGTAAAGGTAAACACGGTTGAGATTTTGAACAGTCGTATGTTTCATGTTTCTTTTAGCTCTTTGCCCTTGTTCTTTTAGCAGCAGGCCTGCAATCATCAGTGTTGAACTTTTGTTCCTGCAACTCCAGGTTCCCAATCTTCTAAGCCTATTTCCTACAGCAACTTGATTGCTCTTCAAATAGAGCTTGATTTTTTTTTTAAAGCCAAGATAGCTATCCAGGCTTTTGTTCCTTCTTTGTTATGGTCTATTTATTGACTGCAGTGTACCACTTACTCCACTTTTATCTTTGACAAATTTTATATTAGTCATGTACTTTGACTTCTGTATTGCTGACCTATTGCTCCTGCTCCTGCTGCATACATCATCAGAGATTTGATAATTCAGCCTTTTTACTGGAGGGTGGTGAGGAGAGGGGAGAGAGTTGATCCAGGAAAGGAAGTTAAAAGGACAAGCAGGCTTCTCTTCCTTTGCTACCTACAGCACACTGATTGGATGTTTATTCCTGATTGGCATAGATGCCCAGTTGTATCTTGCTTGGCTCCTAATGTTAAATCACTTTAACATTAACTGTACAGCATGTCATTGACCTTTTTGTCTTGTTTTGTTCAGCTTTTCCTTAAAGATAAGTGCTCAGGACCCCAATCCAGTTTGTGATCATTATAGGTAGCCAGAATAATGTTAATTTTACTTCTCCTCAGCCACTTCTTCTGAAATAAACATCACAACTATCCATGCATTGATTTTAAAGGTTTTTTTAAGATCTATTTAAACCCTAAGAGACAAGGACATAGAGAAAGTGATGGCTGAAGAGAAAGTCTGAGCATCTAGGCTACAAACAGGCATATTTATCTTTAAGAAGTAATAAGGAGATAGCCACATATTATATAATTAAAGTAGCATTCAGGCCTATAGTAACCTGCCAAGAAAAGAGCCAGCAGAGAGACTAGCATTGCTAGTCTTCCATCCTTCTGAGGTGGGTAAAATAAGGACCCAGATTGTTGGGGGCAATATGCTGACTCTGTAAACCGCTTAGAGAGGGCTGTAAAGCACTATAAAGTGGTATATAAGTCTAAGTGCTATTGCTATTGCTACACTTGTTAAAAGCAGGCATAAGCATTTAGTTCTCTTGAATGCTGTTAGGCAGACAAAAGGCTAGGTGAGATATAGTAAAATAGGTGGCTCTTTTCCTAACATTGTAAATGCGTGGATCAATATATCCAGGATGTAAAAAACCTGAATATCTATTAGGTAGCACACCAGAAATTGAGATTTTGTTTGTGTGTGTCACTATACTGTCAACTAGTTTTTGCCTGGATTTTTTGCAGATCAGGTACAGTGGCCCTGTATTAAGAAATCCAAATTTAGTTCCATATTTTCTGGGAATTTAAGGGACTGCAAATTAAACATTGCAATTTTTTTTAATTACATTTACCGTGTTTCCCCGAAAATAAGACCTACCCCGAAAGTAAGACCTAGCACTATTTTCTAAACCTGCCCTAATATAAGACCTACCCCGAAAATAAGACCTAGTGTAAATCTCCAGTTCCAGGAAGACTTTTCAGGGAGCAACCGTGCAGCGAAACACCCCCTACACACTCACACCCACTATTTGGCACCATAAATATATAAGACCTACCCTGAAAATAAGACCTAGTGTGTTTTTGGGAGCCAAAAAAAATATAAGACAGTGTCTTATTTTCGGGGAAACACGGTATATGCCCCCTTCTCCAAAGACTCAGGGCGGCTTACAATTTTTTGGGATACAATCCAGTGTGCTCAGCAATAGCCTTCATTCCATTGTATATGCCTGCTTATTACTAAGCGGCATTTTTACAAAATCAGCTTATTGCCCCCAACAATGTTGGGTCCTCAATTTACCTACCCCGAAAGGATGGAAGGCTGAATCAACCTTGAGCCTGGTGGGATTCGAGCCTGCAGTAATTGTAGGCAGCTGGAACTTTAAATGCAGGCATTTAACAGCCTGAGCCACCAAGGCCCTAATATTTGGAGAATAGTAAGACTTTAACAATGGAACAGATGTCCCAAAGGTGCTTTTTCAGGAGGCAACTGGAATTTCTTGCTTTTTCTTTTGAAGACACTTCACTTCTCATCCAAGAAGCTTCTTCAGCTCTGACAGGAGAGTGGGGAATGGAAGGATTTATATTCCTTGCAGACAGCTGGTAATTTGCATTCTTTTAGAGGGTGCTTGAAGCACTTGGAGGTTTATCTGTGTCCTCAGGGTCACCTGAGTGGTGCTTCTGGCTCCTGTAGTCTGCAATTTTTCCCTTCTGGAAATCCATTCCTACTCCCACACTATTCAAAGGGTGTTCATCCAAAATTGTATAGCTAAAAGTCTGTAGAGACTCTCAGTCATCCAGGTCATGGTTGTGCCATGCTTTTTCAGGAAGCAACTGGACTTTCGTTTCGCTTCTCATCTCATCTGAATATCATGGAGAGCCTTGGTGGTGCAGGCTGTTAAATGCCTAGCACTTAGTTCCAGCTGCCTGCAATTAGTGCAGGCTCGAATCCCACCAGGCTCAAGGTTGACTCAGCCTTCCATCCTCTCGGGGTAGGTAATTGAGGACCCAAGATTGTTGGGGGCAATAAGCTGACTTTGTAAAAATGCCGCTTAGTAATAAGCAGGCATATACAGTGGAATGAAGGCTATTGCTGAGCACATTGGGCTGTGCTCCGAAAAATTGTAAGCCGCCCTGAGTCTCCAGAGAAGGGCGGCATATAAATATGAATTTTTAAAAAAGTATTCAAAGAAGAAAAACAAAGTCCAGTTGCCTCCTGAAAAAGCACCTTTGGGACAACCATGATTGAGAATCTCTACAGAATAGAACAGATGGTCTTAGAAAGTCGTGGATCCCCTTCATCTGAGGGTAGTAACAGACCTTGCTGTTATCAAACAAACAGTGATATACTACTTGTTTTTTTTTCTTCACCACATGATCACTTTTCATATTTTGCTCTTAAAGAACTGTGATCCTTCATCTGTCCTACTATGATACCTCAAAGAAACATAATGTGTGTACTCTTTCTACTTTTGTCTCCATTGAGTAGGTTTTACAGGCTTATTTCAAATACCTGCAAAACTCTCTTGATCAGTGAATAATGTTTAGATCCCCATAGCAAGCAAATTACAAATCTATCACTGGAAATTGCTTGAAGGACAATTATCTTTTATTTAAACTAATAATTAAATAATTATTAATTATAATTAGCATAATTATATATTATTATATTATAATTATATTAACAATATTAATATTAATGTATTAACTATAATTAATTATAATTAAGAAATAATTAAGTAATAATTAAATTAACTTTCAAATTTTGTTCTTTTCAAAAATTATCCTCCCTGTATTTCTTATTACAATTCAATTCTACACTTTTTTCAAGGAACTAAAGAGTTCCTGTGTGTAAAGCCATTTTATTCTAATAAGTGCCTGGTTATAAAGATTGTACTTTGTGTTGGACATTATTGATATTTATTTTATGCTACTTTTAATCTGTAATTTTATTTATTTTTTTATTCCTGTTCAGAACTTTGTTGCCTTCAGTGATCACCGAAACAGAAAGGCAGGGTATAAATCATAAAAATAAAATTATTTATTTAGTTCTTTCAAGTCAATCTTAACTCTTGGTTACTTCAGGGACAGGTCTGTGCAGTTTCCTTGGCAACATTTTTGGAAGTAGTTGGCCTTTGCTTAATAACAGGATGTTTTTCGACTTCCCAGTCTAAGGACAAGAAAGCAAGCCTGGGCCAAAATCATCCAGCAGCTTTCTTGCCTAGTTGAGGACAAGAACTTCAGTTTACACCTCTCGGGAAGATGGGTGGCATATAAATTTAATACATACATAAAATAAATAATTAGTACACCACATTGGCTGTCTATTGCTAATTAGCAGCTGAAGGCTGGAAAATAAATCATAGGCCTCATTGGTTCAATCTAGTCTTTCTTTTCTGTTTTGATAGACCTTTGAGTTTAGTATTTTAAAATACACATTTGGATCAACTCTTGCATAAACTGTTGCTTTAAACAGTGTTTTTATTATTCTGCATCTGATTTTGTGACTACATCCTACTAATAAGGAAGGGTTTGTCTTGTCTTGTATCATGTCACAGATTTCTCAACTCTGCTTTCCATCATTGTTCCACTGTCTCACTCTAATAGATGTTTGCAATTTTTCTCTACTTTAAAATATCATCTTAAAATGTTACACTATTTGTGCTATAAGATTATTTTCTGGGCAGCCATGAGGCTAAAAGGGATATAAAAATATCCAAATGGCTGCAACTCCAGATGAATTCGCTACAAATGTGTAAAGTAAAATGCATGGATTTGAAAAGTAAAAGGTGATTTAGAATGTATGTCTTCATGTAGCACATAGAGAAAACTTCTTAAAAATCTGATGGTTCCTGAGCCCATGTGATCTAGCCACTATGAGATATTTCCAGCAGATGCTGCATGCTCATCCATATGCATGCTAAATCATCTCTTTCCAGTTGTATCTAAATTACTGCAGAATCCTAGATTTTATATTGCTAATGACCCACCAACATTAGAAACTTGGTATTCTGTAAGTAAGCAGTCATATTCTGTGCAGAATAAATGAATAGGTCATATTATCAACATTTCATAATCCAATATTGTCTATATATCTGTATGTTTATGAGACAAATCCTGCACTATGTGTGCGAAGATCTAGATTTGAAATATAAAATATGAGCCTTCACATATATGGGTACATGGACAGTGCCTTAACTTTTCCCAAGGTGTATGTCATTTGGAAAGTGCAACTGCACAAGCCCCAGGAAAAGATGCAGGTGATTTAAGGTGTTTCTAGCAAGTGGTATAATATGCACACTTTGAGACATAGCTCCCGTGTTTACCTTTGTATTCCATTATTATATACAAAAACAAAATGTCTACCTCTTTGTTGTTTGCATACAAAACAAAATTTGCCACTCAGTCTATACTGGCTATGATTGGTCAGGACAAGTTTTGAAAGTGTTCTGTTGGGCAAATATCAGCTAATAGTTTTCCATAGAATAGCTGGTCTAAACATTTTTCCATTACCGAATGTAGGAATCCATATACATTTTCCTCAGAGCTTGTTTTTTTCATGGTGAATATGACTATTGTGTGGAAATGTCAGTGTTGAGGTAACAAGATATTAAGTCTGCATTGTTGTATATACATGTACAAGAGACAGAGATCTTCCTGTAGACCTAACACCTCTATTCTTAACGGGAGTTTCCTATCTTTGCTTTTATTACACTCAGTGGGAAGTTAGGCAGGAAGACATTATATGTAAACATGTCATGTTAGTTGAAGGATTAATCTGAGGAAGTTCTCCCACTCAGTGGCTGAATCACCTCCACAAAAAAGAATGGCCAGTCCTACTCTTGAATCAAAAGCATTACAGTGGTGGGAGATTCTTGTATAAACAATTACAAAACAAATGTTCCCTCTTACTTTTTCATAATTGGGTGCAACTTCCTTCCAAGAGGGAGCATTTAAAATGATGAATGTGGTTATAGAAGACAAACATGAGGGAGTGGTGCTTGATTTCTCAAATCCCTCTAAGAAATGCTGTTTTTTATATTCATTTTGATTGGGGCGGAAATGACCCTCAGCTCTCCTCTTTAACTTTGCAGCTCCATTTGCAGGCTTATGGGTGCACTACTTATGGTCACTTTCTTGTAAAGATATTTTTTAAGGACTGGTGTCTTCCTTCCCCCCTTTGTTGACCTACATGCATGTTTAATAATCTATACTTCTTCATTCTCAGACAAGAATCAAAGGAAAACATTACTTTTGGACATTTCTTTTTACCAATTTCATTTCAAGTCAAATCAGAGTAAAGGTAGAATTTCAGAGGAAATGTTTACTGGAGGGGGTGGGGGAGGTAAAATGTGGAAGACAGGCAGAAAAACATTTCAAAAGAAAACAAAAAAGAATGAACCAAGAGTGGGAAAAAGAAGGACTAAACCAGTGGCAGCAGCAACAACAAAAAGACAATCTTGGGTAGAAGAATTTAATTCATAATTTTGAATCTTTCAAAGTTTAAGCTGAAAAGCTATTGTGAAAACATTCTTTGCAGATTTAATTTGATTAATCATCATCATAGAATTTGCTAAATTTTATTTTAAAGTTTGTGAATATAATTGGCAAAGAAGAAACTGTATTTTATATAGCACAATTTGAAAGAACTAAGCACATATTTGAATTTAGTATATATTGAACAGGAAATAATATTGACAGTAAATTTACTGTTTTGAAAAGTTTTTCGTAGCTTTAAAAAAGTATCCTTTCATTTTATTGGAAAATATTTTCCTTATTTTACATGGCCAGATATTTCAGCCAAACAGAACTGACTACAGAGATAGAAAAAGTCAGGTAAATGGTATTCGTTATATAATACCTGGTGGTTGGGATTGGCATGTGTCGGAACCTGGAGGCATTGTCTTCACTATCACTCAGCTTTACAACTTAACAAAACAGTGCAAAATTGTGATATTTATTACATCTCATCAGTTGCATAATTCTGTTGACCAGGATTTTACAGATCTCCATAAAGCTAATGAACTAATGAGCATGAAAAAAATCTAGACAGTGCTGTAATAGATGGGGACAAAAGGCCAAGCAATCGGTTATTGCAAAACTGTACTCAAAACCATTTTCTGCATATGGTGGTAAATGATATGCTTGCTCTAACTTGTATCAGCAAGGAGTCAACATTGTCATGACTTTTCTACGGATTCCAGACACTGAAAATCAAAACTGACAATTCATAATTGAAAAATTGCTTACATCAAGTGTGTGTGTGTGGCAAATTACTATACAAAGTGGCTAATATATTATGCTTACATGAAAACAACTCTCCAGAGTACCAATATTTTGAAGTGCACTTGTTAATTGTGTCTGACAAAAATAGGTAATAATGGTAAAATTGTATTGCAATCTTTTATAAATGATTGCATAGGGAAGAATATTGCTCAAAGCCAAACAGATGAAAAGTACAGACAGCAGAACTGGGTTATCCAAAGATTCGGAATAAGTCACAGCCAAGCATAGGGACGTTGCTCTCTGAATCACAGTTCTGTCTGCTGACTCCTAACCACTAAAACCAGATTGCTTCCCACTGAGACTTCTCAGTTTGTATTGAATATATTATTGCAAAGAAAAGGCCAGTGTTCTATGCTAAATTAAGAAAAGGATGAGTTACTCTATACAAGATACTCCTAGGATGACATTGAATAACACCCTAGTGGTTTTATAAAGGTGCAGTTTCTGAAACTTCAGAGATATGTTTAAAGATGCATAAGAAATCTAATTGAGAGGTAATCATTGGCCCAAGGTTATTCAGTGAACTTTATGATAAAATAGAGATTTGCATTTATATTTTCAGGACTTTATTCCTGTTCTCTATTAACAACCTTGTTATATTATTGAAACAATTATATTTTGTCTCATGTTCCCCATGCTGGGCATAGAACTCCCAGGTGGAATATAATCTAGGTAACTATGGATAAGATTCAAGCTGTTTTGAATGAAGGCAAATATACATGTCCCAGGATAATGTTGCAGGATCCGATCTGGGTTGGTGACCAGGAGGTCAGAGGTTTTGTCTCCAAGCTTTTGGACTTGTGCTGGAGCCCATCTTCAGGGAACTTCTCTCTAGCAGATTGTGTGCTGTTCTGTGTTTGGTATTGATGTGGTGCCTGCTGTATGTGGCTTTTTAGATGCTGATTGGAGTGTGTTGATAGCTGTCATTTGCTTGTGCTGCCCAGCCCTTGCCTTCTAAGTACTTGATAAGCTGGTGGTAGATCAGCACTCCTGTTGACTGATGAAGGGACTGTTTCCCAGGCTTCAATCACTTCCCTGGCTGTTTTTGTACCTGTTCGTCCAACAATCTTAGTAGTTGAAGCATCTAATGTGATTTATTTGTTCTATTCTTTCATGATGGAAAGGTATGATAACAATCTAATAAATAAACAAAATGGCATGTTGGTACTGGTAGTAAATTTGATGACAGTACATTTGTTATATGTATAGCTCATTTAGGACCTCCAGATGATATACAGAACATACATAGTTGCAAAGTAGAAGGTTTGTCCTTGTTCATTGCAGTGTGAGACTACCTTAATTTTTTTACCTTAGTTTCAGCAAAGTTTTATATGATGTTTTACAAACATTCCCTGACATTATTCAAGATATATGTGTTTATTTACATGCACATTCTTGTTTCATCCTCCCCTCCCCATATGGACTTAGAAAAAAGGAGATTATTGAAGAACTTCAAATAAGTAATTCTACTCTTGCTCTGCCTAATATCATGTATATGGATATACTATAGAAATACCATGGAAATAGTCACACTGAGACTATTGGTTTCTTTCTTCCCAGCCAAAATGCATCCATAGCTATAAAATGTAGTTGAAGGATCGATACAAACATTTAATGCTCCCTTGTGTTTTCCTAAAACTATTATATGTCTGTTTTCCCACTCTTTATTTTTTAACAAAATATACCTCTGTTTGGTGTATTTTTAAATTGTCTATTGTCTAGAAGGCTCTTCCTTTTTTTCTCCCTTGCTAATGTACTGTTCTGAGGAGATGCCAACACCTGCATTTAAAAAATAATGTTCTCTCTTATTGATTTGTCATTTCAGCCAAGAAATAATACCTAGTTTGAGATTTGCTTTGAAAAAAAATCAACTTGAAGTCTTCAAAACTAGAACTTAGGTGAACAATTTATCAAAGGCTTTCTACAGTCCATGATAAATTTCAATCCTATAAATAGCACATCAGTATAAAAAAGCTTATCAGATTATTGAACTTGAGCCTATAAAAAGAATAATATATATACCCTAAAAAGAATATGAGCATCTAAAAATGTGCTTAGAAATTCCCCATCTGCTATAAGTCAGACATTCCCAATTCTGCTCTTATTTGAATATTACGAGCCAAACTGTATAGGACAGATAACTTTTAAGCACTTGATTTGTCTTTTTGGGAACATTTATAAATGCAGCCATTGGGGGGGGGGAATAAGAGTTCCCCCCCTCCTTTCATACTCCCTTAAATGAATTTTTATCTTAAACTATCATCACTGCAGGGGAAATTTATCTTTCAGAATAAAAGGTCACAATCAATACACAGATTATATAATCACCAACTTGGATTTTTTCAGGTATGTGAATCAACCTTATTTTTTTTTTTTAATTACATTTATATGCCGCCCTTCTCCGGAGACTCAGGGCGGCTTACAATTTTTGGGATGCAACCCAGTGTGCTCAGCAATAGCCTTCATTCCATTGTATATGCCTGCTTATTACTAAGCGGCATTTTTACAAGGTCAGCTAATTGCCCCCAACAATCTTGGGTCCTCAATTTACCTACCCCGAGAGGATGGAAGGCTGAGTCAACCTTGAGCCTGGTGGGATTCGAACCTACAGCAGTTGTAGGCAGCTGGAACTTAAGTGCAGGCAATTAACAGCCTGAGCCACCAAGGCTGGTTATTTACACTTTTTTTAAAAAAATCAAATTTCAGAAAAAGGTTCCAACAGATTTAGGAACATTCATGTGAGCAATGCAACTCAGCAGTGATGAAAACTATATTCATGTTTACAAAACATGAAGCTAACAATCAAAATAACAATTTACCACCAAGGAAAACAGCAAAGCCTAGCGTTACAATTGTGCTGTAATAGCAATAGCACTTAGACTTATATACCGCTTCACAATGCTTTTACAGCTCTCTCTAAACAGTTTGCAGAGTCAGCATATTGCCCCCAACAATCTATTTTACTCACCTTGGAAGGATGGAAGGCTGAGTCAATCTTGGTAATAGCTGTAAAGTAAAATAGTTTTGGAAAATAAATTTTGAGATGAAAGTCTCTATGAGCGTAAAAGATTAATTTTCTTTCTTTAAATATTGTTGGAACAGTTAGTTTAGGCCTTTCATGTCAAAACAAGACTTTGACCTGAGGAAGAGATCAAAAATGTCAAGAAGATAGATGTGATCATGTGATCAAAACCCCACCCCTTTTTATGTGCATCATATATGTTGAGATAATGTTGATTGTGCAATCCCAGCTGCCATCTTTTTAGCTACCTGAAGATACCCTTGCTTTGAACCCACCCTGTTGTAAACAGGCTGAAGTTGTATCTGTGACTCTGAACCCAGTAAAATGGGCTGCAACATTTGGCAGTAGATTCAGGATCAGGTTTCAAAAATCAGATTTGTTACTTAATAAAGCTAATAAATCCTACAAATTCTAACAGAGAGTACATAGAGCTTCTTACCAAGCAATGAAAACTAGTTATAGTCTGGAAAAAAAACATACAAAGGGAGAAATGGATAGAGATAAAAGACAAAAGAAAATGCAAGCATTAATTCTTAATTTGTTCAGCTTTTTATACAGCAGTAACCAGCAGAGATATAGCTTTAATACTACATAGGCTTTGATAACACCAGATGTTGTGGGACTTCTTCTCACAGCTCATTCAACTCTTAAGTGAAGTTTTCATAAAGCAAATTCATTTAAGTAGTTAGTTTGTTGATTCCAAAATGTTGGAAAATAAAAGACAGCAAAATAAAAATGGGATTGCAGAGAACTCCTTACATGAGTAAGAGTGTTAGACTACCAATCAAAGTTCAATATGAGCAACGGCAAGACAAGCTATATTGGTACAAATGTCCAATTGTCACATATACATTAATAGGATGTCTGCTGTTGGAGATTGATCAAGGATCTTGGGGTCATGGTAGATGAAAGGGCACAGGTCACAGCTGCTGTAAAATAAAACCATGTTAGGGAAAGCGTGCAGATCATGGCTTATAGAATTCTTGACAAACTGTTTACCAGGATTGGCTGCAGGAGACATCTGTAGTTTCTTCTATTTAATAAAGTGATGCCTTATGTTTGTGTGTATTTCTACTTGCATGAGCAAGTACTCATGAGCACCTCCATGTACATTGGAAAGCACACGGCAGACTGGAAGCAGAGCATATTCAATATTTCTTCTAGAAAATATTTTTCCATGATCAAATTTGACCATTTTTACTGCATCTTTATTTGGCTGATTTCTCCCATTACACTGAAGTTATTCCTGTTCCATTCTGTATTTAGACATTTCCTGTTGATGGACAGATGGACAGACAGCGTTCTAGGCTTTCCTAACACTTCTTTGGTTTTAAAAGAATAACCAATCAAATACACACACACACACACTCACACACACAATCTATGTTTATACCCGTGTTGGTGAACCTATGGCACGCATGCCAGAAGTGGTATGTAGAGCCACTTCTGCGGGCACGTGAGAGCTCACCCAGAAGAGCCCCACTGCGCATGCACCTCCGCCTGACAGCTGATTGTTGGGTATCTGGCATACATGCGTGGGGGTGTGCGGGAGATGCGCACGCATGCGCAGAGACATGCAGATGCATGGCATATAGGGGGAATATTGCACATATACACAGATGTGCAGCATGCATGGGGTGGATCATGCATGCATGCGCAGATGCATGGCATGCGGTGGGGGGAATCATGTACACATGCACAGATGCATGACACGCAGGGGGATCACATGTGCATGCGCAGGGGGCATGGGAGGCGCCAGCACGCATTGCCTTCTGGGTGCTGGCATGCAAGCGGGCGCATTTGAGCGCACGCACAATAATCAGCATGTGAGCTGAAAAAGGTTAGCCACCACTGGAATATACTATATATGGCCACCATATCTGGAAAGTGGATATTTTAAAACTGGAAAAGGTGTATAAAAGGGAAACGAAAATGATTTAGGGAAGCTACAGCAATTCCCCTCATGAGGGATGTCTGAATTTTTACCTTGAAGCTAAGGCAAGTAATTGGAGATATTGCAGAGATACTGTATATAAGATTAGACACTGTATAAAAATATGGAGAGGGCAGCCTCTTCCTCTTTTTCAAAATGGTAGAACTTATTGAAGCTAATTGTGAGGGGACTTTGGGACCAAAGACAGGAAATACTTTTATATATTAAACATAATCAGACTTTGGGATTCACTGCTTCTGACTGTTCCAAAAGGGGGAACAGTCAGACTGGAGGATGAAATGTCGTGGAATCTGCAGCTAGAAAGGTGGGAAGGAGTGAAAAGACTGGAGTCTTTGAAGGGAAGGAAACAACAGAGACCAGACCCCCTCCGCCATGGAGAATTCTGAAGCCTTTATCTGGCTTTTCCCAAGAAAATGTAGTCAGTCTGGTGAGATTCTTGTAAATAGGTAGGCAACAATTTAAAAAAAAGCAACTCTAATCAGCTCACAATGTCATTCTGATTTCTTGTGCTTGACATCCTGGTATCGGTGCCTATTAATATTGATGGTAATTTACTACCTCTGGAATTGCAAGCAACATTCCTAAATGCCAACTAATAGGACCAACAGTCAAAGTCAATTTCTCTCCCACCATGTTTATAATGGGGAATTTCTTGAAGGAATCTGGTTGGTCACTTTATAATTCACTCACATTATTTTTTACAAATCTTGAAAGTTGTATTTCTCAAACAGAAATGTCAACCAACATTTTTAATAGAACAGATTTTTCTTTCTTTCAAAACTTTCTCAAGAAAGACACTACTTTAAAATGTCACAGTTGAATTGGAAAACAACTTCTGGGAGAATAGCATGTTTGTGGTTAGAAAAGTCAGGCTTTTAATGGATGGGAGTTTTTTCTTAATTAGATTATTAAGAGTCTATACTATTCTCTTTGTCTATTTATTCACAAATCATATTTTTCCAAATTCTTCATGCAAATTTATTACTAAACCAAACAAGACAAAGGTGTTCTTTACAACTGCAAACGAGCCTGGAATTATGGTTCTAAGTAGTGCCAGTCATTTAAAAAGTTATCACATGACTGATATGATTTTACAATATTTTTGAAGCATGCATTAAGCAAATGGCACAGTTGTTAAGTGATGCCATTTTCTGCAATGGGTGTTTGTTTGTTTTTTGCTGGAAACCAGAAATAAACACTAGTTTTTATTTTAAAAAATCATAAATCACAGTACATGACCATGGGATGCTGAAAATGGCCATTAGTGCAGATTGGATGCCAATCATCCAAAATATGATCACATGAGCACAAAGAGTGGCTAGACCACTAGAAGTTCAAATCCAGATCATAAGTACCTTTTTATGTCTGTTATAAGTTTCAATAGTTGCTAAACAACTTGTCATGTCAAAAATCACCTACGTTAGTTAAGTATACTTTTACATCAAAGAACAGCATCTAGTAACTACCGTGTTTCCCCGAAAATAAGACACTGTCTTATATTTTTTTGGCTCCCAAAAACACACTAGGTCTTATTTTTGGGGTAGGTCTTATATATTTATGGTGCCAAATAGTGGGTGTGAGTGTGTAGGGGGGGGTGTTTCGCGGGTGCATGGTTGCTCCCTGAAAAGTCTTCCTGGAACTGGAGATTTACACTAGGTCTTATTTTCGGGGTAGGTCTTATTTTCGGGGAAACACGGTAGATGCAGTACTAAGACTATCAGTTCTGTGAACACATAAGCAGATTAGGAAGAATATTATATGTGAGGAAGTAGAGATACATGATTTGGACTTGTTCTATATTCACCCACTTTTGTTCTAATACATGCTGTAATGTTAATAAGATTTTGGGAAGAGTAATAATATGTAAAGATGTTAATATGATACTGAATTATATAACAAAAGCTTGGATTTATTTTTTGATGTATGACTACAGTTCTGTGTAGATATAGGCACCTGCAGTTAGCAACAATGATGCCAACATAACAAAACTAATGGGATATCATGACTCAAGATTGGCCTTTTGCAATTAATTGCGACATCACAATTTCACAAGTGATGTGTTTGCATTGCAAATCTGCAAAGCATATTTTGTTATTTACCTCTTGATAGATACCCATGAATATTTAAAAACTGAGTAACTTTTACTTACTTTGTTTTCCTTTTTTTGCTATAGAGTATATCAGTATAAATGAATGGGATGAGTGGGATAGGATAAGATGAAATAGCATAGGATAGGCTTCTGTTTTGTAAAAATCCAAAATAACATTTCTTTGGGGAAAAATTCTGAATTATGGCACATATAATGGTTGTCTCTTAGATCTCATGGCAATAAGAAAACGTAAGTAAATTCACAATACATATTTCAACAGTATCCAGTGGACAACATAATGGTGACTTTTTTTCTAATGAAAAACATTGCATATTGCACATTGCTTGCATTTGGCAATCAAAAAGCTCAAGAGTGTAACAACAATATGTATAATGTTCATGCACAATGCATATTTTGCATTTGGCAAACTGCCTGAAAAAGAAAGCACAACAGACACAAAACTCTTAGGAACAACAATTGCATTTTAAAAGGAGAATTGAAAATGGACTCAAATTGCACATTCTAAGATCTCAAACCTAGTTTTGCACACATACCTTGTTTGACTACCATCTATTGGTTCCAGCAACTCAGAAGACAGAGAGAATCGTATCATGACATATAAAGCTAGACTTTGAACTCATCAAGTATGTATCAAGTCATGAAATATTCTTAAGACAAACAGTTATTCTGGATAAGTAACAAAAGAAAATAGTTAAGGAAAGAAGAAACATCCTGTCCGTGGAAATGAGATTAGTCATCAGAGTGGAGATTCTTATCTTGTACTAATTAGTAGACCTTGTGAACTGGAGATTTTATGTAAGTCAGGGAGTCAGAAGAAAATAAAAGAAAACAAAGTCTCTAGAGCAAAATAAATGTCTTCAAACAAACTTGCAGGATTCTGTTAATGTAATCTTATAGTAAAGCAGAATTAGCTCATCTGGTCATGTTTCCTGTCTGGGGTACTGGGACGGTTGAGATCAGTCTTGGAAATCTCCTACCATCTGTCTCAAAGATGCTTTTTCAAAAGGCAACTGGACTGTTTTTTCCTTGAGGAAGAAGAAGACATTTTGCTTCCCGTCCATGAAGCTTCATCAGTTCTGGCACTATGGTGAGGGCAATGGAGGGATTAGTTCTGACAGAATTGGAGGGGGGGAGGTTGGAAGCTCTTGAGGCTACTTGGGGGGTTTGTCTTCTCAAGAGCTCTCAGGGAAAGAGCTTAGACCAGATGACTGGAACAAAATATGATGCTTCCAACCCACCCACCCCCATTCTGTCAGGACTAATCCCTCCATAGCCCCCACTATACTGCCAGAACCAATGAAGCTTCTTGGATGAGAAGCCAAAAACAAACAAACAAACCCAGTCCAGTTCCCTTTTTAAAAAGTACCTTTGAGATAACTATGACCTGGATCGACTGAGAATCTCCACAGACATCTCCCACTGTCTCTTTTACATCCTGAGAAGTTAGGGAGGTTCCTGTCTTAAGTTTCTTTCCTTGCCCATTATGCAGTTGTGGACTATGCCCTGTCTTATCTGATTGTTCTTTGGCAGCATCTCTTCCTCCTGCCACCAGCTCCCAAGGTCATTCCCATATACCATTACACATAATGACAAGGCACAAAAACCTTTAGATGTTTGTGTATCTGCTTCTCTGGATAAGAATCAGTATCTTAATCCATTATCCCCTAGATTTCAGGCCAGGAAAAGTTCATTTACCCACACATTGTACATTGCATTTTGCTCTCTAAATATGAAAAGTGGCTCAGAAAGCAATCTATCTTGGGAGACCATCTCAGGTTCCACAGTCCTTTCTTAAATTCAGTTATGTGTGCCTCTGCTTTAATCACAGTTGTTTAATTTTGTTGTTATTTTGTAAGGACTGTGGAGAGGACTAATTAAAGGAAGTCTGACATTAATGGTTGGATTGATGGAACTGGAATGTATTAGTGTATCTCTGACTATGCATGAACTAGAAGTCAACTATGTAAAATCTTTAAACCAATCTATGCAATGACCCAAAATCACGACTGCCCTTTCATTAGACAAAGTGAGTGCATGTAGAAGCCACAATATGTGACTCCACCTTCTCACAGTCACACCACACCCCCTCTTGTAAATCCCAAGAACCAGTGAGATCCTTGTTATTAGGATCAGGAACAGAACACTTTCAATGATTGTATCTAAAATCTGGAAGTCGTTTACAAAAGAGGCCAGCTTTCTGAAATCAGTAAAAAACATTCTGCTCTTTCTTTCTTTTTTCCTTTTTTTAATCAAAAGGCCTCTGTCAAAAGGTTGTTTAAATATTTTTTTATTTTCTGTAGTATTTTTATATTATTTATTTTTATATTTTATAAATGGTAGCCAACTAAAACACTGTCAAAAATTGGCAGGTTCAAAGTATTTAAAGTTATTAATAATATATTAGTGACTTTGTAAATAATAATTTGCATTGAAGTTTTTAATAGACATAGCAAAAACAAATACAAACTAAACTAAATAATAAAAGGAAAGTGAGAAAAAGGTTTTAAAAGTACAAAAGAAAAGAGAGGGTAAAAGAAAAAGAGAAAAGAAATGAAGATTTTCAGCCTTTATCATACTGAGTGTAACCTAATATAACTTCCCTCTCAACAGTAGATTAGTGACTGTCTCAAACATTATTATATACAGTATTATGGTGGCCAGATCAATGTATATTTTATATTCTGTTTTACCTCTATAGAAAGTACATATTAACACATCATTTCATATTTTTGGGTTGTATGAAATCTGTTGCAAAAAACCTTGCAGGTGATGTCTGAGACATGTTTATATATTGCCATCTCTTTACCTACCTTGTCATCCTCTGCTTCCAGCTTTCTTTGGGAAGTACCTAAATGAATATAATGGTTCCTATGTGCCTCCTGGCTGGAAAGAATGGGTTGGATTACTTAAGAACTCTCGTTTTTACAACTACACGCTCTGTAGAAATGGAGTGAAGGAAAAGCATGGATCTGACTACGCTAGGGTAGGTCCTATTGATTTATTTTAATTTGTCCCCCTTAACCCTAACTGTGAGATTAGCCCAGATATGTTATGGATTTAGTCTAATTAAAGTATTTGTTTTATAGCTGAGAGCCACTGCTGGTAATATAAACTGTAATCCATAAACCCGCTCTTTAGATTGCATTATCATTTTACTTCTGGAGGGATATATGATTTAAAATTTATTTAGTGACAGCAGGCAATTCCTGAGATGGTAAACATTCCAATATGTACCAGCTGAGAAATAGATTTGATTGTAGCTTGACTCATACTGTTTTGGCTGGTATTCTCTACTTTAATTAACATACAGGGTTATATTCTGTACTGCTGTATGCCTGTAATTATTTTATTGCAAAATCATTGCTTCCATGGTTCTGAGATGCTGCTGTTGGTCAATTCTAAATCTGTCACTAATCCCTACAATATTTAGTTACAGGGCTATGAAAATGAGATCAAGAGTACATTTGTGATATAATCTCTTAATTACAGTGATCTATTAAAAGTAAAGCTATTTGGAATGTAACCTTCATATGGAATTGCGTTCTTTTATTATTCATTAAGAGTAGCAAAACAGGAATGGGTATGTTCTTGTAGGCATATTCAGATTTAATAGAGTGAACCAATCTAAGTTTTAGCCAAGAATGCTAAATTAATAAAGGAGTGCTTTAAAAACAACTGTTTCTCTATCACGTAAAGAGACCTTTTTTCTTTTAATAGCAACTCTCTTGGGTGCATCACAAGCTATTTTTAAAACTATTTCTACTTTCAAATAAGAATCTGTCTACCTATTTAAAAATCCATCTCCTAATGCAACTCTCTCGTTTCCCAATCTATTACTGAGCTCAATTTAAAATGCCAATTTTAATATTTAAAAACCTAAATGGTTTGAGATGAGGTTACCTTTTCTTCTATGTTTGTTTTTAATCTTTAAAATCTTCAGAAACTCTGCTTCATTATTTAGAGCCAATCAAATGAACCAAGGTAGGTTATTACCAGATAGAAGAACATATTTGGATATGGAAGAGTCTCCTTTGAGTGATTTACTTGGCAGTATTCTTGAGGTCTTTTCAGTTCCAAGGCCCTTTATACATTGCATATAACCTCAGACTCATTTTTTTAAAGTATGGCTATAAATTTAGGCTTTTTGTTTTAAAAGCCTATGTTTGATTGACCTTATTGTTATACAATCACATTTAGATTGTATTATTTTGCATTTAAATAGGGTTATAATGCTTTCCAGACAGTTTTATATTATGGATCAGTAAATAAATGTTATTAATAAATCTTCTCTGCCTGGTGCCATCTAGGATGTATTGGATTAGAGAGAGAATTATTAGAATTGTGGTCCACCATATCTAGACAGTACTATTAAAAGGGTGTTAGAAAATGATCCGTGTTGCCCGGTGACAGCTGGTCCAAAATTTCAGGAAGGTGTCTTTTCCAAACTGCCATGAGGCAATACCACAATATGATCTGCAGTTTCTTAAATTTAAAATTAAATTTAAAAATGGATTTCAACATTGAACTGTGATCCTCCTCAATTTTTATATTTTTACAGTACAACATTACATTTTAAACTTTTTTTTCACTGAACTAGATATACCCAATTGCTGCAATTGTTCTTCATATGTTTTAGCCTCTAGCTCCCTCATCTTTATTGCTCTTTTCTATACTTTTTCCACAATCTCAATATCTTTTTAATATTGTGGTGACTAAAACTAGATGCAGTATTCCAAGTATGGCTGTACTGAGTCTTTGTAAAGAGGTACTACTAATAGTTCATGTGAGCTTGATTCTATCCCTCTATTAATGCAGCCTAGAATTGCATTGGTTTTTTTGGCTGCTGCCACACACTGTTGGCCCATATTTAAGTGATTGTCCACTTGGATTCCAAGAGCCCTCTCACAGTTACTACAAGCCAAGTTTGACCTAGTCATAATAACGTCTAAGCAGAAAAAAAGTTTTATGTTTACATTAATCTTTTGAAATGCAGTGTTTTGCTGCAAAGTTAAGCTCACCTATAATTTTACACCACACTTTTATATCCAGCACTCATATTTAATATTTTTACTAAAGAAGTGAGTTTCCCAGCATATGCCCTCCTGTTTTGGTAGGTTTTATGAGTGTAACATATTCTCTATAATTTTAAGGTGACAAGACAGTTGCCTGTTTCCTTGCTGTCATAACAGCTGTATCAAAGCTGAAAATACCATGACTATACGTTCTTTTATAGCTTTCTCCATCTGTTCTGTTTTCCACAGTCCCTCCCAAATATGGCATAATTTTCTTAATTTGACCCTAGTACGCAAGTGAGGAAGAACAGAAATGGCCAAGAACCTTGTGGAAGAACAGATGGTTTTCAAGCAACATAATGGATCTACTCAGGACAATGTACTTAAGAAAATACACTTGAAATAGAGCAGTAGTGTATATGTACTGTACAAGCACTGAAAATAACTCTTGATTGTTTCTTCATTCTTAAATGATAATTTTACAGTTTGATTTTGCTTCTCTTAAGTAGCACTTATATACGCTCCATAGTACTTTACAGTACTCTCTAAGTGGTTTATAGACTCAGCATATTATCCCCAACAATCTGAGTCTTGATTTTACCGACCTCAGAAGGATGGAAAGTTTAGTCAACCTCAAGCCCTGTCAGGATCGAACTCCAGACTGTGGTCAGAATTAGACTGCAATACTACATTCCAACCACTGTTGTGCTTCTTATCTTTATTTCATCCTTTCAGGACTATCTGACTGATTTGATCACCAATGACAGTATTAATTTTTTCCGAATTTCAAAGAAGATGTATCCCCATCGGCCAGTTTTGATGGTTCTTAGTCACGCAGCTCCACATGGTCCAGAAGATTCCGCCCCTCACTATTCTCATCTCTTCCCCAATGCTTCCCAACATATGTAAGTATACATAATACACATCAATTTTATGCAATTCCAGAACAAAGTAATTATAATCTATATTTATTATAAATTAAATACATTTCTGGGAAATAATTAGCAGATTTGTTTCTTGTCATTACTTTATCCTAACTGCAAAAACAGAATAGCTCAGTACATTTTCCAACTTTAAAAACTCTGCAACTATTTGCTGAGTATAATGTGTAGTTATGCAGAGTTTCCCTTTTGGTGTGGCAGAAATACTATCAAGGACTGAAAAATAATTGGGAAAAATAGATACATAGGTTAGCAGTAAAAGATAGGATAGGGCAGAGATTTAAACTGTAATTTTAAATATGGTTATCTAGAAGTATGGCCTATTGACCACAGACAGACTTGGTTTGAAAATACATTAACCTACAAACCATCAAATCAAAGTTACCCAAATCAAGCTTAAAATGTGCAAATCCACCTTTAACTGGTTAGGTGTGTTGGGTGAACACAGTCACAGAAATTTCCCCCTGCTAACTGCATATATTGTTTTTTATTTTGTAGTTGAGGTGTTGGGGTATAGTATGTAAGCGTGTGTATTATTTGGAAGATAGAATATTTTAATAAATAGCTACAGATTCAAAATTCCAATAAAGAATTCACTGAAAAATTGGATGGGAGGAAATGTGTGAGTGCATATTGAGAAGATTTCTTAAAGCATATTGAAAGATAACTATTTTACTGAAAGTAACAAGAGTCTGCATTGGAATATGTAGTCATAACTTTAATATAAAAATAAATCCTCATTTCAATTTCTGCATGAAGTTTTATTTAGGTTATCCAAATAGTTTCTTGACTTCTCTAAATATCTTTTCCCACCATAGTTGAATAGTTTTTATAAGATTCTTAGAGCTGCAGATGGAAACTGTGTAGTTTGGCTGCTTCTCCAAGGTCAAATATAGAGAATTTGCACAGGATTTGCACAGCAGAGGATTTCTTCCCAATCTTACCACTTCAAATTTCTGAATGGATTTGAAGTAGTTATTTTTGTTTAAATTCCAAAGTTGTTATATGTTGTGTATTTGGAAATAACATGGACAAATCTTTTAAGCATAAGAGGATTGCATTTGTAGTAATCAAAGAAGATTGTAGACTTTGGATGGATTAAGCAGCAGGAGGCTTCAGATGAGCCAGGAAATCACAAAGGATATAGGAAAAGGAATTTACCAAGTATTTTAGATTCATTCAGGGCATTACATAGCAACAGTTTCCATAACCAATAGCATTTTCAAAGCAGCTCTGTCCTTATCCTGCCACAATAACATTCTGAAATCAGGGGGAACATTAGCCATGTAAGAGAATAATAAGCAACCTTTTCTCCCTGAAAAAAAAAAGAAACCTCCCTTCTTTTTCTCTGAAAGCTATTTGAATCAGAAAAACTATATCAAAGCATTCCATTTGCTGAAACGCCATTAAACAATTTGCTAAGTCCATTCAGGATGCTGGAAAACCAGAGACTAATTTAATCTGTTCTAAACATTTTGCCTATCACCTCTATTCAAACAATAAATGCATAGGATATTTGCATGTAATCCTGATATATCAATAAAGCTCAAGCTCTCAAGATACACAAAAATAGCACCTGGAGTCATAGTCATTACAAGTCTTGACTGCTTCTTTCCAGAAATCTGGGCTTAGAAAAATTGGAAGGCCGGCATTTATTCCTCTAGGTGTTTTTCAGGCATGCCTGCACAAAGTCCTAGGGAGTTCACCAGGACTACTTAAAATATTTCTACTTTAGTCTTGAAGTCCTTGATGCTTGGCCAGGATAGACTCTAATATTCCACTGTGTCAGGCATCCAAGCTTGTTCTTCCAGATGCACCTGTCTTCTTCTTCCTTGCCTCTGTCATTGGGTAGGATGCAAATTTTGCTAGGCATTTAGGGGAAATCATTACATGGCACTTGTGCAAGCTGGAGGTATTGGAAATTACACAGTTTAAAGGATTAAAACATGGTTTACAAAAACTCATTCAGGTCTGCTTATTTTGAAATAAGAATAAGAATTTAATATAGCTTGTTTTCCTGGTAATTACTTATACAGTCATACTGAAATTCTGCTAAATATTCAACTACCAAATATTGTAAAAAGGGTTTGTAAATTGGACGCAGAAGCAGGCTGGCACCCAATACTGCTCACACAGCAGAGGTGTCACATGCACCATTCTGTGGGTGCCAGAATTGTTGTGTGTGGCCTCATTCCTACCACTACCAAGCTTCCAGACACTTTTTCAAGGGTAGCCATGTGTAGAGCATGTTGCAGTAGTCCAAACATTGTTTGGATCCTACTTTTTCTTCCTCAAGGAGAGCAGAATTATATTTTAAAAAACATGCTTTCTGATTGACCCCTTTGTAACATAGGTAGTCATCCTGCAAGTGCTTGTGGGCCTTGTGTTGGACTCATTTCAAAACCTTTCAAAATGTGGGAAATCAGTTCAGACCATTGGTTGAAAAGAAAAGAAAAGAAAAGAAAAGACACCTGTCGATAGCTATAGAAGCAAGCCTTCCAGAATAGTTTCTCCCTGACTTCCTAGAGTATCAGAAGGGACAACACAGGCAGAGTGACAATATATTACTATAGCCTATGGGTGTCAAACTCAAGGCCTGCAGGCTGGATGGATCCAGCCCACTGGGCTGTCCTGGTCTACCCAGTGCAAAGAGGAAAGATCGGGCCAGTCTGGCTTCAGCCCGGTCTACCCACTGTGAAGAGGAAAGATTGGTCCAGCATGGCTTTGGCCCAGTCTACCCAATGCGAAGAGCAAACATGCCAGCAGTTTGGGGAGTGAGTGTCAAGTTGGCCATGCCTGCTCAGTCAGCCACGCCCGCCCAGCCTCCCTGAGGTCAACCACAGCCCTGATGTGGCCCTCAATGAAATTGAGCTTGACACCCCTGCTATAGCCTATATAGAGTTCTAGTGTTCTTTCCTAGGGAAAGTCTTCTGCTCTGGTCTTCTTCCTAACGCTGACAATAACTGTTGCTCCTGAGAGAAAAGTAACAGAAAAGGGAAGTAATGTCAGCAACATTGTATTGCTACTATTCAAATTCCGTGTGTGTGTGTGTGTGTGTGTGTGTGTGTGTGTATAAACTGCAATACTACATGCACACTGCAAAGGAACAGAGCTTGTCTGGCAACATTGCTTTCATTACTTTGGCTAAACAGTTTGTCATAATAATAAGGAATCACCTGGGAGGTGGAGAGCCATATAAATTTGTACAATAAATAAATAACATGGTACATTCTTATAGACACCACTGACAGATAAAGGAGATGAGATGTTAAAAGAAAAAAAAGAGGAAGAATGTTTTCCCTGCTTGCCCTCACAAATTACCCCTGAGGGTAATAGGAAATTCAAAAGAAAGATTGTTTCCCATCTCTGCCCAATAACCCAAGGGTATTTTTATTTATTTTATCTTATTTATATATCATATTTAATTACCTCCCATCTCCCTCACAGAGTGACTCTAGATGTAAACGAATAGAAATGAGGGGCTTCTTTAGGAATGAACAAACTAAAAGACTCAAGGTCCATCCCACCCCTGAAAGGACCTATTGGTAAAGACTGCAACAATGACACCATTAAAGCCAACCTCTTAAACACATTCTTTGGCTCAGTATTTGTAACCAGCAATGGATCATGCCCAGTATTTCCTAGTCGAACCACAGTCAACTACAATGATCTAATACATATCGATTTTACAGAAGGCAATGTTGAAAAAACACTACGCAATCTAAAACCATCTCTATCTATTGGACCAGACAGAATATGTGCCTACTTCTTAAAAAAGCTATCCACTGCCATAGCCAAACCTCTAAGCATAATCTTTGTAAAATCCTTCAGGACCAAACCTTGCCAAACCTATGGTCACTAGCCACGGTCATCCTCATCTTCAAAAAGGGAGACCCCAGCCTAGTTGAAAATTACAGACCAATCTCTTTATGCTGTGTCACCTGTAAAGTCATGGAATCAATTATTAACCAATCCATTACTACCAGAGAGAAACAAACTCGATCAGAGCAAAGCAATAGATGCAAACAACTTCTGTAAAGGATTCAGTGGTACACGAAACTAAAATCTTAATCTCTGGACACCTGCATAACTGGATAGAAGCATTCCTGTCAAACAGACAACAAATGGTCAAAATTGCATCCTATCAAATTCTGTAAACAGTGGTGTCCCCAAGGCAGTGTTCTGACTTCAGAGCAAAAGCATCCTATCAAAGATGTCAATGTGTACATACATAAATGCTCTGTGCCTATTGTGAATTCTGAGTCCCCAAACTACTACATAGCAAAAAGGCATTAAGAGTTGTTAACCTAATCCTGCATAGTCGGTAATACTGTCTACTTATTGCACCTGAATACAGTCCCCCTTCCTAAGAGGTCTAGTAGGGGTAGTGGCAATAAGCTCACACCATACATCTTACTGTCCCTGTCCTATTGGTTTTTTTTCTTATATGTATCCATTTCATGTATTTATAACTATGTTTATACTTATACCTGTTACCTTATAATCGCTTGACAAAATAAAATAAAATAAATATCTATGAGGATTTAAAACTGGAGTTTAAAAATTTAAACTGATGCTGACTTTAATCTCCATTCTACATTGAATATTGATATGGTGCTTTTGCAAGTCTTTTCCAAGTCACAATGCGTTCTCCAAAATATTTGCATATTAGGGTCGGTGGCATATTATGTTTATTTTACTGGCTGTTAATTATTTCTGTCTCTCTAGCACACCCAGTTATAATTACGCTCCAAACCCAGACAAACACTGGATAATGAGATATACAGGTCCCATGAAGCCTATTCACATGGAATTCACCAATATGTTACAGCAGAAGCGACTTCAGACACTCATGTCTGTGGATGATTCTATGGAGGCGGTAAGATTTACAAGCTAATTCCTCAAGTCTTAAATGTAGGTCCTATCTTTCTGGACCATTCAAGAAGCAAGCCAAGCTTTGAGAAACTAAACCAAGGTTTTCACAACTGCAGAAATTCAAGTTTCTTCTTTTGGTTTATAACATTGCATTGCTCTAGGAAGATCAAAGGTACTAAATTATAAAATAGTTACAATAGCAAATGTTTCCTAGTATCCATTATAATTGTAGTCAGAGATACACGTAAAAATGGAATAAGAAAAGTAGTCTGCATTAGTGTTCTGAACTTTAATAGCTCTTGATGAGCATTTCAGTCCTTTGAGGTGAAATGGCAGGAAATAAAAGGTGTTTCGATATTGACATGCATTGAGTAGCAGTTACTCAGCAAACATCTGGAAATACCCCTAAATAATTAAAGCTGGAACCTAGACTGTTTCCCACAATTATATTCCTAGTCACACAGACACAAGGAAGAGATCCAATAGTTCAGAAGGAGCTATTGAGGGGGGGAGGGGGAAAATTTCTTAACTTCCTTGCTCTAAAAGGAAGAAAACTGATTTTGCACCTCAAAGCTTTTAAATACTTCGTTTTCTAAACAATGTGTTAACAATTTGAAGATCTCTGTAGGAAGACCACAAATGTCTCAAGCAGTGTATGAATGTGGATACACATTCACTTGTGGGAGGTCTCAGGTCCTGTTCTTGCCAGAGGGGAATTATAAAGAATTGATCTACTCGCTACTCACTCTCCATTCTGACATGGGTGCCAGCTCCAGTTTTAGCAGAGCCATCTTCAGTTTGCCATTTCTTCCCTGGAAGCCTTAGTTGGTATCTTCTGTGAAAATCAATGGTCTTGTTCTCAAGTTTATAAAGCTGCCAGAGAAATAGGGAGGAAAAATAATTTACTGCTGCCTACTTGACCTTCTTGTAATTTGTTGAAGATATAGCATAACACAGTTATTCCATGACAGTAAGATTAGGATTACATTGAGGCTAATTGTGATTACATTATCACTGATTTGTGGTCTGTTCTAGGATGTTATAATCTTTTTGTCAATACTACTGTATACATTTGAGGATATAGTAGTCTTGCAATTTGTCCTAGTGGCCATTCGGCCTTAAAATAATGCATAGCAAATTTGTTGACATAAAATACATTTTTATAAATAAGGGTGATACATTTTAAAATCGTATCAGTCAGTCAGACTTAGCCTTCTGCTTTGTCACAGATGGACTCCAAAAATAGTTATGCTTTGACCTGCTTTTCTGTAATAAAAAATGAAGATATCTGGGTCATCATAAAATGCTATAGTTAGCAATCCTCGTTAGCTAAAGGAACAGTCTTTTATAAAAACCAGAAACACAGTTTGAAGAAAAATGTTTCACCTAAGATAAGTTAACCAAAGCAGAATTAAGAATGCATAATTCCATATAATGTAGTTATTGATACAATAAATCATAAAAATTGGATATGTATATATAGTCCATCTCAGTTGAGGATAGCTGACCTTTTAAATAACCAAAATATTATGAACTGAGAAAACCAGTAATCCATTTTGGATCTCAGCCCTATTATAGGAGTTAAGCACTAAAAGCTCAGAAAGATATAAGACAAGGGAGAAAAAACTGCTTTGTACAGTGATGGTTATGGGAATCATTCAGTTTGCTCCTAATTTAATTATCTCTGGCTACAATTAAGCATAGTAGAAAAGAGATTTCATATTCAGTACCATGAATGCGAAACCCTTCTATTTTTTTCAGTTTCGAGTAATAGGACAAAGAACAAGTCTGTAGAGATTCTCAGTCATCCAGGTCATGGTTGTCCCAAAAGGGCTTTTTCAGGAGGCAACTGGACTTCCTTGTTTTTTTTTCTTTTGAAGATGTCTCACTTCTCATCCAAGAAGCTTCTTCAGCTCTGACAGGATAGTGGGGAATGGAAGGATTTATATTCCTTGCAGACAGATGTCATTTGCATCCTTTAAGAGGCTCCTTGAAGCACTTGGAGGTTTATCTGTGTCCACAGGGTTTCTTAGGGTCTTCAAAAGAAAAAAACAAGAAAGTCCAGTTGCCTGAAAAAGCACTTTTGGGAGGACACAGAACAGTTAAGCTTGCCTCCTCAAGTGTTTTTAATGGATTTAAGAACATTGGTCAGACAGAAGAGTAATCCTTGGCCTGTGGATTTCATTAAGAAATTGGCTTATGTTGGCACCTATAATTACAATTTTATGCTGTTTCAGGTTTAGTGCATGTTCTTTTTACTTCATTGCTCCTGCTTGAAGTATTTAAAATAAATGTGCATTTTGAGGTGGGGGAGTGTAAATTGTTACATGGTTTGTTAAGTGACAGAGTATCCTGCAGCATGATATATTAGCCTTCCATGATATGGCATGTTCCAGAAGAGCTAGACAATAACCCATTCCCAGTAATACGCCAAAGGTTGTCCAACAATTCCACAAATCCAGTGTTCTAGATAGAGGCTGATCAAAGCTTTGTCTTGAAAAGATACCCTCTGCTCTTATTTATTTACTAAATTTATTTGTCACCTACCTTGCTGTGGGGCTACTCTTTAGAAGACTTAGAGCAGGGTGGGATTCACATTTCTTAACAACCGGTTCTGTGGGTGTGGCCTAATTTGTAGGTGTGGCTTGGTGGTCATGTGACTGGGTGGGTATGGCTTATATGAATATTATAAATATTTAAGTAAATATTGGTTTTTTTTATTAAAAAAGGAGCAACTTTTACCCAAAAGCAGGCAAAGCAGGCAGGCAGATTGAATTGCTCACAGAACCACAGATTAATTTAGAGATCTATCTATCTGCAATTGGTTATCTGAGTCTGCCCTGAAAATCTTCAGTCCTAAGGAAGGTTCAGCTCTGCTTTTAGATTAGCTAGAAAGCAAGAAATCCAAGGATTTCCTGCTTTCTAGTTAATCTAAATCTCCTGGCAGAGCAGAACAGCTAATGGTCGGGGGGGAAAAAAGGAAAAATAGCAACTTACCAAACAAGGCAAGTTGGATGGCTCTCATGCCAGGTAAGAAGTGAGTGGGCAGAGAGGGGAGGGGCCAGCCAGTGGAGCGATTTGCTGGTTCTCCAAACTGGGGACAATCATGTGTGCAGTGTTTGCAAGAAATCATCAACTGTTTCCTGCTTTTTCAACCACAGCTGTGCTGCGCAAAACAGCTGAGGAGGAAAAAGCAGGGAATAAAGGACAGCCTAGAGCCCGGGCAGGCAGGTGGGCCAAACACCAAACCGGTTTGGTGTCAGCTGCTCTTCGCAGCTACAGGTTCTATAGAACCGGGCCGAACCGGTAGCATCCCACTCCTGGCTTAGAGTAATAAAAATGAAGAAAAATGAAAGGTGTTAACAGAAGTAAAATAATAGAACAATAAAGTAAACAATGAGAAAGGAACAGTTATTGCCTCCATCTTCATTCCTAGTTTATACTTTAATTTGGTTGAAAGCTAATTGTGCAGATAGCAATGCAAGGATTTATTGCCTTGATTGTTTAACATTTTTTCTTTAAAGAGAACCTGCCAGGAAAAAAAAGGGGCGGGGGAGTAAAGAATTTTTAAGAATCAAATACTTTTAATACCAATGGAATAATTTTACATATTCAGTGTTATTTACATATAACATAACAATGGGATTATTGTTTTTTTTCAGTCTAAGACCTAGTGTCTCTATTAATGTATTCATTTTATTCATTAACATATTTATTTCATTTTTCAGATTTATAATACATTAGTTGAAACAGGTGAACTGGAAAATACCTACGTAATATACACAGCAGACCATGGCTATCATATTGGGCAATTTGGACTGGTGAAAGGAAAATCCATGCCATATGAATTTGACATCAGAGTTCCTTTCTACATACGTGGTCCAAATGTGGAGGCTGGATCCTTGTAAGTTAATGGGCTTGATGGCTCCAGGGGAGTGAACTGAATCTCCTGGTTAATTCTGCATTGAGCAATGTACTTCTGCTTGAGTGCATGGAATCAGGATAGGCACCTGCAAAGATTTTTGTTTTCGGTTGAATGTGATTAGGGCTTCAGCAGTCAGGAAACTCAGGAAAGAAGCCAGGGATCCTGGTAAAGATTGAATATCCAAAAATCTATAAGGCAGACAGGCATCAAAATGTTATAAGGAAGAATCTGTACATGTGTCAACATTACTTCCTACTTTACTTCTTCTTGGATGTAGGATAGGTCTGCATAAAATGAATATTTGCTGGCACTCAAGCAATATTCAAAACATCTGTCTTTAATAAGATAAAAGATAATATATTTCCTTATTCGAATCTCCTATCATAGATGACCACTTTGTTATGTATCCCCTCTGAATTTTATCCAGTTGTGATCATTACTTCTGTCACTATACAGTCTTGAAGCTGCCATTCCTCTTCCCCTGGGCTATCTTTTCCTCAAAAAAGGTTATTTTTCCAAGAGTGCTAACCAGGAAAAGGAGTTGCAGCACTGTACTGAATATTCTTCAGCTGCCTTTCCTAGCGCCAGTTTCTCTAAATTCCGTTATAGGTCTGTTCTTAATAAGTCAGTAGTATGGAAGGAATAACAGAATTGTGGACGATATATTTTCCTCCAGATTTAAAAACCTTTACACTGCAACTTTATCCTCTAGTAAAGGAGAATGTCTGAATGTGCAAAGCATAGCAGCCTTCCAGACTAATTTTCTTCTCCATCCACATAGGGATAAATGACTCTGTTTTTCGTCCATTCACTTTGCACATGTTCAGTGTCAGATCTATTCATCAGATTTCATTTTTTCCAAGCACACATTTAAATGATACATTCCCCCCCCATATTTCCACTTAAAATATGTAATTAGGCCAGGATGTTCAGTGAAGGTTAGGGTTTAAGTGAAACCTGTTTTAACTGAGCTTGTACTTTTCCACAAAAAGCAGATCTATAATTTGGGAGTTCTCCTTGACCCCAGTTTCCACAGGATTTGCAGATTATGGCTATGACGAAGAATGTTTTGCAAATTTACTTTGCAGTAGCTATCTATGTCTTGGTTACAATCCATCTTGATTACTGGAAATTACAACTGGTAGTTTTTACATTTTACATTTATAACCAATATAAAGTAGAGGAATCACATGATGCCTATACTGAAAGATAAGCCTGCTGACCAAGCCCAATTTAACCTTTCAAGTGGTGAGGTTCTGATTTTTTAAAGGCAGTATTTCTTAACCTAGGCAGTTTTCAGATGGGTGGACTTCAACTCCCAGAATTCTTCAGTCAGCATCCATGCCGGCTGGGAATTGTAGGAGTTGAGGTCCATCATCTGAAAGCTGCCACAGTTGAAATACATTGGTTTAAGGAGCCATTTCCACTATTAACTGGGCCTGATTACTTAAATCATTAGGAGAGGCCCTTTTTAAGATGCCTTTGCTTCCTAAAGCCCATTGGCTGGTGCAAGGGAGAGGCCTTCTCCTGCATTGAGTACTCTCCTCAAGAAGGAGCATTTGGTCCCCTAGGTAGCAAAATGGTAAAAAAAATATTTTGTTTAATTGTTTAAGAATTGTTTTAAGCCACCTTGACTTCTTATTAATAAATAATATGTATCCAAATGATACCCTAAGACAATAAAATAAGGTATTGTACATTTCAAATCAAACCATACTGAATTTGAAACACCGCACTTTGATAAAATGCTGTTTTGAGTGCATAATGGACTGTCTCAAATATCTTGCAATAGTCTAACATGCTTGAAATATCCATTCAAGCTTCAAATCAAAAGTTTTTGTGCTTCAAAAGATATGTTTTAAATTTGAAATAAAGTTTAGAAATTCCAATCCAAAACATTTTGTTGCTTGAGGTAGGAAACTTACCAAGTTTTCTCTGTAAGAGTAAAAATACAATAATCGTAAATTAACATGACCTGAAACAGATGCTGCTATAAAGCTCATTCTTTGGTTTAAAGTATTCAAAATTTAGAATGCTTTTCAAGCCAAAGGATAGTTGTGATCTGAAAACCTGTTTCGTAAAGTATTTAATTAGTTTGATTACACATGTAGGTTAAATACAGTTTTCCAAAATTCTTTCTTTATACATCCAAATGCTAGGTGAAAAATAAAAGCCTGAGATTCTGAAAACTGTGAAGAAATTCTGATATTTCTGGGATGAAATGAGTGTTAAATTTTTCATCCTTAGGGTAATAGACTGTGAAAAACAGATTTCTAAATAAAAATACTGTAAAAAGTTAACTGTTCTAGTAGACAGGAATCATCAGAAAATGATTGTGTAAAGTAGCAGAATTATGCAATATTTCCTTTGTGTTCTGATTACAAGTGAGATAGAGAGATAGAAAGGAGAGAATTTCACATCAATTATAGGGTGATGTGAATTTGCAAATTATTTTAGTGCTTAATTTTTGCAATGTAGCAATTATTTCTACCATAAAATTGTGTGTATGTATGTGTGTGTATAAATATATACAAGTATGCATGAATTAATACAATTAGCACTTGTAGTTTCTTTCTTTTTAATATAAAGAAAGAAAAACATAGCCAAACAGCAACAATTCTATCCATAATATATCTACACTGGCTGTTCATAATTTTTTTTCAATTGAAATGAATTTCATCAGGTAAAAAACCAGCTGAAGAACAACAAAATAATAGTATGCCTATAACAGAATAGGATGGTACTATTTTTTTTCAAACTCTGATCCAATGACTCTTCTTATTGAATATCATGAAAGTTAAGTCCAATTTAAATTAAGTAGCAGCAGATGCTGAGCGATCTTAGCAAAAGATTGATCCTCAACACCTTCTGAACAAACATATGTCCCAAGCCTGCTGACTCAGACCTAGGAACAGCTTTATGGCAAGAAAAAACATTCTTGAGTGTACACAAGAACAAAATTAAAAGGTAGAGGAAGAAGACCATTGATTAAGGAATAACATTAAAGGAAGTGAGGGCTGAAGGATCCCTTATACTACCTAGAGGACTCTGAATAGGTTGAGAGTTGGAGTGCCTAAATGTAAAACCAACATGTTCAAGTGGAGACTCTTAGTGTGAATATGGAGAGACACAGAACCCAGCCCATCTGCTTGTATGTCGGCTACTAACGGAAACATGTACCAATAATGACTTGTTTTGGGCCAACAACAAAGCCAAGGAGATGGCTTCATTCTGGCAGTTTGATCTTAAGGTATGTTGGAAGAAGAAGTCCAACATACCTCAAAGATCACTGATACTCTCCTCTTAGCCAATATCTGATGCTATGCATATTATGTGTAGTAAGGAACCTTATCCAGGGATTGAAATAGTATCAGCCACATTGATAAGCAGTAATTGTTCAATGTGGGGTGGGGGACAGAGAGTGAGAGAGCACAAACATTTGATTGGAATAATTTGTTGAGCTTGACCTAGACAAGGGTTTCTGACTGAGCATTTTGTGAGATCTGCCTTCTTCAGGCCAGGAACTCCAAATGTTTTTGGGCCACAATTCTCTGAATAATCAAATCTGATGAGAGTTATAGATCAAAATGTCTAAACAACACCAGCTTAGGGAAGGCAGGTATAAGCAAACACGCCTAATTTTAAACTGTTGACTTAAGTTTTTAGCTTCCCTAGAGGTCTTTCTTAATCAGTGTGAGCAATCTTGTACAATGAACTCCAAGCCCACTTGACTAATTCAAAATTAACAAAACCCTATGTCAAGGTATTTCTGACTCATACAAATATTTTAAAGTTCATAAGTTGATGCAAAGTTCTCAACCTTAATGACATCAAGAAAACCTCTTCCCACCCATGAAGAACCCAGATGATTACGTTGCAAACAAAACCAATGGTTTTGGGTCTAGGGTAGGCAAGAAATAAGCTTACCTGTCACCCTTGGTAATCAAATTTCAGCCTAAATCTCCCAGGAAACTTGCAACCCCCATTGGGTTTGGTTAAATTTCCCAAACAACAGTTTGACAACCCCAGCATTAAGAGATTTAAAGGCCGCAACACAACCTTTGACTGGAGGAAGAGACAGGAATTTTGTTTCCACCAATTTCCCCTGCATCAGATTTCATGCTGCTGCCAACAATTCCTCAGTTCTTGAGATCAGTTTTTCAGAAGGCATGGGAGGAGAGAGGAATAGTAAAGATTGCCTCTTTTATGTTTTATAAAAGACATATCATTTGTACGTGATATTCTAGAACCAATTAAAGGAGTGTCCATTGCAACGTATTGTTATCCTTGACAGTAGTCTGATTCTTCAGGACATATTGAGAGTGTAGCATTTTAGATTGCCTGCAATCTGTGTTGCAGAGGAGCCTTCATTTAAGAGTCTTCTTAGAATCAAAATTCATTTTTTTGTAACACTGACATAGATCAGTCAAAATGACCCAGTAAATCAGAGTTCATCCCATTAGAGAAAATGGTAAAAAAGCGAACTTGTACACACTCGACAAGATGATTTGTCAGATGCTCAATTGGTGTCCTTATTTCCATACAGAGAGAAACATCCACAGCAATATTTTTGCTAACGCTGGTTGCATCTACCTAAATTAATTGCTGACTGCCCCCCACTTATCATCCCTGATTTAACAGTCATTGCTGTAGTGAGGCCTCATTATCATAGGTTCATTACTTCTATCCTGAAATGTTACACTGCATTAACTGGTAATTAAAATTGAGCTGCACTTGTCAAGCAAATAAACAAATGTATTATCTTTGGTTCTTGTCCTTGTTTGTTTTCAAATCCAGTAATTTACAAATGGATTCATTCATTGTTGCAAATTAGCATATTGCTATCTTGCTGTCTTTCTAAGCTGGAAATTTGCAAAAGAGCAGAAAACTAACCATATGGCACTATCCTTGAATTGTAATTTCTCTCTGTAAATTATGGCAAGTATGTTCTTGTCCTCCAAGATCCCTGTAATTGTTTTTCCAAGGCTTAGTTTCTTGATTTGCACTTCTTGATTGTTTCAATAAGCATCTTAGCTGGAGCTGTTGTAATATAATGATTAAAAATGATCTATGAATCAATTCCTGTTGTTTTTAGTCTTGCCTCTTCCATGAAATCAACTAGGTGGCCTAGGAAAATGTGCTCTTTTTAATCTCATTTTTAACTGTCTTCCCTCCCCCTCAATCTGTAATATTTTACATCTATATCTGAATTGCCCTGTAAGGGCTAGATAATCACCTTAGCTTCAATGCATTGAAAACTTGATACATAATGCATGGGACTGATGGACAGTATCAGTGTTGGTGGGAGAGATCTTGGTATATTGGACCCTTGTCCCTCCTGGCTTGTTTCGGCAGGCCGGGAGACGACAGGTGGCTGGCTCCAGGAGATTATAAACGCTTCTTTGGGTGAGGGGTGTGTTCTACACGCCTTGAAAGAGGTTGTGGTTAGGCCCCTCCTCAAGAAGCCTTCCCTGGATCCGGCTGTGTTAAATAACTTTTGTCCTGTCTCCAACCTTCCCTTTTTGGGGAAGGTTGTTGAGAAGGTGGTGGCGCTCCAGCTCCTTCGGGCCTTGAATGAAGCGGATTATCTGGATCCCTTGCAGTCTGGGTTCAGGCCCGGGTACAGCACGGAGACGGCTTTGATCGCACTAGTGGATGATCTCTGGCGGGCCCGGGATGGGGGGGTCTTCCTCCATTCTGGTGCTTCTTGACCTCTCAGCGGCTTTCGATACCATAGATCATGGTATCCTTCTGAGTCGGCTCAGGGGGCTGGGAGTAGGAGGCACTGTTTTACAGTGGTTCTCCTGCTACCTGTCTGACCGGACTCAGTCGGTGTTGGTGGGGGGGCAGAGATCAAGCCCTAGAGCCCTGCCATGCGGGGTTCCTCAGGGTTCCATCCTCTCCCCCCTCCTCTTTAATATCTACATGAAACCGCTGGGTGAGATCATCCGTCGACACGGGGTCAGGTATCACCAGTACGCTGATGATATCCAGTTGTACATCTCTGTCCCCGGTCAATCAAGTGAGGCCGTTGAGGTGATGTCCCGGTGCCTGGAGGATGTGAGGATCTGGATGGGGACTAATCGGCTCAGACTCAACCCTGACAAGACCGAGTGGCTATGGGTCTTGTCTCCTCAGGGTTCAGTTGATTATCCAACTTTAGTACTGGAGGGAGAGAAATTGCTCCCCTCAGAACGAATCCGCAACTTGGGAGTCCTTCTGGATCCACAGCTACAATTTGACCACCATCTCACGGCTGTGACCAGAGGGACCTTTGCACAGGTTTGCCTGTTACACCAGTTGCGACCCTTCCTGGACCAGGGGGTTATACACATGGTTGCTCATGCCCTTATCACCTCTCGATTGGACTACTGCAATGCACTCTACATGGGGCTGCCCTTGAAGAGCACTCAGAGACTTCAGCTGGTGCAAAATGCGGCCGTGCGAGTGATCATGGGTGCACCTAGACATGCCCATATAACATCTATCCTCCACGAGCTGCACTGGCTAACAGTGGTCTTCTGGGTGCAATTCAAGGTGCTAGTGACAACTTTTAAAGCCCTTCATTGCTTAGGAGCGGGATACCTGCGAGACCACCTTCTGCGGACCTTATGCCTCCCAGCGCCCAGTTAGATCTCACAGGGAGGGCTTGCTCCGGATACCGTTGGCCAGGCAATGTCAGCTGGCGGGTCCACGGGCTAGGGCCTTCTCTGTAGCGGTGCCGTCCCTTTGGAATATGCTCCACGCGGAGATTAGAACCACCCCAAATCTACTTGCCTTCCGCAAAGCAGTTAAGACCTGGCTTTGTCGGAGGGCATGGCATTGAGACCTTGCTCTTCCCCTGTGTATGTTTTGGATTGGTATGAATGAGTTTTTGTTTTTTATATTGTATAGAAATTGTTTTTATCCTTTTGTACGCCGCCTCGAGTTCCCCATTGGGGGAAGTGAGGCGGGATATAAATCTAATAAATAAATAAATAAATATGTAAATATGATTAGGCTGTTGTTTACTATTAGCTTGTTTGTCTAGTTCCAACTACCAAGGTCTCAACCACCAACACTAATTGTGAGAGCGCCATTAAGAACCGGGCGACCTGGGCGCGGATGACAATGGCGCCATTGACCAAGATGGTGAGGATGGGGACAGCGGATCGGTGAATGGCCTCGTTGGGCCTAGAGGCGAAGGCGATGTTGGCCCAAGGTTGCAGCTGTTCTTGGTCCCATTATACCATCAATTTTACCAGCTATCCCACCACCTGGTGTGTGAGCAGTCCCTCCTGGCATTTTTGGCAATGGGCTGGAGGCTCTGTCCGCTCTCCCTTCTCCCCCCGTTCCCTTATTCTTGCCTTGTTTTCTTTGGCCTGTTACATCTTTGCCTGGACACGAACTGTGAACTGTGCCTCCCCTTCCTCCTCTTCACCTGATGGATGCTGGCCTGGGGTTTTTGGGCATCCCCTGCCGAATTGCTGTGGTGAGAGGGCAGCACGGTGGGGACGCCTTTTCCCCGTTAATACGGCCTGGCTTCTGTCACCTGTCCTGATCGACTTCCTGGAGAGCCCTGCGGTGAGAGCGCGGTGGCTGCAGGCCCAAGCATGGGATTGTACCATCGTCCCACAGGACTTTTGCGAGAGGGCAGTCCTGATATATGACTTTGGACCTCCCGGTAGCCGGTTAATTGGACTCCATTGGGTGCTGCTATTACCATTTTTAACATCTTTAACATCTGTAATGGCCGGTCTTTTCTTTCAACCACGAAATAACCCCCCAGATATTCCATCACTACAAGATCCGGACCTATTCTTCGATAGAGCTGCAGGCCTTAAGGGAGTGCCCTCTCTCCTGGGTTTGGCCTCCTGGACTCTCGATGGCCTATCTCAAGGATGGGTTATGGAACCCTGAGAGATGGTACAGCGCGGGGAAGGGTTGGGGTCTTGGGAGGGGCTTCGTTGATTCGGTTTTTAGACCATTTCTTAAGGGAGTTGGGGGTAGTGGCAAGGAGGGGACTCAGCGCAGCCCAGATCAGGGGCGGGGTGCCGGGGGGTGCCGGTGGGGCCCCGGAGGACAGGGTGGGAGCAACGATTTCCAGGGTGGTTGGGTTCGGCAGGCGATGAGGCGCGGGGCCAGATCAAGTTATGGGAGCACGCCCCCGATGTCTTTATGCGGTGGCGTGCTCAGACCCCGATGCCTCTTCCCAATGCCCTGGGGACCCGGGATCTAGGGCCCCTGGACTCCGGCTGGTGTACTTTAATGCCAGGTCCGTGGCTAATAAGGCAATCCTCCTCCGTGAGGTAATCGAGGAGGAGGCCGCGGATCTGGCCTGTATCACCGAGACCTGGGTGGGCCCAGAGGGGAGTCCTCTAGTCAATCTATGCCCCCAGGTTTTGGGTGTTGCACCGCCACGAGCCCAGGGAAGGGGTGGGGGGGTGGCTGTTGTTATTCGAGAAGCCCTGATTCCAAGGGAGGTCTGTGTTCCGGAGATAGGCGGGTGTGAAGCCCTCCTTTTGAGATGCGGGTTTGAGAGTCTGATGGGCTTGCTGCTCACATACATTTCCCCCAGCTGTGTGGCAGCTGCCCTGCCTGGGCTGCTTGACGCCATCTCGGGTTTGGCGGTGGAGTTCCCAGGACTTATCGTCCTGGGCGACTTCAACTTGCCTTCTCTCGGGGCGGCGTCGGCTTTGGCCCAGGAATTCATGGCCTCCATGGCGGCCATGGATCTGACTCAGGTGATTGATGGCCCGACTCACGAGGGGGGCAACATGCTCGACCTGGTTTTTGTCTCGGAGCAGTGGCGTAATGATCTGGGGAGTGGTGATCTTATTATCCACCCCGTTCCATGGTCAGATCATTATCTCCTATGGCTGGTTTTTCGACAAGCTGCCCCACACTGCTGGGATGAGGAGCCTCTTAGGTGGTTCCGCCCCAGGCACCTGATGGACCCGGAAAGGTTCCAGGCAGAGCTGGGGTTTTTTCCTACATCCCTGGTCCACAGCTCTGCCGAGACCCTGGTGGCCGCTTGGCAATGGGCGGCCGTGGGGGCTCTTGACAGTTGTCCCCATGCGTCCCCTTACCCGTTGCAGATCCCGTGTGGCTCCCTGGTATACCAAGGAGCTCCGGGAGATGAAGCGACGGAGAAGGGGTCTAGAGAGCAGGTGGAGGTCGACCCGCTCCGAGTCTGACCGAGCCCAGTGGAGAGCCTATATCAGGACCTATCTGGTAGCTGTGAGAGCGGCGAGAAGGGTTTATTTCTCCGCTCTCATAGCATCCACAGGAAACTGCCCAGCCGCCCTGTTTGGGGTCGCCCGCTCCTTCCTCCATCCGGGGGCTGTGGCGGGTCCACTGTGGGGTTGAGCTGAGGAATTTGGTGAGTTCCTGCACGATAAGATGGCTCGGATTCGCGGGGGGCTGAACTCCAATTTGCCATGGTCTGATGCCAAGGGTGCAAGTGGTCTAGCTAATGTAATCTGGACTGAGTTCGATCCTGTTTCTGAGGATGAAGGGGACAGGATTATGCGAAGACTGAGTTCCACCACATGTTTGTTGGACCCATGCCCTTCCTGGTTGGTCTATGCCTCCAGGGAGGTGACATGCGGCTGGCTCCGGTCAACGCTTCTCTGAGGGAGGGCACCTTTCCCGCTGCCTTGAAGGAGGCGGTGGTGAGGCCTCTCCTGAAGAAGCCTGCCCTGGACCCAGCCGAATTGAACAAATTTCGTCCAGTCTCCAACCTTCGCTTCCTAGCAAAGGTTGTCGAGAGTGTGGTGGCTCAGCAATTTCCGCTTTTCCTGGAGGAAGCGGACTACCTGGATCCGTACCAATCGGGCTTTCGACCTGGGTATAGCACGGAGATGGCATTGGTCGCACTGATGGATGATCTCCTGAGGGCTCGGGACAGGGGTTTTTCCTCTGTCCTGGTCCTGTTAGATCTCTCAGCGGCTTTTGATACCATCGACCATGGTATCTTATTGCGGCGTCTCGGGGGGTTGGGAGTGGGAGGCACTGTGCTGCAGTGGTTCGCCTCCTTCCTCTTGGGATGCTCGCAATCGGTGTTGGCAGGGGGGCAGAGGTCGACTCCAAGGGCTCTCACTTGTGGGGTCCCTCAGGGGTCTGTCCTTTCGCTCCTTCTGTTCAACATCTATATGAAACCACTTGGTGAGATCATCCGTGGCTTTGGGGTGAAATATCATCAGTACGCTGATGATACGCAGTTATACATCTCCACCCCAGGCCACATCAGTGATGCCCTCTCCATGATGTCCCACTGTTTGGATGCGGTACGGATCTGGATGGACAGTAACATGCTTTGGCTCAATCCGGCTAAGACAGAATGGCTGTGCATACAGACATCTCGACCTAGTCAGGAGATTCCATCTTTGGTCATGGGGGGAGAGGTGTTGCCCTCCGTGGACAGGGCACGGAATCTGGGGGTCCTCCTGGACTCACGGCTCAGGTTGGAGGAGCAGGTGGGAGCCGTGGCCAGGGGGGCCTTTGCCCAGGTCCGGCTGGTTCGCCAGTTACGCCCATATCTGGACCGAGATGCCCTGCGCACGGTCACTCAGGCACTTGTCACCTCGCGACTCGACTACTGCAACGCTCTCTATCTAGGACTGCCCTTGCATACCATCTGGAGGCTTCAGCTGGTGCAAAATGCTGCCGCGCGGGTTGTGATGGGAGTTTCCCGGTTCTCCCATTTTACGCCCCTCTTGCGTGGCCTGCATTGGTTGCCGGTTGCCCTCTGAATGAGATTCAGGGTTTTGGTATTGACATTCAAAGTCCTACGAGACATGGGTCTGGGCTATCTACAGGAACGTCTACTGCCGGCATCGAATACCAACCACCCTGTACGAGCACACAGGCAGGGACTCCTCGGTGTGCCGTCTGTGACTCAATGTCACTTGGTGGTGATGCGGGGGAGGGCCTACTCTGTGGCGGCTCCCGCCCTATGGAATCAAATACCTCTGGGACTCCGCCTGGCCCCCGACCTTCGCACCTTCCACCACGACCTGAAAACTTGGCTATTTGAGCAGGCTGACTTGGGGGGGAGGGGCTTTGTTTTATAATTTGTTTTAGTAATTTGGCTTGTTGGGTTTAATTTCTATTTTAGATAATTATTTATTGTGGTGGTTTTAATTGTGAGCCGCCCCGAGTCTGTTCGGGAGAGGGGCGGCATACAAGTCAAACAAACAAACAAACAAACAAATAAATAAATAAATAAATAATAGGGTAAACACTAGTATGTTAAATGAGAACAAACCCCACTCCATTTTAACACTGATAATGTTACCTAGTTTGGTATTGAAACATCTGCAAGAAAACAACCAGGCTTAGAGAGCACCAAGGACCCCACAGTTCAACTCTGAGCTACGAATATTCTCTTCCAAATATATTTTTGCACAAGCTTAAAACTAGCCAACTATATCAACCTTACAAAAATGGAAAAAGCAAAACCTAGCATTTCTGGATTGTGTACAATTAATAATATAGCACAAGATTTCATATATATCATCATTTTTATGGACAAGCCTATCAATAAATAATGTTAACAAAATGGTTGTAAGGGTTACAAGCTATTGTAACTTAAGCATGGCACTCTCAGATGTAATATAAATTCTAAATTTCAGGTAGTCCTCGACTTACAACAGTTCATTTAGTGACCGTTCAAAGTTACAATGTCACTGATGACCTTTGCAGCATTCCAATGATTGTGTGATCAAAACTCAGATGCTTAGCAACTGGCTCATATTCTCATATTCTTGCTGTGTGCCAAGGTCATGTGATCACTTTTTGCAACCTTCTGATGAGCAAAGTCAATGAGGAAGCCAGATTCACTTAACAACTGGGTTATTAACTTATCAGCTACAGTGACTCACTTATTAACAATGAGGCAAGAGAGTTGGTAAAATGGGGCAAAACTCACTTAGCAGAAATTAGCTCAATTACTTAGCTCAGTTGTGGTCAAGGACTACCTGTATTACTAGTTTTTACCCCAAATTGATAAACACTTGGATCCTCAGAAGAGTACATGGTGTAATACTGTATCTGCTACAAATTAGGCTGGGATTATTGTTCCAGCTGTTTTGTAAAGATTGTGTATATATATTTCTTTTCAGGAATCCTCACATTGTATTGAACATCGATCTTGCTCCTACAATTCTAGATATTGCTGGCCTGGACATTCCACCTGACATGGATGGGAAATCCATACTAAAACTGCTGGATTCTGAAAGACTGGTCAATAGGTAAGGGTGGAAAACATATGCAGTAGACTTACATATCCTGCAGTTCACTGTTCTTTAAGCAAATTATGGGAACACTGGTTTTGATTATTAAATAGAGCATTATGGTACATTTGGTTCTGTTTTGTACATTGGGAAAATATTCTATGAATCTTTCAGGGAAAGTATTTCCATATATTACAGATTTCAAGTTTCCTTTGTTTTTTTTAAATCGGTGCTATTTGTGTTATATAGAAATTGTTAAGGGAAAGAAGACACACACATATAAGAAATACTGCCTCTTAGTATCTCTGCTGTTTTTAATCTTATCCTGATGCAGGGGGCAAAAAATTGAGAATTTTTATGTGGTCTGGGGGCATCGGTGGGAAGCAGTTTCTCTTTTTCTCAATTTGATACCACTCTAAGTGGAATAACCAAGATCAATTAAATGAGGTTTTCATCCTTTTTTTATACATATAATCAAAGCTATCCTATTCTGAAATATTCTATTCCTATCAAAATGCTTAACTATTCTATAGTGTCTGGATAATGGGTGTTCTACAGATCTAAAAAGTAGGAGGAGAGATATAAGGAATCTGAAACTGAAACTAATGTCCACAATAAATATTTGGGATGGGTGGATGAATGGACGGATGGTCAGACAATAGGCAGGCAGGCAGAAACTATTTGTAATAAACAATGTTCGGAAGTGATTTGTCTTAATCATCAATAGGCTAATATTTGCCTAACCTGAATAGCTGTTGCTGTTATCCAAAAATTAATAATGAGGCACATATGGTTACCAAGGTACTGTTGATTTCAAAGTTGTATTCCCAACCTTCATAATTACACATAATTTTTTAAATAATAGAAATCTTGCACATCAAGATTTTTTAAACAACAGAAATCTTGCACACCAAGATTTCAGTATATATGGGGATCTTAGAGAAAAACAGTCAAAATCTTACAGAATAATTTATCAGATAGGATTTCATAGAATCTTCCAATAAGTTCATCAAAATTTCATTGGCTTTAACAATCTGGCAAGATTTAGAGCATTATTATCCAAATTCTACCATAATACCAGATCAGATATTATGCCATAATACTAGATTAGCTGCTTCTAGCCAGGATCTGTAAAAGTTTGCTAATCCTGCTCTAGCCTCTCTGATTAAAACACTGATAAACAATTATACATTTCTGAGTGTTTAGATAACTAAAATTGGTTTCAGTTAAACATTTGGGATCTTAACCAGAGTTAAAACAACAAGTTTGCACTAATCATAGCTAAATATGATTCAAACCTATGTTTCAGTTTTTCCAGATTCCATTTGAAAAAGAAAATGAAGGTTTGGAGAGATTCATTTTTGGTGGAGCGAGGGTAAGTAGTTTTGAAATGTGCTGTGTTTTATTTTTTTAGAGACTTCATTGCTCGAAGCACAGGTTACTAGAATTATTGCAGTTGAAGCCAGTTAAATTATGTAATTTCTTCAGCAATATTATGTTTTTTGAGGGGGGAAGTTGCTTTAATAACAAAAATGTATTTATTAGTAGATTCATTTTTACTGGAACTCTTATACAGTAAGAACACATACAGTTGAATGTGATCAACATAATATTTCAGATAATTGTTTTTTTAATGTGATAGATAGTTCTCTGCCATAGTTAATGAAATCAGTCTATTGTAAAAGCTAGAGACTGAATCATACTATCTAGTTGAGCAATTTGCTTCCTGTATAACCATCCAGATGTTTCTGCGGGATTTCCAGAGGAGGCCTAAAGGCATTCTTCCTGTATTTTAGCTCGTCAGTAGTTGCTTCCTAGAATCACATTGCCTCTAAAACATCAGGCTACATTAAACTGTTATAGTCAATAGCCACTAATATGGGTTCTTCATAAATTCATACTTAGCCATCATGCTGTTCCCTTGGGAGGCAGCTGCATTTAACAACTGTGGCAAGAAAGGTTGTAAAATGGAGTAAAGCTCACTTAACAAACGTCTCACTTAACAACAGAAATTTTGGGCTCAACTGTGGCCATAAGTTGAGGACTACTTGTTTATATAAAACCTACCTTGGTTTTTATATATTCTCTAGGAGACAGGGGTGCCAAAATTGCGATGACATGTCACGTGACATATTGCAACTTTTTTCCCCTTCGCTAAAACAAGCGTGGGGATGGCCAACATGTAAGAGTTTGACTCCCCTGCTCTACACAGCTCAGAATCAGTCCCTCAATATTGGCAAGGGATTATATAGAGCTTTTTTATATAAGTTCAGAATAAATTTGAGCTTAATTGTGGTCATAAGTACAGGACTGTCTTTATAGCTTGATCTAATTTACACCAAATCATAATTTTCTATGTCTGCAAATTATCCTTGCTTCCACCCTACCCTTATACTACTTCACACAGGTTGTTCTCAGCTAATGATAATAATTGGGGCTGGAATTTCCCTCACTAAGCAGCACAGTCCTAAAGCATGGCATCAGACATGACCACACTGCTTACTAATGGTGGTCCTGGCACTTCCAGTCACCAACTTTAAGGACTGGTCATAAATCCTATTTGTTCAGCAGTTCAGTTCATCAGTTGACCAATTGCTGAACAAGTGGCTGTTATCCAAGGACAATCTGTAATTGCCTTTTATTATTTCAACTTGCACTTTTCTTTTTCAAGAATCTCAGCAGTTCCAGGCAACCAACACTTTTTTAGTATACTTTTATTTTCAAGCCATTTAATTTTCCTTCAGATATTTGCTTTATGTTCAATTTTCATCCTTTCCCCTTATGTGTCCATACTACAGTGCTTTTTCATGATAATAAATCATTTTTGTGTTCAGTCCAAAATCATTTATCACCTATTCACTCTTAGCGCCATGCCTTCTGATTTTATCAGGTACATTATCTAAATACCATATTTCCACTGTATTCAACTAATTATTAAATTTGTCCTGACAGTATATCGATACCTGACAAAAGTATCCGTTCCCTATGCTATTCATTCATGAAAATGCATTATATAAGCGATACAGATTAGTGTTTACAAGAACAGCGATTCCATGAATAGAAAAGAGGCAAAAACTTTAATAATGAATACAGAATTCAATCCAATTCATGATTGTGATTGGTAGATTTCAGTGTACTTTTCTGACAAACCATTATAAATTGTATAAGTTTTTTTTAAGTTATATATTACAAAAAGTAAGAAAACTATTTTCCGTTCAAGTCACAGAATTCAGCTTTATTTTATATAGTGTGCTAAGAAGCATGCAAGAGAAGCAGTGAGATCAAGAAATAAGAATATGAATAATCAAGTAGCTAATGTTATCTGATGGCTTTATCTAGCAGAAAATTTGCCTTATATATATAGTACAGTGTCTCTCAAACTTTTCTTCACCATGGACTCCCTTTAAATGCCTTTTGTGGCCATAGATTCCCAAAACTTGACTCAAGATTTAAATCATAACATTTCTTCAAGCCTTCGCGGAGCCCCTGTGATGACATTGTGGGCCCCTCAGAGGTCCACAGACCACTGGTTGAGAACCACTGGAATAGTAGGTATACATTAATCCAAATTTGTTAACTGGGTTGTGTCAATTTCATTATTTTTAACCTTTTTAAGGCACCTGTATTTCCATAAGCAAAAAAGGATCTTTTTTTTTTCCAGTAAGCTGTTGCACAAAAGAGACAATGAAAAAATGGATGCTCAAGAAGAAAATTTTTTGCCCAAATATCAACGAGTGAAAGATCTCTGCCAGCGAGCTGAATATCAAACTGCTTGTGAACAACTTGGACAGGTGAGAAACCATTTGTCAAAAGTATTCAGGTGTCCTGCATCTGGAGACTGAAGTATCACAACAAAGGCTTAAAAATCCCTTCTTTTGATTTTCTAGGTGGCAACTGGCAGAATTAGCAGAGTAATTTTTCCTTCTGCTTATGTTTCAGTAGCAGGAAATGTATTTGAGAGAGCAGGAAGTGGAATTTGAGTGAGTGAACGCTAGGAAATATTCCCTCTCTTTTTTAAAAAAAAATTCAGATAAACAAACTTTCATATAATTTTTCATTTGGAAATTCCAGAGGTAGTGAAGAGTATGCATGTGAGTCTATTGCTTTGTCTCTTTAAAAAAAGAATAACAGAGTTGGATGGGACCTCAGAGATCTTCTAGTCCAACCCCCTGGTGAAGCAGGAGACCCTATACCATTGCAGTTAAATGATTATCCAATCTCTTCTTAAAAGCCTCCAGTAATGGAGCACCACCCACATCTTCTGAAAGCGAGCCGTTCCACTGGTTAATTCTTCTAACTGTCAGGAAATCTCTCTAAAAAACGTGCAAAAGTTGTACTATTCATTCCTAGAATATTACGGCTTTCTTGAGAAAGTTCTATTTTTCTCTAAGACAGTAATGGTGTGATGACCCGGAGTGTAATACAAACGTAACAAAATCCAAAATGTAAATAAATGTCCTTTAATGCCTCCAACTTGGACCCACTGTTCAATAATACTCAGTTGGAGATAAAACTTATTCAAAAATAGTCTTCAAAAGAAAGCAATACAGTCCAAACTTAATGAGCAGATAGAGGTGAAATAAAAAATCCAAAACAAACTACAATGAAGGAAATTCCACAACGGACCAGGATAAGTAATTACCAACTTCAAGGAGATAACAAGGCATAGTTTGTTGGAAGGACACCAACCAAGATAACTTAAGCCCAAAATAAAACACGCTTTGCTTCTGGCAACGCTGTGTTTTAACTGTCTCTCTTATATACTATTCTCCCCAGCTGCAACCAATGAGGGGGATCATGGCCGCTTCCTATCTCGTAAACCAAGTTGCTTCCTCCTCCATTCCTCCCTGTGTGTCCTAGGAGGGGATGGGCCTGGTTCTTCCTTTGACTGCCCAGCCAGCCTCTGCCCTTCCCCAGCCTCCTCCACAACCTCCGGAGCGACACCTCCACTCCCTGCCGGCTGTTCCTCATCTCCCTCAGAGTCTGACTCTAACAAGGGCATGACAAATGGCTAACCTTTTTGTCGTCGCGTGCTGAAAGTGCACACGCGCATGCGTGCCTGCATCCATAATGCAATGCAAAGCTGGCTGTCAGGAGGCGCGCACGCATGCACAGTACATCTCTTCCAGGTGACGGCTCGCGTGCTGGCAGAAATGGCTCTGTGTGCCACTTCTGGCACGCGTGCCATAGATTTGCCATCACGGCTTAAGACTATAGCAGTACCAATCCAACCATTCTGTGAAAGTTCACCCTTTCCTGGGGATCACCTCTGCTCCAGATTTACCCCTGAAAATTTTGCCAAGAAAACTTCAGGGGGGCGTCTAGGCAATCAGCAGGAGTCAACACTGACTTGAAGCCACCACCCCCCTTCCAAGAAAATGTTGGATCATCTCTTTTTTTATAAATGTTTCTTCAGAAATTAGGCAATGCAAAAGAAATAACATTTTATTTCTTATAAAGAAATAAAAGCTGATTTAATTTTTCATTTTATGACTCAACTAAATATTAAAAGGATGCAAGAGCACCATCACTAGCTCAAAATACCACTTTTAACGTTCTTTTTACTCTAAACTGGTGCCACTGTTTTTTCTACCATCTCTCTATGTTGCTACTTTTATGGACAAAGAAAAAAAAATCTCATTAGCTTTTCCCCTTTCCTGCAGTTTTCTGTTCTGCAACAAGGTCTAGAAAAATATTTTAAAGACCATGACTAATCCTTCAGATGACTCTTTATAAATGGTTATTTTAGCCCTGCTTTATCCCCTGGTTATTACAGGCTGCTTGAAGTAAGCAGCTTCCCAAACAACATTATACATACCTTTTGCCCTTTCTCTTTCTTGTTTTGAAAGAGGTAATAAAGTCTTTCTGCAGTGTCTACAGAAAGTGAATAGCTACCCATAAATTCCATTGGCTGTACTGCTAGTAGAGAAGAAATGATGAAATTGCTGCCGCCTGTGCGTTTGTTGTCAAGGAACCAAAGAATGGTTTGAAGCATTTCAGCATGAATTGGTTTGGGCACCACAACATAGGATAAAACAGAGCAACAAAGAACATAACAGAACTTGCAGGCATCGAGTTGATTAGTCAGACCACATTTCCAAATAGTGACCATTCCCATCCTTCATTGAGTCACTGTCCTACACCTATTGCTCTGTCTAGACAATAAATGTCTAGACAATAAATGTCTAGACAGGGAAAACATGTGTCAGGAGACAAAATCTGTTTTTACAGTATATTTATACAAAATGAGCCAAAGCTATGAACGGTAGGTATTTTTTAATGAATGTGTGTTACTGTTCTTTCAATATATAGTGTTATCTCATTTGCTGTCTTAAAAATATGTGCCAAATGCAAGCTGTTGATATGCAAGACTGTTTTTATACTAAGCTAAACTCTGAATTCCATAATCTAATGTTGTGTCTTCTCAGACTGAATTCTAAATCCTATTCTAAATCCTTTGTATACAGAAAACTTGCTAATCAGGATGAACTCCAATCTGTTCATTTATTCAGACATTTATAAATAACTCCTATACGTACATTGATCACGTAGTTTCTGATGATACATTTTTGTACCTAAAGCCAGTTTGAGAATGTTCATATCATTCTTTATTTTCACATGGAATAACCTTTCAGAGGCATTTCAGATGGACACAGGTAAATCAAGGTACAAGTAGTTGCAGTAGTTGCTACACTCAATCAACCAGGAGGTTGCATATGGCTCATGAGTTGCTCGCCTATGCTCTGTGGGGATCATCTTTCATCCAGGTGCTACTTAAGTGTTCATATGTTATATTAATTACTCTGTATCTGTTTTGATCTTTTGTTTCTGTGGATACAAAGATAAATATATGATCAGGTTTGAGATCATTACAGTCCTTGACTTACAATCACAGGTGGGACCAGAATATCTGATGCTAAACAAGGCAACTGATTTTACAACCTTTTTCTCCACAATTGTTAAGTGCATAACTAATGTTGTTAAGTCAATTGTGTAGTTATTAAACAAATCCAGTTTCATTTTGCTTGTCAGAAGCCCACTGGAAAGTTCACAAATGGTGATTGCATGACCCCAGGACGCTGCAAGTTTTGTAAATACATACTGGTTGCCAACTGCCTGAATTTTGATCATGGGACTATAGGGATGCTGGAAAAGTCATAAGTTGTAAATCACTCTTTTCAGTGTTGTTCTGACTTCGGTCATTAAACAAAAAGTCATAAGTTGAGAATTATCTGTATCTCAAAAGAGAAGTCGTATTTCTGTCCCTGCTGCTTTTCATCTGAAACTTGTGGACTCTGAAGCAAAAGAAAATGTGCTTCTTGTGATTCTTTTTAAAACACACTGGACCTTAGTTCTTTTAAATAAGTTCTACCTATTGTGGAAGTATAGTGTTACCTTCTTTGTGTACTGTGCTGTTAGCTTGAGTAGTAAAATTATCTGGCAATACCATATTAGCAATACATTTTAAATATATTATCCCTTTACTTTCAAAATCATTATTTATATATTTACTTACTAGCTCTATACCCATGTTTCACTACAAAACTGTGTGATCGGGCTTAGTTTTTGGGGAGGAAAAAAGGGGGGGAGGGAAATGTGCCTCTGCCTACCAGCATCCATCAGTATTCATCTGGCTAGTGTCCTGTCAGTGTGTGAGAGTTGAGGGCTGTTTGGAACATGGAAACTGAAACAGTATTTGCTGTGTGAGCAAGAAGGAGACAGCAAGGAGCCTGGGTGTGGCTTAGCTCAACTGTTCTGTACTGAAGCTGGTTGCTGCTGTGAAACTAAAACTGAAACTCTTCTCTGTTTGTGTTTTGCGTTTGAAACAGATTTCTTTTCAGGTGGGGAGGGGGAGTTGAACTCCTTAGAATCAGAGGGTGTTAATAATAATATGCAAAATAGTAATGCTCTGATGGTCATTTCAAAAATCCTTTCTTAGTGAGCATCTAGAAGCCAAGAGGAACATACATGTCAAATTTCAAATGTGTAGGCTTTACGGTTCTGGAGATTTTGTGATGATGTGTGAGTGGTATTTTGCTTTTTTATATATATAGATATTTACTGGATTCAGGAGCCTAAAGATCCTGATTTATAGCCTAAGATCAGAGGTGGGATTCTACCTGGTTGCACCAGTTCTATAGAACCAATTCTGCGCAGTTTGAAGAACTGGCAAATCATGCCACTGGCTGGCCCCTCCCCGCCCACTCACTCCTTACCTGGCATGCGTGCCATCAAACTTGCCTGCCTTTGGTAAGTTGCTATTTTTCTTCCCCCCGACCATCAGCTGTTGTGCTGTGCCAGGAGATTTAGATTAGCTAGAAAGCAGTAAATCATTGGATTTCTTGCTTTCTAGCTAATCTAAAAGCAGAGCTGAACCTTCCTTAGGACTGAAGCTTCTATTTTTCAGTGCAGACTCAGGTAGCAGATTGCAGGAAGGTAGATCTGTGATTCTGTGAGCACCTCAGTCTGCCTACCTGCTTTGCCAGATTTTGGGTAAAAGTTGCTCTTTTTTTATAAAAAATTCAATATTTACATAAATATTTACAATATTTACATACAAGCCATGTCCAGCCAGTCATATGACCACCAAGCCATGCCCACAAATTAGGCCACGCCCACAAAACCTGTTGGTAAGAAATTTGAATCCCACCCCTGCCTAAGATGAAAAATTTAATAACTAAAATAATTTAAGTGACTTAAAATGGTGATAATTGAAATAGATATTATTTCCTAATATCCAGAAGAATTACTTTTTAATTCATGAATGAATTATATGTCTTAAAATTATTTAATAGCATTCTTTCACAAATATCTTTGTTTTCACTGCTGTAAAGCCTATCATACAAATATTGCAGCATACTGTGTATGAGATAACTATGTCCTTTTTAAAAAAAGAAACCAATTTCACTAACAGCGCTGCTGTGTGGCAGGTTCATAGAAACATGGCTAGCTGAGCATCATGTGAATTTTAATACCAACACATTTGGGAGCAGCAGACTGTGGGAGGCAATTCTAGTATTTCATGAGATTTATATAGCATTGTAATGTTTATACAGATTTGTTTGTTCAGATACATCTGTTCAGTTGAAAACTTTTAGAAGAGAATTTTGTCTGGTAAGAGTAATTTTATTATTTATTTACCTAAATAATTTTTGTAGGTGCTTCACTCACCAATGTAATCCAAGGTAGCATACTAAAGTTAAAACAAACAAAACTCTATGATACCACACAATTTTAAAAAAAACATACCATTTAGATCAAGATGTAATGAAACATTAAGCCAATGGGCCTCACTTAACTTCACAGCTCAAATGCCTGTGGGAACATTGGAGTCCTTGGTGGCTCAGGCTGTTAAATGCCTGCTCTTAAGATCCAGCTGTCTACAATTACTGTAGGCTCGAATCCCACCAGGCTCAAGGTTGACTCAGCCTTCCATCCTCTCGGGGTAGGTAAATTGAAGACCCAAGATTGTTGGGGGCAATAAGCTGACTTCGTAAAAATGCCGCTTAGTAATAAGCAGGCATATACAATGGAATGAAGGCTATTGCTGAGCGCATTGGGTTGTGCTCCAAAAATTGTAAGCCGCCCTGAGTCTTCGGAGAAGGGCGGCATATAAATGTAATTTAAAAAAAAATCTCATTCTTTAAAGCTTTATGAAAGGCCAGCAGAGCTAGGGCCATAAATCATGAAATACTGAAATAAGATTATATCTACTTACTCCTTCTTTCTATTTTGTTGTTGTTCAGTCACTAAGTCATGTCTGACTCTTTGTGATCCCCAGGGACCAGAGCACGCCAGCTGCCCACCCCCCACCCCCATCCTCCACTGTCTCCTGGAGTCTACCCAAACTCATGCCCAGTGCATTGATGATACTTCCTTTCTGTTGTCTTGTAAAATTGGGGCATGATCAGAGCCAGACAGTGTTAGACAAATACATAAAACTTTATGAAAGACAAAGTCATGCCATTGTGCAAATTTTCTTAACTGAGCTTGAATACTAAAACTACAAATACAAAGTACTCTCAGTGGAACAGAAGCCATTCTGAAATCAGGTGTAAATAACTCTGGGCTGCAAGCTTAATCCAGCCTATCCTGTCTTCAGGACCCCCCAAATTCCTCCTTCCTTCCACTTTTTATTCTTATAATTGTTGAAGACAAGAGCTTCATTTACAAGTTCTGCTGCAGTGACTGCTAATATTATTTTGTCTTTCTATCTTAAACCCAAATAGGAAACATATAAATTCATGGAAATGAGACAGATCTTACTATTGCCCTGTTATCATCTAATAGGAGGAATGAGCCACAGAATTCAACCCTCCTGCTTCAATTCCCATCCTGTCCCATTACTCTTATAAGTTCTCTCATTGTACATAACCTCTCTTATTTTTCATAATAGTCATCAGTGCAGTGAATCTTCCTTATAACCACTCACTAAATGTCATTAACCAAAACTTCCAATGAAAATTGAAGTCAACTGACAAATCATTAAGAATAGTATATTTTTCTAGGAAATATTTAAGCAATTTCTATGGCTGCAACTTACAAGAAAAAGGTACACCTCGTTTAGTGATCATTCATAGTTATGATAGTGAGGAAAAAGTAACTTTACAACCAATCCTCACATTTACAACCTTCACAGGTCTGCAAAGAAAAGCTAAAGTAAGATCATAAGCACCATTGCGGTTTCACTTAGTAACTGCTTCACTTCACTGCCAGTTCCAATTGCATTTGTTAAACAAGGACTACCTCTAGATCAGAGCTAGGATCTAGAGATGGGCCGGATGCGTCATGCGCTGGCCACGCCCACACCTGGTTTAGTGAAGGGGGGGGAAAGTCCTGATACGTGACGCTGCCGTAACAATGTGAATTTGACACCCCTGCTCTAGATAAAATACTATTGAACATTTTTTTCTCTTCCTATGATTAGTTTTCCATTATTTAAAACCAATTTCACTTCATTTAATGAACAAGATGCCAATTCCAATTGTGGTTGCGAACAAGGACTACTTGTACTAATGAGTGGCTGATTATAATCAATAGTTTTATTTTTAAAAAACATGAAAGGTTTTCAGTAAATCAAATCAAGATTTTTTTCTGTATGAAATCAGAAGTTCCAGTAAATCCCATTGGTCCTAATAATTCCTGTAACTGTGATTCAAGGTAATAACTGAAAGCTTTGATTTATCCTTTAGAAATCTCAGATGCTCACTCTAAGCTTTTTTGTAGTTTGTGGGCAGTTCTAGCTGGATTCATTCAACTATTGATATTCTTCCCATCAACAGTGTGTGTGTGTAACAAGCCATTAATTATGTTCTGAGAAATCTAAAGAGAGGGCATGATTTTCCAGAATAGAAAATACGATGAATATTCCTCTTGAGAATGACTGTTGTATTTTGAAGTATTTTTTCCTGTTTTCCTCCCATAAAATGTTCACTGCACTTTGGAGATTTGCCTCTTTGATTAGATTTTAATCCCCACCCCAAAATCAGTTTTGTGGAATGTTAAATGCCAGCGGATCTGTTTTGATAAAAGTATTTGTACAGAATTGTAGGACAGTTATAGCCTGTCATATCATAATATTGATTCTCAGCTAGCAAATGCATGCAAGAAGTAGCTTGTGTACACATAAACAACACACAGAAATATACCCACAAACATACAAACAGAAGAAGAAAAATAATCATGAACCTTGAGGCTAAATAGCTGTGGTGTTGTGCCATTTTGATAACAATGTTCAACTTAAGGGACCCAGTTTCCCTTAATTTTGCTATGGCAATTTAATACCTCATATAATTTAATACCTCATATAATCATGTGTGTGATTAATGTTTCCAGTTATTGTTATTACAGTGATCACTATGCTTGTATCCATTTGAGCATTGTATAAACATATAGCATTGCTATAGATCAGGCCTTTTCAGCCTAATGGATTTTGGCTTCTGTGGTTGCTATTTTTATTCTGGGTATGCATCTATAGGTGAGATGTGTTCAGTTAGAATGATTTTCTTTTCAGAAAATATTCATAGAATTGGTTAGCAATCTTTTATTATATCATGTCCAACATATGTTATTTTGGTGCCATTAGATCAGGCTCAATTAGGCGACTGCTAGAAGAAACATTCACTATCCAGACCTATCTCCATTAATAATAGTAACAGTATAACAAATTGGAAGGAACTTCAGAGGTATTCTGATTCAATCCCCCCCTGCTCAAGCAGGTGATCTTATGCCATTCCAGGCAAAAGTTGTCCATTCTCTTTTTAAAACCTCCAGTGATTGACATCTACAACTTCTGAAATTGTGCTCATTCTCAAGAAATTTCTGCTTAGTTCTAGGTTGGATCTCTGATAAGCTTCCAACCATTACTTCTTGTCCAGCTTTGGAGAATAGATTGATCCCATCTTCTCTGTGACTTCATCTTCTCCCTGAAATAATTGGAAGATTACTATCATGTTGCCCTTCTTCTTTCTCTTTGCTAGAGTAGATATACCCAGTTCCAACAGCCATTCATTGCATGTTTTATTATCCAGTCCCCTAATTATCTTCGTTGCTCTTCTCTGTTCTCTTTCTAGAGCCTCAACACCTTTTTTGTATCCAGGTGACCAAAACCAAACAAAGTGATCTTTGATTGAAGTAGTATTAACATTTCACATGATCTAGATACTATCCCTTGGTTGGTGTGTTGGATTTTTTGTAGCTCTTCCAAAAATTGAGAGCCAGATTGGTCTAGTTGTTAAGGCCCCAGGCTAGAAACCAGGAGACCAGAAGTTCTCATCCCACCTTAGGCATGACAAGCAAGTTTGATGATCTTGAATCACTTGCTATCAGATTTGTAAGAGGGAAAATAGGAGGAAGAAAACTATTAGATATATTTGCCATCTTGAGTTGTTTTTAAAAAGATTAAAGGCAGGATATCAATCAATCAATAAATTCCATGATGGTCAGTTGAATCCTGTGAATCTAACATGTTTATTTCTTCTCTAATGCTTCCCTCAGCCCTGTCAAATATAAAATATTTCTAATCTATTCACTGCTTGTATCACACTCTAAATTTCTTCTTACTCAACTCCATTTTTTTCCTTTTGCATTTACTATGATAAATCTAATTTGGACTATTTTTTGTTCAATAGACAGTAGATCTATAGCTTTACACATTATTATACAATAAGATCTTAAGTCAATATAGATTTTTTCCTTCGGAATTCAATTGTATTCTGGTTGTATTAGTCATAAAACTAGTGCAGGGTACGTTTCAATCCATTTACATACCTTATTTCCCAATTAAATTCCTCCAAATTGATTTTTAATTAGTATAATAATTGGAAGTAAATGCTTGATGATAAGCATGGGATTTCCAATTTGATATTTCTCTCCTATATACAAAACAGAGAAAGGAATTTAAACTGTGAGCAAAATAGAATATTTTTTTAATTAAATCTTTCATTATAATCCTAAGGTAATTTTTTCTTGACCTAGAAACTTGAATTTGGAATCAGTAGGAAAAAATGATCATAGGAAATCATAGGGAAATATATTACAAGAATGAAAGCTTAATAAATCCCTTTTCCCAAATTAGAATAGATTAAGATTATTGATGCTCCAATTGGAGAAAATCCGTGGCTCTTCTGTAGACAAGAACTGCTATAATTTTCTAAAGATAATGAAAAGCAACTTATTGGAATAGATGTACGTGAACAAACTATAAAAATTTGAGATTTGGATTATAAGTAATTAAATCACACCAATTATTTTTATCTCTTCTATAAGTGTAATAAAGTACTGTAATTAAATTCTATGTTTTGCTTAGAGGATCTAACTAAATAATGTTATCTTCCTTGGCCTCAATCTACCTGGAAGAAAGACTGTGTGGCCTCATACCAAAGAGATGAATTTTCCACCCCAGTCTAAATTCAGGTTGCACTGTTTTTCAGATAAATTCTGTTGTCAGAAGAAAATGAGTAATCTAGTGTTCCACATATTAAAAACACGGAAACTTATATAAGTCTCCATGCAGGATTTTCACTGATATTTTTCTAAGGATATATCTGAGCATCAAGTGAGTAAGAGAAGTGAGCTACATCCAATAATAGAAAGATTACAGTTATTTTATTTTTGATTAGATCAGAAATAAACTTTCAGTCAACTTATAATTGGCATAGATATAGAAAAATTTCAGTAAAAGTTAGCAATATCAAATGTGCCTAGCGTAGAGAAGGTCCAACATGAACATTATCATAAAACTGTCTAAAGAAATAAGGTAGCATAATTGTGTGTCAGCATAATGGAAGAAGGAGGTGTTGTTCTGACCCAGGCTTTGTCAAACTTAATAAAAAAACAAACTTATTTTAAAAATAAAACCTATTTTAATGCGACGCTGGGAATTACTTGCATTCCCAGCCAAAACTAATTATACACAGTTCATCCAGATAAGAGCACACTTTTCAGTGCTCTAGAATGCTTGCCAACAAACAGACGTCCAATTAAGACTTAACATAATAAACCAACCCAAAAACCCAGAAAAAAGCAACCAGAGTACAGAGCTTCAAGATGGACTCGGAAATTACTGAACTGCTTTGCTTCCTGCAAAGCTTTTCGTCACTGAGGACTGACTTTTATCCCTTATGGGAGGGGCAATCACCTCCCAGCCTTACTCCCGATCGCCCCTTTTGCTTCAGCTGCTCTCGCCTTCTAGCAGCTCTGTGTACACGCGCACTGGGAACAGGCTCCCCTGGGTCCTCTGTTTCGCTGTTGCTGGATTCCAAAGGCAGCGCTCCACTCTCAGATGTTCCTAGCCCCATTCCTGCATCGGATGCAGGACCCTTGTCCAAGTTCTCTCCAGACTCCCTGACTGGTTCCCTTTTGTCCTTGCTGTCCAATATCTCTGCCGTCTGCACCGGCTGCCGGCGAACCACAACAAGCATGAATTTTGGGTTATTATTATTCCTTTGTATGGTTGCTCATCTTAATTACAACTCTGGGCAGCTCACATCAACAACCTGAAATCTAATGGTCACTGATACTTCTTTCCAAAGAATTGTCAAAAGTTCCAACTAGGTTCCACATCCATTTTACTGGCCTCAGTGATTCTTAGATGGAGTACTAATGACGAGATGACTGCAAGAAGTATAAATTCTTTCATCCTCCACCATTCAGTGAAAATTGAAGAAGCTTCTTGGATGGAAAGCAAAACGTCTTCAAGGAAAAACAAAGAAAGTCCAGTTGCCTCTTGAAAAAAGCACCATTGGGAAAACCATAACCTGAATAACTGAGAATCTCTATAGACATCTTCCCAAAATAATCTACTCTTGGAAATTTGAGGACCGTCTGCTCCAAAGCAGCTAGGAGGGATATAGTAATGGAGTAAGAATGAAAGTGAGGTCTGAGACCTGTTTTTTAAGGGTTATGTTGCTTCAAGGGCATCTAACAAGTTGAGGTTATTTAGAATTTTCTTAAAGAATTTATTTTGTCACATTAGATAAATTAACATGCATGTTCACATTTTTAAAAGGGGAGTTTCTTGGGCAATATTTAACTGGAAGTAAAATTCTGACTTTCTCAAAAAGTTCCCAATTCTTGTTCGTTTTTAGCATGTAATAGACTTCTGCTCATCTAAAACAAGCCTATCTGTAAGCAAACTTTGATTTTATTAATCTGCTTAATAATGCTGTTGTATTATTTCTAATAATAACATGAAATTGTACAATGTGTCATTAAAGTCTAATATGATTGAGGTACAAAGCTTAGTCAAACATATTTGCAGAATAACATTTCTCCCCATTTCTGTGCAACTGTACTTAGCTACAATAAGTACACTGTATATTAAAAACTATCTTTTTGGAATTTTGACTGTATGATTTTCAAATACTTAAAGTAAAACTCAAAGTGACATCATTAAGATTTCCCCAGAAATAGTTTAGTTTGTGGAAATTCCTCCTATGTTTTAACAGATAACAGATAATCAGAGTTGGAAGGGACCTTGCAGGTCATCTAGTCCAACCCCCCACCCAAGGGGGAGACCCTACACTATTTGTGACAGATGGCAATCCAGTCTCTTCTTGAAAGTCTCAAGTGATGGCGCTCCCACAACTTCTGAGGGCAAGGTGTTCCATTGGTTGATTGTTCTCACTGTCAGAAAGTGTCTCCTTATTTCCAGGTTAAATCTCTCCTTGTTCAGTTTCCATACATTATTCTTTGTCTGGCCTACAGGCACTTTAGAAAATAACTTGACCCCTTCCTCTCTGTGGCAGCCCCTCAAATATTGGAAGATTGCTATCATGTCTCCCCGGTCCTTCTCTTTACTAGACTAGCCAAGCCCAGTTCCTGTAACCGTTTTTCATGTTTTAGTCTCTAATTCCCTAAGTCTCCAGTTCCCTAATCATCCTGGTTGCTCTTCTCTGTACTTTTTCTAGTCTCAACATCTTTTTTGTAATGTGGTGAACAGAATTGGATGCAGTACTCTAGGTGTGGTCTTACTAAGGCTTTATAGAGTGGTATTAGTACCTCCCTTGATCTTGATTGTATCCCTCTTTTAATACAACTTAGGATAGCATTAACTTTTTTGGCTGCTGCTGCACACTGCTGACTCATATTTAGCTGGTTGTCCACTAAGACTGCAAGATCCCTCTCACAGTTACTGCTATTGAGCCTGGTTTCACCCAGTCTATATGTGTACTTTTGGTTTTTCTTGACTAAGTGTAGGACTTACTTTTCTCTACACTGAATTTCATTTTGTTAGATACAGCCCAGTGTTCTAGTCTGTCAAGATCCATCTGGATCTTGAGCCTATCTTCTTGGGTGTTAACTATTCCTGCCAGTTTAGTATCATCTGCAAATTTGGTAAGTTCCCCTTCTATTCCCTCATCTAAGTCATTAATGAAGATATTGAAGAGTATTGGGCCTAAGAATGAACCTTGTGGCACCCCACTGCTTACTTCCCTCCATATAGACTTAGACCCATTAAGGACTACTCGTTGAGTACAGTTTGTCAGCCAGTTGCGAGTCCATCTAGTGGTGGTGCTATCTATTCCACTTTTTTCTAGCTTACTAAGAAGTAGGTTGTGGTCTACTTTGTCGAATGCGTTGCTGAAATCTAAATATATTATGTCCACAGTATTTTGCTGGTCTACTAATTTAGTCACTGTGCTGAAGAATGAAATAAGATTGGTTTGGCATGATCTGTTCTTAACAAACCCGTGTTAACTGCTAGTTATTACTTTACTTGTTTCTAGATGTTGGCAGATCTATTTTTTTATTATCTTTTCCGGTATCTTCCCAGGTATTGATGTTAGGCTGATTGGTCTATAGTTTCCTGGGTCTGTTTTTTTCCTTTTTTGAAAATGGAAACCACATCAGCTCTTTTCCAGTCCTCTGGTAGTTCCCCAGTGCTCCAGGATTTTTGAAAGATATGGTGCAGTGGTTCTGAGATGACCTGTGCCAGCTCCTTTAAAACTCTGGGATGTAATCCATCAGGCCCTGGTGATTTGTGTTCATCAAGATCAGACAGGTGTTCTCTTACTATTTTTTTGCTTGTTTTAACTTTTATTTCTGGTCTGTCTTTTACAGTTATGTTTTTGGTGAGTTGAGCTATAGTTTCTTTTTGCGTGAAGACTGATGCAAAGAATGAGTTAAGCAGTTCTGCTTTGTCTCTGTTGCCTGTTACTTCCTTGCCATCTTCTCTCTTTAGTGCACCGACTGTTTCCTTGATTCTTTTTCTTGTTATTTATATGTTGGAAGAAACTTTTTTTTTATTATGTTTGACTTTTGTTGCAAGTCTTTGTTCGTTCTGAGCCTTTGCTATCCTGACTCACTTCATTTTTTCATACAGCTGGAGAAATATTTAAATAACTTTGTTACTAAAATATAGGGGAAAGTTAAAACTTACATGTGTTTACAAAAAAGCAAGGCTTCTTATAAAATATTAAAGCATTAATACAAAAATAACATTGAAAAAAGGAATGATTTTTTTCTTGAATTATTTGCAACATGAACATGCTAACTAATATAAACCAAATTATTCCTTGCCCTTTGGGGTAGTAGTCTAAATTCTCTTTTGGTGCATTTATTTGTATTTTATACTACTCTAAAAATATTATTTAACAGAGCTGAAAGTAGAGTTCGATTTAATCAGTGGAACAAACCAATTGACATAATCTCTATTTATGAGCTGCACCATCTGGCCTTTCTCCCTGCCCTTGTCAAGATCCAATTGACTATTTCCTTAAATTATAACCTTCTGGTTGCTGGGCCTGTTTAGCAGCACTAAACAACTATTAAGTAAATATGCTGGGTTCTGTCATTCATACTATTTATGACAGGAATTCACTGGGGCTCTAGCACAGGAGGCAGTTCTTTCAGGTTTATTTGCCTTAAATATTGCATATTAATAAACGGAATGTAAGCTATATCCGAGAGACAGCTGCCACATTTGTTCTATACTATGATATTACTTTTCATAATTAAATGCCAATCAAACAATGAAAACCCTTTTTCCTGGTTGTATTTTTAAATTTTATTGGTGGTCTGGATAGTAACAGCTTACCCTCTTGTTTAATTGAAAAGAAACTGAGAAGCCAAAAGCTATATATATGTACACACACACACACACATATGAAAATATACGTTTACCTTGGAGCAGTAAGCACTATTATCTGAAGATGAAAGAGTGTCATCAGTCCTCTGTCTATAACTGGTGCATAAGTTGGTCATCATTTTGCTTGTCCTCTGCAGAGGTAAGAGCCAATTAAGATAGTCCAAACCTGGTGCCTAGTGGATCCAGATGATTTCCTGAGGGCACTTGGGCACATTCACATTAATAGTGCCATTGCATATCTGGTTGCACTCTGGAGTTCAGAGGTGACTAAGGCATTAGATGAAATTGCCCCTAAGCAGCTTCTCCTGAGTCTCGAATGATGAGGTTGTCTTAATTTTCTAAAGGACTTCAGGAAATGAAACTGACGGTGGTGAAAAGCAAAGAATGAGTGTAACTGAACACAGTGGGTGCATCCATGTTCAGGAGAATTCTGTGGCAGTAAAATTGATAAAATATTCTCCACCCTGACTGGGAGAACAGACTTGTTAAGATTATCTGGAGTCCTTTGCATATAGAGGAGACCAATGTATCATTTTTACAAGTTGCTAAGAACAGAATCAAATGATCTGTTTTCCCTTGCGAACTCTATTCATCGGGATGTGATTTCAAGCATGTTAAATTGAGTCCTCTCAGATGGTAATAGAAAAATATAAACCAGGATATATGCGGGAGATCCTGCTGCCAATAACAGCTTCCCAGCGCTCCCATCGACAGGGCCTTCTCCGGGTGCCATCGACTCGGCAATGTCGGCTGGCAGTTCCCAGGGGTAGGGCCTTCTCGGTGGGAGCACCCACCCTGTGGAACCAGCTTCCCCTGGAGCTCCGGGTGGCGCCTTCCGCTCCTTCCACCGTGACCTAAAAACCTGGCTGTTCCAACTGGCCTACCTGGACTGATGGGGGGGAGGGTTTTTAGCATAGTTTTAATTGGTATATTTATGAGACCCTTGGTTTAATTAATTTTTTAATATCTGTATATTTGTATTTGTATTATTTTATTTTGTAAGCCGCCCTGAGTCCTTCGGGAGATAGGGCGGCATATAAGTCTCAAAAATAAATAAATAAAAATATAAAGAGCTGGGTTGGATAAGACCAAAGATTATCTAGTCCACTATAGTATTTCCACATCATGCAGAGCTAAAGGATATTCCCCATCAGCCTCTAGAAAGCTTATGTAGCTATTACAATGATTAGTTGCACTGTATAGCTATTGAAATTATTACTTGATGATGATAATAATAACTTCATCCTCCATAAATTTGTTTAATCCCTTTATAAAGCTTTCCAAGCTGATGACTATCATTGCAACATAAAGTTGCATATTCTGTCAGTTCTATTCTGTAACCTGTGTACTGGGGTGGGGGTGAGGTGGCTGAGAGGGGATTTACCATTTCTGAATTATCACTCTCTTTTGTTATTGGATCATCGAAGTTCTGGTATCTTTCAATAGGAGGTGCAGAATAACTATCACCACCATTTAATGCAGATCCAATCTAGAAGATTTATAAAATCTCTGAAAGGAAAGTTTTCATTTTTATTGTGAACTTAAATTTTCTACCATTCTAAAATTATACTGTGCTTATAGCAGCAGTAAATGGAGTTTAAAAAAAAACACCAAGCTTTTCTCTTGTTATTTTTGTTTGATATAATATCCATTTTGAAGAAGCATCCCACCGTTTTATTATCCCATTGTTATTTTGATTTTTAAAATAAAAATTAAGCAATTGTAAGTATTTTATAACCCTCCTCCCCCAACTATCTTTGCTTTCTTAATCTTTTTCATTACAAACCATGAATTGTCTCCAGAAAATTTTACAAGTTCATACTTGTTGAATAAAATAGCTAAATGGCATCATTGTTCTTGCTTCACAGTAGAACAACTGCAGTTGCTGATGATTTCTACCTTAGTGAAGCTTTGTTCATTTTCTTCTATAATTATTGGCATCTTTCCTCATTAGTTGCTCCAGGCAGAGGTTGTACAATGGGATTTTTTTCCCCTTTTGTTCATACTTCCAGACTTCAGTTTTTGAAACAAACTGCAAGAAAAAGTCTTGTCTGTTTTGAAAAACAAGGTTTGGTTGTGGTTCTTTACTTTCATTTAGACTCCTTTTTTAGTTTCTGACTGTTTGAGTTTGCCTTCAACATGTGTTGATATATGAGAGTGTGCATGTGTATGCATTCATGCATGTAAACATTTATAGCACTTGTGTACATTTTGGCTCTATAAATCTTGCACTGGTTTCCATGATCGCTGGGATCAGTGTTCCTGTTTTATGAGACCCACCAACTGTTCCTCATGTCAGACCTGCCCCAGTCAGGTCTCTTAGGAAAGAAAGACTCTCAACTCTATTTTGATAAAATGTTAGGTCCTTTTACTAAAGGCTCCTGGCTGCAGTTAAGTCAGGCTAGAACTAACTTTTCTGCACAAAAGGTTACAATTTTTTCCCCTCATCTCAGCCCTTGCCCCATGACTAATTCATCTTCAGCCACCTTCAGCTGCATAGGTGTTTGGAGATTGCTGAAATGTTTGGGATAGTCCATATTCCAATGTCAGAAGCGTGTCCTTGTGTGCTGGCACAAACTGATTCTCTGCTTTCCTGGTCTTTGTCCCACCTTCCTATTTTCCATCACATCCCCATACATGTTCATTGACCATTTGTCCTCCTTCTCCCTTGCTCCCTCCCTTCTAGACTTTGATGATAGGATGCCAGTGGGGCACCAAGCCGAAGATGGCAGACCTGACACCTCCCTACTTATAATTAGTAGATTAAAAAAGAGGAAACCAAATAGGAGAGCACAACTTTCTATATCTCAGGCTATTTAATTGAACAAGAAGCACTATATTCTAGGAGAGTGTTTATTGTGCTCTGATGTCACTTCTAGAAAGTTGCTGCTTGAGAAAGGAACATATCTGTTGTACTACTATTTTTGATTGATGCAAAAAAACTTCACAAGATCTGGACCACAGGTACACAAATAATAAGGAAGTCCACTTTCAAGCATGATCTTCCCCACTATCTTATGTTTCCAGCTTGTTGATAATACCAACTAATTTCAAATATAAAAGTATATGGAAGGAATATATTCTTTACTATTTCATTATTTCTTTTTTTATTGCTTTTCCAGAAATGGCAGTGTGTGGAGGATGCCAATGGGAAGTTGAAGTTGCATAAATGCAAAGGCCTACCTAGCCTTATGGCTCCAGACAGTAGTAAAGGAATCTCCAATCTCCTGCCCAAGTATTACAGCAAGAATAATGAGGACTGCAGCTGTGATGAGAATGAATACAAGCTCAGTCCCATTGGGCGACGAAAGAAATTATTCTCTAAGAAGAGTAAGTGAAATTCTTAGGGGGTTCTGTGATGGCGGAAAAAAATCCGAATAACTAACCTGTTTAAATCTATGTATTTAAGAAATTAAGCAAAGCTTATACTAAAAAAAATACCTCAAAGCAGCTTAAAAATGTTTCAACAATACAAAAGAACTAAAACTTGGGAGAGTAGTGAATGAAGTAAATTACAATTCATTTTTCAAGAGCTTACAAATAACCCACCCACCAATCAAAAAGAAGTTTGCATGGTTATGAAAGGCTGTTAGCAGTGCATTGACCATAGTAAATGTCTTTTCTAAAGTCCCCACCAGACACACCTTGATAGAGGAGAAAATCTCTCATAGATTTCAATGAATGAGCAGCCTCATATAGATATAGAGATCAATAACTTTGAAGCAGGGATCCAATGTTGCACCTATGAATGTTGACTTTTGCAGTGGATCTTCCCTGCCCTTTCTTTCTCCTCTTGCTCTCTAGAGCAACTATCTCCAACCTTTTCGGCTTTGCAGATCAGTGGGAGGGGGAGAGGGATGGTTCCCTGCGAGTGGTGGGCACGCACAGCTTCATTTGTGCTAGCAGCAGGTGCACGCACTCTCCCATCATACAAATGGGGCTGCATGCACACGCCTATTCTGTGTTCAAGTGGAGCTGTGTGCATTCTTGCCCACCACTTCTGCAACCCAGTTCTGAACAGGCCACGGCCCGGGAGTTGGTGACCCCTACTCTAGAGAACCTTCAAAATTCAACAGAAGATTTCATAGGGTGCTAAAAGAAGAATCTATACTGATCTAATTTTGGAAGATAGTCGCAATTGGATTCAACCCAAAGTGTCTGTTGTAGATCTAGATAAAAGCAACATCTCCTTAAAGCTGAATTTGCCTCCTAATGGCTACATAAACAATGTAAAAGTGGTCTGCCATTGCTCTCTTCCTGGAGGCGCTTGGCTTCCAGTCTGTCATCCTACACCATGATTTCCTGATTGTCTCTAGTCTGGGTGTTAATCAGGTCTGACACTGTTTATATATTTTTTTTCAAGATCAGATAAAGTCTGCTGAATGCTGCCATATGATTGTGACTGTTAGTTATTTATTATGTACATGCTTGAAATATTTTAACCACAAGAATCTTTAAAAAACAACATTTCTGCATTATAAGCATGATGCAGTTTTTATGCAAAAATGCAAAAAACAAATACAAACATACACGGGATGTTTCCAACACATTTAATGGAGGAATCCAGAACTAATTAGAAGTAGATAAATGAGGACACATTTGAGTATCAGCTTTGCTTGCTTGCTTAGGTATAGGGAGACGTTTACTTTATTTATTTATTTATACTTGAACTTGTATGCGCCCATCTCCAAGACTCGGGGCTCACAGCTAAAAACATATACAATAAATATTTAAAAAATAATTAAACAAAGACAGGCCCAAATATAAGACATAAAAACAATAAACATTAAAACCCTCCCTCCCCCAAGGAGGGGTCACAGCCCAGGTTGGTCAAATAACCAGGTCTTTAGTTCACGGCGGAAGGTGCGGAGATCGGGGGCCAGGCGGAGCTCCAAAGGCAGTTGATTCCAGAGGTCAGGGGCCGCGACTGAAAAGGCTCGTCGGGGAGTCACCAGCCGGCACTGACCCGCCGACGGGACCCCGAGGAGTCCTTGCCTATTTAAACATAGACTTCTAATTTGACAAATTAAAATTAATTGAATAATAATTAATGCTAAAATTAATTCTCAGTAAAATACCATATTCCATTTATAAATTAATAGATCCCCTGTCAGCATAAACCAAATATTCTCTCTTTCACAGTAGGCATAAATATGCTTTCTCCTCTCTCCAGCACAACCACAAGAAATGAGGGGGGGGGAAATCAAATGGAGAGGAAATATCTATTTGCAGTAGAAAGGGAAAGGAAAGGGAAAAGAGAAAGAAAAAAATAAATGTTTATGGATTATAAAACAATTAAATTCACTAAGCAAGTAGCCCTACCCAGTCAACATTTACCTTCAAGCTAAATGGGGGCAGTGCTCAGCCTTCTGATTGACAAGGCCAGCATCTTAACCACTCAGCCACCATAGTTAAGAGTTACGTACAGTAGTCAATCTTCAGTTACGGATTGTTGGATCTTAAGTTGCCCACATCTCCTCTAGTGCTCCCACTCAGCTCTTGTAATCTGATAGAAATTTATAGGTCAGGGTTGAACTGTGGAGTCCTTGGAGCTTTCTGAGCTTAGTGTCAGGGTTCCAGTTAACATCACCTCACACCCAATCAAAAACTTCTCAGGTCACACATCCGTCACATGCTGCAACCAGGCCCCAGCCACCATCCTGGCTGGCTTTGGTCCATGCTTCTCCAACACCTGGTAGAGCATCCTTGGCTCCCACAGGAGCCAAGGATGCTCATCCCACAGGATGTTGTTTTGGCTACACTTCCCAGCTATCTCTATCTCCCCACTTAGGTTCTCACAGCTCCAACTGGCCTTGCTGCGGCAGCTCTGAAGATGCTCTCAAAATGGCTCCAGCTTAAAAATGGCTTCAGGGCTGACACTTGGTTGTTTGCTTGCAGACATTTCATTACCAAGCTAGATAACATTATCAGCGTAGTGAGTGTGGAGTTTGCTCCCTGTTTAGAAACAGTAACTTGTCCGGCCAAGTTAGTCCAGCATTTATCACCCAACTGAATGGGTGATTATTTAAGAACCCTGATAACGCTGGATTAATAACTATTTATATGTACCTGTACATCTCAAAAGTAGTCAGTGGAAATATCCATTATTCCTTTTTAGAAACTGCAATAGCCCTGAGTTCTGCATTTGACTAGTTCTCAGGGTATTGGAGCATTATTTATTCATAAGAAGAGCACAGGTAGATGTTGTTCCCAAAACTGTTGCTCCCATATATAACGTTTTCTTTTCACATTAAAGTGGAGCTGGCTCCAAAAACTGCTGATTTTCTTTGGCAAGGCTCAGGCGCTTTGTGGCATAACCTATTCTACAGGCCCTTCTTTAACTTGAGTCAGCTGAAAATCCATACATAAACGCACAGACATGCATTTGAAGTGTGCATAGTTTAATTATAGATTAAAAGAGCTCAACAGCAGCTCAGAATTATTATTCGTCTGTAAAGTTGCTTTCGTCTTGCTTCACAAGTGCAGAGCTTTAATTATTTAGCAGATTAGAGTTTCTCAGTAATGACCTGGCACAAGCTTCAAACAAGGAGTTTAAATCGATTTTCTTCCTTTATATTTGCCTTGCAAGCTGATTAGTAACTACTAAGCTAATTTTTAGGTGAATAAAATTACTGGTTCTCAGGTACAATCGCCAGTTATTGTAACTGCCGAGAATGCATGACAAAACAGATCCATCTTTAAATAATGCTTAAGCTTCTGGTTCAGTTAAATAGTTTACAAATAATAACCCCAAATATAACTTTTAGCATAACATGATACAGAAACAATGAAATTGCTGCATTATGGTGAAGATATCTGAACTCCACTTATAAAATTTAAACCAGATAAAGAGCTCCACAAAAATTTTATTAGCAACTTTTCAAATCCCTGTGGCATCCCAATTAGGCTGTGTAATTATGTCTCTTAGTCTTCAGTATCAGAAACCTGAAGGCCTTTCCAAATAATCATCTGTTCACATAATAAATGCACAGTAGTTAGTTCATTTGCTGTACACAATCCAGATGTTTTTCTTCAAGGTAGTTAATGTTGGGCCTTGGTGGCTCAGGCTGTTAATTGCCTGCACTTAAGTTCCAGCTGCCTACAGCTGGTGTAGGCTCGAATCCCACCAGGCTCAAGGTTGACTCAGCCTTCCATCCTCTCGGGGTAGGTAAAATTGAGGACCCAAGATTGTTTGGGGCAATTAGCTGACTTCGTAAAAATGCCGCTTAGTAATAAGCAGGCATATACAATGGAATGAAGGCTATTGCTGAGCACACTGGGTTATATCCCAAAAATTGTAAGCCGCCCTGAGTCTCCGGAGAAGGGCGGCATATAAATCTAATTAAAAAAAATGTTTTGTCTGGGACAGAACATTTTCCAATACATAAATGTCATGTTTTGGTGCTGAAGGGGAGTTTTTCTCCCTTTGTCATTTCTCTCACAAGCAAATAAAACTAAGAGGAGGAAGAGTGGATATTATCCACTCTGCTCTGCATGTGGAAACTGGAGAGATTCTCAGAGAATGTGTCATGGTTTGAGATCAAACTGCATCTTTGACTTTAGATGCAACAAAGCTGCTTTATGCACATCAGTAAGTGGCTTGGCTTACCAGAAATGGCTTGTGGAACTGCAGATCATTCAGCCATAGGGGGTAAGGATTACAGCCTATTTTGTATTGTATAGGCACCAAGAAGAGGTTAAACATTCAGAATTTTGAAGATGACAAAGGTAAATGGAGTAAATTTATTTGGAGCATAGGAAGCTGTTTATACTCATGAATCATTGGTAGAAAATGTAGAGGTTTGAGTTAGACAGTATTCTCATCCTACGTAGATATATCTAGGACTGAACTTGAGATCTTCTGAGCACAAAGACTTTGGTTTGCCTTTAATGATCTTCCTTTTCCACTGTTCCTAAGACAACATCAAATTTTCACACGTTAGATTTCCTGTTTTTCACTTAGAAGTTGGAGGTAGAAATTCCTCGCTTTCTGAAGATGACCTAAAGTGCAACAGAGCATATTAAATATGCTATTGTTTTCCATCCTCTTACCTTCTAGTCTACATAGTGTAAATCTGTTTGTAATGCAAACTGTATTTTATACTCACAGAATTTGGATATAATTAAGCCTAAAAGCATTAAGATTTCCCAGGGCCCCAAAATTTAATTATATGGAAATAACAAATATATTGCTGATATTCATGTATATTTACTCTGCTATTGCATTTCTGGAGTTTCATTTCAACATAAGGTCCCATAAGCACTTTGGAAAAGAGACAAAATTACAAATTGTGCATGGATATGCGAGTATTTCCTCTGTATATTGCAAAAACAAACAAAAAAGCCTTGTGATGAATCTGTGATGTTAATTGCCATTTTTATTGTTCCAATCTGAGTTAAATCGCATCTTAAACATGTATATCATCTGATGCTCAATAATTTAGACTTTGATGGTAAAATAACTACAAATGAATTTACATTGACATCAGATTATATTTATTTCTATGTATACCCTTTTCATCATTCTTTTTTTAAAAAATCCCAGCAGGAGTTTTAAGGAAAGGAGAACAGGGGTTGGATCCAGGCATAAAATTGGCCATAACAAAAACATTGAGAACGTATATCCTTTTAAGACATACATTAAAATACATTATGCACCATGAATTGAGTTATTTTATAAAGAAAGGAACAAAATGCATGTGTGAATTATAGCTATTTTGAGTAATAATGCATGCAAATAATAAATGAAAGTAATTTCCGTATACCATGGAAGGAGAATCAAATAAAATTCAGCACATTTTATCAACCACAATCACATTTTACCCATCATAGAAATATCCTTACAGGAATGTCTTACCAGGGTTTAATAACAGGTCTGGAAACTCAGACTTACCCCAATCATGTAGCTGAACAGAATATTGGAATATATACATATAAGAATGATCCAGATTTATGTGTGGCCTTTAAAGATGGCTGCATTAATAGCATCATCACTTTTCTAATTTATCTGACGGCATTAGATAATATTTCACTACAATACATAGCCCAGGAAATGTAGATTTCTAGATAATGTATTTAATTTATAGCTTTTTTTTTCATAGACTTCATCTACTTTTAGACAAAAGTTGAGGACTTTGCTGCTCTATATCCCACATAATGTTTAAGCAATGTTTACTATTTTCACATTTATTATACGCCTTGTATAAAATTTCAGAATCCAAAATGACAAAATAAATCAATTTTAAATGTATTTTAAGATACCATACAGTCTTTTCCCTCTGTTTGAAATGTACAGGACTCCTAAACTCACAGCAATTGTGTCCTGTATGTACCTAAAACCATTTTTTGAATTGTTAATGTAGAAATAGCTGTTTTCCCTACTGCAGCTGGGGCATTCATCTAAACCCTGTGCTTTAACAAACATTCTTGAAAGACAGGTTCTTCACATACAACTGTACAGTCTTCATTAAAATGCCAGCTCTATTCCCTGAAAATCTATTATATAAGTAGCAAAGTACAAAAAGAGAGGAGCAGGTATATTTAGATCCTGAGAGCTAAAAGGAGAATAGCAATATGGGCCATCCACAAGAAATTGCTTAGGTGTAAAAGAATTTAGAGCTGACGCTGGAGAAAGAAAGAAAGGTTAAAGAGGGAAAGAAAGAGCAAGCCATTAATAGGAGCCATGGAGAAGAGATTACACAGCAGAGATTGAAGGCAGCTTGATAAAACAAAACTCTGAAGACTTCATTTTTGTTTAGTATAAGGTGGGACAGAGAGAAAATTGGATGAGTTTTCAAGTTGCTAATAATATACCCTTCATAAAATAAAATAGTATTTCATGAATCCTCGAGGCATTTGTTTCCCTCCCACCCTGAAATAGGATACTGAATTGGCCTGCCAGCAGTTCTCTGATTGGGATTCGGCATGCCATTTGCAATTATGGGTGCCTTCTGATTTCCTTTCTTACCCTTTCAGAAAAGCCCTATTGCAATATATCTGTCTAAAAGGTGTTTTTTCAAAAGGCAAGTGGACTTTCTTTGTTGTTCCTTGAAGATGTTTCACTTCTCATCCAAGCAGCTTCTTCAGTTCACGTCAGAACTGAAGAAGCTTCTTGAATGAGAAGCGAAACATTTTCGAGTAAAAACAAAGTCTACTTGCCTTTTGAAAAACCACCTTTGGGACCACCATGATCTGAGAATCTATTCAGAGTTTTGCAGTGTTAATTCACCACCAGGAAAAAAAACACAGATGGCTGATGCTTCATTTAATGTCTTTATAAACATAATAAGTAAATTTTACAAACCAGTTGTAGATTTCTCCAACATGGAGCAAACTCAAAGAAAAACATGTTGCAAGTAATTTCAGCAGCACAGAAACAGACATCAGTTTCATTTTAGTTCAGCAGGCAAGCATTATACACAGAGGAGAGAAGCAGTTTCATTTTCAATAGACAGACTCAGAGTTCAACATAGCTGCAGAGCTTAATATAGAGCCACGCCTAGGTTACTTTTAGTTTCAGTTTCCAGCCTAGGCTAATTCTAGTTTCAGTTTCCAAAACAGTCCTCATTGGCTGATTTAGTTGCTATGCCTATTCATTGGCTGACTCTGTTACCATGCTCTATTCCAGTTCATAAATATACTCTGACAAAATCTCCATAGACTTTTATGATACATCTGCTTTCACTGAAGAGGATAGGGGAAGAATGAATAAGAATAGCCTCCATCCGCGAAGCAATCCCAGGAAAGGACTGGTTTGCCCAACATGCAGTGAGACTTTTTCATATTCTAGGATATTATGTCAGTACGTTAAGAACTTAGCTTTCACTTCTTGATGAGAACTAGTGAAAAAAGATTATCTCCACCTTTTGTTCATTAGAGGCAGCCCATTTTTCCTCTGTTTTACACAAGAAAAAAACGGTTCTGGCAGCAACCTGGGATGAAATATCTCTGGACTTCATTTCTCATTGTTCATGTATGGTATTTCATGAGAAAAATATTATTTGTTAGTGCACTCAGAGATAAACACTAATTGAGCAACCATTCAGTTGTGAATGGTGAGAGTTTAGAAACAGATAATAACAAGCTGAATGCTAGCGCACTTATGTAAGTAAAAGTTTATAGTTTTCTAAGAAAACATTACTTCATTTCTCTGCAATTACTACAGTAATCCCAGGTGCTGCAGTGCAATATTGTAACACAGTATAGAATCATCCCATCCTTTCCCTATTCTGCTGCCAAACAACTAATCTGTGAGAGAGTTAATAAGCCTTTTTTTAGTTTATAGAAACGCAGATTTACCAATTTAGGGTCTAAAAAGTCATGGAAAGTTCCCAAAGGTGATTTATTTTTCATTTATCTTTATTTAGGTCTCTATATCTGACCAACTAGCTATATATAAGCTGTTTTGACCCATGTGTTTAATTGGTTCTCTTTATCTGGTTTTAGGAATTGTGTAGTAAACAGATCATATTTTAGATCATACTTATGCAGAAACATTGAAAATTCAGAAAGGTTCACAAATCTTTGAGCACTCACAGTAGCAGTCAAAATTTAAAAAAATAAGGGCATTTGCTTCATTGAATTTCATTGAAAAACACCACTTCCTATGTTGTTTGTATTAAAATATCTTATTTAAAAGGCAAACAGTACAACAGAGTTGTTTTTGATGATTGGTTGGTTGTTGTTTGAACATTGTTTAGCAAATAATAAATATTACATTCTATTCAGATTTTACAGTGGGATGTGTTTTTTGATGCCAGCAAATGGAAACATACACCTCATAACAAAGGAAACCGATTCTTGCTGAGAATGTCTCTTTTTAGTTTCTTCTTTTTGGGTGTAACTTCTTAGAATTTCCTCTTAGTATTAAAAGGGAAGGGAGTTTCCTCATTTTAGTCAAATGTTCCATAAATTGGAACCTACTTTCCCCCTAAAGCTATGATTCACCTGGCTAAGCCTCAGGTGGAGATTTAGAATCCCAGGTTAGTGAATAATTCTGTTGTACTCTGTAAATACTGTGAATAACGCAACAGGCCCATCACTCCTAAATGCTGTGCAAACAGTGCAAATTGTGACTCTTTCTTATGGATTATTAGAAATGGAACCCAAATAAGAAATAGTGGAGATAGATAGATAGATAGATAGATAGATAGATAGATAGATAGATAGATATTTGTAGATTTTCATGGGTAAAGGTATGTAGGTCTTGGTGTATTCGGTCTTGTCCTGTGTAAGATTGAGAATACCTTGGCGACGTTTCGACAAAACGTCGCCAAGGTATTCTCAATCTTACACGGGACAAGACCCGAATACACCAAGACCTACATGTATGTATGTATGTATGTATGTATGTATATATGAATCAATACTCTTATCCTACCCAATGCTGCTGAGCCTAAGAAGCCAGGGTAAAGTCTCCAGTGAGGTTTCCAATAAGCCATCTTTAAGTGAGCTTAAAACTGCTGGCAATTTCTGGGAATTTGAAAGGGAGAATTTTGAATTGGAGAAGTTCCTGGCATTTCATGACCAGAGGAAGAGGAATTGCCATCTAGAGTTTCACTCAAATGGGTAAATTGTGAAAGGGAAAGCAACAGAAATAGAATACAACAAAGCTTGAAACTGTGGTTTAAAGAGCAGGGATTTTGCTGGCTTAATAGGACAAAAAAAGTTGAAACTGAGGACAACTAGAGATGAGAAATATGGAGTAATAGAAGAAAAACTTGCTGTTTTTCAGAATTCTCTAGATGGGAAAGCAGTTTCAAAGAAAAGCAAAAGCCACCATAAAACATTAATAAAAGTTCTTCTGTGGCTCTTTAGATGGCATGAAACATGCATGTTGAGCATCATTTATTTTCACTTCTTTTCTAGCTTTCTGAACTTTTGCTGCCATCACATGGCAAAAATGTAGAAATAAACCATTTCAGTAAAAAGAAGTTCTATAAGAACATAACACTAAAAACTATTTGACTACTTCCTTAAATTTAAGCCATATAAAATCTTCATTCAAGATCTTCTGTAGGCCAACTCATAATCCTACAGCAATGAATATTGCAACAGGCACGTATCAGCTCTGTAACTCTACAATCTCATACTTAGCTGGAAGGTAATTTATGCTAGTCCAAAGTTAATTTAGTTTTTCTAAAACCTACTAAGGCTAATAAAATAAAATAATCCTCAGCTGTCATATAAAACAAGATACATTTTTGCAGTTTCATTTCCTTTGGCTTTTATATCTACTCATCCATCCATGCATTCAGTTTTAGCTGGTCATTCTTAGTAAGTTACAGTAAAAATTTTCAATAAATTTTCAATAAAATGTCAACAGTATATTCAAAAGTATATTGTCAAAAATTAAAATCCTAACATATGAAAAATATAAAAATATAACTAAGCAAATGATGTGCCCCCATTATAATAAAAGGTATTTTTCCCCATAAGGTTTATCCTAGTAGTAGTAACTTTATAATAAAATTTGGTTTATGTATCTACGTAGGAATTGATAATTTTTTATAGAATTAGATCACTGTCTGAAAAAAGAAATTATTTTTGAAAATAAAGAATTCTTCCAATCTTTCTAACCTACTAATAAACTTTCTGTCAATCCATATCTGACCTGCTAAATAGACATAAGTTGTGTTGTTTACTTCTCATGTAGAATACAAAACAAGCTACATTCGAAGTCGTTCGATTCGCTCAGTGTCTGTTGAGCTTGATGGGAAAGTGTATAATTTGGATTTGGAGGATGGCTATCAACCTGTTTTACCATGGAATGTCACAAAAAAGCCCAAAAATAGTCAAGAATCAGAAGGAGGAAAAGAAGTTGATGATGCTAAGGATATGGAGGAATACAGTGGCACTGGCAGTATTTTAGAGAACACAGCACCAAACTTAATAAAAGTGACACACCGGTAAGTCTTTGAAGAGATTAATTAGTAGGTTGTGGTTTTTATTATGTATATACTTGAATATATATATGCAACATTATATGTACATACAAAACATATATAGCTCTATGTATCAGGATCATTTTGTCTATTGGGAACATTAGTACCTTGCATCATAGACAAGAAAGGAAGGAAAATTGCAAGTTACAAATAGAGTCGTAAGGAATATAGGTAGCTCAGGATTGAACTGTTGGGTTGTTGGTGTTCTATTATTGTAATGACTAGTCTAGTGAAGAGAAGGACCAGGGTAGACATAATAGCAGTGTTCCAATTTTTGAGGGGCTGCCACAGAGAGGAGGGGGTCAAGCTATTTTCCAAAGCACCTGAAGGCCAGATAGAAAACTGATCAAGGAGAGATTCAACCTATAAATAAGGAGAAATTTTCTGACAGTGAGAACAATCAATCAATGCAATAATTTGTCTTCAGAAGTTGTGGGAGATTCATCACTGGAAGCTTTCAAGAAGAGACTGGACTGCCATTTGTCAGAAATGGTGTAGGGTCTCCTCTTGGATGGGAGGGGGGTTGGACTAGATGACCTACAAGGTCCCTTCCAACTCTGTTAATCTGTTAAGTAAGAAAGATACCCTAATCAAGGAAGAAACCATACCTCAATCAAAGCTACCAATCAAGCAATCAATCAAGGCAACCAGGACATTCTGTTGTTTGATGCATATTACCTAGCCTGGTAATGAAATGAAAAAAAACATGCTTGAAGAACACCAGGAGCCCTAGAGAGGAAGAGTCCAAGCTTCTTTTCTGCCTTAATACATGGGAATAAACAAGCAAACCTCCTTCAATGATCAGGGACTTGATTAGGGGCTTACGTGAGTAAATGAAATCGTGGGCTATGTCATCGGACATGTAATGTCCAGACGTTTTCATCCTTCAGTGAATAGACAATAACTAAGATGATGATGATGATACAAGCAACACATTAGGCTTAAGCCAATGAGCTAGATATACATTTCCTTAACTGCATTGTGTAATCCTCATAGTAAGAGGGTTTCAATACCCAACAAATAAGATCCTGGTTGTGCCCTCTTAAAAATTAAACATACTATAACATACACTATATAAGCTTTAGAGTTTCTCCATACAGTTGAGAGTGAAACTTCTGTTGATAGCAATAGCATTTAGACTTACATACCACTTCAAAATGCCTTTACAGCTCTTTCTAAGTGGTTTACAGAGTCAGTATATTGCCTCCAACAATTTGGGTCCTCATTTTATCCACCTCGGAAGGATGGAAGGCTGAGTCAGCCTTGAGTCTGGTGAGATTTGAATTGCCAAATTGCAGGCAGCTGGCAGGCAGCAGATGTAGCCTGCAATACTGCATTCTACCCACTGCGCCGCCATGGCTACGTAATGATAAGTAATGCAGTTATTAAGTGAGTCATCAGGTGACCAATTTTATGACCTGTTTTACCATGTTCATTAAACAAATTTGGCTTCTCCCATTGACTTTGCTTATTGGAAGCTGGCTGGGAAGATCACATGGCATTTACATTATGCTGGGATGCTGCCACTGCTGCAAATGCAGGCTGGTTGCCAAGCACCGGATTGTGCAGGAATGCCGCGACAATTGTAAGTGAGAGGTTGTGAGAGGTGTTTTTTTTTCAGTGCTGTCGTAGCTTCAAAGTGCTACTAAACGAATGGGCCTAAGTAGAGGACCACCTGTAGGATGGCTATACCTAAGAACAAGGTTGCCTGATATATTTTGTTAATGTTTGTCTACATTCTAGAAAGCTGACTGGTTACATCGGCCAATCCATACTCAAGATCACACACATGTCTAAGTGCCAGTGTTTGTGATTATAATTAGTTTATACTTAACCATTAGTAAGCTTTTACCTTTTTTCCCCCAAAAATATATATATAGTAATGTTTTCCTCCAAGACAGCACACTTGGTTTTTCTCTACTGACATTTCAGCCCAACAACAAACTTCAGTTTCCATTGCACAGATTGTTTACTCTTGCTGCAGTAGAGGAGTTGCCCCTGTTTCTTTCCTGGAGTCACGTCAGCTATGCTAGCTCAAAAAACGATCTTCATGAATGTAATGCTGTCTGCTTCCAACAGCTAGTCATTACCTCTGGTATAATAACCTTTTATCTTTTTTTGAACAGATGCTACATTTTAGAAAATGACACTGTTCAATGTGACACAGACATATATAAATCATTGCAAGCCTGGAAGGACCATAAGCTTCATATAGACCACGAGGTTAGTGTTTTCTGGCCATGTGAATCACCATTTGAATCCCATTTCCAAATTCCAAGGAACCTTGAGTGGACCTTTTTTGTCAGGTTTTATTCTCAGCAGGCATGATATCAGTGCTTAATGAAAGCAAGGCCGAATGTTAAATGGTCTGATACCAGCTTTGGCTGATGTCTGGATCGACTTTGAAATGAGAATGTCTTAGAATAGAGTTGCTTTCTGAGGATCAGTTTAGCAGCAGAGGATCAGGTTCAGGCAATTATGCTGACCAAACTAGGCTGCATATAAAAGTTCCCTTTTATTCAAAGGTGAACATCTTCTTAACCCAGTTTTCCTTCGTGAAGGCATAATCGTCAGTTTTTCCTTTTGCCACATTCTGCATTGCCCGAAGGAATCTTAATCCTCTGGATATGATTTTAGGGGTTGAGGAAGCCAGAGGATGTGAAAAAAAAATAGTTCTGTTTGTGGAGGCCTCTGCTCAGTCCCAAATCCTTCTGAAAATAAAAGGGCATTGTTGAAGCTAATTTAATATCCTTAATTACACAGTGCACTAAAAGGTCAGCTCAGGGAACATGTGGATAAGAAGTTTCAGAATAAGTGAACACAACATTATGCAATAACAGTATGTTAAAGACTCATAACTGGCCTGTTTTTCCTATTTTCCTCTTGCCCTCAAAGTGCACATATAAACATACAGTACTTACAAGTGGGTAGTCTTTGACAATTAAGAGATTCACAGAAATGCATATCATTTCCCCCAGATTTTTTTTAATTAAATTTCCCATAGATCATTGAACTTTTGTGATACATGATGCATGGGAATTACTTGTTGACCATCAATTAAAATAACCCCTAACTTAAAAAAAAATGAGTCATCTTACAATCTACAAACTACATTCATTCCAAAAAAAATCAGTTTACTTGTACGTGCTAGTATAAATTGCCCTGCCTTGGCTCTATCTCATTGCCTGCTAAGGTTTTCTTGTAAATAAAGGAAAGTGGTGGATATTTTTTTTTCTTTCACCTCTGCTATAATTACAGCAGTTAGGTATTCTTCCTCCAAAAGTCAAGTTATGTTCCTTGCTAGAAAATGTCCTTGCTGCTTATTCCAAATTTCCACCAGTGAACTGTATAGATAATGCAATACATGGTAATTGTAGTAATCATCTGCATTTCTGGCTAAAGTTTGGAATTTTAGCATAAACTCTCCTTTAAAAAAACCTGTTAACGCAGAATAATTGGGATACAGAGGGGTTTTAAAGAAAGGAATTTAATGCCTAGTATCTAGACAAGTTGAATGATAGAAACCAAATCAATCAATTTTGCATCCATCCATTTGTTCTTATTTTTTTATTATTAGATTGAAACTCTACAAAACAAAATTAAAAACCTGCGAGAGGTAAGAGGTCATCTAAAGAAGAAGCGACCGGAGGAATGTGATTGTAACAAGATAAGGTACTTTCTTTTAGAGTCAGAAACTGCAATAAGCAGGAAGTGGTTATGAATTTAGTCAGAGGGATTTAAGGCACAAGACTATTTAGCAAACACAGCCACCCTCTTATTAAAGTCAGATACTCCAATGCCTTGATGCCGGTGCCTTATTGCATCCAGTCCATCAAGGCAGAAAAGAAAACCAAGAAACATTCATGTCTCATCACACTCTTCTATTAAAAACAAAAATAACATTTCAGGCCAGTTCCTCTTATCTTGACATAGCTAACAGCCTACTCTCTTTTGGGAGTTCTTTCTAAGTTTGAAATTTTCTAACCTTGGAAAGTACAAATTAAAGATCTTCAACTTCTCTGGAATACACAGGGCCTCTAGGATTTATACCCAGTGCTTTTAAATTATCTTGAAACTGAAATTCATTATTGGAAGAGCTGGAAATACCTACTGATATGCTGTTTTCTGTTACACATCTTTCAGTTACTTTGAAGCCTCCTGGTTGCTTAGATTTCCCACTGGGAAAAAGCCTCTGAATGTGGATTCTTATGATCACATCCTTTGGTAACTCAGTGAAGTAGTGGAAACCAGGGAACTAACTGGTTGCCTGCTGTAGAGACTATAGTTAGTACTATGAAAAACAAGATATTCAAACACTTACCCTGTGCTTAAGTAAATAAATACAGAAACACTGCCCATGAGAATGTATTCAAAATTCTCCACTCCTTTGAAAGAAATTGTAAAAGCAAATTCTCTGCTGTCAAGCTGAATTCAAGCTGGCATTACACAGCCCTTGTCTGTTTCTAATTAGGGTAAGTAGAGAGCAAATGTTTAGCACAAAGTTGGCCAAAATCCCCTTCAGTCAAGATGCTCTTATGGCCACAGCTTCCCATTCATTGTCTAAACTCAGGAACAGAGATCTGTAGCATTCACCTCTGATGGGGAAGTTAACTTCAAATCTCAGATGGGTAGGTTGAAGAAGTACCTTGAAGAAGCTTGTGGGGCCTGTTGCCCCCTTCTTGAGATCTTCTGTACTCAGATGTGTATTTTTCTGCCACTGTGAAACTACTAAATAAGCAGGAAACGTTGCAGCTTCTTTAAGAGTGAATAAGGTTCACATCAGATCTAAACAATAATTTCCAAGCTCAGAGCTGACTGTTTGCACATCCCTACTTAGCACCATGGCCAAAGAAGCTCCAAAACTTCCTGTTCCGTGCATGGAAAAAGCTGGACAAAAGAAGCATAAAAGATGTGATATTTGTTGCCCCGCTGCTAGACACTGTAGAAAAATTGATTACAGTTTTCAAGCGGAAAGCATGAGACATTGCTTCTGCTCTCAGAATATTTATCTTATCAGGGACATTTCTAGTGACTTCTGTAATTATGTCTCCTCTTTTGCCACCCTCAGCATCCTGGGCTGCTTTTCCAATTCATGGTAGGAGCTGCTCCTGTCAGTGCGAAAAAGCATATCAGTCTCTGTTTTAGGCCCAACTAGTTCTACTATTTATCTGACGTCATCTTTTTTATTATTATTAATGGGATTTCTATGCCGCCCTATCTCCCGAAGGACTCAGGGCAGCTCACAAAAATAAAAACAGAAATACAAAATTTAAAAAGCAATTAAACAAGAAACCCAATTACATTAAAAATTAAAACCACCAACAAATCTAAAAACAATTAAAAACCCCTTCAGTCCAGGTTGGCCGATCGAAAAAGCCAAGTCTTTAGGTCGCAACAGAAGGAACAAAGGTCAGGAGCCACCCGAAGCTCCTGGGTAGTTGGTTCCAAAGGGCAGGTGCACGCACAGAGAAGGCCCTCCCCCTGGGAGTCGCCAGCCGACAATGTCTGGCCGATGGCACCCTGAGGAAACCCTGCCTGTGGGAGCGCACAGGGTGATGGGAAACCATTGCTGGCAGCAGGTGCTCCCGCAAATACCCTGGACCTAAGCCATGAAGGGCTTTATAGATGATTACCAAAACCTTGAATCTCACCCGGAGGGCAACCGGCAACCAATGCCGCTCATGCAGGAGGGGTGTATCCTCACACACAGACATTGTGTCTGCCTTCTTTCCAACTCCACATACTACATTTCAGTTCTTATAAGGTTTAGTGCGATCCTAAGATTTGTAATAGTCTACCTCTTATAAAGGTCAAAATGAGAAATATTGCATGATCTGCACAGTGGAGCTCTTCCATTTGATCATGTTGAGACTCAGCCTGCCAGCCACAGTAGGAAAGTAACTTATCATCCAGCTTCTCTTTCATGTCAATGTCCATGTCATTTTTTTACTTTAAAACCAATAAATTCCTATATAAAAAATAGCCTTGAAAAGTAGAAAAGTTGAATCTAGTTAGCTTGCTTGCCTGCCTCTTCCTCCTCCTCCTCTTTAAATTAGAGTTACAAGAGACTCTTAAACTGTAGCTTAAAGTGATGCAATTTAGAGATTCTCTGTGTTTTAGAATCTGTTGTTTATTTTCTCTTTATTGCATGGAAACAAAGCCAAGTAACTTCTAGCAAACTAAAAGGTCATGTATCCAATTAAAGGTCTGTGTTTTATATCATTATCCTCATTTTCTCAGTTTTATAAACTGCTTTAGGGTGGAGGAGCACAAGGATAAAAATATAGAACAAAAGAAAATAAAGAATTGCCTTTTAGATAATTGTAGAACTGGGATATTTGTTTTTCAGCTTCCAATCAAAACACAAAGGCAAACTGAGACACAAAGGATCTGATCTCCATCCTTTCAAGTAAGTACATCTTAAACGACATCAGTTTTAAAGGAGTTCTGTCTTGCTAATCAAGTAGTCTGAGAAAATTATGAATGCAATCTGCTATGTGGCTATGGTTTACTATTACTTGAGATCCTTACAAAGAACCGTGCTCCTTTGGCCATACATATACTGAGACTTTCAGACTACTGATTGATTTCTTTCATCTACAATATCAGCTTTTAAGAAGACAATATTGTGCAGAATGAGGTAACGTAATTTTGAACTGAACCACTTCAGCATTCAGAAAAAGTGTCTTATCTTTATGGCAGCCTGCAATACAGAAATAAAACTGATTGTAATAACTACATAGCATAGATAGGAACATGGAGACTAAGCTTTAATAACGTCTATGGAGATTCTCAGTCATCCAGGTCATGGTTGTCCCAAAGGTGCTTTTTTCAAGAGGCAACTGGACTTTGTTTTTTCATGAACACGTTTCACTTCTCATCCAAGAAGCTTCTTCAGTTCTGACTCTTTAATACTTAATGTATCAAACAAAAGTGGTGGATTCCTCTTATGGAACATCTTCAAGGCAAGCAGGGAATAAACAGCCACTTGTCATATAAGCTTTCGTGGAAAGTCCTGCGAGGACTTGGACTTAATATGACTCTATAACTCTATTACACACAGACTTTTTTTTAAAAAAAAAATTTGAGTATTTTTTAAAAAGAAAATATATCCAGACTAAAGTAGCAGTGCATAATCTATCTCAGATTGGGGGTGAGTGTCGTTATGCATGGTGTTTGTTTGAAAATTTTCTCTCATGGCCACACATTTATTACCTCAGTAGAGTTCTACCTCAAGAATTTTAGATTATTGGCTGGGAGGCTATTTTACACACATATAAGCAAAATAATGGCCAGGTGACAAACAGACAAAGGAACTTAGTTGTGACAAACAGGAGTTAAGAGCCCATTTTGGTATACAATTAAGGCATCTGACTAGAAATCAGGCGATTACGAGTTCTAGTCCCGCAAAGCCAGCAGGTGGCCTTGGGCCAGCCTCTCTCTCTCAGCCCTAAGAATCAGGCAATGGCAAATCATTTCCAAAAAATACCTTGCCAAGAAAACTGCAGGCACTTACCAGAATTCAAAACTCACTCAACACCAAAAAGATAAGAAGATAAAGTTAGCGTCCTAAAATTAACTTCGCTGTTGTTATGTAAAAACTGAATGAGATGAGAGGTGAATCCCTTCTCAGATTGTCCATGATAGCCTTCTGTCTTACTGCCAGACTTTGGGGTCTATAAAGCAGTTGGTTTTATCTATGAGTCAATTTGTGACTTATTATGAATTCTTGATCTTTGTGTTCAGGAAAACCTTTCAGGAGAAGGATAAGCTATGGCTCCTCCGAGAACAGAGACGAAAGAAGAAACTCAGGAAGCTGCTCAAAAGAATAAAAAATAATGACACATGTAGCATGCCAGGCCTGACATGCTTCACACATGACAACCAGCACTGGCAGACTGCCCCCTTGTGGACATGTAAGACATATCTCCATGCATGTAAAGCATTTAAAATTATTTAGAAAGTACTTTACAACTGTTGTCAAATGTTAACATTTTATTTGTAGTGGGTCCTTTCTGTGCCTGTACCAGTGCAAACAACAACACATACTGGTGTATGAGGACGATCAATGAGACACACAACTTTCTGTTCTGTGAATTTGCAACTGGCTTCCTTGAGTACTTTGACCTGAACACCGACCCTTACCAGGTAATTAAAAAAAAAACCCAAAGGTTCAAAGCTTGCATATGATCAACTTTCCATGACCCATACACAAAAAAACAAAACTGAGTCTTCGCTGGATTTACCATTTTTCATGACAATAACATCACTTGGCACACTACTTTTTTTTTAATTAGATTTATATGCCGCCCTTCTCCGGAGACTCAGGTCGGCTTACAATTTTGGGATACAACCCAATGTGCTCAGCAATAGCCTTCATTCCATTGTATATCCCTGCTTATTACTAAGCAGCATTTTTACAAAGTCAGCTTATTGCCCCCAACAATCTTGGGTCCTCAATTTACCTACCCCGAGAGGATGGAAGGCTGAGTCAACCTTGAGCCTGGTGGGATTCGAGCCTACAATAATTGCAGGCAGCTGGAACTTAAGTGCTAGGCATTTAGCAGCCTGCACCACCAAGACCAATTTTGCAATTGGTCAAATTAGTTGTGAGCTGCCCCGAATCCTTTTGGAGAGGGGGCGGCATACAAGTCCAAATAAAATAAATAAATAAAAATAACTCCACCAGGGTTGGCTGCAGGAAACCTTTTCATATATATCAATCTTTCTATATCTCATGCCTTCTAGATGTCTTCAGATTGCAGGTCCCACAATTTATTCCCCATGTTGAACTTGTAGTTAGTTTGTATCGATGTTTGTGAGATGACAGGCTGCCTATAAAATGGCCAACATCTGTTATCCCTTTAAGGCCTTTCCCTAGCCAGCCCAGCAATGGTTGGCTATAAAAGCTGGGCTGGGAGGTTTTCCAGCAGTAGGATTCACAAAGAGTAATATTTATTTATTTATTTTATGTTATTTGACTTGTATGCCGCCACTCTCTGAAAGGACTCGGGGCGGCTCACAGATAAAAACATAGAACAATCAATAATTTAAAAAAGATTAAACCTAACAAGCCAAATCCAACAGTAAAAACCCAATTAAAATCCCACCCCCCCACCCACAGGAGGTCAGTCCAGCCCAGCCTGTAAGAACAACCAGGTTTTTAGATCGCGCCGGAAAGAGGAGAGATCGGGGGCCAGGCGGAGCTCAACAGGTAGTTGATTCCATAAGGCAGGAGCCGCTACAGAATAGGCCCTTCCTGAGGCACCGCCAGCCGACATTGTCGTGCAGAGCAGCACCCGAGGTGTCCACCGGACCCACCCATGCCATGAAGGACTTTGAATGTTAATACCAACACCTTGAATCTCACCCGGAGGGCAACCGGCAACCAATGCAGCTCGTGCAGGAGGGGCATAACATGGGAGCACCGGGAAACTCCCATCACAACCCGCGTGGCCGCATTTTGCACCAGCTGGAGCCTCTGGATGGTATGCAAGGGCAGTGATAGTTGGAAGAGCAATAGGAAGTGCAGTAGGAAGTAAAAAAGAGTGGAGTGGAAGGTAGTACCAGCCTTTGAGTGCTTGTGTGAGTTGACAAGGGACCAGATTAGTTGTCTTTTGTTTTGGAGCCACTGACTTGGGTACACGTAAAAAGGACCTGTGACAATGTTATAACTTAAAGCTTATAATATTAGCATCCTCATGAGGTGAGGATGAAGTTCAGTTCTACAGCTGCCTTCATCACTACTTCCTTTTTCTCCACCAAAACCTCATCTCTGCAGAACAAGGAAAGGGCAGTAGAAGTATAAGCTTGGAGTCTACATCCGAGCATTAGAAATCCAAGTGCCTGTATCCAATTTCTGGGAGGGGGCAGGGAGTGATCACACACCCCACTCCCCAGCATATTGATAGGGGCCCACCTTTCCCTCTGCCACCACCTCTTTTATCCAGAAAAAAAACAGAAGTGCACATGGTTTCTCTAGGGTGCTTTTAGAGCATAGGGAAACCCCACCAGATTTTCCATATCATTCACAGGGAACTGTTTCATTTTATAACGCAGCCTTCTTCTAATGGTTTTCTATCAGCCTTCTATCTCAGGTGGAAGTTGGGGTGGGGGGTGAATGCTCTCATATGCTCTCCCCATAGAGAATAACAGACTGGCCTGAACTGCATTTATTTAAACATTCACTGTGTCTCTTTCATGAAAAAAGCATGTTGATTGGCTAGATAGGGAGGTTCCATATAAACCTTTCACGTCAATTCATTTGTCCTTTTTTTTTCCTGTGCACAAAGTAGTAGCACTTTTCAGAGCTGAACACTAGAGTCTTGATTATTCCTGCAACTTTTTTTAAAATTTAAAAATATTTTTAAAAATAAAAATACACTGACTGAAAAAAAAAATCAATACAATCTTTACTCTTCTCATTGAATACCTGCTATAATTTAAAAATTGTATCTATGTGCAGCTAATTAATGCAGTAAACACACTGCATAGAGATGTTCTCAACCAACTGCATGTGCAGCTCATGGAACTGAGAAGTTGCAAAGGCCATAAACAGTGCAACCCAAGGACCCGAAATATGGAACTTGGTAAGTTCAGTTTTTATTTCACTTTGGTAAGAGGAGTGTGCTTAAATAATTTGAATGGCACTATTTTAAGTCACTTGTATATACCTTTAAGTAGGAAACAGGAAATCTAAATCAGGGATAGGTTTTAATCACATACTTAAAACTTCATATAGATGTTATGGAAAATGTTTTCATTAATTCCACCAGTTCTAATTAAGAAAGGTGTAATATGAATCTATAAATAAATTGTAGAATTTATCATAGGTATTACACTGATAAGATAAACAGGAATACAGAAATTGGGAACTGAGTTTCAAGTGATAAAATATTAATTATTAACCATATGTAGCTTTGTGGAGTAGCAGTTTAAAAAGTTTAAAAAGCTATCACTTGGCCTCTGTAGCCAGCTGCAATAGGAGCATAATAAATGTGAACCAGCTTTGGATTTATTATGGGAATATAAATTGAATATATAGATTCTTAATTCAGCATTGAGCTGCCTCATTCTACATGTAGCTGCTATGGTTTTGTGCTCTCAAACTTCTGTGTTTGGAAAGTGCCACTGTCTTTAAAACAAACTTTTGGTAGTCTATTTTACTTTTACAATATGCTCCCCCCCCTTGCTTCCATAAACTCTTGTTAATTAGTATTATTTTCTTCATTTAGGTCTTAAAGATGGAAGCTATGAACAATACAGGTAATACTACTAATGATAAGTTTGCCTATCCTCAGAAGTAAATCTACACTAAGTACTGAAATAATCCATAGGCAGATAGAATTAGGTTATGATAAGGAGAGCAAAATATTGGATTTCTTTTGGTACTTTAATGTGAGAAATGTTCAATATTTTATTGCCTACCTAGGATTCTTTCTTTCTTTCTTTTCTTTCTTTTTCCTTCCTTCCTTCCTTCCTTCCTTCCTTCCTTCCTTCCTTCCTTCCTTCCTTCCTTTCTTCGATAAGTTATCTGACTAATTTTTCTGTCCTATTGTGTCTCAAAAATTAGGCAGTTTCAACGTCGAAAATGGCCAGAAATGAAAAAATCTTCATCTTCCAAGTCCCTGTAAGTTGGAATTTATTCGTGTAAATCATTAGTTTTTGTTTCTTGTTCTTTTATTTTTATGTTTTTCTTGCACACAGTACATATTTACAACTTCATATATCCTGTTTTTAGTCCATCTTCACAGAGAGAAGGTTGACAGAATGATGGACCTCATCTAATATTTGGAGCCTCTAGCAAAAGGCTTACTGGGTTCAATACTAATATGATGGAACCGTCAAAACTGAATTATTGTATCATAGAGCGCCAATATTTAGAAGAGGATTTTTTTTCTAAATTCTCTCCCTGTTAATCAGAGTGGAATGCTGCCTTATGCAACCTATATAGAAGTAATCTTGACTTATAATCATTCATTTAGTGACCTTCAAAGTTATAATGGCACAGAAAAAATGACTTATAACTATTTTTCGCACAACTGTTGCAGCATCCCTACATTCTCAAGATCAAAATTCAGATGCTTAGCAACTGGCATGTATTTATGACAGTTGCATGTCCCGGGATCATGTGATCACCATTTGTAACATTCCCAGCCGACTTCCAACAAGCAAAGTCAATGGGGGAAGTTAGATTTGCTCAATGATAATTATGGCAAAAAAGGTCATAAAATTGGGCAAAACTCAGCCTCCTTGCTTAGAAACAGAAATTTGGGGCTCATGGTCATAAGTCAAGGACTACCTATGTAGAGCGCATTAGGCAAATGTGTCAGCTGCCTTCCAGCTGTGCTAATCTAAAGCAAAAGCTGGACCTCAAACTTAAGCTCAAGCTTAAATATCAGATTACAGGAACAGATAGTCCGTAGTTAATAATGGCAATTGGGATTGGAATTTCCATTACATTACGATGCATTTGTAAAGCAGAATATTACTGAACACACGTTTTAGCAACAGCAATTCTGGGCAATAAGAAGTGATGAGAAGATTAATAGTAATAGTAATGCAGACATTGTAAATAGTTGGACATGTTGAGGGAATTATTTGCTTAGCAGAATGATGGCATTTAGGAAAAAACTGTTCTTGTGTCTAGTTGTTCTGGTGTGCAGTGCTCTATAGTGTCGTTTTGGGGGTTGGAGTTGAAACAATATATACAATGTCAGCACATTGCCCCCAACAATCTAGGTCCTCATTTTACTGACCTCTGAAGGATGGAAGGCTTGAGACAACTTTGAACCGCTCAATATTGAACTCCTGGTTGTGGGCAAAATTAGCCTGCAATACTGAATTTTAACCACTGGCCACCACAGCTCTTAATATAGATGTCACATTCCTTCTAAAAATTCAGTTGCCAAGTAAAGGAGATGACTTATAGAAGGTTCCACGTGTAGCCCCTGTGGTTCCTTATGTGACCTTGATAAAATTAAATTTCTGTTTCATAGTCCAATTGGTTACAATGACGATGAACTAATGATACATCTTTTATTTCTGTTTCACAGAGGGCAACTTTGGGAAGGCTGGGAGGGATAATTTCCTACAACTGCTAGACCTCAGTGAGGACATAAACTGGCCTGAACTTGAATTCTTGTACAGACTTAATAAAGTATGTATGATTTCAGACTGAATCATAATCTTAGCCTGGAAGACTGGATGAACTTTGATGCTAAGGTAAATAGGATGTTTGCATTTTTATGCAGTCCAAAATGATGCAGTTATCTTCTGGAGACTACTGTTGTCAAGAACCTGTATCCCACTACTTTACTCGCATTTGCTTTGGATTATACCTCACTTGCTTCACAAGCTATTTTATTTCAATCACCTGAGATACTATTCCAAAAGAGGACCGCAGAGAAACATTGCAACCTGTAGAATCCTGAAAGGCAAAAGCACAGAAAATCAGATTTCAACAGAAGACAATTTTATATTTTCTTTAAATTAAGGCATTGGAATGACAAATGAAGATAATAACACTTTTTTTTCCTGGCTTGGACAAATTAAACTTTGAAGCACTGATTTTAAAGTCTGTTAAGGGATTCTAGGATCTGCAAAGCACCACCAATTCAGCACTGTAATATTATCACTTGTTTGTATACTACAAAATGCAATTTAGTTCACAGTTTTCACATCTTCCTTGAGGTTGAGAAAGAAACAGAAAATAAACCCTCACTCAGAGAAACCACCTTTCCAGCATTGTATTGTAAATACTCAGTGTTCCATTTCAAAAGAAATCCAATCCAGATTTTTGTTACTGAAATATTGGCATGCCCCAATATCATTTCTGAAAATGTCACTTCACTGCATAATTAAACTTTAGAATTGATCTTTTTTAAAAAAAAACACTGCAAAATTAAAAGCAGTTGATGTATGTCTTGAATTTTAACAAAGTTGGATTTGTATTAAGTCTTTGTGGTTATATTGTATGTTAAAAAAAACCAAAATTATTACTATAAAAAAGCACTTGTTTACTTTTATACTTGGAGCTTTTTTAAAAAGATAATTCTGTGATCAACATACAAGCAACTTTTCTAGTTTATTCCAAAATATGAATTTGTATAACCTGTATATTAGAAGAAATACATTTCTGAAAATTTACAAACACAACTTGTTGGGTGGGAGAGAATGGGAAAGAACTTTTCCCAGTAAGACCTGACTTTATAAAAATTGAACTGTTTCCAAATTCAGTTTTGTACAAATTTCTCTCATTCCATTACTTGAACAAATCAAAAGCAGAACTTCAATTTCCTTCATTGTTTTTCTACTACATATTTCACCTTCCACCATTGAGAAATTGTTTTATATTTTATTTATATAATCACAGTGCTTGCCTACTAATCATTCATTGAAGTTACAGTGGTACTGAAAAAAATTGCGGCCTATTTATGATCAGTACAACCTTCTGAGGCTGCACTGCTCGGTTACCTGGTCACCATTACAGTCAGTATATATTGTTTGGTGGCTGACCTATGAGGGTTTTGTCCACCACCCCCCCTGCAGTGAGATTGATTGGCAAGAAAGGGATTGCAAAAGAGCTGCACATTGAAAGCACTGCAATCATGCAGGAAGACCCAGACTAGGAGCCTCGGATGTGCTATGCATCACATTAATTCTCACTTAGCAACCACTTTGCTTAGTAAAGTTCCTAGCTCCACTTAGAGAGGTTAAGCAAGGACTACCTCTTTGTTTTTATAACACATACGTACACAAAATCCTCAACACAATTCTAGATGGTTTACAACTATGAAAAAATACATAAAGCCACAGTAATAAAGTGTAATAAAGCAACCCTAAGCCGTTTTCTCCAGAGCTTCTAGGACACGCTTCTTCATGAGGTGCCATTCAGTAGCCAGCTGCTCCAGAGAAAGGAGGTCACTCTACTAGCCCCAATTTCCTAGTTAAAAAGAACTCTTAGCACACTTTCTCATCCTAAACATAATGGTGTATACATCTGGAATCATGAAGTTAGCATAGCTCTCATCCATAAAGCTTTATAGGTAACTAGTAAATAAGACCTAGAAGTCAGACAGCACTGGTAATAGTTATACAATTCTTCTGTATCATCTTTTACCAGTGAGCAAAACAAGCGAAGGCATTCTGCTCCAGCTCCCAAATTGTCTTGTAGAGTAGATTCATGTTGTGAATTGTAACAATGCAAGTGGGAGATAATAAGGGCACAAGTAATTATAATTAGCACATCCTGATCCAGAGAAGAGTACAACTGCCAAATTAATGGAAGACGAAGAAGGCTCTCCTCCCATAACCAGCACCTATTGCTTTGGTGAGGTGAGGTGGTACTGAGATTCCAGGAGGAAACCTCCCCCGCAAATTGTACACATTCTTCTTCAGGGGACAGCTAGTGTCCTGGTACCAGAAGGCCTTTGCAGAAACAGGACTTCTCTTAGCAGGATTCATTCTGAGCTTTTTCTGTGCTGGTCAGCTTCTCAAAAGTCAAAATTTCTACAACTCCTGTAAAGTCATGAGTGGAGATACAGAGTTGGGCCTCATTAGCATAGTATCAGTGCCGCACCAAAACCTTACAGATTATCTTTCCCAGGTAATTCGTAATATCAGAGCTTTCACACATGGCACATTGAGGAAACTAAAAGACTGGCTTTTTAAAACCCAAAATAGAAATAGTGAAGGGTTTGATCTTTTCTCTCCCACCAGCAATTGGAGTTAGCCATTTAAGGGGAAAATTCTGTCACACATTGTCCCCAATCCTGAGCCCGTGTAAACATCCCAAATGGATATCATAATTTAATATCGTAGACTGCTATGAGATCCAGTAAGAAAAAGTGAGAGGCCTCCAAATCTCAGAAATGCAGCTTCCATCTCATTCTCAAATCTGAACCCAGAATAGAAGGGATCCAAATAATCGTTATCAAGAAATCCTTTTAGTTGCCACCCTACCACTTTCTTTACTTTCTTAAAGAGAATTTGGTGACAGGAGTATTGTGTTCTATGATGGTTAGATCAAGTGATGGCTTCCTAAAGAGTGCACAACATCACCTATTTCAAGACAGATGACATTGCAAAGTTTACTAAGTTGAAAGCTTCAGTACAAAATTTAACCTACTTCCTACCTTAATGCTAGATAAAACCTGTGTAGGAAATCGTTTGTTCAATTTACATCCATTGTTGTAAATGGATGTAAAGTATGTGGGAGATAGCTAAAACATCACAATTTACACTGAAGTTTGTCACGTGGCTTACAATCTAAGTTTAAATCATTTTGACACTGGTTTTTCAAACAACTGCATAGAGAAAAGGAGTTTCAGTTTGAATATGAGTAAAGGATACATATAACCAATGTTAGCTTTAAGTGGCAACCGCAGAATTTGATCTGTGCTGGCTGTTTTATATTTACAGATCACATTATGGAATAATAAACGTGGTGTAGGTATGGAAGCATTCTATGGAACCATTATGTTGAAACTTTCATCTAGTATCAAGTGTGTAGCAGGCAATTATGCCACTAAATATTATCAACTACAGTAATTCAGGCTTTTTCTGAATGAAAAATGTTTCCTTTATGCATTATGCCCAACTCCGTATGTCACCTGATTTTGGAAGTTTAACTTACAATAGTCAGTTTGCCAGGACAGAATCTAATTCAGGAGTAAAAATGTAAGTGAAAGTATATAGCATTTACAATTTGAGATTTAATCATGCCACCAAAGTTCAGTTTCAAACAGAAACCTTTATTTGCATTATTATCCACATTCAAACAAAACAAATTAAAACAATATAAACAAGACCACATCCCAAATTAAACCCTTTGTTTAAAATGCCAGCGCCCACAGGAGGCTTTGTGTGATGTAAAGATCAATTGTACAAGCGTAAACTAATTCCAGAATTAATTTTAAATACTGTATGCTTTTCTCCTTGAGATAACAAATATTGCTCTCATTTGAAGGCTGCCACATGGCAATCGACTACTAAATTGTCTATGCTAGTTTGTGCAACTGAATGTTTTCATCTGAAAAAGATTTTACTAAAGTAAAAGCATAAAGAAAAAAGTGTAGGTAGAAAGTAGCTAAATTGGTTAACCAAACACAAATAAACAGAAAAGATGCACTCTGGCAAACAAATTGGATGGGATGAGAAGGGGCTTATTAAAGACACAATTTTAAAAGACATCAGTACCTTCTAATCTTTTTGCGATAATAAACCATCCAAATGCTGTACAATCAGCAGTACAGCTACTAAACATCCTGCAGCAGGATGCTTTTTAAAGGAGAATTTTTGTAGCTCAGGGTTGAAATGAGGGGTCCTTGGTGCCCTCTGAGGTTGTTCGGTTTTTTTGCAGATGTTTCATTACCCAAACAAGGCAACATCATCACTGTTAGTGATGATGACTACATTTCAGGTGCTTAGCAACTAGCTCACATTTATGACTGCAATACCGCATTTTCATGTGACCACAGTATGCAACTTTTTTGCCAGTTTCCAGCAGTCTGCTGGTTTCTGACCTGTTCTTATGATTGTGTGATTCACTTTGAAACTGCATGATTCAGATTTCTAACCCTGTAATTTGCTTAACTATTGTTACAAAATCAGGTACAATCACTTGGGTGTGTCTTGTGACCACTGTGACGTCTGACCAAAATTCCAGCCCAACTGCGGCTGAAAATTGATACTTTGAATTAACAGTACTTAAGACTGTTCTTAGTAGAAATTCAAAATGAAGTTTTTGAAATGTATGATTGTTCTCCAACTTAATAAAATTAAATTTGAAATTGTTGGAATCAAAGAAGTAGCAAGAGGAAAAAGAATCAGTGGACAACAAATACTATCAGGTTTTAGAAATAGTCAGGAATACTCATATTGAGGAAGAATTAATTTGAAAATATAATAATAATGAAACCAGAATTGAAAAAGGAGAAAACAGAAACTTTGTCAGATGAGAGACCAAACTTTACAAAGCAACTAAACTCACAGCTGTTACCAAAATCCTCAAGGCTTATAAAAATTGAATTTTTACCAACTGTTCCAACTTCAGAGGAAGAGTTCTCACATTACTCAGAATGCTTCCCAGAATATCAGAACATCCCCTTTCAAACTTGAAACTAGTTAGGGATTCATAAAGTTTTGCACACATCTGCTTTTTAGCTTTTTACCATGAAGTTGCACTTTGCACTTAAAATGGCTTCTAAAAAGCTTTTTTTTTACTGTAATAAGATCCACAACACAACAAGCCTCAATTTAGAGGCACCTTGAATGCCCAGAAGTTGTGATATGTGTGCAACATATTTCCTCAATTTATTTACTATTAAGGTTTTAATATGTGATGAGATGTGGAGTTTCATCTAAATTACGCTTTAAATAATTACTCAAAGCTATTACAATTGAAACATTAATATAATTCATTAATTTACAGATTAACACAATTTCAGAAAAAGTCAAAGAGTCAGGAAGCGTCTGGTCATTTGCAGGGAAAATATGCACATCAGAACACACATAACTCTGGATGAAAACTCAAATATTTAAAAGACAACTTTGGAAAATGAAATACAATCACTGGGTGAATTATATAAAAAGGCAGCAAGTTCAGTGTGTGCTCAAAATACAGCAGCCTTGGAGTTGAGGGAGCAAAGTAATTGTATCAGAATAAAATTGCAAAGCTTCTGCATAAATTAAAATAATACAAATCAAATACTGTAATGAAAATCACCAGTTTACATATTCAGGAAGAACTAATTAGAAAATGTAATAGGAATAATGAAACTACACACTACACTGCTTCAGACACTTTAATCTACCTTTTGAAATAGTTCATTCTGAATCACTACAGTTATTTTCCTGGAAAAAAAGGCAATACACAGACTTTCATTTATCTGCCATAAATTGAAAGAAAAACTGGCATTTCTAGCCTTAAATTGTAGATAATGATATGAAGGGTAATGCATAAAAATAAATTTATTTATTGCCCATATTGCAATAAGGTGTAATATTTATTAATTGCCATTCATAAAAGATTCTGGGTAAGTTACAGAAGAGATTTGGCCTCCAGATGACAGAAGACATTTAATACACACAAAAACATGTTCTGCGTAACACTGAATTTCTTTAAAAGTTAGCCAAGTGGCCTGGAGCAGAGGCTCTTTTGTTGAAAAAGCAGATTATATTAAAAATTCAACAGCTAAAATGAGCCTTTTTGTCATCAAATTGCTCTCTATTTAAAAAAAAGTTACAAAGTGCACATTTAAGGTATAGAGAAAAATTTAAGACCACTAAAATATGCCCAAAATATCTTAAAAAGCCAGTACATAATTTTCTAAATAAATTGTCAGAAACCAAGAGACAACAAGGGCTATAGTTACCCAGCTCCAAAACCATTTAAATAATAATTTTTAAAAATCCTATTTGGACGACTCTAACTAAGTTGAGTTTACAGAAATTATCTTTTGTTAAATAGCTTCACAAACTCTGCAAAAATGAGTTAGTGACCTACAAAAGTCATATATTTATCGTACAACTTCTCAAGATATTTACAAAACATAATCACAAACAGTTTTGTTTCAAACTCCAATGTCTTTTTTGAGTTTTATGTCAAGTTCAGGAACTGTGATTATTGCTTCTATTACCATGATTAGAAACACAGTATGTAACAGCAATTTAGAATGATCTTATAAGGGGGAGAGGTCCATCCAATCATTCTTAACCATATTGCATTTCCATATACCATTTTGTAAAGTGCACAATCCTGCACATCAGGGTGGAGATCTCTGTCATAATTATACATATCTCCCAGAAACCTTTTGGCATCGAAAACATTATTTGGATTCTGTGACGGGTATGAGCTGAAATATGCACATCCAAATTCCAACCTACAGAAGCAACAGCAGCATGACAATTGAGTGCTTTGTTTCATGATTACATCAAGCCCAAGAACTACATTCTATTAGAGGCTCTTACTATGTAATTCAAGATTATTACTAAGATTTCTCCAGGCACTTTGGTCTGCCTGTGGTTATGGGCTTTGAATAGCTACCATAAACAGAATTAGCCTACAAACTATCTGCCCATTACACCTACTCAAAAGTTGTTGCCATGTTCCAATTGTAGAATGCCAAAGTAACATTTGACCCTTTTATAACATTATACAGTGACGTTTTGATTCTCTCAATCACATCCAAACTTCATAACTTATAAAGTCACTTAGGAGATCTTCATGGAAAGGAAATGGGTTTTTTTCCCGATAAGGCTACATGTTTGACATGACACTCGTGCACTTTTCTGTAATACAGTTCACCAACATCTATGGCATCAGCCTGTTAGGGGATCCTGGCAGGATATGTCAGCAGTATTTCTGCAAAAAAGAACAATAGAAAAATATAAGAGAAACACTAGAATATAGTGAAAGTAATATTGCAATTCTAGAGATTAAGTATATTTGAACACTACAGAATGAATTTTGATAGAAAGATGTCAGTTACATTTGAACTCCTATATTCCCAAGAACAGGATCCCAGAATTATGATCCTGGAATGACAAAGAATTACAAATTCTTCATCATGCAGAAAGCTAATGACAATCTATTGGAATAATATAGAATTGAAAATATGTGAGGAAAAAAAGGAAATATACAAGAAAAAGACCAAGCAGACCAAGTATATCTAATTTATGAATCAGACCTGAAAATATTGAGAATATCTACCTTAAAAATAGTCCCAAGGGTTCTTTTTCCAAAAGGCAACGGGACTTTCTTGGCTTTTTTCCTTTGAAAATGTTTTGCTTCTTAGGAGAACTCCAAATATTATGCAATATGGCATAAATGGTATCAATGGTTAGAGAATGGGTACAAAAAGTAAGAAGAATAGAATGTAACTAATATAAGAGGCCTTAAGAGAATAATATGGTAGACACATAGAGTATAAGGTATATAAGATAGAAGCAACTATAGATAGAAACAATAGATATGTGTTGATGTATATAAAGAAAAGATATATATAATAAGATTTATAAGATATATATATTTGTCGATGCCAATGCATTGTTAAAAATGTGAATGAGATTTGTATTTGTGGAAAATATAATAAAAATCTATTAAGAAAAGAAAAGAAAAAGAAAATGTTTTGCTTCTTATCCAAGATGAGATGTTTTGCTTCTTGGATGAGAAGCAAAATATTTTCAAAGGAGAAAAACCAAGTTAGTCCACTTGCCTTTTGGAAAAAGCACCTTTGGGATAACCATGAGAATCTCCACAGATTTCTACCTTAAAAGTACTTAAAGGAGCTGATCATGGCTGGTGATCTGTAGAAATTGAATGTCACTTACCTGATCGGGACCCATGGCCATTCCTGACAGAGGCATAGTATTGATATTCATTTGGGCCATGTGGCCTCCACTACTGTTCATATGCATCATATTGTAACTTGCAGGATTCCCTGGGTGACTGAAATGCTGCTGTGGAAAAGAACTACGGGACATAAGAAAACAAACAAAAAAAAGATAAATTATTGAATATACAGTAATTACAATTTCACAAGACATAATAGGAGATGGGAGCAACATCATCAATATCGAAGTGGCTTTCAATATGGCAGACATCATTCAAGATAAACAAGTATAACACGATGCATAGCAATGGTCTCTAATTTTAATTTCTATTTTATTTATACTTCTTAAGATATCTAAGGTCTGTAATATCTAAGTTCTACATCTTTAAAATCAAATACTCTAATGTTTATCTGAATACAACACTTTACCTATTAAATATTAATGGGAATAACCTAATTTATATCTAACAGAGTAACATGTTCAGGTTAAGATTGAGATAAAAAGTTTATTTGGTCATACATTGGCATTAAAAATATCAAAAATCAAAAGTATCAAAGCCAACAGTGCCTTCTGCAAGCAGTGTGTAATTTATTTATTTTATTTATTTATTAAATTTATATCCCGCCTCGCTTCCCCCAATGGGGAACTCGAGGCAGCAAAATTAATCACTGATGGAATCAAGAGAATGAAACAAATGACTATTTCAAGAGCAAAGATCACAGAAGTTCTTAATTTGACCTGTAATCTGAAATTCTCTCTTACAAGAAATTCTGTCCTTTGTAGTCTGTTACATGAAATAGGCCACATGGTCTATAGCCTCTTTACCATGCAGAAAGCAGTATATCCAAGGAAATGAGTGGAACCTCACTGGAAGGATTGAGCAACTGGAACACATTTTTCAGAAAATTCCCATTGTTTTGGGTTTTTTTTTTACCTATTTGTAGTTTTAAGGATCTGCTGACAGTTGATACATCAAGTTGCAGTTAAACTAAAATCTGAAGCAAAAGTAGAAAAGGAGGCAAGAGAAAGGCTTCTTCCTATTATTTTTCCTTGTTATTGAAAACCTGCATTGGTGCTGTCATTGTCATTCTGAAAATGCCAAAAAAAATTATCTCACCTGCTCCTGGCAATGTTTCCTGAAGGCCACCCCTTCATTTCTGGCGTTGGGTACATTGGTGAAGCCTGGGGATGTGGCAATATTGAATTTTGTGAGGGTCCAACTCTTTGAGCCATCATGGCACTAGGAGGACTTGATACCCTGCTGAAGGCAGGATCAGGTTGCTGGCTCATTCCTTGAAAAGGACAGTTTGGTCATTATTTCTAATTCAATAAAACTGTTTAAGAAAGAAATGCTTTATGATGTCTTTAACAACACCAATCTTGGTATTAATTAGTTCAGCATATAGTTCACAAAATGGACCTTAGAAAGGATTTCTTATATTTGTCTTGAATTTCACTCATTTTTAACAAATCTTTGATCATATAAAATAGCTACTGAACTGCAGACATTGTTCCCCTACTGGTATGTATGTATGTATGCATGCATGTTTGTATGTTCATTTTGCTATTGCTAAGTCACAATCTAATTGTATCTAATCCACAATGTATTATTCCTTTAGTAAGTACAAGATTTGCAACAACATGCAATTTGAAAATTGCACCCTTTGCTTCTATTAGAACTTACAGAAAATGGTTTTCAAAATTTCTCTTCATCTGATTTAGTCAAATCCTCACTAAATAAAGTACCTAATGGTATAGTAAAAGAAAGCATTATTTTGAAGAGCCCTAATACGCAAGATAACTGCATTTTTAGTTTTATGTCAGTGTTAAAAGGTCAAGACTCCCTCTTCTCTTATGGATTTTGATATTAACCAAACTGGTATACTTTCTTCAATTTTGCATGTTGCAAATAGATATGAACATAGAACGTATATTCACCTATATCTATGTGGTTGCTAGAAGTCAAAAATGACTTGATGGTACATAATCAATCAATCAATCAATCAATGTGATCAGATAAGCTAATTTGAACTCATTCTGAAAAATTTAAATTGTTGGAATGAAGGAGAAATAATTTGAACGTAGGAAACCAAAGCAACACATTTAAGATACGTGTATGCTCTGGAACCATTCCACTGGCAGAAGAGAAACATTTTGAGCAATTAAGAAATAAATGAGCAGTAACTGAAATCAAAGCCCTGCAATCAACATAATTACAAAGTGAATTAAATGTAAAGATAAATGCCATCTAATATTAAGCCTCTCTCTGACAATTCTATTTTAGACCATTTGAAAATTACCAATCTCCTTCCTGCTTATATTTATTTATATTAAGCTTTTGTCCTTAAGATCACAGGTACTTCATTTATGCCAACATTTAGGTCCAGAAGAAAGAGGAAGAAAGCTGAATCAGTGAAATAAGTACCATAATTTGAAGAGTATGGGAATTGTTGGGGTGGGACAGGAGCCATCAGAGAGCCTGTAACAGCACCATCGATGTTTCCTGAGGCGGTCACATTCGGGGGAGGACTGAAGGCTGGAGGTTGTTGCTGTTGCTGCTGCATCATCATGGCCATTCTTTGCTGTCTGAGATGATGACTTATTAACTCCCTGTTGCGTTGTGCCACCATCTGAGCATTAAGGAAGCCTTGCTGTTAACACCAAAACAAGAGGACAGGGAATAAGCCATTCACCATAAAAATACTTAAGTGTGTTGTAATACTTATTTAATTAATTAAAACCCTAATGGAAGATGTACATCAATTCTACAGTGAAAACACATATCATGATCTCCTATACAATATTTCAACTCATTGTCTGTCCGCTCTATTTGTGCAGACAAAATCACACAATCCATGCAGAAGAGAGCAGTATTAGATTAGCCCAACTTCTGGACAGAATAATCTGAAATAATAGATCAGGGGTTGTCAAACTGGATTTCTTCAAGGGTCTGATCAGCACTGTAGTTCTCCTTTGCAGGCCGGCAGCGGAGCGGGAGACAGGAAGGACTCCCCCTGCAGCACCCTGCTGGCCAAAATGGGCCACATGGAGGCCTCACGGGGTGTCCGCCTTGCCCATTTTTGGCTGCAAGAGTGTTGCAGGAGGCTGTGGAGACCAAAAACGGGCCACGGGGAGGCACCGCAGGCCAGTCCTTTGCTATTTCCAGGCCACAGAAGTCCCCGCGGGCCAGATTTAAGCACCCCATGGGCCAGATCTGGCCTGCGGACCTTGAGTTTGACACTCCTATAATAGATGATCATCTGGAAAATTCAGGGCTGGAGCCTTGACTGACAAGTCCAACCATCTTGGAGTAGTGTCCCACTTCCATGTTGTTATAAACTAAAAACAAAAAACTAAATATGCCTATGTAAGCTCTAGGATGTCCAAATACAGAATATGGGAATGTGATTACATGTAAGTAAAGTAGGACATGGGAGGCCTTTGTACAGTTTTATTTCTAACACATGCTGACCAAGATTTAATGACTCACTTGTGATCCCATCTGGGGAGGTAGAACAGGTCTCATCACCGATGCACCACCAGGATTGGTATTTTCCATTTTCATATCAAGAGTTTGACGAGTCTGATTCAAAAACTTAAGAAAAAGGAAACAATATAGTGTAAAAGAACTATATTAAAATGTATCACGCATGTAGTTGAATTATGATCGTTTTTGTTCAGCAACCAAAATTATGTTGGTGCTGAATGAAACAACTTACCACCGTTGCTCAAAATTGCCATTGCAGTGCCTTCATGGACTAATGATTGTCATCTTGGCACTTGGCAATCTCATTTGTACTTATGACCAGTTGCCAAACCCTCTGGTAGTGAATGCGGGTTTGCTCTCTGCCAGTATTTGGAGGGGGTGTGGTTTTCTCCTTAGTAGCTCCTTGATTAGGGCATTGCTTACTGCTAGATTGTTTGTCTAGTGTTAATTACTGCTTATCTGGGAGTTGGTTGCTAGAAAGCTGCTGGAAGGCCTTTTTGTTTCTTTCTTAGCTTTTTTATTGTTGATTTTGACAATCTTTTCCAGAAGCCAGATATGCAAGCAATACACCAGACAAACAAGCAAGCAGATTAGCACAGCGATGAAGATTGAATTATTACTATGGGTATTAAACATTCCAATAGGAGGGGAAAAAAACCCCAAACATTACATTTTGGCATAATCCTGCTTTTTCAGAACAAATTACCTGCTGTCCTTGAAGCCTCTGCTGGAGTTGCATACGGAGCTGCTTTGGTGCATTGGTTCGCGGTCTCATAACATTTGCTCTGGGATGCATGGCTTGCATTGGAAAATTGTTCTGCTGGTTCATCTGATTCATCATCGAGTTAAAGGCTGCCTGTTGGCCCTGAATGCTGCCACTAAAACCACCGGGCATTCCTGCTCCTGGCCCATGGTAAGGTTGTCCATATATTGGAGGCTTCTGATCGATCATGACTGCAGAATCTTGGCCATGAAATGCTTCATGTTTGGATTCCAAAGCTTGTCCCTTCAAAAGAGTAGGGTACTATGTGTCAAGTATGTAACTGTACTGTATATAGTGCCAGAAGGGTACTAAGTGTTAATGCATTGCTTCCAGTTGGAATAAATGCATTGATATCAACGCCTTGGTTCAAATGGTTCCTGATTCCTACTACTATTTCACAATAATGATGAGTAGTGAGTGAAGAGGATTTGCCTAAGATATTGATGGTTAAAGCCAGTATTAGAAAATTAAGATGCAAAAGATTGATAGAGCCAGCATGTTATTTCAGTGTTCAAATCTGGGTTCAAAAAAAATGTAGTGAATCCTGGACCACCTAAAATAAGTGAGATACATTCAAACTGTATGTATTTTTATAACATTCATTTGAAGTGAGGTTTTGCTTAAAAAGTGCACTTTTAAAAATAAAAATGTTATATACATTAAAAAAAAGAATAGGGAACTTAATTCACTCTCTGCAGCAATATATTACATATATTAATAAACACATGGTGAACAATTTTATTCTGTGTGAGAGGGAGGGAGAGAAAGAGAATATACCTGGAGGTAATGGCTACTGGAGGAAGGGCATAACTTGTCATTTCTTCTGGCACTTCTATGAAAATTATTAGGTAATCTTTGAACATAATTTAAAAATCTCATTCCTTAGCTCCACTGCCTCTTCCATTCAAAATTATATTAACAGTATCTGTCATTCACCTAGCATCATTCATTTAACAGTAATTAATACAATGGTGTTGCATCACCTTTGCTAATATAGAAAAAGTATGTACATACCTAATTTCAATTATGTACAATAGATAATGGAGCATTGAAGGAAGTATTAGGAACAAAATAATTTTAGATGAAAAAATGTCTTAAATTATTAAATGGAGCATTTGTCTCACTATGATTTTCCAGGTTTTAATTGTGGCATTGCAGTATCTTGTGCAGTATTTTGTATCATTTGTTATTAACAGTTTAATTAACCTTATCCTTATAATTTATACTTAAAACTGAAAAAAATTCTCACTGAACAACGATAAACTGAGCTTGAACTGTGCTCAGTTTGGGGAGAAGGTGAGGTGTAACAGGTGTATACAGTCTAAAATCAATTCTCATAGAAGAATCTGTAAGTATCTATAATAGTGCAGGAAAAAAACTGTAGTAGGACTAATTCAGTAGCATCCTTATAGTTTACACTATATTCAGCTAGCCAGAAAATAAAGAGTTTAAGAGGATCATTTACTTACTTGGTTTACAAGATCAGGAATTCCTAAGGCTCTATCAATTTCTTCAAGGCTAGTAACATCAGTATTGCTTAACAATGCATGCAGCTGATCTAGTAGAGCTCTTTCATCACTTTGCCCATCTACATTTGGAGTATTATATAACAGGTCATCCAAGGAATTTCTAACTAACTGCCTAGAAAGACAAATGTTGAAAATGAGCAGGATTTTATATATTGAAAGCAAGAACTTCTCTGCTAAGATTAATTCTGAAGAGCTCTTGAGAAAAATCTAAGATGAAGAGAGTAAAGACACTAATATTAAAATACAAGAATTTGTCATCCTGAATCTGAAAAAAAAGGTCTCTCTAAACCAGGGCTATCAAACTTGATTTCATTGAGGGCCACATGAGGGTTGTGTTTGACCTCGGGGGACCAGGGTGGGCGTGGCCAGCAACGGCCTCCCGACCTCAGTTTTCAGCTGCGATGGCCTCCTGCAACCCTCTGCCAGCAAAAACAGAGCTCAGGAGGTCCATGCGTGGCCCTAGCGAGCTCCATTTTTGCTGGCAGAGGCACCATAGGCTGGTCCTTCGCTATTTCCAGGGCAGCCCCGAGGGCTGGATCTAAGCACTCTGAGAGACAGATCCGGCCCAAGGACCGGATCCAGTTTGACACCCCTGTTCTAAACCAACCCATTGATTCAAATGTAAGTATTATACTGTGAATGTATGCAAAATTGGCATATCCAGTTGTCCCACTGAATCACATTTCAGATTCTTTTTTGTGCTTATGATTTAATGTTAACTCTTCTGAGGCCAACCATACTGAGCATATTCCTTTTAAAAAACTTCTTCTGTGTTTCTCAGGATAACAAATGAACTTAAAGAAGCTGAACTTTATTGAACTATAATGTAGTTTTGCTCATTCCATTTTATTTTATTGTAGGTGTGTTATACTTCAAAACAAAATAGTATATTCTTCTCTGCCCTATACTTTCAAACGTTTTCCTTCCTATCTGATGCTTTTAATTCTTGTTAGCTAGCCAGCTGCCCTAAGCTCTGCTATGTTGCATGGGGGTGGGGGGACTTCTGGAAGGTATGGGCGATGAAAGCACAAGAAAGCAAGGATAAACCATTTCTGTATTTTATTTATTTATTAAAAACATTTATTTGGGTTCCTATCTCATATACAGGAGGCTTACATCATTAAAATTCTGCGATATAAAAATCTTCTAACCCTCTCCATTCCCACCCTGAAGTGGCAGCAAGCATGATCAAGCCAGGCACTTGATCAGCTCCATGGCAATCTAGGGACCTTAAGCCCACCAAAAGAACCATGTCTTCAGAGTGTGGGGGGTTAATTTATCTCGGAGAGAATGATACTTCAGAAGGAGGGAACTGCCACGAGAAGACTCTTCTTCTTCTGGTTCCTATTAAATCTACTACCCTGATAGGACACATAATATACCTGGCCTTCTGGCTTTGGTGGGTTGGGAAGATGTAATTGGGGAAAAGCAGTCCTTCAAATAACCTGGTCCCAACCCATTTTACCAAGAAAACTAGATAGATATGTAAGATAAAATGACTGACCACATAGGACAAGTCAGGTCAGAGGGCACCATAGAGGAAAAGTTGAGAATCTTTTAGAGTACTAATTGTGTGTATGATGAGGCTAGATAAAAGCTTTCTAGATATCTAGTTGCTGATGTTAACATATAGGAAAGAAAATCCGAAATGGCAAAAACAGAATTACAGTTGGAACATGAAAAGTTAAAAATGCATGAATATGGGAAAGCTCAACCAGGTGAAGGATGAAATTAACTACCCACTTAGGCATCAGTCACTTAAACACTGGCATCTTAGGTATTAGCAAATTGAAATGAACTGGAATGGGATACTTTCCATCAGAAAATCATACTGTTTTCTACCCAGAACACAAAACACAATGAATGAATGGTACTGCTTTCATACTCAGTAAAGATACAGTAAAGAGAATACAATCCAGTCAATGAACAAATAATATTAATTAGATTTCACAGACAGCCTTTCATAGGATGGTTCAAACTCCAAATACTGATGCAGAAGAGGTGGTTATAGTCATAGTCAATCTGATATCAATAGAACATATTTTATTAGCAATATTTGATGTTTTTGGTTTGACCAAAATATTTTTCTTATTTGACTGTGACCAAACAATAAAATAATCAGCCAACTAGTAATTATTACCTGTCTTGCAAGCCTTGAGCTGCTTGTTCCATGGAGACTATACTGTCAGGCCATACATTTGGTTGATTAGATGGTCCTGGATGTGCATAAGGATTCCCTCCCATTCCTACATTAATCTCATTTGACCCTGTTAAAAAAGGAAACAAAATACACTTTTTTTTCATTTGCAGAAACTACAAATATTGAACAGCAATTTTTCAATGTTAAAAATAGCACTATGGTGATTAATAAATGATAGAAGCTATATTCCTTTGAACATGGACATTACAAGATTGATTATTATGGCATCATGCTTCATGTACAAATTGATTTAGATATGAATCATAACAAGTCTCAAAGTCTTATCCAAAAAGAAATGAGTATTAATTTCCCAGTAAAGTATAAAAACATGCAAGTGCCAATTAATAGCTGGGGAAAATATGAAAGGGAAAGAAAAAGGGGGCTTAAGGCTGTGCCTAAGATCTGAAATACTAAGGTTTCAGTAAATAACAATTGTCATAACTCACTCATATGGATCATTTCCTGTTGGAGCATTGATCTGGTGCCAGGAATACTATTTGACCTCATGGGCAAACCAGGCATGGACCCTCCCATGGAAGACCGGGCAAGAGAAGAGCTGCAGTCTGACCCAGCCCTTGCCATTGAACCAGAAGCTGTAGGCTCCATTCTGTTCAGTTTTGAATTTTGTAGACTCCAATCACTTGCTGAATGCTGATTCACTGAAACATTTCTGTTACATATCCCTGGAAGAATTAACATATTTAAAGCATTTTACTTTCATTACTGAAAAATACGGAATACATTTCACTTAATTATAGATGGTATTTCTGCTCCTTCTCACATTCAGATTATACTTCTAGGTCAGAACTGAAAGTATTGCACATATTAAGGTATTCCTCCCCCCCAACCTGGTATATGCTGGAACTACAATTTAATGAAATCTCAGATTTGAGAAAGACTACACAGTGGCTTTTCTGCCTCTGGATTAACTACCAGTAACAACATATTAAAGTCAGGAAACTCTTGTGTAGAAACATTTTGTGAGCTAGGCAGAGATTTCCTCAGAAAAGCCAAACTTTTTAAAAGAGGGGTGGCATTTCAAATATCCTAAACTGTGATTCATAGTTGTAATTGTTTAAAATGCAACATGCAAGCTTCAAACCTATGGAATCCATCTTTCAGAACTGATTTTCTGTTTCACTTTTTTATCCACTCTGCATCTATACATCAAATGTTCTAGGCACTAAAATGCAGAACAGTCATGTCAATCATTTGTGATTTCAAACTTCAAATTTGCAAACCATACCAACCTACTATTTGACATACTTGTTTGTTGGAGGATTGCAAATCATCTTTTCATCATACAGATACAGTTTACTAAAATGTTGGAATCCTAATTAAGGTGAAGAAGGGAATTACAAACAAACCCATATTGGCTCCAAAATTTTCTTGATTTTCAATCATTCTTGGTCTCTCAGCCATCATATTTTGCTTCTGTAACAATGAATATGAACTAGCACTTCTCACTGATGGGACAGAATCCACCGATATAGGACTATCTAAAGATATGGCTCTGTTGAAAGGAGGGCGGATGAACTGCCTAGACTGGGGACTTCTGATACCTATTGAAAAATTAAAAGAGAATTGTAAATGCATCATCTGTAAAAAATATCTGTATGTGTGTTCAATTATTATTATTAAAGAATTACATAAATATAGTGAAATGCTCCAGAAAAAAACTTATATTCCAATGTGAAATTAAATTAATATAATATTTATCCTTCTCTGTACACTTTGTGTTAACTTATCTACTTCAGCTACATGTTCAATTCTATAAAGGTCAAGAAAATACAATCTAATATACAAAAAAGGGAAAAACCTAACAATAAAAATGAACTCCTGTATTGTTTTTACTGATTTATAAATATAAACTATTTTGTGAAATAAAATCAGAATACAAATAATTCCTTACCTATTGGTGTATTTCCTTGGCACAGAGGTAGTTTATTTCCCATACTAACTCCATTGGTAGGTACAGGATTATGGCAAAAATCTGAACTATTTAGATCACCCAAAATTGCATCTAAATTATCCACCAACTCACCGCTTATCTGCAAAATATTTTAAATAATGAATTTAGTTTTTAAAATTTCTAGAATGGATTTCATAAGCTAATAATGGACTCAAAACATATGTCCCTGAGATTTAGCATTAACTTTTAAATCAACAAAAACAAATGGACAAAATAAACAGAATATATTTTTGTCTAGGAAAAATAAAAACAACATACACATAATCCATTTAAAGGATAACTCAGAAAAAAAGAAAGTGATTGCTCAGTTGTTCATTCTTTCATTTATTTAACCTAATAGAATCATTTTAAAGTATTTATTAAAATATTCAATCTTTTAAAGTATTAACTATTTCTTCTTTAAATCTTATAGGTGGAATCCATTTAAAAGAGGTATTTCAGCTTTTCTGGTACCAAAAGGAATGCCTCTTCAGAATCAGTCTCACCTGGAACTAGCCATGTAAAAATCTTTTAAAAGGACAATTTCTATTATATAACTGAGTTAAGAACAAAGTAAGACAGAGATGTCAAACTCAATTTCATTGAGGGCCACATCAGGCTGTTGTTGACCTTAGGGGGCTGGGTAGGCATGGCCAGTTGGGTGGGCGTGGCCAACTTGACACCACTCTCCAACCTGCTGGCATGTTTCCTCTTTGCATTGGATAGACCGGTCTGAAGCCATGCTGGGCAGACGTTTCCTCTTCAATTGGTAGACCAGGCCAAAGTGACATGGGCCAGCACCTTACATTTTCCAGGATGGCCCTGAGGGTTGGATCCAACCATATCACAGGCCACATCCAGCCCACGGGCCTTGAGTTTGACACCCTGATGTAACACAACTCCCTTCTGGAGTTTTACTTGTCCGTAGACTGTTGGAATTTTTAACAAAACCCTGCTTAACAAACAAGCTTGTGGAATGAAACTAAGAGTAAAGAGTAATGGAAATTCTGCTTAACACTTGAATAATCATACTCTACCTCTTCTCTGGGTTCTGTCTTTATTTTCATCTCTTTTTCATTACTTGATGTAGGTATGGCCGAACTACAACACTGTCCCATCTTGGTATCCAGAGTTTCAATTTTAGGTTTAACATCTTTTAAAAGTGGCTCTTTTCCATCATCCTTATCAAGCAAATATCTAAGCAGGGCATGATTCTCTTTCTTTTTAGGACTCATTTGTTCCTGTTTCACTACTTCTCCACAGGAAACTGTGTTGGAATCATGAAATGGATCTTTACCAGTCGCTTCAGCTGTGATTTTTGCTACTTCTGCTGGAGAATTACCATTTCGTAGCAACTTATGTAAAATCTTATGCTTCTCTTGCATATTTGATGAAGAAACTCCTCCAGATGTAGAAGATGAAACACCAGATGAAGGACTTGTAGCATTGTTAGAAGATTCTTTGCAGCTGGAATCCAAGGGTGAATTTGAAAGTGTTGGATGTCCTCTCTCCTCTGAGGAACAAGTTAGCAACTGAAGAAGTTTTTTATGTCCTTTGCTTTCAGCTGGTCCCCTCTGATCAGCACCTTCAAGGCTTTCCTCTTTGCTCTCTTTATTACTACTTGAGTCCCTGCTGTTTGACTGGCACATAGAGCTCTCCACTTGATTCTGTTCACAGAACATGCCAGGGGGGCTTTTTGAATCCTGGCCCCCCATTTTGCTTTGTGGAGGAGCATTCATATTTGGAGAACTGTCCAGTTTAGGACCTGGTGAAGAAAGGGTGGATAGGAGTGTTGTTCCAACTCCCTCACTAATGGCCTGAAGGGCACTAAGTGAACTGCTTGAAAAATTGTTGCTGCTTGAATTGCTGACCGGTCCCATTGGAGAGTGTATACCTATAAAAATAGTTCATACTTTAATAAAAAAAATAGTTCATAAATATTCAAAATGTCTCAGGAAAAAGGAAAACAAAGCGGAACTATTGCAGTGTTTCTGCAGTGTTTCTCACAGGAGAATAATGATATAATTAATTTGACTAAACTGAGTCAAGGTTTATGTTTAAATACATTTCAGGGGATATTTTTAAAGGATAATTTATAAACACAAATAAAAAAGTAATCTTCTGTAAATAAATGAATATTTTATATTGAAATGAAATATTACTTAGAAAACCATCTTTACCTGGTACGGGAGAAAACTGGTGTGAATTCACTTTTGGACTCCCACGATTCCTAGGTGATATCATTATATTTGGCTGACTGGCATTCAAGTTTGGGCTGCCATGTGGTGGACTACTGATATTTAATCCATAATTACTTTGATAAGGAAAAGACTGCATTCCTTGCCCAGAGTTCATTGATCCCATATTTCCTGGACCCCCATACCTAGCACCACTCATCTGCCCCATTATGTTAGGATCTCCCATGCCATAGTTTCTGTTTTGAAGAGGTACATTTTGCCCAGGCATCATATTCATAACACCACTGCATGAATTGGTGCTCATAGTTGTAGGAGCTCTTATGTTCTGTCCCATTGTATTAGGATTTGGTCGATGTCCATTTTGTTCTCTGAAAAGTTGAACAAAGGAATACAATAAAATCACTCCAAATCTACTTTTTAATTGTGTTACATTAAACACAGAGAAGAAAAATACACCTACAAACAATATAAATCAAAATCTCAAGATTAATAAAAGAAAAAAGGTTTGAAAAATCATGGCATAACTCCCAAAAATTGACCAGGTTCTTTCCTGTCCTTTTTAAAAATGAAATTTGATTAAATGTTGATAATCACTGCATTGCTTGGGAGGATGGGTGGTGTCTGATGTGATTAGAATGATCCTGCCGGCAGGGGGAAAGTTGTTAAAATTAGTAGTTACTACTTGGTGCAAAAGATAATGGATTGTTTTTCAGCATTATTTATTGTTTAATTAAAACCATTATTAAGACAGTATAACAGAAAAGGACAAATATGCTGGTATTAATTCAGTAAAAAACTAATTACAAGTAATAAATCATTAATGTGATTAATTTTTTTTAATGGAAAAAGATCTACTGCCCATTCTCTCTAGCACCTGCCTGCCTCTCTGGCTTTCACTGCCTGTGCTGTGCCCTCCTGTTAGTCCTACTTTCCAGTCTACCTGCCTGGGTTCCCACCTCTTCCCAGGTCATAGCCATGTCATGTTTCCCCTGATGAGCCCTGTAGTCCACAGATTACAACAGCAGCCAGGACTAAGCAATGCAGGCCTATGATCTCATGATGCTGTATGACTGCATCACTTAATGATAGAAATTCCAGTCCCAACTGCCAATGTTACACAAGAACCTCCTGTAACCTATTTAAATGCTTTGGTGGTATATGCCAGGCTCCAAAAACTAAGAAAGACATTATTAGACAGTCTTCTAAGCAGTTTCCTCCTATTGTTCCTCACCTATAGAGAGAAATATTACCAAACTAAAGCAACTGCTTGCATCATAAAACAAAACTCTGGGAATTATTAAGGAAGAGTCTCCGTCACCCTTTTTTCCCCACACAAACCCTAAACTACGCTGTGTCACTTCAATTACTTCCACTAAAACCAAACTCTGATTATACTCTATGCCACAAATGACAAATTATCTAAACCAGTAATTTCAGGGAGTTGTTTCCAAAAAATGGTTAAGGAAGAAAAGTAAACACCTTTTCTTCTTCATCCCTATCCTCTTGAGATTAGCTCAACTGAGCCTCAGATACTGCAGAAGCCCCAACATTTTATTCTCATTTAAATAATATATAGGGTTACCATTGTATTATCTTTAAGCAAAACTATAACAAAAAATAATTCCTTTGAAAAGTAATAAGTAGCATTACTTATTTTGCCATGGAGCAAAACTATTTCCCATAAATTCAGCTGCTAATTTTTAAAATTGTAAGATATGAACAAACTTGCTGAACTAACAACTAGGTTACAGCCAAATGTATAACTCAGGGGTCAATATTTTCATAAAAAACACCTGCATAAGAGTAATCATGAGCTGTACTCTGAAATAAGATACCATCTCAGTTTTTGCCATTCAGGCAATATGTTAAAAAGAAATGGTGAATTCTCTAGCACAATCTATTTAGTCATGTTGTTTTCTGTCCTGGCTTACAAAAGAGAAAACCAGTCTTACTCCATGAAAACCATTATCTGAATCCGAAATAGTTACCAGGCTATATAAACATGTCTCATACCAATGTTAATATCTCAAATTTTGCTCAAATAATCATTTAATGAAAGCGTACACTTTGGAAATCCTAAAATATAATTGCAATTTTACCTTTGAAGCAAGTGGGTAGAGATAAACCCATGACGGTCATTGGTAACTGGATTTTGGAATAATTTACTTTTTGTTTGTGCTGTCACTATTGTTCCATCAGCTAAAGAGAACCGGTAGAGTGGAGTTTCAGCAATGCCTTGCCTATAAGCTGTTTAGGAAAAACAGATTTTTATTAGAAGAGCACCTTCCTGTTCATATTTCATGTTACACAAATAGTGGCTTGCAAAGGAAGATAGACATTTTACAAGGTCAAGTTTGGTATCTGCTAACTTTTGTTTAAAATGCATACACATGAAAGACAACAACAACAACAGTAAATCTATATAGGTTCTGTGTATGAATCTGTACACTGGAGGAAATGGCAACACATAATGTCAAAAGGTAACGGAGCTAATCCTGTTTTCCCCAGGTTTAATTTAATTTAATTTAATAATTGGACTTGTATGCCGCCCCCTCTCCGAAAGGACTTGGGGCGGCTCACAACTAAAAATAACAACAATAAATACATTAAAAACAAATTAAACATTACAAGCCCACATAAAATCCATTTAAAAACCCCCTCCCCGAGAGGTCAGTCCAGCCCGGCCTGTTCAAACAGCCAAGTTTTCAGATCGTGGCGGAAAGAGCGGAAAGAGGTTTCATTGTAATAATCATTAACTGCAGAAATAGAGACTCTGAACTGGAGGAGTCATGGTTTTATTAAAGCAAGTAGGAACTATTTCCATATGCCACCTCCCAGCAACCATTTTATGAATACAAAGCATTACCTCACAACAGTGAGGAAATTCAGTGGCAGCAAGGTAGCAAGCAAGATTTAAAAGGGTGTCTTAAGCTTGTCATCCCCTTAAGAGTAGAAGAAAGGCTCATTTCTCTATCATACCTGACATAATTGGACATCAGTTGATACCTTATTTTTATATGAAAATACATGCCCCAATTAGAATTTCCAAGACAATGATTCACTGTATGTGTTTCAAATCAGCCGTAAAAATAAATATCCCCCCTTTAATTTTTAAAATTAACCCCTCAATGGCTTTCAAATTCCAGGTTTTACCTTCCTGATAGTGACACATCTTTGACCAGGGCTGAACTTCATTTTGGGAGAAAAATCGCTGAATGCAACGGCGGACTATATCTTCAAATCCAGGTCTCATAGACCTTAAAGAATTTGTATCTATGTTAACAAGTTTACCTGCCAAATAGAAAATGAAACTATTGGGAATTACCTTGATATATTTATACTTAATTAACTGAATGCTGTGTTAGTAGAATCTATAGAAATATAGAATTTATAGAAGCATTACAATGTTATTAAAAAAAACAAAAGCATAGAACCTTAATTGAATAAAATACTGGAAATAAGTAGAGAATATATACCAAATAAAAATTATTCATACTTTTTATTAATCTAAAAGAATAGAGGCCAGTTGCAGTTCTGGAGAAAATATATTCCATAATTTAGAATATATATATTCTAATATAGAACAAAATCATCTCCCTGTGGGCTTTAGGTGAACTAGTTCATGTAACCAGACAAACAGTTCCACAGTTCCTTCAATGAGTCCTAAACCGTTTAAGATTTGAAACAATTTCAGTTCAACCAGAAAGCAATTGGCAAATACTGCAAGCTGGAAGCACGACAAGAAAAATATTCTGAAATAATAATTTCCTTGTAAGCTCCAGCCTTGTGCAGAATGCAGCAGTGAGGGCAGTTAATGGTGCCAATTAGTTGGCACATATGACATAATTGCTCTGTGATGTGCATTGGTTACCAGTTTGTTTCTGAGCACAATTCAAGACACTGGTAGTCACTTTTATAGCCTTATATATGACTTGAGCCAGGTTACTTATATGGCGATCTCATCATGGTTGTCTCAATCTAATCCACCAGGCACACATGCTGGGTACTGTTGGCCGAGGTGGGTGCTTAGCAGGGCGTGAAAAAGTGCCTTTTCTGCCATTGCACCTGCCCTCTGAAACATTATCTTTTGTAAGATTAGGTTGGCTCCCACCCTCACTGTTGCTTTGTATTTTTTGGCAAGATTTCAGAGGTGGTTTACCATTGCCTCTTTCCTAGACTTAAGGAAGAGTGACTGGCCCAATGCCACCCAATTAGCTTTGTGCCTAAGACAGGAATAAAATGCACAGTCTCCTATTTTCTAACCTGATGGCCCAACTACTACACCAAAGTAGCTCTCATTTTATGTTTAGTTTAGTTTAGTTTAGCTTAGCTTAGTTTAGCAATTGCATTTTTTATTTATTTTTAAGTTGTGTGCCACCCAGACTCATGTATGTCAGATGGGCAGCCATATAAATTGAACGAATTCATAAATAAATAATATGCTTGAGAGCAATTAGTAACACAAACCATGTTATTCCTATAGTTTGCATTAAACACTATTATTTGATCAGTTTTTCATGTAGAATTCTCACCTGACAGATCATGTCTAGTAACAAAGCTCTCTGTGTTTGAGGAAAATACCCTCTCTACTGTAGAGATTCGACGCGCAACACATATCATACAGGACTGCAAATCTGCAATACAAAATATTTTATGACATATTTAAAATGATGTAAAATTCTAGCTGTTCAGTATGTGAGATATGCTGCAGTTTAAATGAATGGAATACATTTAAATAAGTGGATGATTTGCTGTTACCTTCTCCTTCTTCTAGCATAGCTCTGGGTTGTGATAAAGCAAAACACTGCATGGTTTCAAATCTTTGATGCAATTCCTGGCTGTTTCCTATATCTTCTAGAAGTTCATTTAATGGTTTCACCATCATGCGACAATTAAATGTGTGACTTTTCTGTCTCGGTGCTTCATTGGTCCAAGAAACTCCATTCACTAAAAAAAAGTGATAGAACTTCTCATTAAGTTGTTAGAAAAAGAATGATGACTTTAATTCTATATTTATCCAGCTACACTGGCTATTTAGAACTGAGGGGGGTTAGGGTTAGGGCATGCTACTGTATGTAACATTTATATATTGCTAAGAATTATCCACAAAAGAAAAAAAACTAATTTAATGCATGGGATATCATGTATCAGGCAGGCAAAAACCAAAATGACTGGTCCAAGGTCACCCAGCTGGCTTTCATGGCTAAGGTGGAACTAAAACTCACTCTCTCCTACTTTCTAGCCAGATGCCTTAACCATTAAACCACGGGTGTCAAACTCATGGCCCACGGGCCGGATGCGTCACACACTGGCCCACCATTTTAGTGAAGGGGAGAAAGTCACAATATGTCATGTGACAATGCTAGTTTGACACCCCTGCACTAGACCAAACTAGTTTTCTTGCACTTGAACAATGAAAGCTGGAAAAACAATTGAGCAGTAGTCTCAGTCCAAATATTCCCATTTCTATTCTGGATTGCTTAAATGTTATCAGTACTGTCAATCATACACAACAATGCTAATTTGCAAGCATATTAAGATATGCACTGCCACTATTTTGCTGGGATCATTATGGCGCAGGAGATTTAAGTCAAGGTGTCTTTGCCATCAAGTGAATCATGTCTGGGAATTACAGTAATACACGGCATGAAAACCTAACTCTAATAGAACTAATAATATCAGCCACAACTGATTTTGCTTCTTTTCATACTTAATATTTTATTATGATTAACGTTGATATTTAACAAAATTTACTTAAAAAATTAAGATGGACTTCTATAATAGACTTCTATTATGAAATTTTTTTTGATTGATATTCTGTTCAGCAAAATTTGGTAAAAATGAAAGTCGGTATTTTAACAGAATACATACAATAGTATATTTTTAAAAAAATGAATGGCAATATTTCAAGTTCCATTAACAGAAAATAGTGTTTGTTTACTTACTGCATATATACTTTGTTTTTTCTATAACAGCTCAAGGCATTTTACATGAAGGAATCCACTAATTTTAATCTCACAACAATCCTGTGAGGTGGGCTGAGAAAATGTGTATATATGGGATAATAATTTAAATTACATAAACCATCTTTTTCAAGAAGTTACAAAGACCCAAGAATAATTTGGCTAAATACTGAATTTTGTTGAAAAATGTTCATATTAAGATACAATGTGAATGAAAATTTAAAGAAGTACTTTAAAGTTAATATTGTAGTAAAAAGTTTGTTTTTAGAAAAAGTCACATTTGACATATCAAGTGATTATGAAAATCTTCCTTACCTGCAGATTTGGGTAAATTTTTAAGAAAATCTTTCCGATCTTCTTCATGCAAGATACTGTAAACACTTGTATTAACCAGGTCCTCTTGTTTATATTGCAAATACTGAGTGACATTCTCAGATACAAATACAATGTTTCCATCCCTATTTACTACAAATAAGAAGCCATCTAATGCCTAGAAATAAAGTTATGGAAAGGTAGTATTGAAGCATTTAAACACACATATATATTAATAGTTATTATGTACTGAAATAAACATCAATGTTGTTGATGATATCACCTAATTTGGTAATGAAACATCTGCAAGAAAACAACTACAGGTGAAACTCAAAAAATTAGAATATTGTGCAAAAGTTCATTTATTTCAGTAATGCAACTTAAAAGGTGAAACTAATATATGAGATAGACTCATTACATGCAAAGCAAGATAATTCAAGCCGTGATTTGCCATAATTGTGATGATTATGGCTTACAGCTCATGAAAACCCCAAATCCACAATCTCAGAAAATTAGAATATGACATGCAATCAATAAAACCAGGATTGTACATAGAACAATATCGGACCTCTGAAAAGTATAAGCATACTTATGTACTCAGTACTTGGTTTGGGCCCCTTTTGCAGCAATTACTGCCTCAATGAAGCGTGGCATGGAAGCTATCAGCCTGTGGCACTGCTGAGGTGTTATGGAAGACCAGGATGCTTCAATAGCGGCCTTCAGCTCTTCTGCATTGTTCGATCTCATCTCTCATCTTTCTCTTGACAGTGCCCCATAGATTCTCTATGGGGTTCAAGTCAGGCGAGTTTGCTGGCCAATCAAGCACAGTAATCCCATGGTCATTGAACCAGGTTTTGGTGCTTTTGGCAGTGTGGGCAGGTGACAAGTCCTGCTGGAAAATGAAGTCAGCATCCCCATAAAGCTCATCTGCAGAAGGAAGCATGAAGGGCTCCAAAATCTCCTGGTAGACAGCTGCGTTGACCCTGAACTTAATGAAGCACAGTGGACCAACACCAGCAGATGACATGGCTCCCCAAATCAACACTGAGTGTGGAAACTTCACACTGGACTTCAAGCATCTTGCAGTGTGTGCCTCTCCATTCTTCTTCCAGACTCTTGGTCCTTGGTTTCCAAATGAGATGCAAAAGTTGCTCTCATCAGAAGAGAGGACTTTGGACCACTGAGCAACAGACCAGGTCTGTTTTTCTTTAGCCCAGGTAAGACTCTTCTGACGACATTTGAAGCCCATGTCCAGGATCTGTCTGTGTGTGGTGGCTCTTGATGCACTGATTCCAGCCTCAGTCCACTCCTTGTGAAAGTCCCCAACACTTTTGAATGGCCTTTTCCTGACAATCCTCTCCAGGCTGCGGTCATCCCTGCTGCTTGTGCACCTTTTTCTTACACACTTTTCCCTTCTACATAACTTTCTATTAATGTGCTTTGATACAGCACTTTGGGAACATCCAACTTCTTTTGCAATTACCTTTTGAGGCTTTCCCTCCTTTTGGAGAGTGTCAGTGATGGTTTTCTGCACAACTGTCAGGTCAGCAGTCTTTCCCATGATTGTGATTCCTACTGAACCACACTGAGAGACCATTTAAAGGCTCAGGAACCCTTTGCAGGTGTTATGACTTAATTAGCTGATTAGAGTGGGACACTTTGAGCCCAGAATATTGCACCTTTTCACAATATTCTAATTTTCTGAGATTGTGGATTTGGGGTTTTCATGATCTGTAAGCCAGAATCATCACAATTATGGCAAATCATGGCTTGAACTATCTTGCTTTGCATGTAATCAGTCTATCTCATATATTAGTTTCACCTTTTAAATTGCATTACTGAAATAAATGAACTTATGCATGATATTCTAATTTTTCGAGTTTCACCTGTAAGCTCAGATAGTACAAAAAACCCCACAGTTCAACCAAGAGCTACAAATATTGCTATCAGCATTTTATAATCCTATACTTAGCAACACAACGTCTATTGTATTCACTTATAATCTTAAAACTGCCTTGTGTCTATACACAGCATATGCCTCCTAGTTAATAGGATGTGGGCAAAATTATATTGGCTAAATTACAACACAGTCTCTTGATTCTAACTTGAATAGATTAGAAGACGCATCCTTGGAATAAAACTGGACTTTCATTATCCTTGTACGATGCTGGCCAAAATGTGCAAAAATAGACCAATATTGTCCTTATTTTTATCAGGAATGCTGCACTCTGGCATGAAAATGATTACATCTGAAAATCTAGTCTATACCTTCTTTCTCTTATTTGAAAAATTACATGAAAGCCTTGATTAATCAAAGGGATAATAGGCAGTAGAGGTCAGTATCTCTGGGCCAATCTGATGACATACATGCCATACAGAAGGCTGTACTATGCAATGTAAAAGAAATAAGCCTAAAAGGGCAAGGAATTAATGCATTAAAGAAAAAATATGTTTTATATCTGTGAAACTAAGAAAAAGAGGAAAGAATGCAACTGAGTTGAATGGCTTGATTTTGTGTTAGAATATCTGTAGGGAAGTGAAAGTGTAGATTTAATTATGAATGAAAGAATGAAAAGATATGCTATGAAATATCAATAACTTATCATGGATGCATATGAAAGCCAGAATCCACAGATGATGAAGACAGTGAATGGTGACAATGGAAAACTGAAGATGAGATTGGAGGAAAAATTGTGTAGCATTCTGAATGAATGCGATACAGGAGATTGGGTCATACATAGAGAATGAATAAGGATGAAATTGTAAAACATACATAAAGGCTTTGAGAGGTATGGGATGATGTAGAAAGTAATGGACAGATGGAATTGATGAGGTCTTCATAAAGAGGAAGATGAAAAGTTTAATGAACAAAGAGCAATATACAAAGCAGTATGTGGATGTGATGACAGGAACAATATCTATAAAAACAAAAAAGGAATGAAGATGTACAGGTAGTCCGCTACTTTCTAATGTAATTGAGCCCAGAATTGTGGCCCTAAATTGTGCTGGTTGTTACCTGATTTTATGACCTTTTTTGCACAGTGAATCACTGCAGTTAAGTGAACGTGTTGGTCATTAAACAAATCCATTGTCTGCTATGGGTGGGTTTTTTTGCCAGAAACTGAAGTAAACACCGGTTTTCAGCAAAAAAAAAAAAAGTCATAAAACTTGGTCATGTGAAACCACAGGAGCTGTCAGAATTTTGAATCCAGATCATAAGTAGCTTTGGGGAGGTCTGTTGTAATTTGAACAGTTACTAAGTGACCATGGTGGCCTTGGTGGTGCAGGCTGTTAAACGCCTAGCACTTAAGTTCCAGCTGCCTGCAATTAGTGCAGGCTCGAATCCCACCAGGCTCAAGGTTGACTCAGCCTTCCATCCTCTCGGGGTAGGTAAAGTGAGGACCCAAGATTGTTGGGGGCAATAAGCTGACTTTGTAAAAAGGCCACTTAGTAATAAGCAGGCATATACAATGGAAGGAAGGCTATTGCTGAGCGCATTAGGGTTGTATCCCAAAAACTGTAAGCCGCCCTGAGTCTCCGGAGAAGGGCAGGATATAAATATGAATTTTAAAAAAAAGTTCAGAACCATCTATATAATAAATTGTTTTGTGATGAATTAGTTCTGTTCTTTTTCTGAACCTATTTTTTTTCATTTAGATGAAATAAAGAGAGGTGGGTAGCTCAAAATGCAAAACTAAATAAATAAAAAATAAAATATTTCTTTGGCTTAATACGTCTTACAGGATCCAATCTGGATCAGTCATCCTCAGGAACTTCTCTCCCACCAGAGTATGTGCTTTGGACTATATTACGCATAGTTTTTCTGTGGTGCCTCATTGTGTGTGGCTTTTTGGTTGTTGATTGTTGGTGGCCAGTTATTAAGTCGCTGGCTGTTGTTTCCTTGTGCTGCCAAGTCCTCGAATTCTAAGTACCTGATAAGCTGGTGATAACTCATGCTGACTGACAAGGGGCCCATTTCCCAGGCTTGAATCATTTCCCTGGCTATTTTTTACCTGCTCAGCCAACAATTTTAGTAGCTGCTAAATTGAATATATGTTCATTGTCATTACTATTTCCTACCATTTTCCTGGGTTCTTTGTAACAATGCTCACTCTGAACAGGAATAACATGATGGATATGTATGCATATATACATGTAAATAATCCTATACTTATTTATTTAGAAGGACTCCACTAAAGTCAATTGAATTATTTCCAAATAGGGGTCCTAAGAATTAAAATCTAAGTGGGAACAGTATAGTATTGATCTTGCTCTTGAAAAATTATTATTGGAAGCAATGCCCAACTCAATCTCTCATTTCCAATCCTGATGTCCTCCAATACATTCCAAAAAGGAGAACCAAATGTCATCCTAACTCAGAAGTACTGTACATGTATTACAGTCCAACATATCATGTAGACATCTCACTAGGAAAAGGGCACATTTTCATATTCTACAGTAAGAATGGAGAAGGAACCTCAATTTTTAAGGTTTTTGAACTGTAAAAATATTGAGAGCTGATATAATCTTCTGAACATGGCTATTTTTCAACTACAAACATAGTAACAAACACAGAGATTTCTGCTGTGCTAATGATTCCACATAATTAAGCTATACAAAAAGTATGTCCTAAAGGTGCTTTTTCAAGAGGCAATTGGATTTTCTGGTTTTCTTTGAAGACATTTCACTTCTCATCCAAGAAGCTTTTTCAGCTCTGACTGGATGGTGGAGTTTCCTCTTGAAAAAGCACCTTTGGGGACAACCATGACCTGGATGACTGAGAATCTCCACAGACATATCCTAACAGTATTAACACTAATTAGCCTATATACTTGCCTGTAAGAGGAGTGGTCCCAGCGAATCTTTATCAATAACACCCTGTCCAGTTGAAGATACATCTGCCTTCTGAACATCATCATCAGTAGATGCTGTTTTTCCTGAAATTGAAAAGCAAGCCTTGAAAAAGGTAATACTATATATGTAAGCATGTCACTGGATATATACAAATTTAACAGTTACTGTTTATTATTAAAATTCTTTAAAATATTTAATGAGAATTTAAATAGCTGAAAAAACCAGTACTGAAACATACATCTTTATTCCATACTAAAGGAGGAAAGCTTCCTCGGTGACACAGAAAATATAAATGCAGCTTAACCATGACATTTTTTGATAATCAAGTAAAGAGAAAGGAGTCCCTGTGGATTTTATTCTGCTAGTTGTTGTCAACTATAATGAACGGTGCTCATCTCCGTTTCAAGGCCAGTGCTGTCTGAAGACATTTCTGTGGTCATGTGGCCAGCATGATGCCATGGACTGTTATCTTCCCATCAAAGTGATACCTATCACTTTGATGGGAAGGTAACAGTCCTTCTGTTATCCTTCTGTTAAAATCCTATCACCCATCTCCTCCCATTTATGACTGTATGACTGTAACTTTGTCGCTTGTATCCTTACGATTTATATTGACTGTTTCCTAGTATGATTTGATTGCTTATTTGTATCCTATGACTATCATTAAGTGTTGTACCTTATGATTCTTGATGAATGTATCTTTTCTTTTATGTACACTGAGAGCATATGCAACTGGATGTCAAATTCCTTGTGTGTTCAATCACACTTGGCCAATAAAGAATTCTATTCTATTCTGTTTATCTACTCGCATTTGCATGCTTTTAAACTGCTAGGTTGACAGGAGTGGGGCGAGGACAGAGATCACTCAATCCTGTGGCACTCAGGTCTTGAACCTGGGCTGCCGGCTTTAAAAACTCAATATCTACATGAACAGCGTATTGTCTGAGTACAATTAGTTTTGGGGAAAAGTACAAAATAGTAGTAATAGTAATAATATACATATCATTAATAATAATTACATAGTAATGGTAATATTAGCTTATCCTTACTAGTAAACCTTCATTGTTTAAGTTTCTACCCTCTGTTTCTGTTAGTTAACCATTGGTAATAGAATAGAATTCTTTATTGGCCAAGTGTGATTGGACACACAAGGAATTTGTCTTGATGCAAATGCTCTCAGTGTACATAAAAGAAAAGATACATTCATCAAGAGTCAAGAATCATAAGGTACAACACTTAATAATAATAGTCATAGGGTACAATAAACAATCAAATCATACTAGGAAACAGTCAATATAAATTGTAAGGGTACAAGCGACAAAGTTACAGTCATACAGTCATACAGTCACATACAGGGAGGGGATGGGTGATAAGGAGTGATGAGAAGATGAATAGTAATAGTAATGCAAACTTTGTAAATAGTTGGACAGTGCTGAGGGAAATATTTGTTTAGCAGAGTTCAGGGAAAAACTGTCCTTGTGTCTAGTTGTTCTGGTGTGCAGTGCTCTATAGCATTGTTTTGAGGGTAGGAGTTGAAACAGTTTATGTCCAGGATGTGAGGGGTCTGTAAAATAAGTCCCATGTTATGATAGCTTGAGGAGAGAGCCGTATACATATTTCTTCCATGACCTATTTTATGTTCTTTACTTTTTCCCTTCACAACAATAAAACGATTGTGGAAATGATTTAAATGGTTCCTCCAAGCTCTTGATTCTATGGCAGTATGACTTTGCTCTTCTATCACGTGCTAGTCCACATATGATATGCCATATGCTAAGCAAGTAAATAAAACGATTTGGATCTAACCAATCTGTTATTTTACTGACTCTAACACAATATAATAAATGTAAATTATGATTCTTTTAGTAAAATATTAGTCAATCCTTCAGTTATTTTATTTGTGGTATCCATGTTGTTAATATTAGCTTAAGCATTTTATTTTACAGAAAATAAAATGTATTTCTTGTTTTAAAAGCTAAAATCAGACTCGTGTCTACTGGAACATGATTTTTAGATAAAAAGAATATTTTTATATAGATTAAGAATCAGTCTTGCCTTGTTCCTTTATCTGACGTATCTGTCGAACTGTTTCCTTTAAAATTGCACATTTATCTGGTTTGACATTGAAGTGATCAATATCGCTCAAATTAGCAGATATCAGCTCAGCCAATTCTTCAATATATTTACTTTCCTGCTCACGTCTCCGCTTCTCTCCACTGCATACAAGTCTTAAAGAGAGAGAAAAATACAGAGGTTTTATCGGGTTAAGGCTTCTGGTCATGATTTCCTTTTACAAAATGTATTAATCAAACTGCTAAATTAAAAGTAGTTCTGATTTTATTACCCTAGCCAAAGTATACCAAAAGTATAAACGTATTAAATAACTTCACCTCAGTAAGTCATATCTAACCCTTTGGAAATGACCACCACCCTCACCCATAGCCACACTGATATTTCCCAACTGGATGTCAAGAGGCTGAATGTTACACTGTTTTTGAGGAAAATTTATTTTTGAGTAGGAATTTACAACAATGTTTTTCAAGGTTGAATAAAAAAATCATTACAAGAATGCAAATGAAGGGGGGAGGAGAGGGATGGGAGGGGAGAAGAGGTCAGGTGGATTATTGGTTTTTTCAACTCTCAGTTTGCTTCAACTCTCTAGTATATAATCCCAACAGATTATCCTTGAAGAATCTAGTCCTTGACAGAAAAATGACTGCCTGGTCCTACTCTATTGAATTAAACATGTACTGGATTTATATACTTAATAATCTCTTCCTCCTCCTAATCCTTTTTTTCTTGCAGTAGTATGGGTTTACCTCATTTCAACATTTTAAGTATGCTATCAATTGAACTTTAATCTAAATATTAACTCAATTTTAAATTCTGAAATTACCATACATTATTTGTAAATGTTCTATAGTAACACTGTTTTAAAAACTTGGAAATACTTTACCCTGGTCCTGCAATATCACATGGTTTGCGTTTTCTTGAATCACTGTTCATACTGTCCAAGATGTTCTCTCCTAATCCACTCATTCTGATCACGCATCAGCAGCTGAAACCATCAAGGAATACAGTAATCAAGTTTAAAATTTTACTTAAGAAGAAAAGGTGAACCATTCAGAAAAAAACAATCCAGAATGACATAATTGTGAAGGACTGATGATCATGTACTTTCAGGTTATTCATCCACTGATGTTTTAAAACTCAACTTTCAATCTTTTTTCTTTTTTTCAACTTTCTGTTTTCCTGAATAATCAGATTACTTGATGTCCCCAAGACTAGGGACATCTTGAGGACTGTGAAAAATGTAAAGAAATTTAACACAGGTATCAACGGATATAGGGTCATGGTGATTTACAATAGCAATCAACAATGAAGCATCCACAAAGTATCAAACAGCTGTGGAGAAAACTTAGCGGCTGCTTCCTCCTCCTCCTCCTCCTCCTCATATAGCAGAAATACAAGATATCAATCTCCTCTGCTGCCTAACAGTTATGCTCTGTCTCAATAAGGGCATCACATTCTGCCACAGATTCAAAACACAGGTACAGTGTACTTTGGGCAGCAGCAGCAGCACACACACATACACACACACACACACACACACACACACACACACAGAGGCCCCAGTAAGTGAGCATTTTGTATGGACTGCATCCTTCAAGGGATACACTTGCAAAGTGATGAAAGTGTGAGTTACCAAACAAGATCCTCATTATCCAACTGTTGCCCTTTCCATTTTCGCTACTGAATGTTGCCAGGTAAGCTCAACTGCTACATAATCCACATTTTAGTGGATAAAGGCACTAACATTTGATCCTTCTTTCATAGATTTCATGAATCTATGAATCATCTAACATTTGAAAGACCTTTGTAAGGTCACATCACATTAGGAATTAGTCTGAGTCCATCAGTTCAGAAACTGAAGTGAGTTTGTGTATGTGTATGTATGAAATCTACCAAACTTTAAAGATAGGTTGATATGGTACTTTGATACTTATATTATGGGTTAGATATTAATACTATGGTCAAACAGTGGTATTATATAACTCTAACCCATTATATAAGTACCAAAGAATATCAATCTCTCTTTAAAATTGTTTGAAGGAAATTAAAGGTAACATGTTAACTTTTTGTTAAAATATATCCAAAAAATTTGGAATCTTTTAATCTATGAAGAACTTTGAACATACTGTGCCTGAACTGTGCCAAAAAAAGATAATTGCTTATTCATGTAAGAATACTTGTATACCACAATATAAATGGTGGCTTAATGAAATTTGCCAACATTAGCCTTTGTATGAGCTTCTTATTGACAGGGACAATACAATTCCAGTCCTATGGTCTAGGTGAAAATTTTAAATTTACTGTTTAAGAAAACTGAATTACAATGCGAAGAAAATTACATAATCTTAGCAATCTGATATCTATATTTAGAGGTGGAGAGGAAAGGGAGAGAAAGAGATTTTGAGACAGTAATGTTGTATATGCTAAGCAGGCCTGCAGTCTTAGACTATTATCTATTAGCCCGAAAACCCCGTGGTTTAGAGACTTACCACATAATTTAAAAAATGAATTCTCATTCATTTAAAAAAGATTGATGGGAATCATAGAGAATGATTGTCATTTTTAATGCAGAATCAACTTCCTCATGCATAAAACCATTGAAAGAAGTCAGTGAGTTTTTCAATCTTCAGTGTTGTCAATGTGCTATGATACACATTTCTATGACTGTTGAACTCTTAAATATGTGTGTAGGTTCAATTTTCAGATAAACAGTATAGACAATCTGAAACTTAATTGGTAAAATGAAGGACAGAACTCCTTTGGGAAACTGACCAAAATCCCCAGCAACAGGCAACCATTTCTGAAGAGAATCCTAGATTTCTGCTACTTGGAAGAGAACACCTGATTTATTTCACTCATATTTCAAACATTTTAATTGGAAACATAGATAGAATACAGAAAGTTGGAAAGTATCTTAGAGGTCTTCTAGTCCAAACCTCTGCTCAAGCAGGAGACCTTATACTACCATTCCAGACAAATGTTGTCCAATCTCTTCTTAAAAACTTCCAGTGATGGAACGCCTACAGATTAATTGTGGATAATTGTGGGTGGCATTTCTTGCTGATATTTTTCTTTGTAATGTTATATAAAGTTGTTCTAATAAAATTAGATTTTAAAATAATTAATACACACAACATCAGGAATTTTTTTTAAGAAAAACAAATTGTGAGTCCCATGCATGCCACTAGATGGCAGATCAACATTAAAGAACTAGACAACTGCTTTTTAAAAGGACAGAAAATCACTAAAGGGCAGGCTTTTCAATAGAAAAAGCAAAATTAAGTACCTTGGTCATGCAAAAAGCATATGTAAGCCGTATTAGAGCATCAGCTAATGCTTTTTATGTGGCATGTAATGTCTCATATACATGACTTTTTATAACAAAACTCAAATCTTGAAGCAGAAGTTCAGTTGGCAATATTTGTTTCTCACACAACTCCATTTCGAAAGAAGCACGTATTTTTATAGCACTAAAAATTGCCAGGGAGAGACAGGAAGTACAAAAAAAAACCCAAGATAAAGGGAGTGAGAAAAGCTCAGGAAATACGAGGACAAAGAAACATATCAAAAACCCACAAGCATTTTACTTTGCCGAATAAACTACCAATATCTTTTTTTTAAGTCGAATTTTATGTAGCATTTGTATAGCATAAACATGAAACAATATTAGCATTATACTAAGCTCTTAAATAAAAAGATACCATATGTCACCTTGGACAAGAATAACTTTCCCAGAAGAAAAATGTACAATGAATATTGCCTTTGTAAATTACATGGTTCAATTGTTAATAACAGAAAATTAGTCCAACTCCTCTGTATTATACTAAGCTCCTTTCTCTTTCTTTCAAATATAGTTAAAGGACAAGAACATTTAAATAATTAATAACTCTAATTCTACCTGGTCATTATAGTAATTGTTACAGGCTGAAATAAAAAAACATCTTACAAGAAACTAAATCACTATGCAATAGAGATACCTTAAAATGTTTTTTTTAAAGCTGATAGTCTTACCCTAACAACAGTGCTGTCCTATCTTACATTGTTTGCCATTATTATTTTTTTGTTTTGCAATGTAATTATGCCATCAATTTGCCTAGGAAGACCCTATGCGGAAAATATTTAATGACATTAACTCCTTTGTGCTACAAGATACTGTCACTACAATGCCAATTAGCCAAAGGATTATTAATGCAAAAAACTATTCATTGAAAAATACACCAATGAAGTTGGCTCACAGAAATAAGATTATGGTTCCTTCATGGGTTTTTTTCTGTTATCTATATTACTAAAACTCTTGTTGTCATGGCCTTTAACTGGGCAAAGCAATGCATCATATGACAAGCATTTTTAATGCAAGTATCTCAAATTGGCTAACATGCAGAACATGCCTAAACCCCATGTGCCATGATTCCCAAAGGAATGAAATTTGGATACTTTTGATTGTTTCAATGCTACTGGCTGCTGCTGGACTGGTCTTCATTTGAACATTCCATGACAGTTTCCCAGCCAGTCTTGCAATTCCTCACTTCTCACCCCACCCCACCCCAAACAGCAGCCATTTATCTAAGGGAAGGGAAGGGAAGGGAAGGGAAGGGAAGGGAAGGGAAGGGAAGGGAAGGGAAGGGAAGGGAAGGGAAGGGAAGGTTTCTGGTGGTCCCTGCTAACTTTCCACAAGGAATGGGAAAGCTTTTTTTGCTTTCACATTTCCATGAAATACTAAAACAAACTGTGCAAACTTTATTTTTAAAAATCTGGATAACCTGTGCTTCACTGGGTTATTGTTTAAGATTTTTTACCTAAACAGAGAAACAATTAATCAAAATTCACTTAACAACCATATTACTAATTTAACAACTGCAGTGATTCACTTAACAATGATGGCAAGAAAGGATTAAAATGGGGCAAAATTCACTTAACAACTGTCTTGCTTAGCAACAAAAACTTTGACCTTAGTTGTGGTTTTCAGTCAAGAACAACTTACATATATCAAACTCTGCTAGGAGTACAACAAGTTTGATTAAGCATTCTTTAAAGTTTGTAATAGAATAAGAAAGTACTTTTAATACATACATGATATGCATTGACTTCTTAATACAGGTAATCCTCATCCAAAAATGAGGTTGCAACCATTCACATAGCAACTGTGCTGCTTGAACAGAGCAAGGAAGTATTTCTACACAAAGAGGTATCAGGGCTTAACTTCCTGGGTTTTATTTTGTTACAGTAATTTCTTTGCCACTCTCAAAGGTTCTTTTTAAGGAGGCACCTGGACTTTGTTTTTTCTTTTGAAGATGTTTTGCTTCTCATGCAAGAAGCTTCCTCAGCTCTTACAGGGCAGTGGGGAATGGAAGGATTTATATTCCTTGCAGATAGCGGATAATCTGCACCCTTTTATTTAGGGGGTCATTGAAGCACTTGGAGGTTTATCTGTGTCCTCAGGGTCACCTGAGTGGTGCTCCTGGTTCCTGTAGTCTGCATTTTTTTTCCTCTGGAAATCCATTCCTACTTCCACACCATTCAAAGGGTGCTAAATTCTCACAATGCTACTCAGGTGACCCTGAGATAAACCTCCAAGTGCTTCAACTACACACTAAAAGGTTGCAAATGACCAGCTGCCTGCAAGGAATATAAATCCTTCCATTCCCCACTCTCCTGTCAGAGCTGAAGAAGTTTCATGGATGAGAAAAAAACAAGAAATTCCAGTTGCCTCCTGAAAAAGCACCTTTGGGATGACTGAGAATCTCTATAGACTTCTTTGCCATTCATTGCAACACCTACTAAGAGATGATTATGATGACAAACAACAACGTCTTAAGAATAGGTTAAAAATAGAGAATAGATACTCCCCCACCCCAAGGCATTAATAGGGATGGTATAAATAGGGATCATAGGAGACATAACGGAGCTGAGAGAAGCTATTCTTTCTGCCCTAGTATACATGAAGAATATTTATGATTTCTAGAGGGATTAATCTTTACTTTGTTTTTGTCCATCACCGTTGCATTGTCATTGTCATAATATTTTACTGGTATTCCCTTACTAAATTTCCATATTTTCCAATATGGCTCTGATGAAAATATTTTACAATTTTTTTCACTGTAAACTTTTGCCCATACTAGCTGGCCTGCACATGCTGTTGGCACTGGTCCCATATTTACATCCATGATGGGAAGCTGATTTTAACAAACTTAGGTAGACAAAAAATGGAAGAAGAAATAGCACAGGACGGTTATGCCTGGGTTTTCCTATTGCCTTTCCTTTTGTTGGAGGCTTCATCTTAAATTTACTACGGCTTTGCCAGCTTATCATTTCCAATAGTCATCTAATATTTTGGTAAATTTTATTCCTAGGAGAGGTATCGCCCAAATTATTTTAGCAGATCACAGCAGCTAAATGAACACATGGAACCCAGGAGTAATATGAAAAATTCTGAATACTCCATAAGTGAATATCACATTACAAAATAAGAACATTGGAAAACCAGACCTGTATATAGGGATTGGTAGGATGCTTTAAAATATTCACTGATTTGTCTTACTATAAAATAATATTTGCTAGAGTCTTATTCAAATTATACTCTGCTTGACCATTTGCAATGTAACATTTACAGTTGCTACCCAGCAGGATCCAGACTTGTAGGGTCTACATCAGAGCTTCTGATAAAACAGATTGGACTCTCTTTCTCCTCTAAGGAGCTATAATTTTCACATTTGTAGCTTTCCTTTTAAAATCTAATACCAATCGTATAGCTGGTTGGAGACCTTTGGGCCATTCACTTTCTCTTGACCCAACTCACCTCACAGAGTTGTTGTTTTGGGAAAATTAGGAGGAGGAAGGAGTATCAGATATGTTCATCCTCTTGAATTATTTATAAAAAATAATAATGGCAAGATTGATTGATGAAATAAATAAATGATATAGTGACTCTTAAAAATTAGTGCTGCTTTTCGGCATCCTTAGCTAATGAATGAACTGTAAAGAACGACATATGTACTGTAGTTATTGCTCTCCTCAATATCAGATTATTTATATTGCTGAGCTGGGGGCAAAGGAACAAAATCAGGAATTCATAGTATTTCTAATGTAGATATTTTAGAAATAATTAAAATATTTTTCCTGAAGAGTTTTTCAGTTTCTAAACATTAAAAAGCAGGCCAGTGTCTGAAACGTAATAGTGATAGTTAGGACAGCCATACAAGGTAAATGTTATTATTGTGCCTATTTGTGATATGGGTATGTTTGTTACTCAGCCTCTTGATATGCTAGACTGGAACAGGAGATTCAAGATGCAGTCCAAAATTATACTACAAATACAATTTACAAAGGAAATCGCTGCTTCTGGTGAATACAAGGATGTTTTCTTTTCTCTCACTTCCTGTTCTGTGGTGGTCTTCTTCAGGTTAAGGTGATTTGATATGTAGCTGCCCAAGAATTAGTTTTTCTTATGTAAAGAACACTATTGTCATGATGTGAAAGTGTTAGAAGTTACTAAAGAGCATCACTTGGGGTGAGGACCGGAATCCAAATTTGATCAAGTAGCAATTCTTAATTGAAGAAGAGGAAATATTTATTCAACTTATATTGTTTGTCTCCCAAAAGTACATTCCAAACTATTACAAGGCAGACATGAGACTGAAATTGAAGTTTGAAGTAGTGATAAGCTCAGCCATGGATATGGGGGAGGTTGCAGTCAACCACCTCCTGGACCCATTAATCATTGCCCTAATATACATGAATATATCTGCATTAAAGGAACAGCTTAAAAACAGAGTCTCTGCTTTGTATGTAGACTTTTTCAGGTTTAAATTCTAACTCTCCAGAAAAAAATAGGAAAGACTTGCTTGAGCAACATGTTGGACTAGATGACCTTCAAGGTCCCTTCCAATTCTGTTATTCTATTCTTTTCTGACTGCCAAAGGAAACTCTAGTGGGTGCTCCCATTTTAGCATAGAAAATACTGAGCTAAATAAAGAGTGGCCTGATCAGTACAAGGCAGCTATAAATTTTTTTACACATTATCAGTTGTTGCTAAATATATGAAAAAGATATGTTAAAAAAATCAATAGTGCATATACAAAATTGGACAGATATGCAATAGCCATTGGTGTTAAGCACACACATCATATCCTTTTGTATCAGCTGCTTTATAACAACACTGAAAAAGTCTATTGTTAAAACAAGATAGGCAAAGACACTGACAAGTTCTTTTTCTATATCCCTTACAAGGTTTCACATGCAGTTTAATTTGTTTTATGACACAACTTCTATAAGGTATATTATTAAATCCTATAGTGAAGGTGGACTATTAAGGTGTTACAGAAAGTTACAATTGCAGTTTCTATTAATATCTTATTTATCCTGAACCACTGAATCACAGAAACATAGAGTCAGAAATAACCTAATAGGTTATCAAGTTCAACCTCTTTTAAAAACCTCCAGTGAAGGGAAAGAATCACTCCATCTGGTTTCCCCTGACTGATAACTCTCACTGTCAAGATCTTCCTAATGTTTCTTCTGTTGAAGTTTAATCCCATTACCTCTGGAGCAAATGAAAATACATCTGAACCTTCTAGATTTAATTTGAGCACAGCTATCATATCATATCCCCTTTCCAGCTTCTCGTAACATAACGTAACTAGGTCTTTTAGCCATTCCTCATAAGATTTAGTCACCAGTCATTTACCATCTTGGTAGCCCTGCTTCAGATTTACTGTAGGCCAGCCACTAGAAGCACTGCATAAAACAGACTGTTCTAAAACATTTAATACATAAATTTTTGGAAATATTTAAAAATATACAAATATATAAAAGGGTACACTATTATTTTATTCAAAATTCAGATGTTCAAAACTGATGTTTCTTTTAAGGCAACTTAAAGGTAATTATCAGAAACCCAGCGAAAAGCTGTGTACAAGTTTAAATTACTCTGTTAACACCAATGACATTTTTACATTCAGATGAACTTTACTCCCGAGAAGAGTGATTGGAAATAGATGGACAAGGTGAAGATCTGCTAAATCTTGGTAGATCAAATCAGCATAGTTGCTCTCTCAAGCAAGGCAGAACCTAAATTGAAAAAAGGTATTTCCTCCAACTGAAAGCAATGTCAAAACCTTTTTCAACCTTGTTTATGGAGCGAGATTCCCCTTGCAATATGGCAGGGGTGTCAAACTCAAAACCCGTGGGCTGGATCCAACCCGCAGGATGCTTAGATCTGGCCCACAGGGCCACCCGGGAAACAGCAAAGAACCAGCCTCCGGTGCCTCAGAGCTCCATTTTTGCTGGCAGAGGGTTGCAGGAAGCCATTGTGGCCGAAAACATAGCTCAAGAACCTGTTTTCATTGGCAGAGCACTCATGCCACCATAGGTGCCCCCTGACATGAGTGACATCGAGCTGGCCATGCCTAACCTGGCCATGCCGCCCCCAGCCCCCCCCCAGGTCAAACACAACCCTAATGTGGCCCTCAATGAAATAGAGTTTGACACCACTGCTCTACGGTATTGAACTCTGTCCAATAGGTCAGCAAAAAAGAAGTGGTAAAACTATTAGGACTGGCAACAAAGACAGGTATTTTTTTTCTTTTTCACATTTTTATTATAACAGGCATAGCAACATTAGAAGTTATTAATTCTTACAACATATTTTCATATATTACCCTAACCCTTTTAGTCTATCAGCTAAGAAAACAATTTTCCTTGAAAGAAATGAGGTAATGTTACCAATGTACCAGTGTATTCAGAGCAGTTTGCCAATGTTTTCTGCAATAACTATCCCTTTAATGTTGAAGACAGGACACATCATTCTAACACTTTCAGTAACTAAGAGCAGTTGTGTTCCTGTTCAAAACAGAACATATAATCAGCTAAGCATACACAATCTGGGTCATAAAACAAAACCAAGCTCTTATCTTGTCAAAATATGTGGTTTTGTTCTGCATTTCTACTATCTCTGTTAAATAAAAATATATCTTAGTGAATTTTTTGAGGATGATATATCTCGCATTATTAAAGCACTATTTTCATGATCTCCTTTGTCATCTTACAGTTTTTATAAGTGCGTCTGATTTTAAGAGTGCATTCTGACTCCTTACTCTCTAAACATTAAGACAGGTCTGGATACTAACCTGATATTACAATTTGGCTGAAGATTTATTTAAAAAGTTTTTCATGCTCAAGAAATTTAAGGACTTCGGATTGAATGGACCAAGAATAAGTTATAATCATATTGAACAATTAAACATATTGTCATATTATAATCATATTGTCAATTAAACAATTTCTATACTCTGAATCTAGAAATTCTTTGTGTGTTGCTTATTTACAAACCTTTATGGAGAATAAGAAATAATTCATCTACTTATAGTAATAAAATAATAAACATAACTGCAGAATTTCTGAGGGGCTATGGATGGAAGGGGGTTTATGGAGGATTTTGGAGGTTTAAATCAGTGGTTCTTAACCTGGGCGATATCGCCCCCCAAGGGGCGATTTTGTTTTTCAGGGGGGCGATGGAACGAAAAGGCACGATGTGGGGAGAAGGAACGGAAGGGGGGCGATATGGGAGCGATGGAAAGAGATATATTGGAGAGAGAGAGAGAGAGATGTATATTGGTAGATAGGTAGGTAGGTAGACAAAAAGACAGACAGGTAGATAGATAGGCAGGAAGGCAGTCAGGCAAACAGACAGACCTTTTGGATGGATGGATGGACGGACAGATGGACAGACAGAAAGAATGCAAGAGCGGCAGCACTTTGGGAAAGCGGTGGCGGCAGCTTTTCCCAACATGCTGCCGCATTCGAGGTGCCAGTTCAGGTGAGGTACAACAGTCAATGGGGTGAGCCTGCAGGGCCGGTGCCTCGAATGTCCCCTTGCCACCTCTTAGTGTCCCCAAGGGGGCCGGCAGAGGGGTGCTAAGAGGCAACAGGGGGGCGTTTGAGGTGCCAGCCGGCCCTGCAGGTTCAACCATTGACTAGCACTGCTCCAGAGCCGGCTCCTCCAATGCGGAAGCAGTGGTACGTTACGTGCCGCCGCGGCCGCGTTTGACATGCCGCCCCCCTGCCACCTCTTAGCACCCCTCTGCTGGCCCCTTGGGGACGCTAAGAGGTGGCAGGGGGGCGTTCAAGGTACCGGCCCTGCAGGCTCACCCATTGACTGTAGCACCGCTCCAGAGCCGGCGCCAAAATGGGTGAAACTGCAGGGCCGGCTGGTTCCTCGAACGCTCCCCTGCCGCCTCTTAGCACCCTCTGCTGGCCCCCTTGGGGACGCTAAGAGGTGGCAGGGGGGCAGTTATGTTGGGGGAGGGGGGTGATGACAACTTCCTCAATGGATCAAGGGGGCGATTCTTTCAAAAAGGTTAAGAACCACTGGTTTAAATGATACAACTGCATTCATTTGTAAGAACCTTCAGTATTGCATCTCTGGATCAAGATAAGGCATGGCATTTGATCCAGCATTCTGTTTCTAAGTGCACTCAGCTAGCTCAAGGTATTTTGTCATGTTAGACAAGGTAAACATATGCTGTCCCTCATTTATCACTGACTGAACCATACAATAAAAGCAATGCATATCAGATAGACTTTAAATCATATCTTTCATCTCTTCTGCTTTCCTTTGGTTATCCTCCACATGTGCTTTTTAAATTTTTATGATTAATCAAATTAATCATTTACATTAGTTACATAGCTATAACTTCATCACACTAACATTTCTTGGTTCTGTATTCAAAATCAACCATTTATTGTTCTGTTTCATACTACTGTTATAAAACATATAAAATGGGGGCATAAAAATGTATCCCCATTTCACTGCATAGGAATCATATATTAACATTAGCACCTAGCTTAACATCAGGCAGCTCCTCTTTCCTAAAGATACACTAGGGGATCTAAACATCTATTGATTGTCATGCTATCTAGCCCACTTTTAATTAGCTTGCTGATCAGCATGCCATTGAATACTTTGTCAAATGCTTTGCTGAAAAAAAATCAAAGTATATTGTATCTAGGGATGTGCAGCTCTTAGAACTCAAATTGGAAAGGTAATTTGGATCCAGCTGCCCAAGCCTCCTATCTTTTTTTGGTATCACACAGTAGCCACACAGTTCTAGGAAAATACATATTTCTTTCTTTCTTTCTTTCTTTCTTTCTTTCTTTCTTTCTTTTTTTTCCTTTCTTTCTTTTTTTCCTTCTTTCTTTCAATTTCTGAGGCCACCCATCTTATTTATTTATTGATTGATTGATTGATTGTTTGGACTTATATGCCACCCTATCTCCCGAAGGTCTCAGGGCAGCTCACATCATAAAAAACACACAATACAAAATTTAAAAAAATTAAAATTATTATTAAACCACAAGCCAAACAATTATCTAAAACCCATAAGAAACTAGACATAAGAAAGTATATAAAAAACCCACCCCCCCTCAGTCCAGCCCGGCCTGTTGGAAAAGCCATGTCTTCAGGTCGCGACGGAAGAATGGAGGTCAGGGGCCAATCGCAGCCCCAAGGGCAACTTGTTCCACAGGGTGGGCGTTCCCACAGAGAAGGCCTACCCCTGGAGGTCGCCAGCCGACACTGTCTAGCCAACAGCACCCCAAGGAGGCCCTGCCTGTGGGAGCACACAGGGCGATGGGCAGTCGATGCTGGCAAGAGACATTCCCGCAAGTACCCCGGCCCCAAGCCATGCAGGGCTTTATAGGTGATTACCAGCACCTTGAATCTCACCCGGAGGACAACCGGCAATCTTAGTGAATAATTGGGTGGCTTACAATTCAGAAAATATATTACAATGATTTTTTTAAATTAAAACAATAAAAACAGTAAAACCAGTAAAAACATTAAAAAGAGCATTGTCTTACCTGAACGCTTCTTCTCATCATGACGATGGAGAATCTGTGGATGGGTTGACACATGCCTTTCTGCCCGGAGATTGAGTCCAACTGTTTTTGCCACAGCCTTCATCAACTGTCACTCTCCCCCGTTCACGACGAAGGTGCGGCACTCTGTAGGACTCTTCTGTGGCATTGGCTCCTCCGGTCGTCCTATGCTAGACGGACCTGACTACCTCCCAGGGAGGAAATGGATTCTCCATCATCGTGATGAGAAGAAGCGTTCAGGTAAGACAACACTCTTTCTCCAGCACGATGATTGGAGAATCCATGGATGGGACATACCAAAGCCTGGTGTCCCTATGGGCGGGGATTGTGGTCCTGAATCCTCCTAGCTACATGCACTCTCTGAAGCACCCTCCTCCCAAAGGCAGCATCAGCTGAGGCAAAGGTGTCCAACTTATAGTGGCGCACAAAAAGGGAGATGGTGACGACCATGTCGCCACCCTGCAGATCTCCTCGATCGAAGCCTGCGTCGCCCATGCAGCTGTGGTCGCGGCGATGCACGTAGAGTGGGTGGTTAATCGACTGTGTGTCGTAGGCCTTCGCAATACACAACCTTATCCAGCGGCCTATGGTCGATGAAGTGACCTTTGAACCCAGAGAGGAAAGTTGAAATGAGACAAACAGTGATTTGGATTTTCGATGTGGCCTTATGTCCAGAATTTGCCATCTCTGTTCTAGCGGATGGGAAGGACCTGGACAGAAATTTGGCAACACTATCTCCTGGGCCCAGTGGAACCAGGAGTTGATCTTGGGGACGAAGAAGGGATCCAGACAGAGAACCACCCTGTCTCCATGGAAAGTACAGAGTTCCTCTCTCACAGAGAGAGCAGCCAATTCCAAGATTCGCCTGGCCGATGTGATGGCGACTAAAAAGGCGACCTTAAAAGACAAAAACCACAGATTTGTAGACCTGAGAGGTTTGAAGGCAACTCTAAGGAGTTACACAAAGAGGGAGCCATATTAAAATGCCTCCTGTCATTTCCTCCCATCTTGGGGAAGGTGCCTGGTTGGCACCACTGCTTATGAACTATCTCAATAAAAAGCCTGGGGCAGGGGATGTACTCCTGCATAACCACAGGTTCAGAAAATACAGCCTTATCAGATACCAGAGGCACTGAAGGACCTGACACTGTGGGCAGACTAGTCCCAATTTGCACTGTGGCTCTGGCCTTATGGACCAGGGACTTAAACAATGCTGGGCGAAACAGCCCAGTAAATTGGGGGGGTCTTGTACCAAGTCCAAGTCATCATCAGAGAAGCCCTGCTCTACTTGGTCAGGTTCCTCTATAACAGAAGGTCTGCTTCTGAGGGAATGGGTAGGAGAGGTGGCCCTATGAACCTGCTCAGCTTCCCCAGGATACATGTAGTGATGTGACATCTGAGCAGGGAGCTCAGATGTAACAGAAGCAGCATGGCTTCCAAGGTGAAGAGTATTGGCTACACCTTGGGAGATAGCCTGAGAAATGAGGAACTTGAGTTCCTCAGATAGACCTTGCTCCTGCCTCTCTACAGGATGGAGCCCAGAAGCGGTGGGTGTAAAGGTCGCCTCAGGGGTAAAAACCCTCCCCCTAACCTTAGGCTCAGCTAAGCAGTTAAAAGGAAACTGCTCTGTAGGTTGCAAACTTTCAGTTGGAAAACCAGAAAAAAATTCCCTATCGCCCTCTGGGGACCAGTTCAAAGGAACTGCAACAGTAGATTGGGAGGCTGGCTGGTGGGGAGGAGCCACAGTTTCAGTTAAGACAGAAGCTGGAATACTTTCCTGTTAAGTCTTCTTTTGAGTTCTGGAGATTTGTTTTTCCAGAGCCTTCACTCTCCTGTCTGCATCTTTTTCCTCAGCTCTAGTTGGCTTCCTAGAGTAGATTGCTTTGGCTCTAATCTTGTCAGCTGCATCTTGACTGGCTAATCTGCCTTTCCTGGATCTGGTCTTTCTGGGAGTTGCTGAAGAATCTCCCTGCCCAGCCATGCTGTTAGCCGTCAGAATCTGATCAGCCATCTTGACAGCTCCCTTAGCCCAGAAAGGAGTAGTTGTTCTGCCTGAAGCCAGTTAAAAGAGCTGCAGAAAAAAATGGCAGTGCTGCCTCCCTTCAAAAACTAGGGCTAAGATGCAATGGGCAAAGTGGCGGCAAGCCAGCACACAAACCTCTATAGCCACGCTTCTCTAAGAGCTCAGTCAAAAAACAACGGAATCACAAAAGGCAAAATAAACTAGAGACCCCAAGGAGGCTTGTCAATCAAGCCAGCAAGCTAAACAAGTGGCTTGCCAGGAACCACTAAGCCGTGTTGTTATCGCAAAAGTAAAAGTCCATAAAAACAGCTGAGAAGCAGCTTGACTTAAAAGGAAAAAAAAAGACAACTGGGCTCAGGGCACTCCAGACACGCGGCGGCTGCCCTCACATGGGGAAACTATTCCCTTTGGCATTATGCAAGGCTGGCAGCAAGAGTGGCTACAGGGAAATAACAACGAAGACCAGGAAGCAGAGAAGAAAAAGGGAAAAAAATTGCCTCCATAGCATTTTAAAACACTACGAAGCTAACCTGAACTACAAGAAGTCAGCTTTAACCACAAACTCTTTCTATCCAGAGAACTACAAGCCAATCTTTTGCCACAACCTTCTAGGGCAAGACTGAGTCGTGAACTGGGGATGAAGGGTGTGGCAAAAACAGTTGGACTCAGTCTCCAGGCAGAAAGGCATGTGTCAACCCATCCATGGATTCTCCAATCATCGCGCTGGAGAACATCCAGTTCAACAGACATAAGAGAAAGATATTTGGCCCATTAACAATATAGCCAGGAAACAGGGCTATTGGCCACATTCAGCACCCCAGGCTGGGGAACATAGCCAGTTTTTTTAAGGCCTTACAAAACAGAGCTAACAGAGTTGGGGCCACTCTGATCTTTGAAGGGAAGATGTTCCATAGAGCCAAATTGCACCTTCTGGTCCCCACCAGCCGACATTCTTTGGCTGATAGGATCTGCAGCATGCCTATTCTGTTGGACCTAGTTCCCAACCAGAGAAAGGCCTTGACCTAAGCCTGATGTAATGTATTACAATCAGCCATTCTGGTTAGAAGATACAAAAAGATATCATACCCTTTATACGTATGCCCTTGTGTCTCAGGACAAGTAGAAATTATTGAACGTGTTCTTTTGTACTGTCAGTTTTACACTGCATCCTGAAATACTCCAATTCCCTCATTCCTAGCTAGTAAACAGGATATAATGGCTAGCAATATAAGTAATTCTTACTTTCTGATATTAGTCCTGAAATAACATATCAGATTGCCAGGTTCTGTATGGTGGCATACAAAATTTGATGAAGAGCAATTGAACTTGTTTGAGTACGGAAAGGCTTTGCCTCAGCATTACCCATCAGTCATTTTTCTTAAAAATGTCAGCTACTGTCCTATACCTTCCTCAGATTTATCAGGGGTTCTATAATTCTAAATTTTAAGTTAGTTTTAAATAAGAAGGAAGCTTTTTAACATATTTTTTCTATGTATCATTCCTCCTTATTTGTTTTTGGGTGTTCTGGATAATCGAAAACTGTTTTCTCCTCTTTTTCGTTTCTGCTGGTTAATGACCTGCAATAAAATAATTTGAATTTGAATATGCTTGACCTAGTTGGATGGGTAGATTCCTGAAAAAAGGCAATCGCTTAGACACCCTGCTCTCAAAGCATGTAGGGTTTCATAGGTAATTTACCAGCACCTTGAATTGCACCCAGAAACAGACCAGTAACTAGGGGCAGCTTATGCAGGACTGGTATTATGTGTGCCGTTTATCTGGCCCCATTTACTCCCCACACAGCTGCAATCTGCATGAGTTGGGAGTTTCTGAATGGTCTTCAAGGACAGTTCCATATAGAGTGTTACAGTAGTGTAACCTGAAGATTACAAGGGCATGAGTTACTATGACAGGGCCTCCTGATCCAGGTATGGGTGCAATTGGTGCATCATCCAGAGGTGTGCAAAAGCTCTCCTAGCCACAGCTGTCACCTGTTCTTCAAGCAGGAGTCACAAATCTACGACGACTCCCAGATTGCACACCAGGTCTGTTTGGGGCAGTGCAACCCCATAAGAACTAAACATGGAAGAACCTTGTCTGTGGAGAGTCCAAATACCCACAGCCACGCCATCTTGCTAGGGTTGAGTCAGAGACCATTTTGTCCCATCTAGACCAACAGCCTTCAGACACTGGGACAGGATGTCCATGGCATAATTCAAGGAGTTTGGGGTAAAGATATAAAGCAGTGTGTCATCTGCATACTAATGACATCGCATTCCAGATCGATAGATTACCTCAACCAGCGGCCTCATGTAAATGTTAAATAGAAGGGGAAAGAGAACAGAGCTTGAGAGACCGCACAAAGTAGGGGCTACAGGATAGATCTCTCTCCCTCTATCAACAGTGGCTTGGAACCAGTCCCAGAGGAAGAAGGAGAATCAGTACAATTCAATGCTGCACATCCACAGTTCCCAGAGTCAGCCCAGAAGGGTACATGATCTTTGGCATCAATGCCATTGAAAGGTCGAGAAGAGCCAGGACAGGTGCACTACCTCCATCCTGCTCCTACCAGAGGTCATCTATCAGCAAGATCAATGCCATCTCAGTCCCAAACCCTGGTCTGAACCTCTACCAAGAGGGGCCTAGATAATCTGCTTTACCCAGAGTTCTCTGAAGCTGCCATGCAACCACTCTCTCCACCACCTTCCTTAGAAAGGAGTGATTGGAGACAGGATGAAAATTTTCCAGGCTAGCTTGGTCAACCAGTGGTTCTTTTGAGGAGGGGCACATCACCACCTCTTTAAGAGCTGGCAGGAGTGCAGAACCACTAACATATCTCCTCCTATGAGGCCTTAATTAGTCAGGAAGGGCACAGATCTAATAAACAAGTGGCTGAACTAGCAGTTGAGACATCACTTCCTCAGGCTCAAACTCTTCTTAGATCATCTTGCTTTAAGGAAACAGGAACAGGCAGCTATAATTCCTCCCAGGTAATAATTATGCACATAATTTAAAAAATCAAACAATGATTAAGTTTTAAAAATGAAGACCATAAAGCAATTGATAACATTGAAGTTTTAAGCAAGATTTGTACAAATAAATAGGGAAATCAGTTACCCCAATTGTCATGGCTGATTTCTATTTGATGAGGGGAGCTCATCTTTTTTAGTTTCTTTTTCACAACTATATACATTCCTGTTTCCAGCAGGAAATAACTGATTTAATCTGAATTATACAGGCTCAATAGTATAATACCCAATCATTTGTACATTCTAAAAAAGAGAAGGTTAGTCAAAACAGACAATGAATGAAGCCATCCAAGAATGCTCATGCAAGGTAGCCTATTATGTTTTGTACATTTTTAACACCCATCGAATGATTTTATTGCAGGCTTTACAGCAGCCAAAATGTCACCTTCAGCACAAATTTGTTCTACGTTCTTCTTGCATATGAGTTAACTAAACAGTCTCTGGTAAATACTTAGAAATACATAAATATCAAGAGAAAAAAGTTCCATTTAATAATACTGACACAGGTAGTCTGAGCCATAGCTTGTGTTAATAGCTTTACCAAAAAAAAATCACAGCATGTATCCTTCAATTGAAGTTAATATTTTAACATTTTCATGGGTACAGGATATATATATATTTGTTTTCTTAAGTTTTTGCGGGTATTTATATGGGAGGTGGGGGTCTGTTTGTGCCCAGGTGTTTGCTTGGCTTGTGGTGTGGAGATTTTTTTGTTTGTGAGTGCAGGCTTCCAGATAATTGAGTCTGGTGGAGTCATCTCTTCTATTCATGCTTGCAGGTCCTTTTTTGAGCTCTATGGCTTCTCTGATAATTCTGTAGCTGGGGTTTTCTATAGTGGCTAGGGTTTTGGTGCCATTGAAGTCGATGCTATGACCTGTGGCTTTCATGTGTTGGACTAGTGAGGAAGTGTGTTCCAGCTTTTTTACTGCATTTTTGTGTTCATCAAGGCGGGTACTTATTCTTCTATTGGTCTGTCCGATGTATGTGGCAGGGCATGATGCAGGGACTTCATATATGCCTTGGTTTTCCAGGTCAATTTTATCTTTGGGGTTTCTTAGGATGGCTGCTATTTTTCTGTCTGTTTTGAAGGCAGTCTTGATGTGATGCCTGTGTAGTATCTTACTGACTTTGTCTGTTGTACCTGTTACGTAGGGTAGGACAGCTGTTCCATAGGTCTGTTCATCTTCTAGGTCTCTATTATGTCTCAGTGTGTTTTTGTGGATCAGGCTTGTGATTCTGCTTTTGTTGAAGCCGTAGGCTGTCAGTACTTTGGTCAGGGTGCATAGTTCAGTCTTTATGTGTGTCTTGTCTGCCAGGTGTTTGGTTCTGGCAATTAGTGTTTTGGCCATGGAGTTTATCTGTGCTGGGTGGTGGTGGGATTGGCATTGAGGTAGCGGTTGGTGTGTGTTTTCTTCTGGTACATGGTGTGTCCTAGTGTGCCATCTTTTTTTTTTGGTAGACTAGTACATCTAGGAATGGTAATTGTTTGTTTGTTTCCATTTCCATGGTGACTTTGATTTTGGGGTGTGTGCTGTTTAGGTGTGTTAGGAAATTGTTTAGGTTTTCTTTTGCATGGGGCCAAATACCACCCACAAACCCAATGCCACCCACAAACCCAAACTATGGTTAAGATACATCGATGATACATTTGTTATTTGGCCCCATGCAAAAGAAAATCTAACACACCTAAACAGCACACACCCCAAAGTCAAATTCACCATGGAAATGGAAACAAACAACTACTATCTAGCACAAGTAAACACATCTTTGACTATCTGTTATTGTTAATTAGTATACATTTTATCTAGAAATGTATATGCACCCATATAAGTATACAGAACTTTTGACCATGTTGTCAGTTATCTCATTTGTTTAATGGAGGGATCCCTTTGTATATGCAAATATATAAATCTGATACCTTTAGAAGACAGTAAATTACAGCCCACCTCAGATAGTACTGTAAAATAGAATCCCCTATTTTATATGTGAGTTATTACCAATTAAACTATCAGATTCTGCCACCATTCCCTTCTTACACCAGATTGTATTTTTTCCTTGTAAAAATGTCCACTTTCAAAACCTAAAGAAAGAATTCATTATATAAGGTTAAACCTTACTTTCTGGCTGTGCCTGATCTACATATCCAAGCAACAAGGTCAATTCATAATTTTGTTAGCAAGTCAAAACTAATTGGAGACCAAGACAAGTTCAATAGGCAGTTTCATCATATTCTGATTTAATATCACCGCTTATAAGCAACAATTAAGCAAATAGTTTAGATAACACCTGAGAGACTACAGTTTAACAAGTCAGAACAGATATACTGAAAGCATGTATGCAAGGGGAAGAGCAAACAAAAAAAGGATCCTTCTCAGAGTGAGACAATCATATATATATCTGATGAAGTATCAGATCTAAACTGAAACTAAATATAATGAGAGCATGAAGAACAAACTGAGGTGAAACACAGTAAATGGTCTGAAACCATAAGCTGAACTATGATACTGAATTTTATACTATTTTGACATCCCCAAATTCTACAAAATCCACTCTGATGCTATTGCTATATTTATGCCAAGTTCAAACATTTCGACCCAAAATAGCATGCTTTCAGTCCAAGCATGAATCCAAGAATGAGTCATTAATCTATTTGTTCATCCTTTCCTCCTCCTATGCCTAGCTTCAATTATGTAACTCTGATTTCCTAAGCTGTCACATTTCAGAATTGTAGACCAGTCTATAGCACAGCTGTAAAGAAATCAAAAGTATTTGTTCCCATTTTTAATTAGCCGCATTAAAGCTTTTTGATCCCCCTGTTCTCTCCTTGCAAGCAATAGGAGAACTCCTGCGTAAGAAACTGGAAAATAGATTACAGCAATGATAGGGAGGGCAACATTTGAGGAGTCAGCCATAGATCACCTTTGACCTTCCAGAAGAGGCACTGATGCTGTCAAAGGAAGGGGAAAAAACCTTGGGGACATGAAAAAGAGCACCAAATACAATATAATCTATTTAGGTAATACCATCCAGGTCAGGGGTGTCAAACTTTTGTCATCACATTGTCGTCACATGACGTATCACAACTTTTTTCCTCTTCACTAAAATGGGGGTGAGCATAGCAGCACTTGATGTATCGTGGGCCATAAGTTTGGCACTCCTGATCTTAGGTGAAAAATGTAAAAACAAAAACCCATTTTGCAGTATTCCAGCAAAGTAATGAAATTTGGGGAGCTGGGAAGATCTACTACCATAATGGAGCCTGGAATTGCCAATCATTATAAGTCAAGGCATCTAGGTGATTGGACTCAATTTTATGACTTACGTTGCAAGTGATTTTTAAGTGAACACCACAGTCATTAAGTATTAAGCATCATGGTCATTAAGCAAATCCACTAATCCCAGTGGTAAAGGTGAGCCAGTTGCCAAGCTCCCGAAATGCGGTCATGTGACCACAGGGGCTATGCAGCAGTTGCAACTCCATACTGGGCCATAAGAGGCTTGGGGGCTTTCCTCTTAATTTCAAATTTCCCTTAAGTGACTGGTCATTAAGCAAGGACTGCCTGTACTTGAGTACCTTGAATGGATCTTGACTCTTCTTTAAAAGCTTGCATAAAGAGATCTCATCTCTATCTGCATTAGTTTGTTCTATTATAGTACAATTCATGCCACCAGGAATTGTGAAACTGATTGCCTTGATTTCTCAATTATGTGACATATCTCTAAAAAATATTAAAATTGTTTATTTATCCCTTATGTTAAGGGATTTAAAAGATCTGATAGATTACACTGAATTGTGATGCAAGTGATTTGCATTGATCAAAGAAAGAGCAGCAGATATATCAGTTACAGAAATATAATAAGAAAAGAGGCAAAGATAACAAACCCACTTCCCAATGACAGACCATTTTAATTAACAGCATAAGAATTTAAGAGTTAGAAACAAATAACTGAAGCCTTCAAGCAGCTTTGGAAAATATTCCAACTTAGCCTAGTTTCAAGACACAACATACTGAAAATAAATACCAGACTTCCTCATTCAGACACTCTTGAAATATCTTGCAATTTAAATCTTTAAATCTTGCAATTTAATTGTTTCTCAACTGAAGGCAAAGAAAATAACATGATCTTTAATGTATGCTTAGTAGTTTAGATTATGTTGTATAGTCAGAGAGTTAACAAACACTTGAAGAATCAAAGATGTTCAAGTCCCATCACCAAAAGAGCTTTTTATTCAGTTCTTCTTTATGGTTTTATAACTGGAACTGTTTTATTCGCCAAGTAACTACTGTGCCTATCCAACATTTTAGTTAAAATACCTCCAGCAAAAATGTATCAGTAAAAGGAAACAATCTATAAAGTTTTCATATTCTGTTTTTGTTCAGAGGTTACATGTCATGATAGAAACATATATGACAGGGAAGATGTGCATTACTAGGAACACGAATACATGTCAAGAAATCTGTAATCTTACATCCAAATAAAGTGTGTGGGTGTGATAAAGAGTTTCTTCCTTGATCTCATATTGGTAAACAGAACAAAGATCTGGGAAATTCAAATATATCCAAACACAACATCAGGAACCTCAAAGCAGTTGACAATTATTATTCTCTCTTTTGATGACCTGTCTCTTAATATGAATTCAAATATCTGTTTTATTTTCTAGAACTTTGCTATTTTTTCTTTTAAAAATAATTGCAGAATGAACTTTGTAAAGCTTTTGCAAAAGAAAAACAAATAAATTTTCTTCTTAGGGTTGTTTAGAGACACTATGATCTTCTTTACTACCATTCATTCAACACTATTTTTAAAAAGCAACACAAATAAAACAGATTTTTGCTGATACCAGGTGTTAAGCAATCAATGTTCCTGCATAGACCTCTTTTAAACCTGCCGAACTCTCTGCCCAACCTCACTGTTTAAACAATAAATGGATAAATGAATAAATAAGAAAATAAATAAATAAGATTTTTTAATGCCATAAACTAAAGCAAAGCACCAGCATCTATCATCATTTTTTGTAAGAATAAGTCAGACTCATACAGACCTCAGGAGTTTTTAGAAAGTAAAAATAGTGAGCAGTTGCAGTTCAGTGCTTTGTTTAAGCTGTGTTAAGCTTCTTAGGAAAAATAAAAAAAGAGGAATTGAGGGATGGAGAAGAGAAAGAATCCTGCAGGGTTCAAATGCTAAACATAAAATCAGACGGTGTCTGGAAGCTTCTTTTCCATATAATAAATGTATTAAAACACCCAAGTTTTTATGAGCTGCAGCTCTTTTCATCAGATTCATGAAGTGACTAGATTAGGATTTAAATTGGGGTGAGGTGAGGCAGAAAGGGAAGAGAGAGGTTGGAAATGCAGACATAGGTTACATTTGAGACAGAGCTTACCAATTAACAGTTCCAACATGTTAGAAACCCATTCTGAGATTGTTTGTGACCTTTTGATATTCAGTCTAATATTTCCAATAATTTTCAATACTACAGGTAGTCGTCGACTTACGATCACAATTGAGCCCAAAATTTATGTTGCTAAGTGAGTTTTGCCCCGTTTTACGACTTTTCTTGACACATTTGTTAAGTGAATGTTTTGACCCACGCCCTTTTCCAACAAATCAAACACAATCCAAAAGGAACAGAAATCTTGTAATGCTTTTGCAAAATAATTAGCTGTGATAAGCACAAGCCTTGACAAACTGTGCGAGACTTGCCAAAAAGAAATCAGACAAGAAATAATTTGCAATACAAGAATGTTCAAATACAAACTCAGGATACTGAAATGTCCACGAGGCTGGAGTTTCAAAACGTCTTTGCCTTCAGCAAAGTACGTTCGTTTCACAGCTGGCTTTTATCTTCTTGAAGGAGGGGCCATTACCTTTCAGCCTTACTCCCAAGTCACCCATGCTGTTGTAGCTGCTCTTTCCTACGAGCAATCCTGCATGCACGCACACTTGGCACAGGCTCCTTGGGAACCTCCTCATCACTGCTGTCAGCCCCCACAATCTCTGAAGGCAGCAGTCCACTCCCTAATGGTCCTGGCCCCTCATCTGAGTCTTCGCTCTCCTCAGCCATCTGCACGTGCTGCCGGCTAACCACAATAGTGAATCTCTGTAGCTGTTAAATTAAATAACACAGTTGTTAAGTGAATCTGGCTTCCCCATTGACTTTGCTTGTCAGAATGTGGCAAAAGGGGATCATATGATCCCCGGACTGTGCAACCATCATATATATGAACTAGTTGTCAAGCATCCAAATGTAAATCACGTGACCACGGGGATGCTACCATGGTCATAAGTGTTAAAAATGGTCGTCAGTCACTTTTTTAGTGACATTGTAACTTCGAGCAGTCATTAAATGAACTGTTCTAAATCGAGGACTACCTGTACTTGTCAGTTGGAAAAAGTGCTAGCAGATTTCTTCTGATTTTTTGCCACTATGAATATCAACTTGCAGTCTTTTTCATCTATTCGGTTGCAAAAATGCTGAAAACAGTAACTTAAAACTGGTCTAAACACTTATGGCTGTTGCAGCATCCCTGAGGTCACATGATCAAAATTTGGACACATGGCAACCGGCATGTGTTTACAACATTTGCAATGCCTCAAAAGTCACATGATCACCATTTGTGACTTTCACAGGGGACTTCTGTCAAGCAAAGTCAAAGGGAGAGCTGAATTCACTTAATGGTCAAGTGATTTGCTTAACAACATGGTGATTCACTTAACAGCCATGGTAAAGAAAAAAGTTCATAAAATCAGATGTGACTCACTTACCAACCAGACTGCTCAGCAATGGAAGTTTTGTTCCCAATTGTGGACATAAATCAATGTCTACCTATACTAAAACTCTTATTTGTAACTTTGTATTTGTAACTTTCAATTGGCAAAACTAAGGGCCTTGGTGGCTCAGGCTGTTAAATGCCTGCACTTAAGATCCAGCTGTCTACAATTACTGTAGGCTCGAATCCCACCAGGCTCAAGGTTGACTCAGCCTTCCATCCTCTCGGGGTAGGTAAATTGAGGACCCAAGATTGTTGGGGGCAATAAGCTGACTTTGTAAAAATGCCGCTTAGTAATAAGCAGGCATATGCAATGGAATGAAGGCTATTGCTGAGCACACCGGGTTGTATCCCAAAAATTGTAAGCCGCCCTGAGTCTTCGGAGAAGGGCGGCATATAAATGTAATTAAAAAAAAAACTAGAAAGTACAGGGCAACAATTATGGAACCAGGGAACCCAAATCGGCTAACTTATAGAATGCCAGAACAAATTTCATTATGGGAATGAAATTTAGAAAAGTTGTGGCTGCTTCAGCACCACTGCACCTTTGGGATACATTTCTTAGGAACCCTGAAGTTGCATGATGCAAGGAAAGATGGGAGGGCTGTTGTAGGAGATGACAGGGCTAAGTCCAAGGGAGGGATCAAATGCGTCATCGGTCATCATGCAAACTAGAGATCGAAGTCCAGCCCGCCTTGAATTCCAATGATTCTTATCTACCATCAATTTACTTTGGCTGTTAGTAGTTCAGATTCTTGTAGAGAGGATTAGCATACAATAAACCTATATTAATTTGAACTGCCTGGACTTCTGATTTTCATGCACAAGACAGCTGTATCCGCACCCACTTTCCTGCCTTCCTCTGTCTCCTGCACCCAATTTGCAGGTGGCAAGCCCCAATATGTTAATGCCAATTGGCTGCTTTGGGATCAAGACTAAAGTGTGAAATCTCCCAACAGTGGTGGGCAGCAAGTAAAGGACAAGGAGGAACTCAAATATCTGCTGGCTAGTGTGTGCCGGTGGTCAGTGAGTAAGTTTCCTTGCTCCCTGGAGGAAGCAGGCCCTTGGAGACATGCTGGGATGGGAAATGGGGGTGCAGTTTTCCCTGCAGTCTACAGCTCCCTTTGTCCTCCCGCTCCCCAGTAAAAGTGGTTCAGCAGATCAGCTAAGGAGAAGGAATGATTTCTGACACTCTCTGCAAGCTTCCTAAAAGCAAAGTTAATGGAGAAGCCAGAAGACGGTTGGAAGTAGCTTCTGGCCCCATTGCTGTGCCAAATTGGCTTGTAGCAAGGCTTGGTGGGCAAGCATTGATTGGATGTTTTGGAACAGAGGTTCAAATCTGAAATGCCTCAATAGCAGTGGACAGTGAACAGATGTGAAAGCAGCTCAGACGCCTGAAGTAGGGTTGGCTGGGGAGTACCGGCAGGCTGGCAGAATGGGACCCTCGGGGTCATACCAGGATGGGAAGAATAGAACATAATTTTCCTTGCAGTCTGCAGCTCCCTTTGTTCCCTTTCCACTCAGCAAAGTGGCAGTTCTGTGGATCAGCCATTACATCTTTATCAGGACCAGGAGTTCTAATAGCAACTTCTCATAAATATGCAAATTAAACTTTGGTTTCTTTGACTCACATTCTACAATAAACACTAAATAATAAAAGATCCATTTTCTATTTTACTTTGTGAAGACAAAAATTGCTCTTTTTTACTCAAAGACAGAAAATATTTAATACTTTTCATCACCATCATTCTTTCAATATCCAAATAACAAACTGAAGCTAACAAGTCAGCTGAAGTACCGTAAATGCCAACACATTTTTAAAGTCTGAATCTTAGACCATTCTTTATGGGATTTGATCTTTTAAGCATGGAATATTCATGCTTTGGAATAAATAAAACACAGTCTTGCTACAGAATTAAGATATCACAAACATTATCTTTCCATATAGCATTTCCCCATTCATTGGGGAAATTTTTATACATAAAACAAACCAAAATGTTGGGATCCATTAAAAAAAAACACTGGCAAACATATGGCTCCTGTTTGTAAGATTTACTTTGTATAGACCAGGGCAAATAGCTTCCTTTTGTTTTTAAAAATGAGTTATGATTATGACGAAAATAAACTTGGCCCATGAACCACTATTTATTTCTGTTTAATGCACTCTAAAGAACAGTGTGTCCTTTGAAAGGATAGCACAACTTTTGAGGCATAGTAGTAAAATAAGGTCAAGTCTAACAGATTACCTCAATACTTTGTATGCAGTGAAATCACTTTACTATTGAAGGATAGTAATGGCTTATTCTTAGAAAAGTAGCTTTTACCATATTGAAATAAAACATCTAAACTTTTGACTGAAGGTTGATATTGCCATGTATAATGCATTGCATACAGCTTTTTCTACATTTCTAGTATATAAAAAGCAATGGGGAGTGGCTAAACTACAGGACAGCTGATATTTATCAAGAGTAGCTGGACTTTTAATTTTCATATTTTAAAACTTAGGATATTTACCACATGTGTTGAACATGTGTGCTCTGGGTCCAAGCTTTGAAGTGCACTGGTCTTTTTAATTCAAGAGGCCAAACTATAAAACTTTAATGATGCTTATATTATCAAACTTGTGTATAACATTATTCTTATGTAATAAACCACATAAAATTAAGTATCCTTAGAAGAATTTGAAAGATTAGAAGCTTTTAAATATGTATATGTCAGTGAGAAAGATTGTTCAAAGAGTCCATATTGAAAACTTTCAGAGATCTCAGTAATTTAGAAAGGAGAAAAAGAAGCAAAAGAAGTTTAAATATTAATCTTAAATACTAATCTGCTTTCCAGCTCTGTTCTCCTGTGCAGGGCAACAAAAGAAGACCCAGCTGATCAGCTGGGACTCAGAAGGCAGAGAATAGATGGGGGTGGGGCCAGTCAGAGGAGGTATTTGCCAGTTCTCCGAACTGCTCAAAATTTCCATTACCAGTTCTCCAGAACTGGTCTGAATACCACCCCTGAATATCACTGATGCCAGGATTCAATCATAATAATGACCAGAGATACCTCTGTGCTTGTTTTCTCACTAGTGCCTCTGGTGAAGGTTGGACAATTACTTTAGATTTTAGTACAACAATATAGTCTATATTTATTTATTCATTTATTTGTCAATAGCTTGCAAGATAATAAACGTAAGTATAAATACAGGAAATGGGTACGAATAATTGGGGACAATAGGACAGGGATGGTAGGTATGATTGTGTGCTTATGCATGCCCTTTACATACCTCTTAGCAATTTCCTATATGTTTCCATGATATTGAAAATAGGGCCTAGGGAGCTAAACATATGACTCAAAGGTTAATCAGTGTCTTGATATGCTTATTCTTAAAGAATTTCTCTACCACTGAGAGGAGCCACTTAGATAGTTGGCACAATTATCTCATCCAAATACTGGGACTATTCATTTATTTGTGGAAGCAAGAAAATGTATCTGCTGTAATTATTCCATTTTGAAGTAAATCTGCTTAGAGATTAACAAAAATTGCTTTGCAACAACAAATAGCAGTGCTTAGAAGGACTGGTCTTCTATTTGAAATATTTAATATCAAATGAAGCCTGAAGAAAGCATTCATTTTAATGCCTGTAAAAAAGGATTTTTTTTTTCAAATAGAGGAATTTTCAAGGAATAGGTAAAATGAGATCTTAGTACCTCTTAAAACAATATTTTTATTTCTGATAGCTTTGAACTCAACTTTATTCACACAATTAATCATTTTGAGCGCAGTAAAACAATTTTATGACAGATATGACAGGCAGATAAAATAAAGTCAGATTTTGACTTGAAAAATTAAGAGCAAAGTCTGAATCCAGATCTGGCTGGTCCCTATACAAATACTATTTACACTTCTCCTATAACCATTATGATTCATTTAAAAAAGAATATAGCTATATCAAGCTCTATCTAAAGACAACAATGCACATCAGTGCAAGGTTCTCTGCAGATCAGTTACAAATCTTTTGTTACAATGTATGTATTATTTATTTAAATTTATTATTATATTTGTTATCATGTTTCATGCAGTTTTGTTTATCAATCCTTGTGTTTTATCCATTTTTTAATAAAATATATTCTTGTTCATAAACCCTAAAATGTTTCTGTGGAACTATCAGCTGTCGATTTTATCTTGGAATAAAAGACAAAAGAGGAGAATGAGGACCCAACGGAATAACTGTTCAAAGCACAAAAATCTGAGTGTAAACATTAGAAATAACAGGAAGACATAGCAGATATCAAAAAACTAGGAATCCTGAAATTCCATACTTAATATTAAATTGCTATTTTGACTGGAGTAAGATGACAAATATTTTCATTTAAAAAGTTTTTTACTTCAGGACTATAGTAAACATTAATCAAAGTTGGCAAAGGCTGTTCTGAAAATATTTATCTAAAACGTATTTCCGTATATTTTAGCTTCTTTGTGCTGAACTCAAAACTGTGGCTTTGTGGTTCTACCCTCTGAAAGAAGGATGAATGAAGTATAGAAATTTAGCTGTTATCTCCTAGTACTTCTGTTGTAAAATCATCATATCAATAAGTGCAGCTCAGATATTAGCAACTATTAAGACATGAATAAAATTCTCTATTCTTGAGCATAAAGTCTCACAAACACAAGACAGTCACTTTATTAAAATACTGGAATACATTTGTACTGTTTTTTCTGTCTCTCAATAATGCATAAAATTATTGAACTATTCATATTTTTTAAAAAAAATTGCTGAAAATCCTAAAACTCATAAAAGAATGGATCAAAGTAGAAAATTGAGAGATGCTCCCATAGCTATTGCTCACAATTTCTTCAATGAAATACCCCAACAGATAAAAGTACATAGTAAATAATATGTTGAACAAGTGTGAGCACAACCACAAGCAAATGGAGCCATATTTAGGAATGTTTTAAAATATGCTGCGCTGCAATTCTTAAATCATCTTAACATTTATTTAAATTGATGCATACCACTCATGCCAGAAACCAATTTAATCTGGATTTCAAAAAACAAAAATATTTCACCACAATGACTATCATATCACATATTCATTTGAGAGTGACTTATTTCTAATTTAACCTTTTGCACAGTAAATCAGTTTAAAATCTGGTATGCTATACTAAAATAAATACAGAATAAATCCAAAGGTATCTTGTATGAGAAAGAAAAACAGACAATGTGCCTATTGTAAAACAATCCTAGGAAAAATAAGGGAAAAGAATAAAAACATACAATTGCTGATTTGAACAAACAGAAGGCTAAAGTATCATTTGAATCCATTTTGTTTTGCCTTTTATTGCCTCAAAGGGAACTGCAGAAACAGGGAAAGATGGAAATTTGTTATTAGTAGTATTAACTTCATTGTTCTTTCAACAGTGCTTGGTAGGCTCTAAGAGGAATCTACCTCTTCAATTATACAACCAAATTTTAGATAAACATTACAGTAATAGTTTGAACTTACAACCCTTATCATTTTAGTTTTTAAATATATGTAGCTATTACAAAATATTGTTTTTTTAGAATATTTAATAACTATTGCAAAGTTATTTAGTACTGAACTATATTTTATACAAGCTCTTTCTAAATTTTAGAATTAACACATTTGGTTTTTACATTTCTATCTCATATTTTCTTTGAATTAAGGTCAAAATAAGAAACTGGACGACAAAACTTCAAGTTAATTGAAATTTTTGGCATACCGATTACATGGTTAGAATACTAAGATAAGGATCTCCATTCATGATTAGGGGAATTGCTAATTGATGCAGAAGAATATCAAGTAATGTTATGTACAGTATTCTCAATATTAAGGGTAAAATAATCCTGTAGATTTATATATATTTTTTAAAAACCTACGCCTAAATAAAATATATTTGAATCTAGCTTCAGAGCTTTTGTTACAAAAATGTTAACAAATTTTATAAGTAATGAGCCAAAATAATAAGCATGAGTTAGATAAAAACACATTTAGGATGCAACAAACTGACTTTGTTCTCAAGTGAGTGTGTGAGTGTGTGTGTGTGTGTGCGCGCACGCATGCATGTGTGTTCTGGATAAAATCTAAAACATACATACTGCAATCTATGGATATCAGATTTGATCTGCAAAAATACATCAATTCTGTAAAACAATCTTAAAACTCAGTCTTGGCTTGGAAGTTAAATGTGAGTAAACCTTGAAGACCTCCAGACAATATCAGAGATAGCTCTATTAGGAAATAAATTATTGCCAGGAAACCTCATGGATATTAAGAAGTTGATCTGTCCCTCTATTGCTTCAATATTAACTTCATAGTCCATGGCATAGGAGATACAATCTAGTGAGTTTAGATTTTCCACAGTCCCCAAAATTAAATTTTAAACTAACCAAGAAAATAATTTTGAGATGTTATCTTGAGACTAAATGGAATGTACCTCATCTTCTGTAGAAGGAAATATACGAAAGTATTTTCTTTATTAGCTACATACATATCAGTCCAGCTTTCAAACCAGACTTTCAAAGGCCTTAAAATCTCTAAAAAGATTAGCATTACTAAAATGCAAGATGAAAGTGTCCACCTGTGAGTCACAAGTTATCAAATTTCTAACTACCACATCCATTTATAATTTCTACACACACAGATTTAAGTCACCAAACAAAGAAAGAGAGAGGCACCCTTATAAGCTGGCTGCCCCTTTGTTTAACAATTTCATTCTTGGGCAGACATTCATTTTTAAATTGCTGGTTTGGCTAAGCAGAGAGGAAATGCCAACTTTGCTGTTACTGGAATATGCAGGCTATTTGCTTGTGTTTCTCCTTCCTTGCCCCATTCCAAAAGCTTGCATATAGTGCTGCATCATCAAACAGAATAATACAGGAAGAGAAGCAAAAAGCCACTCTTTCTCTGGGCAGGGAAGGCCTTCCATAAGCCTTCTATGGGTTCAAAAGTTCACAGTGGTTTCAATTTCACCTTTTAGTAACCAATGAGAAAACAGTAACTGCAGATAGATCCTCTGGCCACAAAGGAAAAATTAACTCACTGCGTACCTGAGTTGTTGAAGTGAAATTCCTTTTTTAAAAAAACCCTATCAATTACAAATGTTGTTTCATTTTTCCAAACTGCAACAATACTTTTAGTACACTTTTGCTTAAAACAAAAAGTTTTTTTTCCCTGAAAAGAGGAATAGGCTACTGATGAAAGAGAACATCCTCTCACTCTTTCCACCCCAATCCATTTTTTCTCTCTTCCAGAGATTTAAAAAGTAAAACCCCCTATCTTGTCATTTTGTTACCTCAGAGTTCTTCAAACTTGGCAACTTTAAGATGTGTGGACTTCAACTTTCCAAATTCCACAGACAGCATGCTGTCAGCCCACAATTCCCCAGTACATATCTTGAAATTGTCAAGTTTGAAAAACACTGAGTTACCTCGATGAAATTATTTGTCGATGCATTCTTATCAACCCAAAAATTCCTCTGCATTTCCCCTTCGGGTTAATCTTATGCCACTGGAAGAATACAATTCCTTTGCAAATATTAAATGACCAACTTTATTTTTCTTCTCTGTCAAAAAGGTTTTTCTCATACCTTTCAAAACAGCAAAATCTTAGCAAATGACCTATGCCATCAAAATTTTGCATCCCAAGCTGCTTTCATTTCCAAATACTATAGATGCATTCTTCATTTTAGCTTGAGTTTTAGACAATTTCTCTTAAATTTTATAAAATTAATCCCTTAATCATCTAGCACTTATAGAAACCTCTTTCCATCACATCATGAATACAGCTCCGAATTGAATACTTGAGCCCCCTTGCAATGGTGGGATTCAAATTTTTTAACTACAGGTTCTGTGGGCGTGGCTTGGTGGGTGTGGCAGGGGAAGGATACTGTAAAATCTCCAGTCAGAGGTGATTTTTGCTGGTTCTCCGAACTACTCAAAATTTCCACTACCGGTTCTCCAGAACTGGTCAGAACCTGCTGAAGGTTTTGACATTAACATTCAAAGTCCTTCATGGCATGGATCCGGGGTACTCGTGGGAACGTCTCCTGCTGATATCAAATACCGGTCGCCCTGTGCGAGCACATAGGTTGGGACTCCTCGGGTTGCCGTCCGCACGACAATGTCAGCTTGCGGTGACCTGCGGAAGGGCCTATTCTGCATTGGCCCCCGCCTTATGGAACCAGCTACCCGTTGAGCTCCGGCTGGCTCCCGATCTCTCCTCTTTCGGCGTGATCTAAAACCTGGTTGTTTTTACAGGCTGGGCTGGACTGATCTCCTAGGGGAGAGGGTGGGTTTTAAATTCGATTTTAATTCGGTTTTATACTTGTATTTTGGCTTGTTTAGTTTAATTTCTTTTTAACTAATTTATTGTTCTGTGTTTTTATCTGTGAGCCACCCCGAGTCCTTTCTGGAGAGTGGCGGCATACAAGTCAAAACAAATAAACAAATAAATATCTCTGCCCCCTTGCAACCCTTACTTTAGTCCCATTCAAAGTATTCATCATGTGAATATTCCAGATACTCCTAGCCTTGTATCTCCAATATTGCTCTAATAAAAATAGCATCTGCAGACGTTCATAAATTCAATGCACGTCTGCAGAAGGAAACCTTCGGCATACACAGCCATATGTGCAAAGGCTTTTCTTCATGCAAAATCTCACACTAAACATGGAACTGCCTGCAAGATGGCAGTATCATTAGAGTAATATCAACATAGGGAAAGATTATCCAGAGGACTCATTGGATACACATCCCAAATAATATAACATATGAATAAGTTTTTATAAAATCTTAATCCCTCCTTATGTCAAAGCTCAATTCCAGTTGACTTTATGGACATGCCCATATAATTTCTCAGGCAACAATATGAAAGTGATCTACTACGGTCTTTTTCTGGGACATTGTTTTACCCTTCTGTCTTACCTATAATATTGGGACTTCCTGGTGGTCTCTCATCCAAATATTAACCCAGTCTGTATCTATTTAGCATTTTGAAATCAGTCATTATCGGTTAAGTACTGCCTACCACTATAGGCCCATTTTAGGAGGTATACAACAAACAGTAAATCTGCTATCCAACTGTTGGATAAAACATTTCCTTTTAACATGATACTAGTGCTCAATACTTCGTTGCTTATTATTGGATAAAATTGTTCAATATGATCTATTTTGATAGAAACTCAGACACAGCAAATAACTATACAGTTTAACTGCTACTCACACAATGTCCTCCAGAATAATCCATAATATCCCTCCCAAAAATTCAATCCTTTCTTCCTAAAAGATCATGAATCCAATCTTTAATAAATAAATTTTTAGGATAAAATGAAAACTGGAAAAACATGTAAAATTTAAAATGCCAACTGCCAATGTGACTTTCCTAGGACTTAGACATACACTGTTCTTGTATGCAAAGTAGATTGTGGGTTCAAGTGGTTCCTGGCTTATTTCAACAGACTTTTCAAAAAGGCCATATTTTAAAATTCTTGATGTGACCCATCAATATGCACATAATTCAGAAGGAAGAGCAAGAATGAGAAGATAAATTATAAAATATGTTTATTCTGTGACTGAATAATTATTTACTAATTTATAGAAAATGGCAAAAAGATTTAGTTAAAGCAGCGTCATCCTCCAAATACACACATTATCCAACTCAGCAAATTTAGTTGGTCATAATTTTGAATCCTAACAGCATGTCCCATATATGTGGCAGGACTTTTATATTCACGTTTGTCAGAAGAAGTGTGACAATAATCAAACTGTTGAGTTCATTTCCTAACACCCACTCTGGTCATCAAGGATATTGTGATACACACACACACACACACACACACAACACACACTTTAAACAAGAAAAAGCTCAGATGTGAAGGAACAAATAGCTCAACTATTGATGGGTCACATTAAGCATTTTAAAATATGGCCTTTTTGAAAAGTCTGTGGAAATAAGCCAGGAACCACTTGAACCCACAATCTACTTTGCATACAAGAACAGTGTTCTTGTAAAGTCACAATGGCAGTTGGCATTTTAAAGCTGGGGTCTTCAAACTTGACAGCTTTAAGACTTGTGGACTTCAACTCCCAGAATTCCTCCTCCAGTCATATTAGCTCAGGAATTCTGGGAGTTGAAGTCCACAAGTCTTAAACTTGCGAAGTTGAAGACCCTTGTTTTAAAGCCTTGTTTTTTAAAGTTGAAGGGTTAAATAAATTATCCATTTTAAAAGTTCCAGGGGGAAAAAGGAAAAATATGTCCACAGTAATATATTCTTCACTTAGAAATTTGCAAGAATAGATTTTCTATGCCAATGCTTTGTAAAGTTTCAATATTCAAACAATAAGATTTTCTTCACTGGAATGGATAAAGTTTTATTATACATAGCCAAAGTTTAAAAATATCCAAGAGAGGTTTTTCAGTCATTTGCTATAAAAACAACAGTACAGCAGAACACCAAGAAAAATTAATAGGATGTCATAATACCCTGCACAAGTAGTAAAAAAAGATTTAACAATGTCTTAAAAGGGGATCTTGGCAATATTTACAAAGATGAATGGAAAAACATTTTTGCCAGACTTGGAAACAGCATACGTTTGCATATTATCAAATAATTATCTCATTTTTCTGCATCGAGTCCTTGTGTAAAAAAAAAGTCATCCTATTCAAAAGTATCAATATACTACTTATTTTTACAGATATGAAAAACAAAAATATATAGAAAAATATAAAGAGATTCCAAAACAAACCAATGAACAATAAGCAAACTCAACAATTACCGGTTAATGAAGTTTGACAGAAAAACAAATCTAGAAATATATTCCATGAGTCAACAACCTTCCGCCACGATTTAAAGACCTGGTTATTTCTGCAGTCCGGGCTGTGCTGACCTCCTGTGGGGAGGGGGGGTTTATGGTTGTTTTAACCTCGGGGTTTTAAATTTTGTATTTGACTTGTTTTTCATTTAATCTGTTTTTAGGTAAATAATTTATTATTATGTTTTAGTTGTGAGCCGCCCCGAGTCCTTTCGGAGAGGGGGCGGCTCACATACATGCTATGGATCTTTGGAGCTACAAATAAAAATTAAAATAAAAACCCTAAATATTAATGTGACAAAGGTAAGATTAGGAAAAGACATATGACATAACAGTGTGACAAAAGGCACTTGCCTGAAATAACAGTATTCATTGTTTGAGCAAATTTTCATAGGTAAAATGATAGAAAGCAAACAAAAGCAAATACTCTTTAATCTTTAAACAGTTCCTAAAATTAATTAAGAAATTATAATGTAACTGTTTATGAAAAGATATCTGAGAGCCAGTTTGCTGTAGCGATTAAGACATCAGGATAGAAACAGAGAAACCGTGAGTTCTAGTCCTGCCTTAGACACAATGCTAGCTATATGACTGAACAGAAGAAAAAAGAGAGACAGGTCCACATTCTCTGCCTATTAAACCTTATTTTAAACATATTTGAACAATATATTCATAAATTAAAAATTGTTTTGCTGCCAACACATTGGAATGGAGGGGGGTGTAGCCTACTGGAGATATTGCTCCAAAATTCCTTTCTTTGGTTATTTCTTAGGTTGCAATGTGATCCAAACAAAGGATTAAGAATTCTGAAATTATCCAGAAAGTATTTGATAATAGAGCAAAGATTCTCTTTTTGGCTTGATTGAAAAAAGTCATCACCACATTCAGGTTAAATATTGTACAATGGGTATATGATTCCTTCCACTTGTTTTTTTCAATTGTAAATTTCACTGAATATCATGCAAATTAATTCCAATTAAACACACTTAAAATTGCACTAAAAGTCATACCTAATTATTTATTTAAAAAATTTACACGACCATCCAATTTGCTCACAGTGACTCTGGGTGGCTATAACTATATCTTATCACCAGAATATCCCAGATTTTTATTTACCTAAAAATCTATGCAAGACTGTACAAAATTTGTGTACTTAAATAATTGACAACTAAAATAGTTTGAAAATATTAGCCAATATTATTTTTGGAAGATTTAAGTCTAACATTTTGTAAGGCAACAAACAGACTTTTACATAGATAAGCAAAATAGCACAACAATTTAACAAGCGTGACAATTATGCTATCTCACTTCATAACAGTGAAAAAGTAACAAAAGCAGAATAATTTATAAGCATATATCAGAGTATTGAGATAGGAATCAACAATCCCCACCCAAAGACAATTGAGCTGTTATGTAAACATACAACACCAGCTCAGCTTCAAGGCCACCAAGTGACTATTACATCAAATATGCATTATTCTGTAAAGTTGGGAAGAAGAAGAAGCCAAAGTTTAAACCCCAAGGCTATGGTCTTCTGATAACAATGAGCAATGGGTAGCTGTATTCTTCATTCTTGCATTCTTCATTATTGTCTACAATAAAGATCCTGATATAGCTAAGTTATATTTATGAGTCTTCCATCAAGTCCAGCAAATAAGTTGAGAGAGCCATGAAATGTCAGATTTGTGATTTGCTGCTGAGTCCTGATCAGGGGAATTTGTCAACATGATATAAAAATTGTTGTCAGATCTATTAAAGCCACTGATATACATTAATAATTCTCACTTAGAACAATCTAGGACAGTGGTTCTTAATCTTTTTGAAAGAATCGCCCCCTTGAGCCATTGAGGAAGTTGTCATCGCCCCCCTCCCCCAACATAACCGCCTCCCGCCACCTCTTAGCATCCCCAAGAGGGCCAGCAGAGGGGCGCTAAGAGGCGGCAGGGAGGCATTCAAGGCGCCAGCCCTGCAGGTTCACCCACTGACTGTAGTAAAGCTTCAGAGCCGGCGCCTCCAATGTGGAAGCGGTGGTGTATTATGTACCACCACGGCCGCATTTGACACGCCGCCCCCTTGCCACCTCTTAGCATCCCCAAGGCCAAGGGGGCCAGCAGAGGGGGTGCTAAGAGGCGGCAGGGCAGGGGGGTGTTCGAGGCGCCGGCCAGCCCTGCAGTTTCACCCATTTTGGCGCCGGCTCCCGAGTGGTGCTACAGTCAATGGGTGAACCTGTAGGGCCGGCCAGCACCTTGAACACCCCCCTGTTGCCTCTTAGCACCCCTCTGCCGGACCCCTTGGGGATGCTAAGAGGCAGCAGGGGGGCATTCAAGGTGCCGGCCCTGCAGGCTCACCCCATTGACTGTTGTACCGCACCTGAAACAGCGCCTCGAATGCGGCAGCATGTTGGGAAAAGCCGCTGCCACCGCTTTCCCAAAGTGTTGCCGCTCTTGCATTCTTTCTGTCTGTCCATCCGTCCGTCCGTCCATCCATCCATCCAAAAGGTCTGTCTGTTTGCCTGCCTGCCTTCCTGCCTATCTACCTACCTACCTACCGATATCTCTCTCTCTCTCCCCCCCCACAATATATCTCGCTCCATCACCCCCATATCGCCCCCCCTTCCGTTCCTTCACCCCCATGTCGCCCCTTTTCGTTCCATCCAAAATCGCCCCTTGGGGGACGATATCACCCAGGTTAAGAACCACTGATCTAGGAAGCTTCTATGAGGTTGATCATTTAGTGGCATGAGTTCCTTGTACATTACATACAAATCAGCTAATTAGATTGCTATACTGTTTCTTCTATTTTTATATTTTAAGAAATAAGTTAATTTAACTGAGATTTTAAATTTAACCCTTATCATGGTTCTCATTTAAGGTCCTTATAGCTCCTTTAAAAGTACCTCAAGTTTTTTTTTCTTACTTGATACTCCATTTTGAATGAAAACATAATGCTGTTTTATATCAAATTGGCATGTCACCAAACAGCTTTTCTGTGTGTTCTGAATTTGATTAATACAAGTCAAGGTCACTTCCTGAAAGATATGCAGCACTGTGGCTGCAAACAAGCCAGGCTTCTCTGTACAGTACTTTAAGGCTGGGGGATGGGCATGCATGACGGCAGTTCTTAACACCTATTCAACTACATTAAATATAACACCTTCTGTTAGCTAGGATAATGGAAGGAATAAAATATTCAGTAGGTCTCTGAATGTACACACAACACAACATTGGACAGGGTTCGTTTGTTTGTTTGTTGAGGGAAGTTGTTCTTTTTGGGAACCTGATGTCTTTCTCCAGATCAGAGAAATGCCAGCAATGACAATGAATTTTTTTAAGACAAGAGTCTAAGGTTGTAATCATATACCCAGTAGCCCAGGAAAATATTCCACTGAATTTTAACCACTGCTATTTCTTCTCACATTTACACTGAGTATGTATGCATGGGATTATATTATAAACCTATAAAATTAATGGTCTGAATTTCCTTTAAATTCAACATAAAAAGAAATAGTATAATAAAAAGCTTTGTGCACATTTCAAAGGCATTTTCGAGAAACCATTTGGCCTATTTCTATATTACAAGTATTGTTCTGGATCCAAGAAACAATATTAAAGGTGATTTTTTTTTCAGATCACAGCAAGCACATTTTGGCACCCTTGCCAACTTGGGGTCTAAATCTGGGAAATTATTCTAATGTTGCAAGATGTACACTTCAGATTTTAAGAGCACAGAAGATGGTGGGAGGACTTGTAACTCCTGTGCACTGTTGACAAGTCACAAAGCATAATGTTTGAAACAAAAATACAACATTATTCTTTAAACTAAAGTTCCACGGAACTGTAACAGGAAACCAAGACTTCTCTTACTGTAAAAAGATTAAACATGTGAAGTAAGAAAAAACGGAAATATAAATAGAACTTCTATTTTTTTTTTTGCAAAAGTGTCTATTTTCTATACTTTCATTGACTATTTTGTAAAAATGCCCTCCCAATCTCAGATCCAGTGACTGAAAAAGACTAGAAAAGACTAGACAAACATTCCAGTACACATACAAATGTTTCCATAGACATAGATCTATTGGTGATGCTTTCTATGACAATAGGTCCTAAGATAAAATGGCTCAAGGGAAGTTTGAATCAGATAACATTTTAGATCCTTTTGTTTCTAGACTCCTTACCTAATATTTTCTCTTCTGTTAATTCTACCTTTCTGGTAGAACAGAATAATAGAATAGTAATGGCTTGACTTTCCTGATTGGAATTAGCTAATACAACCATGAAATACTGGACAACCTATAATTAGTTTCTACAATACTAACTGGGATTTATTTATTTATCAAATTTATTTGCCACCCTTCTCGCGGTTTAGGTGACTCTGAGCGAGGTTCAGGCAACTCTGAACAGAATGCTCTGTCCATAATCAAATATGTTCTAACTTTATTAAACACTTACTTGGAAATGTATTCTTGTCAGTAACATTCACACACCATCTTTACCTAGAAGAAAATTACAAAACATTAGTTAGCTATTAAAATTACAATAGTTTATCAGGTATACAGAAAAGCATACAAATATATATTCGCTTTTTATGATATAAAGCAAAAGCCTCTTTTTTAGGATATTGATCCTACAAAGACTGCACTGCTTTTGGACACAATTCAAATTGTTTGCAACAACCTTTAAAAATCTAAAGGTAAGGTGCCACACAGGTATCTGCCAGAGATGTATTTAATTTTTTATTATTTTTTAATTATTTTAATTGTTGATTATTCACCCTCCAAAGCCACCTGTGTGAGATAGCTATAGAAATTTCTAAATAAATGGATGTCATTTATGTCTAAATAAATAAATAAATTACTTAGAAAAATGCCTTCAGCATATTGGTCTAGTAAAAAGTAATTATCTGCTCAGAAACAGATTATTATTCCTAATTAGCACAGTTTCTGCAATCAGCTCCAGTCAGCACAGGAGGCATGCTGATAGAGGCAAATATCTTCTATAATAACAGCTTTTGTCTGAAAACAGACACAAGCCAAACAACTTCTGAACCAGTGTGTTTTGTCAACATGTGGCTTGATTTCTCAGAAACTGATTTTTGTCTAGACTCTGTAAGATTTAGTTTCTCGGCCTTCTAAAACCTTGGCTGCAATAATACTGAACTGTTTGCCTCAACTTCTAAAACGAATCCTGTCAACATCATTGCCATTCATTTATATCAGCTTCTGTATCAATGCAGGCTCCAAGACATATAATTATGCAACAAATAGCAATTCTAAGAATGAGCTAGACCAGCCGTGGGCAAACTATGGCCTGGGGGCTGGATCCGGCCCATTCGGCTGTTCTATCCGGCCCGCGGAGCCAAAAGAGCGGAGGGTTCTCTTGCTCTCCCAGAAGGCTACATGAAGTAATCTAACTTTGAATTTATATTAGTTCACACAAACACTCCATCCATGCTTTTGTTCTGGCCCTCCGGTCCAGTTTAAGAACCCATTGTGGCCCTCAAGTCAAAAAGTTTGCCCACCCCTGAGCTAGACTATCAGAAACTCCACAGGTGTTTTGTCCAGAAGGCCATGAGAGGATCTTGAAGTTGCTACACATTTGAGTAATTACAGATGATTCACCTTTCATGAGAGATCTAGAGGGAAGCTGCAATTATGAGCAAAACACTTCATCAAATCATTTATACCAGTTTACTCCCTTGTGTAGAGAGTAAAGAAGATGACCTTGATGGAAATATGCAAGAACTGTTGTAACCAAGACAAAGGAGACTGCAACGTTGACTAAGTCCTAGGAAACAAGATATTTTTCAGAAGAGACCTAGCCAATTGTCTCAATAATTAATTGGAATATAATGGGAAAGGGTATTCAGTATAACCAGATTGGCAAAATTCTTTTCATATATATTATTTTTTATTGTACATTTTCCTTCATTATACATCACGTCCATTTCTGCAATTACAGTGTACTGTCTATATCGAGTCTCTTTTAAGTATACATAATATTATACACCCTGATTATAACCATTGTTCTCATAATTATACAATGTAGTCTCTTTTGAATATACCTAATATTGTATGCCATAGTTATAACCATTATTCTTGTAGTTATATAATATAGTCTTCATTTCTAGTCACTCTATACACTTTAATCTATAGTCAAGTACAGTCCAATGGTAATATTACTTATTGTATATAAGCTTTTATATGTATGTATGTATGTATGTATGTATGTATGTATGTATATATGTCTTTGGTCATTCAGGTTTTCTCCCACGTAAAATTGGAAGTATCTGGGCAACGTTTTGATGAAATCTCATCTGCCATCTTCAAGCTGGTGTCTTCAGCTTCGTTCTTCTGGGAGAAGTGTGTGATAGTGGCTGTTTTTTCCTTTTTAAACTGCCAGAGGGGGTGTGTTTTGTGGGTGGAGGCTTGGCTGTGTTCTGACTGGGTGGAGGTGTGCTCTGATTGGGTAGGGGCTTAGATGTGCTCTGATTGGGTGGAGGTGTGCTCTGATTGGGTGGGGGCATAGATGTGCTCTGATTGGGTGGAGGTGTGCTCTGATTGGGTGGGGGCTTAGCTGTGTTCTGATTGGGTGGAGGTGAGCTCTGATTGGGTGGGGGCTTAGCTGTGCTCTGAATGGGTGGGGGGGTGTTTTGAGTGGGTGGGCTGGCCTCAGCTGCCAGCCTCAGACTTGAACTGGTGAGTCGTGCTGCTTTTGTTTGGCTCCGTGTTTGTGGAGGGCATGGCCATACATATGTATATGTATGTGTGTGTGTGTGTGTGTGTTGTGTGTGTGTATAGTTAACCTTCTTTTGTTATTAAGTTATTAACCTCTGCACCTGTTATCTAACCATTTGTACAATAAGTCCCATGTTGAGTAATACTCTATTTCCTCTTTATCCTTCTGTTGTTATAGACAATTTCAATAAAAGTATTTCTAGTGCTATGGTGGCACAGAGGTTATAATTCACTACTCACTGCCAGGAATTCGATTCTGACCGGCTCATAGTTTTGTTTTGTTTTTTAAATTACATTTATATGCCGCCCTTCTCCGAAGACTCAGGGCGGCTTACAATTTTTGGGATACAACCCAATGTGCTCAGCAATAGCCTTCATTCCATTGTATATGCCTGCTTATTACTAAGCGGCATTTTTACAAAGTCAGCTTATTGCCCCCAACAATCTTGTGTCCTCAATTTACCTACCCCGAGAGGATGGAAGGCTGAGTCAACCTTGAGCCTGGTGGGATTCGAGCCTACAGTAATTGTAGGCAGCTGGAACTTAAGTGCTAGGCATTTAACAGCCTGAGCCTCCAAGGCCCATAGTTGACTCAGCCTTCTATCCTTTCGAGGTTGGTAAAATGAAGACCCAGATTGTTGGGGGCAATATGGAGGTAAAAAATAAAACCTTTCAGAGAGAGCTGTAAAGGACTGTGGAGTGGTATATAAGTTTAAGTGCTATTGCTAGTGTTCCTGAGGAATTTCCTGGTCTGGTCTACCTAGTCAGGCTGACAATAAGCAGCAATGGTTGAAATATTTTAACTACTATTTTTTATATTTGATTACACTTAAAACAATGTATTACAAAATTAATTTTTGAGATATATCTGCCTATATTTTAAATAATATTACAATATAATCCATATTACAACATTGCTTACAAGAACAAATAAAGAGTTCAGGGATAACACATACTTGAATTCCTTTTTTGTTCTTTTGTAATATTAGTAATATTCAGAAACTACTGGTACAGTTGTGGAATTATTACTTTCCCCATCTACTGTGTCTATGATACATAATATTCAAAATGTTATTAAATCTTACCAATGTAAATAATTGCGTTTATTCACATACTTCACAGTACAACATTTAATATGAAAAGGAATAAAAAGCTAACATCCGTACATATTATGCATTTGTATTTTGCTTAAAATCCAAGCACACTGGGCTATGGTTGATGAGTGACCTTGAGGCAGCTCTCAGATGGTAGTTGCCATAGCAACATTATCACAAAAGTGGCTCATCCTTTGCAACATACACCAACCTGGTGCATCATATGTTGCTAGTTATAATACAACTATTCTGTAGTATTGCTGAAACTGAAATGTGCATTGCACATAGAAGTAGCAGAGTTAGATTGCTTTGTATAGTTTACTATCCCTGCATTTTCTTCTTTCTACAAAATGTAATTAACACTCCCAACTTCCAAAAGTACATTGCACAACATTCTTTGGATAATGTAGCCCATATTTATGATTTTAATGTCAATTATCTTATGCACAATAACAAAAAATATCTCTTGTTTTGGGAGTTTTCTTACTATGTTATGTGAGAATAGGTGACAAATGCCATTACTAAATTAGGCCCTTTTGTGTCAAACAGCACAAGGATTTCCTCTTCTGGAATTATGAATATATTTCTAGATTCTATTATTTTGGACCTTTCAGAATTGATGAGATGCGAGGAAACACAGTCAAATAAAGAAAAAGTCAGGATTCTAGATTCACTAAATTATATTTATAGAAAAGATATTAATTCAAGTTGGTCTGATAACATGGTTTCAAATTAGGATCTCTTATCAGAAATAAATCACAGTTGTTTGATTCAGGTAATAAAACAAGACATAAATTTGAAAAACAAAATATGGCCTTATGCTATAAATTGTAAATATACATACACATATACATAAAAGCAATTTTAATTATATGAAACCTCCATATTAATATTCTCTGTATTTTTTTCTTTCATGAACATTTGTTTTCATTTTAATTTTTCAATGTTGCACAGCAGTGTTACATTTTTATTATTTAGTATTTTTTTCTGAAATCTAATGGGTGTAGTATATAAACAAACATCTCATTCAAAATCATGTCAACTGCTTAACTAAGAAGGATCAGATTCAAAATATTAATATTGTAATTAAATGTTTTTCATATTTATTAATTGCAACAACAATAATTTTCACTGAATTCTCTTTGGGATACTCTCAGATCCAACAAGCATTTATTTCATTCAGAACTGAACAAAAATTAAGCAGTGCTTAACTTGTCATTTAACAATTGTTCCATATGTGGGAACTGAGATTACTGAACAATTACTGTAGAGAAAAGAAAGAAGGGGTAGGGGAAAAAGCTTTTATTAGCTAAAAGAAAAGACTGTAAGGAAATAAGCAACAAGATGAGCAAGATAAAGCACATTTTTGTTTCTGATGCTGTCACATAACTAAATCTGAGAGGTGATTACATTAGGTTTACTAGAAAAGGGGCAGATTTTTTTAAATAAAACATGCACAGAAAAATATTATATATAATTATAAATCAGCATCAAGAAGGTAAAATTCTAAGAAAGAATTTCAGATTCCCAAGGTTAAATGTGTTCAGCTATGCCTGCTGAAGAATATTTTGCTGCTCTATATCTATTACTAAATTTCTCTTTAGGAGCAATATAACTGATGTAACTTTATTGTTAGAAGTTAGAGCTCAAGTTTTAAGAAATGAGAGAAGTTTTAATTACTATGGATATTAGTTACCATAATCTCTTCATCTCTAAAAGTACCTGAGTTCTATTTCAATGTTAGAAAACACTTCAGCTTAGAAAGTAGCCATACATAATCTGGCTTTTTAATGTGTCAGATTAATTCCAAAAAATGTTTCGCAAATATAGTATCCATCTGCAACTTCCTAAAGCAGTCAGGTCTCTTCCTGAGATTGTGAAGCAAAAGAACCAAGAGCTTTAAAAAGTTGTACACAGGTAAAGTTGTACACGGCACATTCTGAGGATGGAATCTGAAGTGCTTTAGAGCCCTAATATGTAATGTGTCTTATCATTAACACTATTCATATTAATCAATAACTGTGCAAGCACATCTGACAAAATACTGTACATCAAAAACTTTTTCTCAAATTATACACATCCTGTTTTTGTAGTATCAAACTTGAAGGCAGAGGTGGACTTTTAGTAGTTCAGATCCCATTTCAGAGCATAAGTTTTTGTTGCATAAATGCAGCAGCGACTTGCAGATTTTCAGCACTATTACAGATAGTCTTCAATTTATGAACATTTGTTTAACGATGTTCCAGAATTATAATGCTTCAGAAAGGATGCTTTACAATCTGTAAAGCCCTTCCAGTAACACAAAACATTGCTCTGATCTGTGACATGATTGAGATCAGGATACTTAGCAATTTGGGTGCACTTACAAACATTTGCCAAGTGCCCCATGGTCATATGACTGTTATTCGCAATCTTCTCTGCCGGCTTCTTCTGAAAGTTATGAAAGGAGCTGAACTCTTTGGCAGGTCCTGCCAAAGGAGTTCCCTTCTATACACAGAGGGGAGCTGAACGCTTCAGTGGGTTCAGGAATGGAGCTAAAATTCTGAAAATTTCAGCTTCATTCCTGTACCCCGCTGAAGGAGTTCCTTTCTGTGCACAGACAGGAGATGAACCCTTCAAGAAGCAGTTCTTTCAGCCATTCCCCAAAGACCACTGGGAGCTGAAGTGGAAGCAGAGTGGAGAGGTAGTGTTTAATAAGGAGCACGGAGTGCCTCAGGCAGGTGGGGCAGGCACCCTGAGGTCCAGCATACACAGCTATTTGCTCAGCGGCTGGAAATACTGCTTGGATTTCAGCAGGGAGGATTCAAACAATATACTAATATATACAATTGTAGCACTATTTTATCTATAACAAAAGATTATCCACAACAAAAAAGCAAGTCTGAATTATGTTTATGCACAATTCTGTGCATACTTCATTATCATTCAACATACTCCAAGGAAGCTATATATAATACTTAGAGTAATATTAATTTCCTTGAGTAGTTTTATTTCATTGCAAGTTAAGCTAATGTGTAGCACAGTGTATACATAATTTGGAAACATTTGGCTAATAACGTATTCAATTACTTCATTCAAGACTTAAATGCCAAACTACTGTAATTCTAATAACTGTGAGATGATGCCTAATAAAAAGATCACTATTTTAAGCTATTCATTAAGTATAAATCACTTTGTGTAGTAAAGAAAACTGTAAATCTGAGGTGAACATTGCTGGTCTTTGTGTCAATCCAAAGGGTTATAATATTTTGAGAAGAAAGTAATGAAAAACATGAAGAAGCATTTCATATAGTTTTTTTTAATATTGGAAGTAGTTCATAAACGTGTTTTTACTAATTCTTATGTCATCCCTATAAAGTTCATCAGATATTAATATTTCTACAGTTGGAACACAAACAACTTGTTTTCTGTAGTTACTACACAAAACCAACATTTCATAAATATATTCATAACTACCCAGAGTCACTTGTTAACATATGCAGTTCAGTGGTGGGATTCAAGTTTTTTTACTACTGGTTCTGTGGACATAGCTTGGTGGGTGTGGCTTGGTGGGCGTGGAAGGGGAAGGATACTGCAAAATTCCCATTTCCTCCCCACCCCACTAACCTGCTTTCCAGCTCCATTCTCCTGTGCAGAGCAACAAAAGATGACCCAGCTGATCAGCTGGAACTCGGGAGGCAGAGAATAGATGGGGGCGGGGCCAGCCAGAGGTGGTATTTGCCGGTTCTACGAACTACTCAAAATTTCTGCTACCAGTTCTCCAGAACTGGTCAGATCCTGCTGAATACCAATCAGAATAACCTCTGATGCAGTTACAGAAAACAAATAAAATAAATAAATAAGTCCTAAGACAGGTGAACAAAACTTTCATTCAATAGGGAAATATATCAGGATCTGCACAGCAGAGTTAAATGGGGGGAGGGTCAGAGATCCATTTGCCTTTCAAATCCCCCAGTGGAAAATAGGGAACAAATGTATTGCCTTCCTCAAATCCAGGATAGCTTTGGAAAATATTTATTTTTCATCCCTCTCTTAAGATATATTTGGGAATAAACTGTTTCTCTCTATTTTTTTTTTAAATATAAACTATTAACAATTACTTGATTTTTTATCTGCTTGTTCTATATAGCTTATGAACAGGCAGTTAGGGCTTTCCATAATAAATAGTGGTTCTCTAGCATTTCGGATTTTTGCAAATCATGACAAATGCTACAAAATGAAGACAAATGTTTAGCATCGGTATTAACACAATATAATTGATTTTACATACATAATATATGTAATTGAATTTTTCAGCTTATGTGAATTTTATAATAAAGGCAAATTATGATATAAATCAGAATTCAAACTGCACAAAATGGGAAGTCTTAACTGACTGGGAATTCTATATATGATCATATTAGTAGTTTTGTACTTGTTGTAAAGTGCTACAACAAGTATCATAATCAGACATAAAAAAGCATGTTTTTATATTTATAAAGAAACCTTTAATGGGTTTTGAATTTTTGGATTTTCCCCATCCTCCTTTTACTTCTTGATTTGATCACAATTTATATTTGGTAATTTCATTTGAACTTAAAAAAAAGTTTTATACTTAAAAAAACCTTCAATTTGATGGAGAACTATTTGTAAGAGTGATATTCTTTAAGCTATTATCATGTTAAAGCATTGAGACCATTAAGCCTTTAACATGTTAAAAGATAGCTCTGTTTTTTTATCAAATTATAGTTTTTGTGATTACAAGACAATGTTAAGAGGATATGTAGCCCTGCAGCAGACTGAGACCCAAAATAAAATGCAATTATATCAGTAGGAAATATATTTGAATGACTAATCTCTGTATTCTTTTATGGATGTCAACAGCACAGACAGGTTATAAATCACCAGCTTTTGGTAAAGTGATCAAATAATTAAATGTAAGAAAAACCAAACAAATTACTAAAGCCTGACTATAGGAGCCATTTAAAAAGTGCTTGAGAAATGAAAATAATTGTTCCTACTGCAAATGAGGAAAAAATTTTTAGCAAAATCTAAAATCTAAGAAATACTTAATATTTCTTTTTTTTCATTCTCTATGTAAAACTAAAGTATTATTGTACCCAAAATTCCTAATTTTAATTAAAAAATATGGTTAAAATGGATTTTAACGAAGAAACTTAGTTACATCTAAAAATCCAGAGTACCTTTCAACATAGAAACATAGAATCAAATGGAAGGTACCTTGGAGGTAATCTAGTTTAACTCCTTCCCCAAGGCAGGATTCCTTATACCATCCCAGACAAAATGGTTGTCCAAATTTCTCTTGAAAACCTCCAGTGATGGAGTATCCACCAGGAAGCAAGCTGTTTTATTGATTAATCATTCTCACTGTCAGGAAATTTCTCCTTATTTCAAGACTGAATCTCCCTCTAACAAGCTTCCACCCATTGGTCTTGCCCTCAGATGCTATAGAGCAGGGGTGTCAAACTCAAGGTCCTCGGATGCTTAGATCTGGCCCATGGAGCCAACCTGGAAACAGCGAAGGACCGGCCCATGGTGCCTCTGCCAGTGAAAATGAAGCCGTCAATGAAATCAAGTTTGACACCCCTGCTATAGAGAGTAAATCTAGACCGTCTTCCATATGACAGCCCTTCAAGTGTGTGTGTGTGTACATGTTTGTGTGTATCTTTACTGTTGCCTTGAAAATGACCCCAGATATGGAAAATGAATTCTAAAAAACAGACACTTCACTGCATTAATGTACATACTTAATAATGGATCAGTATGAATTTGTTTCATACTTACAATATAGTATCGATCTGAAGTTCTTAAATAATAAAAATGTAGAAATATTAAATTCCTTTGCTAAAGTTTGTTTTCAGTACTAAAATTCTGCTACTTGCCTGCATATGACAAATTGAATAGCTTAACATTCCATTCAGAGTGAAAACTGCTGACCAGACTATTAGCAATGTAAATATGATGGAAGTATTTCCAGTGCAACGGAAAAGGTTGAAAAACTCACTACCCTAACCCTAAAACTGTGTAGTTCATTCTGATATTTTATTCTACAATGCATCTATTAAGTTTTGATCTCAAATTTGCTTCAGAAATTTTGAAAGATTTTATAGCTTTTAAAGTCATTTGGAAAACTATATTCTTGCTACAAGCTATAATCTCCATTCAGTAACTGAGACTAATTCAATAATTTTAGGGCAGAATATATACAATACTCTTTTCTAAGCACTATAGTGATAAAGTGCATTGCAATATACAAAAGATTATGTGCATTCAATACACATAAATTATCCTCTATAAGCACTTCAACAATGCCACAAATATAAACAAGTCTTGTTGTAACAAGATTATTGTTTATATCTGATGAGCTGTTGAAGTGCTTTCAATGGATCATTTAAACCTACATTATTAAATATAGAGGATATTATCCAGATATATCTACATTGAATAATGTCAGAGAAGTATGTAATCCTTCATCACAACTGCAATTGTTTCATTTCTAGCAAGCTTGTAATTAGCTAGTACCTGTTCGTTTGTAATATATGAGAATTTCTTCCAAGCAACCAACAAAGGAAGTGTAAAAATTGATACTTTTCTTCCTGCAGGCATCAGTGTAACACAATAGATACATAGCATATAGTAATAACATACAGATCTGCACTGAGAAATAGGCTACTATTTTTACAAAGGTGCAATACAGAAGCCCTTCTATAGCCACATTTGGTAGAAATCTCTAGCATATCATTGGCAAAAATACAATTCCTTTATTATTCTAATAAAAGTAAGCATTTTTTAAAATTACTGACATGATCCTACATGCTATTAGATTGCAATTATAAACACTGAAAAGAGTGATGCAAATCACAATGTGAATTCAATCAGTCCCTACAATAGTTAGAAAAAAAATCCATGCCCTTAAAGAGAACATCACAAAATGTGTTAAGAGTACAGTACTATACTTTCTGATAATTCATGATTTATGAATCAGGCTTTGTTCATAATCTTCATTTTTGCTCTTTCCTTACTTTTGGGGACTGCAATCACCTTTATCTCTTCATTTTTGTACACGTTTTTTTTTCTTACTATCATTATCATCATCAAGATGCCTACAATACAACTAATAAGCATTTGGTGGTACAGCACAGACTTTAATGTGGAATCCTTGGTGTTCTCTGAGCTTGACTGTTTTCTTGCTAACATTTCATTACCCGACTAGGTAACATCTTCAGTGTTAAAAGAGAGTGGTTTGCTTTCTGTTTCTCTACTGTATCTTGACCAATCAGAGTTGGTGGAGCTGTTTTTATGTCTGTAATAGTTTTTTGATTGCTTGCGTCATCTTAGTTGGTAGTTTTATTTTTTTATTTATCATGTTTTTATGAGCCACCCAACTGCCTCACAGAATTGGGGTATGTCTTTGATCAGGATATTGTTTACTGCTTGTTTGTCTAGTGTTAATCCTGGTGTTAATCCTAGTTTACCTGAGTATTGATTATTGGCAAAGAGATATTCTGGTCTTTGTTTCCCTTTAAGCTTTTTAATAGTCTCTTTTAAACAGTGTGTAAATATAATTTATCTCTATGTATCTGTTGATGACTGATTTGTCTGATTCCAAGCTTCCATTCCACTATGGATTCCAAGGACTCCACAGTTCAACCCTAACCTACATATGTTTCCTTTATTAGTTAAGACTTCAATGTTTGATACTGAGGAACAAGTGGTTTGGGGAATTTAATAAAAGTCCTTAAAAACAAATACTGTAAAGCAAAGATAGGCAACCTGCTACTTTCCAAACTTTCATTTCACTAATCATCAGCCTGCATGCCCAATGGGAAGAGACTCTTGGACCTAAAGCCCAAAGTTGGATGGCCACAGAGAACAGCCATGCCGGGCAGATTGCTGCAAAAGGAAGAGTGGGATGGCCTCAGAGGTTGAACAGAAAGTCAGCTATGCTGGGAAGGTCCCTGACATAGAAAAAGGGACAGACAGGAAGTCCCTTCCAGTTTAAAGAGTCATGTGATACTTCATGTGGTTTGTTTGGCATGTATCGGTTTTAGTACTCACGACGTCTTCTGGAACCAATTAACAAATACTGAAGTATCACTGTAAACCAGAAATCAGGGAATGCTGTTCTGATCTAAGCCCAGGGATCTGAACTGGACTACCTTTGATTACATTTTTAATTCTGCAGCTTAGAAATTAAATCAAAGGTTATTATCATTAGAAAGAAATCCAACATAATAAATAACATCTAATATAGATATATTAGATATATAGATATATTCATGGAAATCTTTGGAGGTCTTTTAGTCTAAACTCTGCCCTGGGCAGAAATCCTCAGACTATCCCACCTAAATGACTATCCAAGCTTTATATGAAAGCTTCCAGTGGAGGAGCAGTTATGACTCCAGAAACCAGGATGTTTCCTATTTAGTAGCTCCCACAATTAGGAAATTACTTGTTTCAAGTTTTAATCTCTCCCTGTAAAGCTTTTACCCATTGGTTTTTGTGCAATCAGGTAAATTACAAGGACTTTACAAGATGATGAAATTATGATTTTTCCATATTTGTGATTAAAAATACTTGACTATCTTTGATCCTGAGAATTACTATCAATTCTATGCTGAACCCATTGGAGCTGGCAATTGTATTAAATCTAATAAATAATAATGCTAGAATGCAAATATCTGGATTAACAAGTAATGCAGTGTAGATCACTCAGTAAATTTACAGGGTTATAAATTACAATAATATAAAATTAGGAAAAAAGTTTACTATTAAGACACAGAAGGCAAAAAAAAAAAAACCAAATGAAACTTCCCAAATGAAAATATGAGGAAAAAATAGAATAAAAATCCCTAAAACACTGTTTCAGACTACAACTTACAAAGTATACTCTTCCCTCTCCTTATACCCAGCTGTTGACTGCATCCAATACATTAGGAAATGTTTCTGATTTGTATTTGAATCCTTTCATCTATCTCATTTCTTCTTTTTTTTCTGAAATGATTCTCTAAATGTCTATATTCGCATTCCTGGGCAATATATGATATCAGAGGTGGGCTGCACTCATGTTACCAACCGGTTCACTGGTTGTGAGCACACGCAATGAATCATAGTAAAGTAACTAGGGTTTCAATTATAATTGTTTTTTTATTTTTCATACACTATTATTGCTTCCCATATTTGTGGGGATTTTTTCTGCATAACTACCAGATACAACAAAATTTGTCTCTATCACATTTCCAATTTTTTAATTATATGATGTATTTATTTTTGAAATTACTGATTATTGATATGCCATCTGTAAAATATTTTGTACCAATTTTCCCTTTGGTTATAAGTTGGGATAAACGTTGCTCATTTTTTCCATAATACCTCCTATTGTATTATTGCCAGTTTAATAAGGGCCTTGGTGGCTCAGGCTGTTAATTGCCTGCACTTAAGTTCCAGCTGCCTACAACTGCTGTAGGCTCGAATCTCACCAGGCTCAAGGTTGACTCAGCCTTCCATCCTCTCGGGGGTAGGTAAATTGAGGACCCAAGATTGTTGGGGGCAATTAGCTGACCTTGTAAAAATGCCACTTAGTAATAAGCAGGCATATACAATGGAATGAAGGCTATTGCTGAGCACACTGGGTTGTATCCCAAAAATTGTAAGCCGCCCTGAGTCTTCGGAGAAGGACGGCATATAAATGTAATTTTTTAAAAAAATCTTAAATCAAATTAGAAGGCAACAACTTAAAAATAGTCCACATAGTCAATACTAGAGGTAGTCCTTGACTTACAACCATAATTTTGTCCAAAATTTTCATTGCTAAGTGAAACAATAGTTAAGTGAGTTTTGCCCCATTTTTGATCTTTATTGCCACAGTTCACTGCAGCCGTTAAGTTAGTAACATGATTGGTAATTGAATCTGGCTACCCCACTGACTTTGCTTGTCAGAAGTTTGCAAAAGGTGATCAAATGGCTCCAGGACACTGCAGCCATCATAAATATGAGCCAGCTGCTAAGCATTTGAATTTTGATCACATGATCATGGGGATGCTTCAACAGTCCTAAGTGTGAAAGTTGGTTATAAATCACTTATTACAGTGTCATTGTAACTTTGAATAATCGCTTAACAAATGGTTGTAAGTCAAGGACTATCCATATCTTATTATTTATTTTGTCAAGTGATTATAAGATAACAAGTATAACATAGTTATGAATACATGAAATGGATACATATAAGAAAAATAAAAAGAAACAATAGGACAGGGACGGTAGGCACATTGGTGCGCTTATGCACGCCCCCTACAGACCTCTTAGGAAAGGGGTGAGGGCAATAGTAGACAATCTAAGGTTAAAGTTTTGGGGGTTTGGGGAAGAAACCAGAGTCAGGTAGAGTATTCCAGACATTGACCACTCTGTTGCTGAAGTCATATTTCCTGCAATCAAGTTTGGTGCGATTTACCTTGAGGTTGTATCTATTGTGTGCTCTTGTATTGTTATGGTTGAAACTGAAGTATTCATTGACAGGTAGGACATTGCAATATATAATTTTATATACTATACTTAAATCGGACCGAAGGCAGCGTAGTTTTAGCTTTTCTAGGTCTAGAATTTCATTTCACATGGTCACATGGATAACAAATTCTTAATTTGTTATCCATGTAACCTAGCCTCAGTGGCCCCAAAATATTCTTGAATCTGTCCTCTAGGATGGCTGAAGGCAAGAGTAACAGATAACAGACAATCAGAGTTGGAAGCAACCCTGCAGTTCATCTAGTCCAACCCCCTGCCAAGCAGGAAACCCTACACCTTTTCTGACAAATGTCAGTCCAATCTCTTCTTCAAAGTCTCAATTGATGACACTCCCACAACTTCCAAGGGCAAGCTGTTCCATTGGTTGATTGTTCTGTCAAAAATTTCTCCTTATTTCCAGGTTAAATCTCTCCTAGTTCAGTTTCCATCCATTGTTCCTTGTCTGCCCTACAGGTGCTTTAGAAAATAGACTGACCCCCTCCTCTCTGTGGCAGCCCCTCAAATATTGGAAGACTGCTATCATGTCTCCCCTGGTCCTTCTCTTCACTAGACTAGCCATGCCCAGTTCCTGTAACCGTTCTTTATATGTTTTAATCTCCAGTCCCCTAATCATCCTGGTTCCTCTTCTCTGTACTTTTTCTAGAGTCTCAACATCTTTTTTATACTGTGATGACCAAAACTGGATGCAATACTCTAGGTGTGGTCTTACTAAGGCTTTATAGAGTGGTATTAGTAGTATCACTTGATCTTGATTGTATCTCTCTGTTAATGCAGTATTAAAACACACCCTAGATGTGCTATCTAAAATTGTAAGACTGTCTTCTCTTGAAGGCTCCAAATAGAGGTCTTAAATGGATTCTGAAATTATATAACAGGAATCATTTTTGGCTACCTGCTGGATTAAATTATTCAAAAGTGCTCATGACACACAGAAAGAGATTGCTTTAAAACTTTCTGATAGATAACTTACTGTAGTTCTTTAGCTAATGATTTATAGGTCATGTTCAGGAGTTGCTAGATGTGCAACTCCTTTCTATAGCAATTCTTATGCTGAGGGCAATTTTAAACTTCATGATCTTGATTTAGGACACACAGTATGATTGATGGTGAAGATAAAGACTTCATTTTTCACTTCTAGGTATTAAATACAGACATTATTTAATATCTGTTCGCATCTTGGATCCTCATCCAAGGAATTTTCCACAGGAGCTGAAACATCCTCAGTGGGCTTGATGGCATCAGTTCCTGGTCAATATGCTATATGCTAAAAAGAAGTCTGCTACTTGATGATCCCTATGCCAGGAACTTAGAAATCATAAACTTGCAATAGTATATAGGAAAGACCTTGGGAGACTGGGCAAAAGAAACTGCCAAGGGATCTATCAGATAAGAGTGAGAATGGCACACAACTGAGTATTTGGCAGGGCAAAAGGCCCAGAAGACCCCTCCCTAGATTAATGTAGCCTTCCAATAAAATAGAATTAGGTCATCTAGTTGCAATTCTGTCAGTCTTCCCAAGTAGACCCAACAGGAAACACAACTAGATGAGCTAATTCTATTCTATTGTAAGGCTACATTAACAGAAACTTTCAATTATGAAAGTACCAAAAAACCCCAATCTCCTTTACAACCTGCAAACTTTGGGGTGGGGTCCCTTCTGTCTCTCTTTTTCTGTCCATTAGGCAACTGCAGGCTATGCCTTCTCTTATTTGACTGATACTTCAGCAGTATCTCTTTCCCATCTCCTTCCCCATGATGAGCCAACTGCTACGTGAATTATTAGGTTAGTTTTCCTATCACAAGATACACTATTTTTGGCTATTTGCCTGGACTACCCTGTTGATCCACACTTTATCTTCTCAATGGTATTTTGGGTATCCCCCTATATGCAATACCTTCCTTAACCCAGCTACTGTACAGAGAAAAAAGGAATCATTTTGAAAAATTCTGGTGGGAAAGATTTTTAATATGGTCAGATAATTACAAATATATGAGTCTTCTTGGAATCTGAGTCTTGGCAAACATAATCACAAATCTTTTATTTGGCAATCAAAATAATGAATATTTAAATGAGAAGATGTACAATACAGTTAGTCCTCGACTCACAGCCACAATTGAGCCCAAAATTTCTGTGCTAAGTGAGACAGTTAAGTGAATTTTGTCCCATTTTATGATCTTTCTTGCCACAGTTGTTAAGTGAATCACTGCAGTTGTTGTTAATAACACGGTTGTACTGTGAATTTGCTTCCCCATTGACTTTGCTTGTCAGAAGATCACAAAAAATGATTACATGACCCCGGCACACTTCAACTGTCATAAATATGAGTCAGTTGCCAAGCATCTAAATTTTGTTCATATGACCATGGTGATGCTGAAGTGTGAAAAAGTTCATATGTCACTTTTTTCAGTGCCATTGTAACTTCAAACGGTCACTAAAAGAACTGCTGTAAATCGAGGACCACCTATATACAGAGTAGCAGAATTAAGAATGAATTACTACTCTCTTATTACACCCTGATTTTTATTCGGAATAATACATACAATGGGAACCGTCTTACATGTTAACTTCTGCAGCTACCAATCAGCCAATTTTAATTTCCTGCCCAATTTTAATTTCATATTTTCCATCTTTTTGTCCACTTATGATATTTTCTCAAATAGTTTTGAAGATGTCACCATTGGAAGAAATGTTTACTCTGTAAGAATTCAAGTCTCCTATCTTACCATTGCTGTAAACATTTTAAATGGTCTTTTGCAGCTCATTCTACCTCAAACAAGAAGTTGTAGTCCCCTTCTCTTTCATTTCCCATCTCAGACTCAGAAGTTCTTGGTCTAAAAGCAGTCTTCGTTGCAAGCAAGAAATGTAACAATAATGCTCTCATAACTCTGTTCGTAGAAATTATCTACTTGAAGAGTATTGTATTCTGGCAAAGTCCACTACTATTTCTTAAAACCCATTCTTGCTTTTCAAGACACAAATAATGAAACAAAACAAAACAAAACAATAAAATAAAACAAAATAGTTCCATGGGTACTCTGATGCCATTTTCCTTCAAACTCCTCAGTCTACATATACACAGAGAGGATAAATGAAAGCTGATTAGAAAAATATTTGGTCTGATTTGAACTATATGACTCTTTTTAGAATGAAATGCAATACAAAGATCTTATATTGGAGGCAAGGGCAATGCATTCCCAATCTAACTGGAGGTAGCATTCATTTCCCATTATCTTTAATCAGTACAACCACTGATTATATTCTAAAATATTTGAAAGCTATCGTGTTGACAACAACCTGCCTAGGAGAAATTTCCATAAAATGTTGTATATAATTTACAGATAGTCTCAGATCTTAATGAACAGAAACTATAATAATACAAAAAAATGCTAAGGATTTTTAAACTCATGTTATATTACATTTAGTTAATATAATAGCCAAGATCTTAGCTGTTCATTTTTCCACACAATCACATTACCTAACATAGTAAATCTATTTTAAATTGGTATTAGAATGGCCCTTTCCAGCCTACTACATGGAAAAAGGAATGAGTTGACAACTAAATTGAAATGATTCATCCAATAGTTGTTATCATTAAATAGTTCCTTTCACAGAAGCTATTGGCTACTCAAAGATAACTTGTGCTAAAATCCAATGAATAATTTTTTGGAAGACCTACTGAAAATAGTAAAACTAATGTCCAAGTGAACTGCATTAGCCACAGAAGAAACTTGTTTTATATTAAAGGTTCAGATATGTTTTCCAATTACCCAACTGCAAAAATTCAAACTGTTGATATGTAGCTGCTTACATATATTTAGGGGCTATGGAGGAGAAAAAAATAACATGATAATTCATTAATAGCTAGTTGTAAAAAATTTCCCACTGTGTTATGGGTTTAGGAGGTATGATAAGGTCAGTTTATTCTACTTATTTCTCTCTTTATAATGAAGTCATTTCCTAATCTTTTGCTGGCTAAATTATATGGTCCCAGTTACCAATATTCATAAACTGATGGAAACACGATGCAATATTCTTATTGGCACATTGCAAGTAAAAAAAGCAGTAGATGCCATTTAAACCACATGCTATTAATTATTCTTAGTTCATAACTCCAAAACTAGGCTTTTCTAGGCTGATGTCTTTCATGTATGTTGGAATTCTCTAGCCAGTTGCCAAAATCAACAAAATATATTTCCAAAAAAACCTCTTTCCAGTTAAAATTCTAGTCAGTATATTTTAGAACACTGCAGTTTTCATACTGCATTAACAACACATTAAAATAGTTTAGATTATCTTCAGGCAAGGGAAATCCCAGCTGCACTATCTAGCTGTTAGTAAAAACCACTCTTTAGCTCAGTTAGTCCTTTTACCCAAAACTTTAAGTGCTATCAGTGAAATTTTAGGCTAAGGAGAGTGGACATACTTATCACAAACATCCTTTTGATCAATACACTGCAACCTCATAAGAAAAGATTAATTTCCTTGAGGAAGAAGGAGTAACTGTCAGTAACAAAGCCTAACTATAGCTGTTTAAAACTAAACAAAAAACTAATTGGGATAACAGGAGATAATTGAATAATCAGGTAACAAGCAGAAATGAACATAAAAAAGTGAGAACATGACATAAGATCCTACAAAATCTCTGCTAAATTAGTGAAGACAAAATGGTTGCTATAGCCCATTTCCAACAACAGTAAACAATGAAGTTATGCCACCCAAAATTACTAACAGAGCCAGTCTGTGGTGATCAGATGCCTTTACAGTGAATCCAACTCTCCATTCTCAACCAGTGAAGGAACTGAGCCAATAGGAAAGGGATGTCTGTAAGCAATATTCTTCATATGAATAAGGTGATTCATCACAGCAGAACCATTAATGACAATCTTCGACATACAACTGGTCACTTAACCATTGTTTGGGTTCAGAAAGAGTGCTTTACATCCCATGAAACACTTCTGCCATTCACACATCTCCACCACCACCTCATGGTTATGGTCCCAATCTCACCTTTAGATCCTTGATATTCATCAGGGACTTTAATTCTATATTACATTATATATTTAATTCTATATTATGTTGGCTTGCCAAGCACCCAAGGTTGCCAAGTGCCCCATGATTATGTGATTAGTAATTTGCAATCTTGTTTGCCAGCTTCCTCAAAAAGTCAATGACAAAGATGGCAGAGATAAGCAGAGGGAACAAACTGGACTACCCACCTAAATATCTAGCCATGCATGGGAATCCTCAGTCAGCTTCAGGACTTACCATCAAGCAACTTACCTTTCTGATTTTCTGCAGCTTCTTGCCGACATGTCAGCCAATGCTTTCTACAGATGACACCTCATGCCATTTTGCAAGTGGGCACTATTGTCACAATATTTAAAGCCCCCTTTTAAAAAGCCTCCTAAAAATTGTAAAAATAGTGTCTGTTTGCAGAATGGCACAAAGCAACTTCTATAAGGTGGCTCCACCTTGCATCAGCTGGGCATGTCTGTCAAAAGATGCAGAAAAATGGAAAGGTAAATTGCACGCCAGTAGGCCCTGGAGTTGGCTGAAGACTTCCATGTGTTGCTGTGTGATGAGAAGGCCTAAGGTGTCAGTGCCCTGACAGTTTTGCATGTGTCGGTAACCCCTGGAGCTAGAGAAAAGCCAAACGCCTCCAGGGCTGCAGCAGCTTCAGGTATGCAAGTAGGTCCAGAAAGCCAATGCTTTCTGGCCCATATAGCAAGTTTCCACATGCTGGTAAGTCCCAAGTCTCCCCCAACCCAAGCCATTCCCACATTCTTCTTAATACTCTGTGCATTTGTTTAATGAATGCAACTAGATAAGCCAGGATTGCCATCATTGAGTGAAGTAGTCACATGTTCAGTCACGTGTTTCATTTAATGATCACTTTGCTCCAGTCCTAATTGCTGTCATTAGTTCAGGAGTACCTACCGTGATCAAGTTATTTCTCCTTTCTCCATAAGTAGTAACATTCTCAGAGGTAATACTTATTCTGTGTGGGTAATAAGGAAGTTACCAGAGACCTAACACCCGAGTCAAGTAATGTAGGATTCATGGAACCTATACATCTTCAAACTGTATTATCAGCTTTTTTTGAAAAGGATTGAAGGCCCTATTCCTCCTATTCTTCTAGAAAAACGAAGGTTACTAGGAATATGTCATTTGAATATCCCAACAAGAATGAAATAGGTTCAAAATAGTGTCAACAAAGCAGGATGGCATTATTTATGCAACCAAGAGCAATACATTTTTTTAAAATACATATTTCTGGCTCTTGAAGACTATAACAGTAATGTTACTGAAGGCAGTATATTGAAATTTGGGAGTGATTGCTGCTGTTATTGCAAGATAGCTTCACGAAGCAAAGTAGGTTCAATAAGCTTCCAGAAGACTCAAAACATATATTTTGTTGCTTTTCTCCTTGAACCAAAGTCTCACATTGTCACTACATTAACTGAGACATCTGCAAAAATAGACTGAAGGTCATATACGGTATGCATTCTCCACTATCCACAAAAACATGGGGAAACTAAAATGTCAGATAGAAACTTATATATACCTATAAGTGATAAAAAATAAATAAATATCTTACGAAAAAAGTTAATAAGAGAAAGGAATACAAATGCTGCCTAAGTATAGCATCAAGTATAAACATTATTTTTAACCAAAAAGCTCAGTTTAAGACTTGACTGGATGAATACTAAGAACATCTAATAAATGAATTGGAATTCCTTTCATGTATCAGCATTTCAATCATTTCTTAAAACAGGAGTCATCAATTTACAACCATGAACTGTCCATCCAAAATCATTCAACCCATGTTTCCCAAAAAAACTATATTCATCCAGGCCCACAAAGAGGGAAGATCACTTGCCACTTCCTCAGGTGGCCATTTTGGCAATGGCTTCACACTCTGACATGTGAGGAGCATCTAGTGCCCCCCAAATGGTGGTGGCTGCACAGCCTCTGGCCCCTACACAAAGGAAGATTACCAGTTGTTAATTCAGAGTCCTGAATTCATTACCCTTAAATTCAATGGCTTTCCTACTTTAAGATGAATGTGTGATTGTCTACATAAAACCAAATATTTTACCAATACTGGTGGGAGTAGGATTGAATAGAGCTTTGATTTTTACATAGAACTGATCTTCATCCTATACTCAGATCAAAAACTCAACTGGAAAGGACCCAAGTAATCCATCTCATCCAAAGCACTCTGTAGTTGAAGCCCAATCACACACTGGAGTCTGGTCTATAATTCTCTTAAGCATGGAGTTCCTGTAGATGGCATTCCCTTATATCTGGGACTTCAGCAAATTCCCTCAATGAGATCTCCTCAAGCAGAAAGAGAAGTCATTCTTGGAGTTAACTAGGCCCTTAGCCATGTAGGGTTTTAGAGGTGATAACATTTATTTATTTATTTATTTATTTATTTATTTATTTATTTATTTATTTATTTAATTGGTCTTATATGCCACCCTATCTGCCTAGGGACTCAGGGCGGCTCACATAAAAAATACCCAATACAAAAGTTAAAAGAAGTTAAAAGATTATTAAACACAATTTGACCAAATAGTATTAAAACCCCATCACAAGTCATTTAAAACTAAGTCCCCCCCCCTCAGTTCAGGGCGGATTGTTCGAATAACCAAGTCTTTAGACTGCGGCAGAAGAAGCGGAGGTCGGGGGCCAATCGTAGCTCCAGGGGAAGCTGGTTCCATAAAGTGGGCGCCCCCACAGAGAAGGCCCTACCCCTAGGGACCGCCAGCCGACATTGTTTGGCTGACGGTACCCCAAGGAGGGCCTGTCTGTGGGCGCGCACCGGGCGATGGGTATTCGATGCTGGCAGGAGACGTTCTCGCAAGTACCCCGGCCCTAAGCCATGTAGGGCTTTATAGGTAAGAACCAGCACCTTGAATCTCACGCGGAGGGCAACCGGTAACCAATGCAGCTCGCACAGGAGGGGTGTAACATGGGAGTATCAGGATACCCCCCCCATCACAACCCATGCGGCCACATTCTGCACCAGTTGAAGCCTCCGCGTGGTCCGCAAGGGCAGCCCCATTACCTTGATTTGCATCCAGAAGCTGACTGGAAGCCACTGTAGCTCCTAAAGTAGTGGTGCTATATTGATGAAACTAATATGCTAACCATTAAAACTTCTGAATGGTCTTCAGAGAAAGTATAATTAAATAAAGCTACAAATATTGATGGAGGAGAATATTTGTAGCTCAGATTTGAATTGTGTTGAACACACAGCTACAACTATGAATGACCAACTTACACCAGTAATTATACTCCTGAGAACTGGAGTAGGAATTATCAACCTCTACAAGGCATTCAATGGCTGCTACAATCAATAAATCATTCAATTTATTTTTCAGAACAACTATATTAATACTTTTTACAGCTAAAAGGAAGCCAATTGCTTGTTAGATTTATGGCAGCTTACTCAGGGATCTTGAATTTCTTGTGAAGAGGAAAATTCCCTTTAAAAATGGATTTGAAGCATAGTAGGTTTCCCTGCTGAGCACTGACTTAAATGGGGTGGTGACATTATTAGCCAAGAGAAGGTTTCTTGAATGAGAGGATTTTGCCCAGCTCCTGGTCAAGAACTGACCGTATCCAATCCACTTGCTCCTACCATGATACATTCCATTCCCATGCTATTTCAATGTAGTTTCTTATGAAAATATGCATAAAAATGTCATCTTGACTGTATGTAAAAGAAAAATTAAGAAAAGACAATTAGCAATTTTTTCTAAAAAAAAATAATTCGAAGTCTAAGTTTGTAGACTTATCTGCAGTTTTATATTTTTTTTATTCATATTTATATCATATTATGTTGTACATGTTTTTTCTAAATAAATTATTTGTGCCATATTTATGGAATAGTTATGTTAGCAGATTCCACATTGGTTTGTCACAATGTTTAAAATATACTGTATGCACAACCCATTTTACCTTTACTAAATTTAAGCATAACATCATGGCTTGAAATATTCAGATAATTGCCAATTTTAAGCAAATACTAAAAATACAACATTACAATATTCTATCTTAAAATTGTAATTGCTGCACACACTACTAATTTAGATACAAAAGGTAGTGTTCTCTTCTTGTATTCAGAATAACAGCATGACTTAAGCAACGCTGTTAAGACAATGCAAAAATAAGATCTTCGATTACTGCTCATATTGCTCATTTATATGCAAGACCTGAAGCAACCTCTAATGTCAGACTAGTATCCAGTATCATTTGAGACACAGTAACGGGGTTCATCTTACGTATTATGATTTCTCCAATATACAGCATGTAAGAAGTCAGGGCTTTTGTTTGCTGAATATTTTAATATATACAATCTACATTGTTAAGCTTTGTACAGTAAAAGAATACTACTCCTTTTGATTCTATTGTGATCAGAGCTTTCTTCTTTAGCTATCTGGTGTATAACTGATAAGCAAATTAATATACGACGACAACTTCCAAGTTAAAAACATACAATACAGCCATGCTCAATTTATCAATATTTAAATTAAATAAAATATTGTGCAGATTGTATCAGGCTAGAAATAGCAAATATGAAAAGCTTCTTCCAGTGATGGTTGAAATTTTTTTCTAGTGATTCTGTAGAATAGCTGTCAACATTCTTGTTGGCTTAATAATAATTATATATTATAAAAATAAATTTGTGTATAAATATTATAATCAGTGTAATATGATACAATTAGGGATTATATAAAATGTTACAATGTAGAATGTTCTTATGTCAACAGATAAGACAAATGAATTACCGTAAGTATTCCACACCTCATGTCCTATTATCAAATATTTGTGGAATATATGCTTTTCAATATCTACATTCATTACAAGCACCTTTTTCATTTCACTAACCAAGCCACTGAGACTATCTGTATCATAGAAAGTGAACCTGATGTAGTATCTCATATACCGAAGACCAGACATATCTATTATTGTTGTTGACAATATCAGTTTAAGATTGTTAAACAGCCAAGATAAGAGAACATTAATTTTTGCTATATACCTATGTCATGTATATATTTTAAAATACATTTTTTTCATTTATTTTCAGATATTATAGCCATAGGGTGTCTTTTTAAAATCACTTTTAATAAAAATAAAAATAAAAATCTGGCTATCCACACTAACAAACCAGACTGGAAACATGTTTTTTCTTGAGAAACTTGGCAAAGCAAAAAGACACACTTGAAAGGCAGCCAACCAGCACCTTGCACAGAAGCAAGGGAAAACTTCAAACTTTTAATAATAAGTAACCAGGCATAATTAAAAATAAATGCATCTGGGTATAAAATGCTCCCGCACCCCGAGGCTCTATCCCTCTGCCCTCGTCCCTTTTGGCTTCGCAGTGGTTGTTGCCCCGGTTTACAAGCAGGAAAGCGGAAGCCGCCGATCCAAACAACTCTCCAAACCCAGCACTTGCTCGCTTGCTCGCTAGGGCTGAGAGAAAACAAGCCATCAAACCGAGACTCCGGGCATCCTCATGCCCGGAGTCCTCGGGCGACTTCTTGGGAGACGCTCCAAACTCAACAAGCCGACGAGATAGCGGGGCTGGAAAGCGGCTCTCGAGTTTCCTTCGAGTCATCTTGCCCTGCAACTTCCCCGATGGCGAGGGAACCCGCTCCCCGCCCTACACCTCCCGCGTTCGCCCCGTCGCTCCAGAAACAGCCACCAAAAGGGACTCGCGGGCTCCTTTCTCACCGCTCCCGACGTCGGTGAAACCCCCACCCCGAGGACTCCGGATCCGCGACGGGAAAGCGCCAAATTCTCTACCCCAGCCCTTTCTGGCTGCAAGAAAGCCCTTCCTTTCTTCGCCCCTCTGCGGGTATCTTACACGCCCCACAGAGCCGTCCGGGAAGGTGCAAAGCCTTTCCCCGGCACAATCTCCCGAGGACAAGGCAGCTCCCCACACACACAATCTACTCATCCCCAAGCCCCACTTTAAACCCCGACCCCCTCAAGCCCGAGGACGCCCCCCTGTGGAAGTGGCGGCACGTCCAGGGTTGGAAGAACTAGGGCTGCCCCTGCAAACTCTTTCCCTGAGAAGAAGCAGGCATTCCTCACTGGAGACCCGCTCCTTCCTCTCCGCCCCTTGCATGTGGGAATGCACTCACCGCCCCCGGGAAAAGCCGCCGAGCGCGCCTTCTGCTCCGCGTCTCTCTTGCCTTTTCCCACCTCACACTCAGCTCGCGGCCGCCATTTTGATCTCTGTCTCGATTTAAAGTAGGAACCAGCCTCCTCAAAGAGCTGGAGCCAGTCCGGCAAGCGCGTAGTCATCTGGGACTTGTAGTTCACCAGTTTCCCCGCCAAAGGGACACCCGGCTCGAAAAGCCTCTGCGACTGGTCTCGCCCCGCCTGAGATCTCTCACGCCGCAATGCCCTTTGGGGTTTGTAGTCACTAACCAATAATGTTCGTCCTGGCTTCTCCAAATCTTTGTAAAGAACGCTTTGGGAAAAGCGTGAGAACTAATCCTCTGCGTCCCTGGATATGCGCCAAAATTAATTTGTTGGTTTTACATTTTGAAAATGTCAGCTGCCTGAGGCTTTTAAAAGAGGTGTGCGTCGGTGTGAAAGTGTAAAAATTGAGCATAATTAAAATATCTTTATATTCCTGCCCCATAGTTTAATGGAACTAAATATTAGCAACTTTAAAGCTAGAAATGTCTAAATTCAATTTATCATATAAAGATTCACGAATCTTCATTATCTTCACATAGATATCTCAGAGTCACTGTCTAGTGGTTAAGGTGATGGATTAGACTACCTCATAGGATTGTTCAGAGTTTTGTTACAGAAAGATGTGCATCAAATGTTTTATACATCACCTTAGGCTTTTGAAGGAATTATGGATGGGCAAAAAAAACTTGAGGAGGCTGTTTGGAAAGATGGTTTAATGTAGGGTTAGGGTTAGCTGACCACATGGAGTTGAGAGTGAGGGGTTTTTATACCTTCTCTTGGGCTTTGAACTTGAGTTTCCTGTTCCTGTGCAAGAACATGTATTCTATTGGCTGTTGTCAGACTCCCATAGGGTCATGTAGAGGTCATGTTTGTCTGAACTAACTTTGGTTGAAGTTTGGAAGGTGATGCAATGTCCTCAGGAGATTGTGCAATGAAGTGAGTTCTGTGACTTAGTGGGTTAATCCTATTATGTCCTGAAGGGTAATGTTTTCATCCCTTGACCCTGGAGCTTTTGTTTTGTAGATAGGCTGGCCCAGTCTTTCTTAATGGGCACAAAATATATGCTGGGGACAGGGAGCCAGGGCTCTGAAAGTCTGTCTCCCTTAAGATTTTTTTATTTCTCTTTTAGAGGAAATATATTATTCTGCCTTTTTAATATTTCCTAAAATATTTCATTCTTCTAGGAGAGGGATGGGTGCTAACTTTCTACAGATCCTTCAAATTCTTATATCGATACATCCTAAATTCACCATCCTAAATATACTTATTAACCAATTGCATGCAATGATGAACATCAATACAAATTTATAAGAAACAAATGTATGTTAAAACCCATTCCCCATTTGTATTTCAGCATATTAGCTTTAAAAAAAATAAAAAGATGACTTAACCTGGGGTGCAATGAATTAAGCTTCCTTAATGTTACTGTCTTAATACACATGTTAATGTTAAGTGAGTCACACCTGATTGCACCTATTAAGTGCACCTATTAAATGAACCTGGCTTCCCCCTTGACTTCATTTGTCAGAAGCCAGTTGGGAAAATTACAAATGGCGTTCACTTAATCCTGGGATGCTGTAGCTATTGTAGATATATGTCCATTGCTTGAATTTTTGTCACATGACAGTGGTAATGCTGTGATAGTCATAAGTGCAGGGATTGGTTGTAAGTAACATTTTTCAGTGCCATTGCAATTTTGAATTGTTGCTAAACAAATGGTTGTTAAGTCAAGGACTATCTGTATCAAGAAAAAACAATTGTGGAGGGAGAATTCAGCTGAAATATCCTGGAGAGTGTGCTGGTTAACATAAAAATAAAAGATAATTTAAGGGAACATGACTGAAGTATATAAATATGTAAATCAAGAGAATTGCATTCTTATCAAATATGATATTGCAACCTGAGATAACAAGATTGCACCCATCCAGGTTTTTATTTTATTTTTATTTTTTTTAATTACATTTATATGCCCCTTCTCCGAAGACTCAGGGCGGCTTACAATTTTTTGGGATACAACCCAGTGTGCTCAGCAATAGCCTTCATTCCATTGTATATGCCTGCTTATTACTAAGTGGCATTTTTACAAGGTCAGCTAATTGCCCCCAACAATCTTGGGTCCTCAATTTACCTACCCCGAGAGGATGGAAGGCTGAGTCAACCTTGAGCCTGGTGGGATTCGAGCCTACAGTAATTGTAGACAGCTGGATCTTAAGAGCAGGCATTTAACAGCCTGAGCCACCAAGGCTCACCCAGGTTCACTTACATAAGCAAAATAGACTAACAGATTTATTTTATTTTCAGTGCTGAAGGTAGGACAGTATTCTTCACTGCACCTAAAAATAGCAGGTTAGTTTAGGGGATGCAGGACAAACCATGTGGCATGTTTTACAGACTGGAAAGCAGTCTCAGGGTAAACCTCTCCGGGGGCTGCTTTTGCTGACAGTATCTATTGACTGAGGCAGTTACTTCTCTCCACTTAATGGCTAATGTCCAGGAAGCATCTCCTCCTCTTTAAAAACCAAAAAGATATAGATTCAGATTTGGTAACGCTAAAAATAAACACACTGTAACTAAGAGAAATTAATTAGTCATGACTCATTTGATTTCAACCAGCTCACCCAGGATATGCCTGCATTTGAATCAAACCTTTTGGCCTTAACAAAAGGAACAAGGAAGGAAATGCAAAGAGAAAAGCTACAGCAGTTCCTGGGTTTTATAAGTCAGGTTAAGCCCTCATACATTTAACAAACCACAACTGGAAAGATTTGCACAACATATTAAGCTAATACTAAAAAAACAATTTTGTCCTTAGAATACATATGAATCTAGTCTATGTACAAGAGATAAATCAGGAGGAGTTGGGGATATGCCTTTTCTGCCACAAGCCCCAAAGGATATGTTGTTTGCTCAACCAGAGCTGTTCTGTATCAGTATATCAATCAAGTAAGGAAAAAGTTCTAAGACACATCCAGTTTTGCATTGCCACAATATAAAAAAGATGATGAAACTCTAGAAAGAGTGCAGAGAAGAGCAACAAAGATTATTAGGGGCTGGAAGCGAAAACTTCTGAAGAATGGTTGCAGGAAATTATATGTCTAGTTTAATGAAAAGAACAATGTAGGGGTGACATGGTAGCAGTGTTCCAACATTTCCACAAAGAAGACAGGGTTCAACCTAGCACCTGAAGGCAGAACATGAAGCAATGGATGGAAACTAATGAAGGAAAGACCAACCTGGAACCAAAGACACATTTCCTGACAGTTAGAACAATTAGAACAATTAATGAGTTCCCTTCAGAATTTGTGGGGGATCCAACATTGAAGGTTTTTTAAGAAGAGATTGGACAACCATTTGTCTGCAATGGTATAGGGTTTCCTGCTTGAGTAGGGGGTTGGACTAGAAGACCTCCAAGGTCCCTTCCAGCTCTGTTATTCTGTTAATATAGTCCTCCAGTTTACCTTCTAGCAAATGTTGGAGTACTGCAAAGGATAAGGAGCTATTATCACTGGTGGGGTCCTGTTCAAGAGATTTGGAGATATGAAAAACTTTATCAGGAAATATTTTTAGTACATATCAGTGTCCCCATTACATATTCTGAAGAAAATATATTACATTTAAAGCCCTTGACACAGAATCATAGAGTTGGAGGTTGTGCGAGTGAACCCCTGAGGGTCCAGAGTCCAAATCCCTGCTCAGTGCAGAAAACCAAATCAAAATATTCCACACCAATAGCTATTCACATTTTGCTTCAAACTTCCAGGAAAGGGAAGTCCACTGCCACCCTGCGTAATTAGTTCAACTTTGGTTGGTTTCCTTTCCCCTAGCTTCTAATTGGAAGTTTCCTACAATTTACATTTTTCATTCATCAAACAAAAATTACACATTTGAACAAATAAAATAAGAAAATCAAAATGTGACAGGGATGATAGGCATACCCGTGCACTTACACATGCCCCTTCATGGAACTCTTAAATATGGAGTGAGCTCCACAGAAGTTAAGTTAGAATTATGACTGTGAAAGTTAACCGCTGAGACAATTGTTCATTATTCCATGTACTACATTGTGGCATGAGCATTGGTGGTATTCAGCAGGTTCTGATCAGTTCTGGAGAACCGGTAGCGGAAATTTTAAGTAGTTTGGAGAACTGGCAAATACCACCTCTGACTGGAGATTTTACAGTATCCTTCCCCTGCCACACTCACCAAGCCATGCCCACAGAACTGGTAGTAAAAAATTTGAATCACACCACTGGGCATGAGAGACAATATTTCCTGACCTTCATCTGTGTAACATCCAATTAGGTATTAAAAAATAACTATCATCTCCAGTTCAGTTGTCTTTTCTCAAAACTAAGCATACTTTAGTCTTTCTTCATAGGGATGTTTCCAATGCCCTGATTATCTCCGAATGCTTAATGTGTGAAACTAATAACTAAACACAATACTTGAGGTGATGTTTCACCAAAGCATAACAGAATGAAATGATTGCTTTTTCTGATTTGGAAGTTATGATTCAGTTGAAACTATATTTGTCTTTTTTGCAATCATATCACTCACTGTATTATACAGTAGTTTTCTGTTTATTTCCCTGAACTTATATCTGTGCATTTGATTTTTGTTTCCTAAATTAAGAACTTTGCACTTGACACTGTTAAATATAATTCCACTATTTGCAACCTCTTCATTGAGCTTTTATTTCTGACTGCAACAGTATTAGCTAATTCCTCCTGCTCTTTATCCAAATAATGAATGAAAATACTGAAGAGCAGAGGACCAAGAAATACTGAAGAGCAGAAGACCTCTCTCTGATTTGGTGAGGAAAAATTGTTGAGCATTCCCTTAGTGTAAATTTTGAACTAGTGATCTTTCTACCTAACTGCCATGTTATCTAGTCACTTAACTAGCTTGCTAATGAGCCTATCAGTGAATACTGTGTCAACTGTTCGATTGAACTCAAGATATACTGTAATTACCGCATCCCCTAATTCTGCTAAGAAACTTACTTAGGCAAAATATAATATTAATCTGGAAAGATTTACTGACCCATGCTGATTTCACATTGATTTCAAATATTTACAGACTGATGTATTTATGACCATTTCTAGAATCTTCCCAGGTATTAATGTCAGATGGACAACTCCTTTTTCCTCTTTTGGAAGGTGCGGATAACATTTGCTTTCTTCAGCCATGTAAGACTTAATCAGATCTCCTGGATTTAAAAAATGATGCTTAAGGGTTTGGTCATTAGAAAGCTCCTTTGCTAAAACTTTAGAATCTTAGAGATTTAAACTAATTCATAATGAAGAGATATTCTGTATCCATGTTGCTATCATTGTCAAGCTTAAGTCCTGCATTTTCAATTTGCTCTTCATGGTTTCCTGGTGGTTCATACTGCTTTATGCTGGAGGAAACTGAACCAAAATAGGAGATAAATAGCTCTACTATTTAATTAATTATGCTGCCCATCTTACTATTCAGAATAACTCTGCAGCAGGTTATTTAACCATTATAAAAATGATGTTAAAATAATAGAAAAAATCCTTTGATTCAGACTTTATTTTTGGTGATTTAAGAGTTCCACATAGTTTTATTGCCAACAGTACTGATATGACTGGCCACAATTTTTTCCAGGTTATTGTTCAACTTCATAGTCTTTCCATCAGATTTTCCTGGAGGTCGCCCATCCAAGTACTAGCCATGACATTGCTTAGCTTTCTAGTTTAGATTACTGCCCAGTGATGCCCAGTGATGCCACCGACCAGAAAAATATAGGATTTTGGGGGTGTGAGGTGGTAATTATGGAAGTATTATAGAAAAAGATAATAGAACAATTGCTATTTCAAATGAAAAAAGAGCAAAACTAAAAAGTCTGGGATATTTCTGGCCTTTTCATTCCCTCTACCAAGGACAGGCAAACTATGGTCACAATGTTTCTACAATCACATGATCACAATTGTGACATTGCAGTGTCCTATGGACACATCAAGCAAAGTCAGTGGAAAAACCAGCAGTGGGTCGCGAATAGTGATGTGATATTGCACTTTAATGGTGTGTGATTCACTCAACAATGACAACTGAAAGAAAAATGTGGAATTTCCATTGCTAAATGGAGTGGTGAAATGACACTTCACTCTACAACTACATCGCTTAGTGTTGGAAATTACATTCCCAATTACTGTCATTAAGTGAGAACTATCTTTTAAAAGTATTATGAAACATTATATTCCAATTTAATATTGGGAGCTGCAATTTAGTGTCTTTTCAGTTATCCCCTTTTGAATCACCATCACATGTGGAGCTGATATTTTCATAGATGCTCTCAAAAGATATAAGCTGGGAGCATTATATGGTTGTCTTGATTTTCACTTTTCAATTATTGAAAAGTGACACCTTGGTCAGTTTTCAAGTCATTGCTCATCAACTGATCATAAACACGAAACAAGGATTTTCTACCCCACCTGTTAAGGTCCACTGGAGATATCCTTCTGAAGATCTTCACTGTTCTTTTTTTTTATCCTGAATATTATGAGTTCTAGACAAACCTCAGTAATTCACTGCTCCCCTCTTATCTAATAAAGTGTCATTCCTGTACACCATGAAGGCTAATCTACAAACATTATAGTTTCACAATCCTATTCTCATAGATTACAGTACAGTATAGCATCTTCAGATTTTTAGGTTGGTGCCTTAACCACTACACCAAATTGGTTTTTTTATAACTCCTCATACACAAACACTTCACTCCAGCTTCCCAGGGCAGATTCTCTATTCTTATAGCCACTGTTGGAAGAGAGCAGTGTTCATTTATACTAGCAAAACATCAAAACGAATCAGATAGTACCTTTTCCTTCCAACAATTTTATTCAAAGGCATCCATCCCCCATCCCCTGCCACTCCGCAAAGCTCATAAAATCTTTAGCCTTTGAATAAAATGTGTCAGTAGGAAAAGGAGCTACCCATCCTGATTTTTCTTCTTCTTCTATCCTTGTGCATCTGTTATTACGAATTGAATTTAAGAGTGAAAACTATTAGCCCAAGATTGTTGATGGCGCTCTCAATACCTATTTCTGATCTATCTGCAACTGTCCCAATAGGAGAAAAGGTGTGTGTGTGTGTGTGTGTGTCCTTTTCTCTTCCCATTTACAGCATTCAGGATGATTAGCAGGAAGAAGGGAGAATAATATAATATTCTATCCTAGTCCTAATACGAATGCTTTCTAACAGGAAACGAAAGGTGGCGTGGATTCCATTTTATCTTTAAGCCTTGATCCGCCCCTCGCTCCTTGGTTACCATGGCAATCCCCAAAGTGGAAAGGGAGGCGGAGAGTGGTGATCGCGGTTCTCCTTCTTTGAGGCTCCATCTTGGTTGCTTGGAACCCAGCTCCTTTCAGGAAGAGCCCAATCTCTGCCTTCCCCAAGATTGGATCCGTAACGACCACCTGCAGCTGCGAAGGGAGCTGCTTGCATTTGTGTGCGGGAAAGAATAAGTCAGTTAAATGCAGTGCTGGGGCCAGGGGAGACGCATAGTAGGAATAGAGGATTAATGGAATAAGCCATGGTTTGATTAAACATGTAGTGAGAACTTATCCCCAGACATCTTCGGAACCTGTTCCAATTGGAGTTATGTCCTTCTTTAAGTTCATGGCCCTGAAATTCTAATTAAAGTCAGACTTGTGGGATAAATGGAATAAGGATTCCATTAAAGCAGAATGAAACCACACCGCATTTTCTTTTGTTTGCACTTACAGTCATTGATTTTACATCTCATCTATGTGCCTTGGATCAAAAGGCAAATGCTGTAACATTTCTTCCTCTACAAAATCTCTGTAAGATCACTTAGGGAAAAAGACAGTGACCATCCCCAGGTCACTCAGCTTCCATGACTGGGTTATATGATCAATTTTTGCAATCTTATGACAAGCAAAGTCAATAGGGAAGCCAGATTCACTTAACAACCATGTTACTAACTTAATAACTGCAGTGATTCACTTAACCAATATGGCAAGAAAGGTCATAAAATGAGGCAAAACTCACTTAACTGGCTCAGCAACATAAATTTTAGGCTCAATTGTCATAATTCGATACTGCAGCTTGTAGCAGATCATAGTTTGATTTAGTGTGTTGTATGAACGTAACTTTAGTCAAACAGGGAACCTAGAGCTCATGGGAAATTGCTGTTTAAGACTTTTAGCTATATGTAGTAATTGAACTACCTTTCCATTCTATTTTAAAGCTAAATTATAGGCCATGAGTTTCTTGTAATGGCTTCGTTTTTTCTCTCATTACCAAAATTAGTTGTCTCTGAGTCAATGTCTTTGGCTATTTCCAGTTCTGAAACCAGATCCAACCAGTTCTAGATTGTGCAGTTTACTAATGTTTAAATCCTTTTTATAGTTCCTTCTTCTTCCTGGAGTAATCTTTTTCTGTCTTTGATCAGCTTTGTTTTAGCACTTCACTATGACCTTAATTTTCAGGCCAGTGTCATGGGTGCTATACAATATTTTTTATTTCTATTCTTTTGGTGAGTCCCCTGCTTCTATGTTCAACTTTTACATCTTTAAAAGCTATGTTTATTCAAAATGCTTTACAACCTTTTTAAAGGCAGAAATAGGCAATATTTTTGGTTTCCAGGCTTATTTGGCAGTTTGAGAATAAATTATGATGTCTTAAAATGGCTGCTGGGGATTCTTTTTTCATAAACAATGAAAAGGGCAGTTACAAAACAACAGTTTACTAGATATTGTTTCCTGTTTTCTTTTTGTTTTTTGATATATTTTTTTTTATTTTCCACTCTCCCATTGGCAGTCAGGTTGGCACAATTTCAAACAAAGCAATAAACTGAAACTATTGATAGTTTTATTTCCTAAAAGTACTTGTGGGACTTCTTTAAGAGTCAGAGGCATTGTTGTAAATACTGTAAAGTTTGCTTTGCAGCATGCCAACTTCTCATTTAAGAAATAATCATATACAATAACTGAAGTAATGAGCAGCAGCTTGATAGGATAATAGAAATGTCATAGGCATTACATTGATCCCTTGCATAAAGGTAACAACCATTTTTCATTTGCAAGAGGAAGAAATGTATATAATCTGTACCATGTCCTAAATATGTAAAATAAATGTTGTCTGCTTTTGAGCCTGAGTTTTTGCATGAGCAAGTTGTCAGTTATTTACCACCTTAAATAATTATCTATTTTGCTGAATAACCATTTATTTTATACATACATACATACATACATACATACATACATACATACGAAAGACCATGTGTTCAGATCCATCTTTAGCTATAAAAGCCAGCTGGGCCAATCATACTCTTTCAGCTCAAGCCATCTCACAGGGTTGTTGTAGGCAAAATAAGAGGAGGAGGTATTAGGTTCACCACCTTGAGTTATTTGAAAAAAAACAATAAAGTTGGGATGCAAATAAGTAACAAAGAAATACGTAAATAAAATTAGCTAATCATCTCCCAAGTTAGTATTGTAGTAGCTATTCCTCAAATCAGTTGAACAATGCATAAATTGAGCTATATTAATGAAAATAATCCCTTGTTCCATTAGCTGTCCTTACAGATATATAAATTTATTTATGTAGGGAATATTCATTAGCAACTTGTACCAGTATCGATTTCCCCCTAAGATTAAAATATAGCTTGAGAGGTGAAATTTGAATCCGAACAGAATTGTGCAGTATAAACTCTCCCTAGCATGAAAGCTCCAGACCAAATTTAGTCCTTTCTCATTTAAACAACCTGCATTGTTTGTTAAAAAACACTCACAAGGACTTTAGATATGCTTACAATTTCCATCTGTAAACCAGTATCTTTGTGGGTCCATATAAGTATATATTTTATTAGTATGTAAGTAGGATGACAAATTGAATCCTATGTGCTGTATCTCTGCCTCTTTATATTTTTCATAGCTTTTCTTTATGTAATTATCATAACTTTTACATTTTTAAAAGTCAGAATTTAATTATCTAAAAAGTATACCATTAAGAGTTAACACTAGTTTCTTGGAGTACCCACAGCAACAAGACATATCAGTTTGCTTGAATCTAAGGATTTAGACTCAAGGCTTTTAACAGTTTAATCCCTATGTGTTTCTCAAGCACTTTTAAGGAGAAAACAAAAGCTGACTGATTACATAAAATATTTTTCTTCATAAACAAGGAAAGTTAACCTTTCCACACTATCAAAAATTAGTTTACATATTTTTTAATAACCCAAATGCTCATTAGTCTTCTCAGTTGTTGGTTGAGATGACGAGATCTGTCTTTTTAAGAGTAATTATATGCCAAAATTCTGAGGCCAAATGAAATAATTATACCTCCTTACTGCTTTTGAGATAAGAAGTCAAAAACAAAGTCAGCAATAAAAAACAGGTGAGATGTTTGTTACTATCTATTGGGTTATGTATGCAGAGTTTGAATATGATTGGTTGTTCTTGTAAAGTGTTTGAAACCGTTGGTTTAAAAGTGCGGGAAAACCCTGCACTCTGATTGGCTGTCAGCCGCAGTAGCCAGCTATAAAAAGCTACCGCGGCTGAGCCTTTTCGGGTCCGTTCTGAGCTGAAGTCACAATAAACTTTGAGTTGAAGCACTCCGTGTCCTGCCTCTCTATGCGAACTTAACACTGGCAACGAGGGTGGGATTCCCCTGAAGAGAAGGCAACGCGGAACAGAGAACAGCGAGATGGCTGCTCTGAACACCCCCCCAGCCCCATTCGACCCGAAGAATGAAGACTGGGAGATCGGTTTCAGATGTTTTTGGAAGGAAGCGATCTTGCCGCCATTTCTGAGCAGCGGAAGAGGGCGGTTTTTCTCACGTACTGCGGTCCAGCAGTTTTCAAGATGGCGAAGGCATTAGCAGGCACAGCAGATGTGAAGGTAATGGCATGGCCTGATCTCGAAAGGCTTTTAAGGGCACACTACTTCCTAAGTATCGTGCCTCGTTAAGAGACACGAGTTTTATCGCCGCGATCAGAGGGAAGACGAAAGCATAAATGACTTCGTGGCAAGTTTAAGAGACATTGGGGTGCGTGAATTCAGCAGTTTAGAGGAGGCCAATTGGGCCTTAAAGACAAGGTTTTGCAGAGCAAATTACTGATGAAGATCACGCTGAAAGAAGCCATAGAGGAAGCATCTTCAGCAGAAGCCACCAAATACTCAGCAGCAGCCATGAGAAAGATGAACAAGACTACGGGCCATTCAGATGGGGAAAAGACCACTACAACTCATTTTGATGAACTTGAATCTGAGTCAGAAGACAGTGGAGAAGAAGAAGAAATCAACAGACTCAGAATGGAGCGGAAAAGAAACGACCTGAGAAGGAAGAGGTGTGATTTTCACTGCATAGGTTGTGGGGAAACCACCCCCACTGAATGCAAGTTCCTGGACACCATTTGCCTCCGATGTGAAAAAAGAGGGCACATTGCAAGAGTCTGCAAATCATCCAGAACTCCACCAAACAGAAAAAGTTTGCTACAAACAACAAAAACAGAGAAGTCAAGCCAAACAACACCAGTGAGAAAATGGGACAACACAGAAGCAAATGGAAGGAATGAAACTCATCAAACAGTAACTATTGGTCATTCTTCCCTTTAAATAACAGGAAAATGCATGTCAAGGTATTTATTGAAGGAAGGCCTTGCCAAATGGAAGTGGACTCAGGTTCATACTTATCCATGGTGTCATGGGACACTATTCAAAGACTGATACCAGACATTCAGAAGACTCACTTCAAGAAGCAGGCATTAACTCTTAAAGACTACCAAGGGAACAAGATTCCAGTGGTTGGAACAAGAGAATTCAACGTGAAGTTCAAAGGTCACATCAAACGCCTACCCCTGACCATCATGGATAAAGATCGCCTAAGTTTGCTGGGGCTAGAATGGTTCAACCTGCTGGGCATCGAAGTGACTGGCATCAATCACGTAAGCAACACTGAGTGGGAAGAGTCCTTGAAGTCTGAGTTTCCAGATGTCTTCAGCAACGGATTAGGCAAATACTTGGGGACCCCTATCACATTTAACCTAGATCCCAAGATACCAATCCGATTAAAACCCAGAAGGGTACCCTTTGCATTGAAGAAAAAAATTGATGAACAATTAGATAAACTTATAGCCCAAGGGGTGCTGGAGCCCACAGACCACTCCAGGTGGGAAACACCCATAGTCACGCCAGTCAAGGCTGGCGGTTCCGTGAGAATCTGCAGGGATTATAAGGGGACATTGAACCATGCGCTACAGCAGAGCGCATATCCGTTCCAGTGGTTCATCATTTATTACATTCTCTGGGGGGCACAGTCTTCGCCAAATTGGACCTGGCCCAAGCATACCAGCAGTTACCAGTAGATGATCTAACTGCAGAAGCCCAAACCATTGTAACCCATCGGGTGCATTCAAATGCAAGAGGTTACAATTCGGAGTAAGTGTGGCACCAGGCATCTTTCAAAGCCTCATGGAAAGGATGCTACAAGGGTTGCCAGGAGTGGTGCCTTATTTTGATGACGTTTTAATCTCTGCTGAAAATGACACTCAGTTACATGAGAAACTCAGAGAAGTTCTAACCAGGTTCAAAGAAGCAGGGTTAAAAATCAAAAAAGAGAAATGCAAACTAAGAACTGACAAAGTAGAATTCTTGGGTTATATGATTGATAAACATGGCATCCACCCCACAGAAGCCAAAGTTCAGGCAATCAAAGAAGCCCCCAGGCCTAGATGCAAAACTGATCTGCAAGCATTCCTGGGACTTATTAATTTCTATCATATGTTCCTACCTCAGAAAGCAATCACTGCAGAACCCTTACACAGATTACTGGATAAAAAATCTGCATGGGTCTGGGGCACAAAAGAAGAAGCTGCATTTAACAACATCAAGAGACAAATCACTTCTGATTGTGTCCTGATAGTTTTCTGAGAATTTACCTGTAGTCTTGACTTGTGATGCATCCCCTTTTGGAGTGTGGGGGTGTTGAGCCACATGCTTCCCAGTGGAAGGGAAGCCCCTATTGCATTTTACTCTCGCACTTTGAGAGTGTCACCAAGAATGCTGTCACCAAGAATGCTGAGATGGACTGAATTTCTTGCTGCTTATTCATATAAACTCATTCACAGACCAGGAAAAGACATTGGGCATGCTGATGCTTTGAGTCGCTGCCCACTTCCTTTGCACACTGAGGACCCTGCTCCAGAAACTTACACCTTCTTTCTAGAAACCGTTGCCAAACTTCCAGTTCATGCTGCTGAAATTGCTAGAGAAACTGCCAAAGACACTTCATTGGCTCTATTGTAGGCTGGATTAAAAGGGTTGGCCACTACATGATCTACCTCAAGCTTCCCAACCTTTTAAATCCAGACAAACTGAATTATCTGTCTTGAGGGGATGTATTTTGTGGGGTAACAGGGTGGTTATTCCTGCAAAATTGCAGAAAGAGGTTTTGGAAATGTTACATGAGGGTCATCCAGGTATTGTCAGAATGAAGGGATTGGCCAGGAGTTATGTATGGTGGCCTGGTATAGACAAAATGGTTGAAAACTGGGTTGCATCCTGCCCAAACTGTCAGTTAGTAAGACCTGCTCCTCCCCTTGCCCCCAAACAAGAATGGGAATGTCCTAGGGGTCCATGGTCCAGGATTCACATTGATTTTGCTGGCCCTACCAGAGGGCACACTTTCCTTATTGTAGTTGATGCATACTCCAAATGGCTAGAGGTTATCCCCATGGGTTCCACCACTGCAGATGCTGTTATCAAACAACTTAAGAAACTTTTTGTAACTCATGGGTTACCTGATGTGCTTGTTTCTGACAATGGTCCTCAATTTACTGCTAATCTTTTTGAATCATACTTAGCACAGCAGGGTATCAGACACGCCCTTACTGCCCCTGGGCATCCTTCGTCTAAGGGCCGGGCTGAATGCATGGTACGTTTTACCAAGGAGAAACTCCAGCAGTTGGGTCCAGGGGACATCACTGAGAAAGTTGAAAAACTACTCAGTATCCAACACATCACTCCTAGTCCATCCGCTAACTTGACTCCTGCCAAGCTTTTGATGGGTAGAAAACTCAGCTCTACCCTAGACTGCCTTCACCCCACTTACGCACCCAACGCACCTCTAGATTCCACCAGCAAAACTTGCACATTCACTGTGGCTGATTCTGTTTATGCTAAAAACCTTGTGGGTGAACCACTATGGATTCCTGCTGAGATAACCCAGGTTACAGGCCCCAGGTCTTACAGGGTTCAAACTGAGAATGGTGTCTTGTGGAGTAGGCACACAGACCAGTTATGGTCCAGACTACCTCTGGAGCATCGCCCTTGCTCCTCTCTGGATTCCATACCCTCAGCCTCTTCTAGGGGAAGGGGAGATAATGATGGTAATCAGCAAGTGAGAATCAACCCCATGTGTAACGAGCTAACATGACAGGAACCATCCCAAAACCTGTCAGGGTACCAACAACCATTTTTGCAAATAGAAGATTGCACATCACTACCAGATTTAGGGGGTGACATTGGGTTGGAGATGGGCTGGGAGGAGAGACAAGGTTGTAGTAACCAAGCAGGTTCTACCAATACAAGAAGTCCTAATAAGGGAATGTTGCCAGATACATTTCCTTCCTCACAAGGTGAGATTCCCAAAACACCTGAACCACGCAGGTCTCAACGTACCCGTAAGAGTCGCACCTATCTACAAGAATATATTAGATAGATGGGGTTGAGTATGGACCAAACCTAGTGGGGAGGGGTGTTATGTATGCAGAGTTTGAATATGATTGGTTGTTCTTGTAAAGTGTTTGAAATCGTTGGTTTAAAAGTGCGGGAAAACCCTGCACTCTGATTGGCTATCAGCCGCAGTAGCTGGCTATAAAAAGCTACCGTGACTGAGCCTTTTCGGGTCCGTTCTGAGCTGAAGTCACAATAAACTTTGAGTTGAAGCACTCCGCGTCCTGCCTCTCTATGCGAACTTAACATATTGTATGCAACATTTATAACTTAGTTTGGAAAAACAGTGAGCCAGGTGAACATTAATGAGTTATTGAGTTACTAAATTGCATAAATACTGTAGATCATTTCTATGAGCACTTGGACATAAATGGACTATATTGATCCAGGTTGAAAATAACTGTCTGAATTGTGCTACTCAACATCTATTGGGTTTTGTTAAGAGTTAAAGCAAGGGATAGGGCCCTATAGGGGGCACACCAGGGATGGGATTCAAATTTACTACCAGTTCTGTGGGCGTGGCATGGCTTGATGGACGTCGCTTGGTGGGCATGGCAGGGGAAGGATATTGTAAAATCTCCATTCCCTCCCCACCCCACTAACCTGCTTTCCAGCTCCATTCTCCTGTGCAGGGCAACAAAAGAAGACCCAGCCAATCAGCTGGGACTCGGGGGGCAGAGAATAGATGGGGGCGGAACCAGTCAGGGATGGTATTTGCCGGTTTTCCAAACTACTTAAAATTTCCGCTACTGGTTCTCCAGAACTGGTCAGAACCTGCTGAATTCCACCTCTGGTCCTTAGACTGAAGAGGTAAGTCATACATGATATACTGACTGAAGATTGCAACCAGCATCCATATAATATTAGAAATAGAGGATTTTGTTTGACACAGTCTTTTATTTACCTTTCAAGTTCTGTAAAAATGAAGCAGTAATGCTAAAAAAACTAGAGATATATTTACTGTAGATCTAAGAATCCACATATAGACAATTCAGCATCTGTCAGGGGGTTCAGTCTTGATAAACATGTTTTTTAGAGTAACTTTTGGAAAAGCCCACCAATGAAGTTTGAAATGCTATGCCTTCTACTTCTTAATCCTTGGTTTGTCATGAAAATGACAAGACACATCTCCAAGCCTGTTTAAACCCTCTTCACAAATGCAGTTCATAAATTCACCTAAAATGATAATTTACTTTTCTAAATGCAGTTTGTTTTGTGAATTTATATGATTCAAAGCATAGGAATTTGTGATTTAAATGTTACCAAAATAAACCAAAGTGAACATAATATTCGAACAAACAATTATGGAACACAAAACATTTTGTTCCACAGGGAAAGGTCATCTTCTGGGCACATTACCAAGCAAATGACAGCTTTATCATTTCACACTAGTTGCAATGCTTTACAATTAAATAACTTCACTCCCTAAAAATGCATAAGAAAATATGCTAAAACAATATGGCTCCCCCCCCCGAAGTTTTTAAAAAATCAGTATGCATTTAAGCAGAAACTGATGCTATAAGTATAGGCAGCTCTACCCTATGAATTATAAGAGATTATAAAAAGTAACACACCATTAACATTTCTAACAATACTCTTAATTATTGTATGGTCAGTAATTACAATGGTTAAAGGAGGATAACTGTACTATTAACAAGAGAGCTTATTTATGCTGGGAATGAATCTTATTTCTCCATGGCTAAGGGAGGGTAGATGGCCATTCAAGCAAGACATCAAAATCACAAATGCCTATGAGGTTGGATTGGAATGGTTAGTATATTTTGTTTGTAAGTCATATGTTTTTAAAATATACACTGCTCTGAAAGCTAGTTTGATTGAAGAGATATTTAGCTTGGATGAATGTAAAATACTCAAGCAGTTTAAACGTTGACTATGCATTCGCTGTTGATTGTAGATCGTAGAGCTTGATTTCTGAGTAATCATTTTTTTTTTATTAGATTTATATGCCGCCCTTCTCCGAAGACTCAGGGCGGCTTACAATTTTTGGAGCACAACCCAATGCGCTCAGCAATAGCCTTCATTCCATTGTATATGCCTGCTTATTACTATAAGGATCTATACTTATTACTATAAGGATATTAAGGATCACATTGGTAAATATATCTACAAATATGAAATCGTAGAGGGAAAAAAATGGCTGGATTTTAATATGAAACTCTTAAGACATTTATTGTAGAAATTGAGTTCTCAGTATGAGTTCATTATTCTAGGCATTTCATTTGGTGCACAGCAAGCTCCAGACTTCAACTAATATTTTTAGATTCAGTTTAAAGAGGCTTGTATATAAATGCTAGCCTATGTATCAGTTTATAATCTTATTAATAGCAATTGTATTTATATACTGCTCCATAGTGCTTTACATCACTCTCTTGAGTGGTATAAACATATTCCCCCCCAGACAATCTGCGTTCTCCTTTTAGCAACTTCAGATGGATGGAAGGCTCAGTGAACCTTGAGCTATCAGGATTCAACTCCTGGCTGTGGGCACAGTTAGCCTGCAATACTGTATTCTTACTACTGTGTTACCATCAGAACTCCAATCTTGAGTGTAAATTCAATATATTTTTCTTCTATAGAATCCAAGCAGTGTGTTTAACTCACATCTGAGATTTTGGAATGTTCTGATGAATAGCAGATTTATAATGGAAAAAATGTAGAGAACAGCATTAGATTTTGGCTACAAATGCTTGTAGTAAAGGCACAGAGGTTACTGTGACATGGAAATACAATCTCTGATACCATTTAAACTTCAAGTCTTGGTTGTTAAAGAGTATATATATATATATATATATATATAAAGGCTGGCACAAGCACAAAGCCGAAGACACCAGCCTGAAGATGGCGAGTGGGATCTCGTCGAAACGTCGCCAAGATAATCTCAATCTTACACAGGATAAGACCCGAATACACCAAGACCTACATATATATAAAAAGAATGTATGTGTGTGTGTGTATATGTATATATGCACACACATCCCTATACACACACACATTTTATACTCCAGTATTTGGAAAAATAGAACATATTAAAACAAGCTTAAGGCACAGGCCTACCTTTTATTTAATATCTGATAGTACATAAAACATCCGTCTGTGGAATCAGTGCAATGACACAGGACAGTATGATATTCCATTTATATTCCTCCATGCTGCTAAAGAAATTATTCTACCAATTCAAAGAAACAAGGTGTATACACACACACAAAATGTTTGCATTTCAAGGATATTATAGGTAACATACATTTTAAAACACTTGAGCTTAATTTTCTAGAATTTAAAAAAGGGAATCAAATTTCTGAAGTGTACAGGGATAGAAGAGATTGTAGGCTAAGTTAAACATTTAATTATCATGGCAATACAGTAGTTGAACTGTGATCTATAAGGATGTAGTTCCAGCCACAGAACAAATTGACTCTATGAATTAAAAGGCCACATCTATTTTCTAAAATAACTGATAAATCTTACAGCATTATGCTTTGAGAAAGGAGTTTCCCATTTTATTTTATTTGAAATTAGTAACATAAAAGACTTTACATGAACACAAGTGTTCATTATTAAGATGAAGATATAACCAGTGTCCTATTCGGAACAAGTCCAGAAGCACATACATGCTGACTAGAGAAAGCAACATCTTACGAAAGGTACAGTGAAATTAATCAGAAGGGTTTCTCTTTTTTTAGCAAAACAGCTCAGAAGATTAAGGTTCTATAAAATGAAATGATTATATAAATAAATTTCCATCAAAAACCTTTAAAAATACTCATTCTACAGCAAAATGGATATTATTAGGTCAGCAGACAAAATCTTAAAACAAATTGGTACACAGAATAGGACAAATGAAGAAAAAGGAATCAAATCAGGAATAGCATTTTGCATGGAAATGTTTAAGTGATATAAAAAAAATTCCCCCATTTCACAAAATAAAAGAACGATTTCATTCTATATAATAACATCTAAATACATGTGACTGAATTTATTGAATGGTACTGAGAAATTTTAAAAAATGTAAGCCACTAGTTTCTCACAGGAACATGGTCAGGAGGCAAGGCGAGGTAATTTTACAATGGACTGTGAGGCAGCTATCTTGACTTCCAAATCAATCATAAACATTTTATCAGAACCAGAGAACCATTTTAAACTCTTTCTTATTAGTACTTTGTGTCAAATATTAACAAGTATGTCCAATCTTAAAAAAAACAGTATCTTGTTATTATTTAGAATGGGGAATGTAACAGACACAGTCAGTCAGTGTCCATATAAAACAGACATCTTTGGCACCTCTGCTATTTGTACTCCCAGCAATGAACCTACTGATATTATATTATGAAATATTTATGGTACCTACAGTTATCTAAAAAAACAAAAACCCAAATCTGATGCCTAGAATATCCCAGATTGCAATGTTAAGGCAATTCATTTTCTCTATGACAATGTAGCCATGCTGGTTTTAGCAATCCAAAAATCTGAAAGTGCTAAGAAAGAGAAAACCACTCAACATGAGCTGGAAATATGCAACCCATCATATTTCTGAATTGCAGCCCCCCAAATCTTTCACTTCCTATCCCTAATTTAACTGAGTAGAATTTTCTTACATAACAGCTATGCCTGCCAAGATATCAGATTAATAAGATATATAACAAATATAATTTTAGTACTATGTAGACTGAACTGTTACATCAGTATTCTCTGATCTGATGACCTACAAATATTTAAGACTATTTTCCCTAACATCCCCAGTTGCTAGGGATGCTGAGAGTACTCCCAAATATTCTATTGGTGAAGACTTCTCTATGATCTTTACAGCAGCCTTTCCACAAAAGGCACCTTCAGGTATTTTGGAACTATAACTCTCAAGATATCCCAGCTACCATAATAATAAATACATAAAGTTGGTAGAAATTCTGGGAACTAGTCTTAGCTCATAGGGATAATGCCAGGTTGATAATAGCCACTTGTAGAATTCAGTTAGGTTTAAGCAACTATCAAGAGTTTTTAGAAATTCAAACGATAGAAAAAATAATTAAATCTACATGGCTTTTATTCTTTGATTGGCGGCTGGTGCTACAAGATTTACAAACAGACAAGGTTCTAACTGTTTAGTTGTGAATTATAAAGTAGCCATGGAGTTATGAACTCTAGTTTCAGAATTGCAGACTAATCCACATTAACTAAATAAAACTACTACTCCAGTTTTGAACAGATAACCTGAGAAAGCAGAAGAGAAAATCCTTAAATAGAAATTTGAAAACAGTACGATTGTTTTAGATCTAGAAGTCTATATTTATAATACAAAAATTGTGAACTAAATTCTATAAATCCAATAGCACTTCAAACATTATCTTCTAACAGTAGGTACAGTAAATCATATTATATGATATAGGTATTTAAAAAAATCCACTTTGAATGGTTTCCATGCCAGGTTGCAAAATCTACAGGGGTAATAAAAGCAATTTCAAAAAAGTTGTAGAGTTTTGAATTCCAACCAATTGTTTATCTCAAGTACAAATCATTTTTCCAAAAAAAGGAAGAAAACCTGGTTTGCTTCAGATATTCTGGACTTTAACTTCTATCACCCCTAATTAGCATAGATAGTTCTGGAAGGCACCAATTGGCCTAACCTTTTGAAAGAATTATAACAGGAGATTTTGGCACAGTCAAAAATGTCCTGTTACTTAGTAAGTATGTGCACTTAAGCTATTACAATAAGCATTCAAGGAAAGCTATTATTTGGTAATAAAAGCTTTTGGTATGATGCAGGATCAAACCAAATGGCAAAATTATATTGTAGGGCCTGGTATTTTTAACATTGTTTTCTGACAAAAATGCAGGATTCATGAATGTCTTTCAGTATCTAATGCTACAACCTGACATTATTTCACACTAGGAAAATAATTTCAAAATGTTTTTTTGTTCAGCGTATTAAAGATTAATTACATAAGTTTCATGGATCTCTAAATAAACCAGCTCTTTTTAGCACCATATTGAAGTATGTAGTTTCAAATCTTTTTTACAAATACTTCAGAATCCACTAATATAAAATCAGCTTTTGGAATTAAAAAGGTTTCCATTCTTCAAAATTAAGCCTTAAATTATTACATGATGGGAATTGTTTGAAAGCACATCGTTGGACAATTTTTCAAATTACAGTATTAATGGATGTTCTAATGACAATTCAAACATTGCCTTTAACCAAATGGAGAGGTAATAAAAAAATAATTTGCGCTCTAACCTAAAAAAGAATTTCAAGCACTTTAATAAAGTGTATAGGAAATTTAGAAAAAAAATTCAAAATAAACCTAACTTTAATTCTAAAACTATAGTTTATAAAATGAAATAAAGTTCCAAATAAAAGACAACTCTGGTTTATTAGATTCCCCCATGCTGTTCTATTAATATTGCAGCATTGTAATTAGAGGTCAGACTATTATAAAATATCCTATTTTCAAGATGATTGTGTTAAATAAATGAGTTTAAAATAATATTTTCATCATAAAATTGTTTTGATGAATATACACTTAAAAATATATTATTTTAACCAATGTCCTTTAGCCCAAATAGCCAAATAGAGTTGTTCTATGGTCAGCGTAATGCAGATTTTCTATTTAAGGTGAAAAAGTCTTCAATTAAATCAGTGTCCTCTTTATCTGTGCTCTTCACAAAAATTTTGATCTTCTTTTCCTAGGTAATATGCCCTCTTCAGATTTTATTGTTCCGTTTACAAAGTTAGCTATAATATGAAAAAAAAAGAAGTTAAATAGTACATTAGGATTTGGGATAGGTAAATTAGGAATGCTAATACATTTTGTTACTTATATCAAATAATGTTTTTCATACAGAGAATGGCTTCTGCTTCATCTTGTTTCAATCGGGGACCTGCATACTGCACAAGTCAAAAAGAGGGCTGTGAAAATATTTACAGACCCCTCACATCCCAGACATAAACTGTTTCAACTCCTACCCTCAAAATGACGCTATAGAACACTCCGCACCAGAACTAGACACAAGAACAGTTTTTCCCTGAATGCCATCAATAAACAAATCATTCCTTCAACACTGTCCAACTATTTACAAAGTCTGCATTACTATTACTACTAATCTTCTCATTACTCCTTATCGCCCATCCCCTCCCACTTGATTGTAACTTTGTTGCTTGTATCCTTACGATTTATATTGACTGTTTCCTAGTACGATTTGATTGCTTATTGTACCCTATGACTATTAAGTGTGGTACTTGATTCTTCACTCTTGACGAATGAATCTTTTCTTTTATGTACACTGAAAGCATTTCCACCAAATGCTTGTGTGTCCAATCACACTTGGCCAATAAAGAATTCTATTCTATTCTAATTCTATTCTACTCTATTCTTCTAAAACCTACTGTACACAAAAAATAGTGTGAAGTCAGCCTTTTTATGTAATATTGGATAAGGTGTGGGTAATAATTAACAATGAGGACTACACATTTTTCTTAACCTGAGGTAACAGAAAACATAACTAATGGAAATGGAGATCATTTGCAGATCTGGGTTGTTTTGCAATGACAAAATAAAAAAGCTTGCACAAATTTAAGATACGCATTTTATTCCTAAATCTCACACACACCCATATCCCACTCCAAAAAAAAGTACAAGGGAGGATATATAATAGAGTGGAGGTAAGATCTAACCACCTCCAGATTGACCAATGGCCTTTTAAGCACCTATTTCCACTTGGCTCAAATACTGACTCCCAAAGTTTTTGTTTGGCTTCACTTTTTGTATTTAGCCCATAGTGAGATGAAGACTTCCCCTTTAATTCTCTAATGGTTTCCCAAAGGGCCAGTGCAGAAGGGTGATAGTCATTGATAATAAAAGGGTAGTAGCAGCAGCAACAAATTTTCTAATCATCCATAAGAATGTATTTCTTCAAAACTAAAGCACCTTAGAAGGTGGGGCTAGGGCACCTTTCCTGGCTAATTATATACCTAATGACGCAACCACCTTTTGCGGGCACTATTAGTAATAATTCTACCTGAATAATCTGAAAGGGTCACTTTTTCTGAATCAGTATGCAACTGCACATAATTAGTAAATCTGCATACAAATTTGTAGAAATTTGTCATCTTCCATTGAGATGGCACAGTGATTAGAATGCATTGCTGCAGGCTCCTTTTGCTGATTGCTGGCTACCGGAAATTTGATTCTCACCAGCTCAAGTTTGACTCAGCCTTCTATCCTCTCAAAGTCAGTAAAATGAGGACCCAGATTGTTGGGGGCAGTATGCTGACTCTGCTTAGAGAGGACTGCAAAGCACTATGAAGTGATATGTAAGTCTAAGTGCTATTGCTATTTTTTTATGTTTTTCCTGTATAACTGGGCAGGGTTGGCATGCTCCAGATCCCATCCAATAAATAGTGGTATGAAATGGGAACTGGAAATCATGCCTTTCTGTTGTAGTCCCTGCCCTCTGAAGGAACATTCACCCATAGACCTGTTTCAAACCTGTCTGAAAAAGCCCTTAAAATATGGCTCTTCCCCAAGTCTTAGGTTAGACAGTGCTGTTGGTCACATGTGCAGTATTGTTACAGAATTAACACCTGTCTTCTGGCCTTTTTTGTTTAGTGTTTTAGTGGTTTTAACACTGTATGCTGCCCAGTTAGACTTAAAAAAATTGAATATAGGTACTCCTCACTTAACAACTGCCTGGTTTAGCGACTGTTCAAAGTTATGACACTCCTGAAAAAGTAACTTTGTGAATGGTCCTTCGACTTTTGCAGTGTAACCAGTCACATGATCAAGATTTAGGCACTTTGCAGTCGGTGGGTGCTCATAAGTGTTGTATCATTTCATGGTCACATGATCATCATATGTGCGCTTTACAATCATCTTGCAACTAGCAGAGTCAATTGAGAAGTCAGCAGTAAAATTGCAAGTTACAATTAGGTTTTGATTAATGACCACGGATGAATAGCTTGACAAGCATGGTGAAAGTGAGATCATAAGCCTATTGCAGCCATATGATGTCTTATTATTACAACACTTAGTAGCAGAGTTGTCAGTTCCAAATGTGGTTGTTAAACAATGACTATCTGTAAATAAATGTTTAATTTTGTATTATATAAAAATCATTTCAGCTTTTGGTCATTTAGAGGTAACAGTAACATTCTATGCCATAAGTCTCCATTCAATGTTAAACAAGAAAATCAAGTGGTGTTATTTAACTAGCAACTGTCACTCTAATAATGTATATTTGTGGTTTTGATACTGGTGTAAATGTGAAGGCTATACTTACATCTGCAAGACTCTTTTTTTGTAGACTTAATTTTTGTGTTTGTTTTTTTCTTAGGAATTTGATTCTGTGCATGTTCTCTCCATTTCTTTAACTGGAAATTGATGAATTTCCACATCATCCAAGCCTGAGTCAAACAAATTGCAGCCAGACAGCTAATTCTAATTAGTTTAACATAAAGCAGAGTTATATAGTTAGAATAATAGTGTTATGATGATTTTTAAGATTCTCTCTAAAGATGGACCATTCAAAAAATAAAGTTACATGTACAATCCAAATGCTTTCTTATCAGTAGGCTAGCACATATCATATGTCTTTAAATAGCACACATTCCTAGATAATATATGTTTAAGATCATGGCTATTAGATATGATGAAAACTGAATTTTGCATCAATATTGTTCCAATTTGCATGTGTTGCATCAAATAGCTGAAAATTTCTTTTCCAATAAGCATTTTGACAATTAGATTGTTTTATTGATAAAAATCTATTGAGCAGCTGGCATATGAATATATGTATTTGAATGCATTTGAGAATCAGTTTGGTCTAGAGGTTAAGGTACCAGATTAGAAACTAAGGAAGCTTTGAATTTTAATCCTGACTTAGACACAAAGCCAGTTAGATGATTTTGAATCAACCACTCTCTCAGCCTTAGAAAGAAGGCAATGGCAAACTATTTCTGAAAATGTTGCCAAGAAAACTGCAGGGACTGCAGTTAGACTGTTGCCAGGAATCAACACTGATTGGAGGGCATCTTTCCCACCCATACCAAAAAAGGTATGTATTGGAAAAATAAAGAAGCTAGCATGAACTTTACAGTGGTACCTTACTTGCTATTAGGGTAGACAAAGGGCTGATGTTTCATGTTACAAAGAATACAATAATGCACTCATATGGTTGTTTAATATGACCAACATTATAAGGATTGCAGAAAAGTTTCTGAGATAGGTTTACATATTATCTACCAAAATAAATGGTAGTTTAAATAGTTGTAAGAATAAGGAAAGACTATTTTTTCCTAGCCACAATTTTCTATTTTTGGGTCTGTGAATGTAAAGAATATCTAAAATAGCTATTCCAGAAAAATGTCTACCTAATTGTGAGTATGTTAAAGTTTCCTTCTGCTACAGAAAAACCAGGATTTTCTGCTTTTGTGAGACCAAATCCAAAGGTGAGAACTGACAAAGTCAGGGTCAAAAGACGAGCCATTACAAATAAAAGTGCCCACAGGGTAAATCTGAAAAGAAAACGACAATTATTTCACTACCAATTGCTTTATGTCACTAAATAATATGAACACAGCTGTATCATGGGCTATGACAATTTTTTAAAAAGTATACTTTTGCTAGACATTGTATGAGCATATCCATGACATCAGGCATTATAACAGAAAACATTACTTTTGAAAACAGTAACTATCTCATAGAATAAAAACCAAAGAGGAAAGCAAATCACTTTAAATACATAAGATAATTAAATAGTGATTCAAATCTTAATTTTAGTTGAACAAAAGCACTCTTCATAATCAAACATGTTTTTACCAAATGAGAAAACTAGGTCTGTGAAGAATCTCTGCAAAATCAGTATGCTTGTATGAAGTTTTCAGGAAGGCCAAGTGCTTTTTCAACAATTTTTTTAAAAAAATCAAAAGGAAAATATCTTCATTTCTGTTACTCTATGTTTTGAATTTTGGGATTGCGTATTTTTGTAAAAAGGTACAACCTTTTTTTAAAAAAAAAACCTCACTGGCATAGGAATATGTGCACTGAAAAAGTCTTAACATTAGCAAAACGATGCTTATTAGTGAAATCATAAAAATGATTAAGTAGTTAATACATAATTGTTCAACAGAGCATGAAGCTAAGTTTGGAGACAAAAACTAGAAATTCCACTGAAAAAGAAGTGTGGATGATAGGTAGAGATCAGTGAAATCATTATCTTTCTTGGTGATATACTAAAAGCAAGACCTGTAAAATCTATCTTAAACAAGATAAGTTTTTCAAGTAACCTGGTTCTAAAATGTTTTTCATTTTTGCAAATATAGTAAAAGAAAACAGGCTGACGAGGACTAAGAAAACTGTAAAAAAGGAAGCTAATTTAATTATCTGACAGTAATAGGAAAATTTAAAAAACAAGATTACCCTTTCTGTTTATTCTCATCACTGAAGTAGAAAAGACGTGAAGCGTGAAAAATGAGCTCTACAAGATAATGAGGTACCAGCAAAATTAGACCCAAGCGCTGAAGGCTGAGAAGTAAAAAATAAATATTTCATTCTGAATATTATTCATTCATTAACGAAGTTCAACAACAATGAATTAGGTTCAGTGTATCTTACATATCAGATGGACTATTAGTTGTGCTATCACGGGGTGTCAAACACAAGGCCCGCAGGCTGGATCCAGCCCGTGATGGAAAATGTAAGGGGCCGGCCCATGTCACTTTGGCCAGGTCTACCCAATGTGAAGAGGAAACATCAGGCCAGTGTGGCTTTGGCCCAGTCTACCCAGTGCAAAGAGGAAACATGCCAGCAGTTTGGGAAGGGCATCAAGCTGGCCACGCCCAGACAGTTGGCCATACCCAGCCAGTCAGCCACGCCCACCCTCTGAGGTCAACCACAGCCCTGAAGCGGCCCTCAATGAAATTGAGTTTGACATCCCTGTGCTGTCAGGATGGGCAAATCTGATAGCAGATTAACTATGACACAAAAATACTAAATGCCTTTTCTTAAAAGAATATAATATTAAACTTAGTTTTCAAGTTATGACCGCGATTGAAACCAGAATTTTGGTTGCTAAGTAAAGTGGTTAAGTGAGTCACACCCAATTTTACAACCTTTTTTGCCATGGTTGTTAAGCAAATCTGGTTGCCAATTGCCCAAATTTTGATCACGATTGTGGGATTGCTGTGACAGTCATAAATGTGAGGAACAGTTGTAAGTCACTGTTTTGAGCACTGTTGTAACTTTGAACCGTCACTTAGACTATGGTTGTAAGTTGAGGACTACTGGTAATATATTGAACAGTATTTTGGACACTATAAAAGACAATCCTTGATGGAGGTCTAGAAGCATGAAAAATAATAAATGCTTACTTCAAGATATAGGCACCAGATATATGGGCAGTATAAAGACAAATATAGTGCAACTGTCTTGGAATATCTTCCTAGAAATATGAAATTGAAAAGACAAACAAGTTACAAAAATAAAAGCAAACATTTTAATATGAATTGTGTTAGTTTTCCTTTTCTCTATGGTTTACTTTGTAATAACTTATGAATACTTTCCTATTGAAAGCACGTTTTTCAAAAGCACTATTAACCAGGACATAAATAAATTGAAAGTCAAAATAATCTATTGCATTACTTTCCCTACCCAACAATATATTCCTGTATAGTACAAATCTCTTACCAAGCTGAGGAAAGTACTTTTCTCTCCATTATTATTTCTTCTCCTTATTTAGAATACCATCCTATATCATTATAAATGAAAGTAAATAAAAGAAATATAATGCCTGAAGTAAAGTTACAATTTATACCTTTCTAATCTTTTGGAAGTACAGTTCTGGAAGTGCATGGAGCCAATAGGCAATTTGGCAAATATAGAAGAATTTAGCCTGAAAACTAAAAAGAAAAGTATATATATAAAAGATATATACATAGCATTCAATAATTATTCTTGCCATTCAAATCATGAGAATTAGAAGCCATGAACCCAATTTTGTTTAGGGAGGCCAAGGTTGCTGGCTGTAGTTGAAACTTACACATAAATTTTTATACATAAATGTAGATGCCAATTTTCAAGTCAAGTATATGATTAATAATTTAATCAAATTTCAAATGAATACATATTACATTATTATATAAAATTATAATGAATCTATATTCAGATAATCTTAAATATTTTAACATTAAAGCAAGAAATTCATATTAAAGAAAGAGAAACTAAAATAATTTAAATTATTGGAACCCTAAACCTTGCCCTTGTGAAGAATTGTCTAAACTGAAAGAAAATATGATTGAGGAAGATAAGAATGAAAAGGCAAGATTAAATAGTAATCTAAGGAAGAAATAATACCAATTAACACTTTGTAGAATTCACTGTCTAAAAACATTCAGATCCTAATATAAATGTTTTAAAAAATAGTTCCTTGACAATTAGTTCATAGATCTGTCCATGTTCCATCTTTTAATACTCAGATGCTGAGAATTAATAACCTAGATATGTTTCTTAATTTGAACAAGGAAGCAAAATGCCTAGCACAAATAAAAGAACTAAATAAAAAAGCTTACAACATATGAGAATGAGGGTAATCCTTCCATAATAAAGTTGGATTCATTGTAAATTCTTCCTAAGGAAAAAATATAAGGTTAAAGGATTTGATATATTTTAGGCAAATGTTCATTTAAATTAATTTGCAAAAAGATAATTTGACTTACTTACTGCAGACAAAATACTTGCTCCCCACACAAACGAAAACAAGTAGAAAAAGGCTAGTTGTCCTGACTCATTGAATTTGCTATGTTTTGTTTTTGACAAGTGCAGACGTCTATTAATTTTCTAGGGGGGAAAAAATAACAAACACCAGAAGTATTAATTTAATCATGTTCATTTTTTTCCTAGTGAATATGTTAGCCTCCCCAAGAAGAATGCTAGATTATCTCTCGTTCAGCATTTATATCCAATACTACAAAATGCTAAGCTGGACTTTACCATTCATTTTTCTTATTAGGTAAGTAAACATTAAAGTGTGACCCACATATTCTAATAGTTGACAGACCAGCTCTTTGACAGCTGCTGCTTAAGTGTTAGAAAAGCAATCTACGTAGAAAGCAAATCACCACTCTTTGTGCCAAACGGGCATTTGAATTTCACAGTCCAATCTAGAACCCAAGACTATATTCAATGACCCAAATGACTTTGTCTTGGATCTTAATTGAGGCATCAGTTTTGTATCTCTGTACTATGCTTTCACATAATCTTTCTTAGTGGATCACATTTTGCATGCTGAAACACACCAGGCTCTGAAGCACAATCTGAAATTAGTTTTAGTCTTAGTTTGTGTGTGTTCTTATAAGTATATTTTCTATTCCTGAACATTTTCAGCTGGGATGTGGCAAAGAAAGGGGAGGAGATGGTAGTTTAAGTTTGGAATGCACAATTACTATATCTCTGCATATCATACATTGACCTATATATCTCTAAACCAAATCTACTGACCAATACAAAACAAATATAAGGCAACTGTTGCTTTCGTTCGAGAGTAGAAAATAAGAAGACTAGACAGGAAGTGATGTTTCTAAGGAGTCTTTCAGTGGTTTATTTATGACTAAGTTTCTGATTGCATACTGCAATGCAGAGTCACAGAACAAGCACTTTGTTTTATTCCTAGGGTAGAAAGATATGAATCATGTCCCAATTTTTATATTAAACTCATTGCTTGAGGTTTTATTTTTCATGATTGGACAATGACTTTCAGCCAAGCCATGTTTTAATAATTATTAAAAATAACAAATACAAACACTTCAACTCACACTTTTTACTCACACTTAGGACTCACACTTTTTATACTTAAAATAACTTATTTTATGCTTAAAATAAAAACAGCAACAAAAAAGAAATAAAGCAGAGCTTAAGATTTTAAAATAATATTTAATAGAGAAATAATAAAATTACCTTTATCAGCAGATTGCCAAGTTAAACTTGAATATTGACTTACTGAAGAAATAAGGAATCCATTCACTGATGGATATAATTTGTATTCATTTCATGAGAAATTCATAGTGTGGTTTATAATTTTTTAAATTAAATTGTCACAGAAATCATATTATTCCATAATCCAGTATAATTTGATTAGGGATCAAAATGTTGAAAGCTTCCCATCTTGCCCACATGCCCATTTTCAGAGAAGAAGCACTTAATAAGTTCTGGTCCAAAATTTGGGAAAGGTTCAAACTCTGAATTACTATCCAAAATATAAACTGACATGGACTACGTGATATATTTAGACTAATTATAAAACTATGATATTCAGTGTTAAAAAAACCTGGCCAAATAAAATACTAGAGAACAAATATTGTAATACGTGTAACATATATACTTAACATATATACTTAATTTCATTATGTTCAAAGGCACATCTCTTGGCTCTTTTCTTACTTTTTAAACATTTTAGGTTCTATTTTTTAAAAATATAGGAAGCTAGCAGGATTTAAAGTAGGGAATCAAGATAAAAGAGAAAGTATGTCTATAGGTTCCAAAAAGTGAAAGTGGCATTCAAAATTTACCATAAGACAAAAAAGTAAAGATGTTGACTTTTATATTTACCTATCAAGAATACTGTCTGCTATTAATACTATCTGTTCCAAAAAGCAAAAGCTGAAGTAATAATGGCAGGCAGTATTCTTGACAACATCTTTACTTTTTTGCCTTCTGGTAAATTTTGAATGCCACTTTGTGAAAATTTGCATAACATGCTTTCAAAATTCACACCAACCCATTTACTTTTAGGAAAAAAACACAATCCAGGGCAATTAATTTATAATCTGCAGATAAACTGTTCATTCTAAAGAAATATTTTTCTGTAATATAGATACATGGTTGATAATGAAAAAATCTGGGAGATGTTTATTAGATATTATTAAACTTAAATAAATATAAATTATGAAATGTATGTCCTACCTTTATTTTACATAATTCAAGGGACTGTTACATAATGCTCACACTTCCATTTTTTTCTACAACCATTACCTTGTGTGTGGAGTTGAGCTGAAGGTAAGGGATTTGCCCAGTTAATCAGCCAGTTTTTATGCCTAAGAGAGGACTAGATCTTATGATATCTCCATTTTCAGTCCAGTACTGTAACTACTATATGAAAAGGGATCTTATATCTTTCATGTCCAATATTAGAGCATATTATTTAATAAATGTATTTTGAAGAACTTGGAACTGAATTGATTTCACATATTCACACTTATGTAATGATTGTAAACTTACATCTAGTATATATTCCTGAATCACTGCATGCAGAATAATGGCTATAAGCATGTAGAAGAAGATGGTGGCCATGTCTTTTGGACCATATTCATAGAAATGAACTGGGTCAGATCCATCATCTGAAATGCACAATATCTTACTATTAATAGCAGTACAGGCTATATTTAGAATCTTATTATACATCAAGAAAACATGCAAATTTTTAACAATGTTACTAACATCTCTGCAATAAATTCTGCTTTAAAATCTATAAGGTCATGTTGTATGTCCTTTAATATATTTTTATAATGTATTTATTATTTGGAGAAAACAGCACAACATAATTTTGTAATAATAACGCAGAGGATCATGCTATACAGCAATATTTAGACAAAATCATTTAAGACTGCAACCTTACGAATAACCTGGCACACCTACACATGCACATATATACACACTTGGAGATGAATAATCTAAGAGAGTATTTGAGTAAACATGTAGAAGACTGTATTGAAAAATATTTTTAAAAATGAAAACCAGACATAGAATAAATTATATTTTATATTTACCTATGTTGTATGTAACATTGTATTGTACAGTTATAAACATGATGGCATATTTGGATGTAACCTAAAATATAAAACAGAGAAAAATAAGTTATCAAGTTCTATGCTGTATACTTTTTCTGAAGTTGCTACTAAAATTTATGTTTATTATGACTGTTGCAACTATTTAATTTTCACTGTTATAGAATTCCTTCCAGCAGTGATGACATTTTTACAGCTTAACAAACCTACCAATTTAAGAACTAAACAAGCCTGGAGATGATCCTATTGACTACTGAAGTATCATATTTGAGATATAGGTTTTGAAAACTTTGAAAAGTATAGTTATCAAGACTAATAATACAAATTGTTGCATTCGGTCCCTTGTTTATTGATTAATCAAGCTGGCGGCCCCTAGGGGGAGGGCCTTGTCTGTGGGAGCCCCACCCTCTGGAACCAGTTACCCCTGGAATTGCACCTGGCCCCTGATCTCCGCTCCTTCCGCCGTGACCTTAACACATGGTTATTTTCACAATCTGGCCTGGACTGACAGGGGATCGGGGTTTTAACTTGGAATGTTTATTTGGCTGTAATTTAATATTTTTTTAATTGTCTTAATTTTTGTATTGTTCATTTTTTATGTACGCCGCCCTGAGTCCTTCGGGAGAGAGGGCGGCCTATAAGTCCAAATAAACTCCAACTCAATCATACTGAATCACAATATAATTATGTAAAATACAATATAAAATACAACGTATCAGGAGAAACATATACAACATATCAGAGCACACAAAAGCTGTTCAGTAAAATATTCAAATAAGACAATCGCTTTGACAATTAACTTCAAAATTATCTAAGTAAGTTCTCTAATGAATGACTTTAGCTATAAACCTAGCAGTCTTTTTGACTGCCCATCCATGTGTGTTTTGAAAGAAGTAAGACAGCCTGTTAATGGAGCCTGAGTAAGCTATCCTGTTGATTAGTGGCTCTAAATGCTGCCCCTTGGCTGAGGTATATAGCTGGCAATCAAATAGTTTGTGTGATATTTTAATGTACTTAATGGAATGGCCTGTGTTTTACAATAGAATTTAGGAGCTCAAATCTCTCTGGTTGAGGCAGTTCTTTGGCCTTGTGTCAGGAATACTGTTGGGAAGCCTTTTATTCTAGGCAAACTATTTTAAATGATTTGATGTTAGAAGTATCTCTTGTCAACCTAAGCATCATATTGAAGCCCTCTATTTGAAAGTGTCCTTGGTTTGATGGCTGCCCATTTGTTCAGTGACCAAAGTTACAACAGTGCTGAACAAAATGGTAGTTATAGTGGGTCTCTGAAATTATGGCCATTGCAAAGCCGCCCCCATCTCTGCCTTTTTGCTGACCTGCAATCTACCATCCTATACCCCTGCTGTACCCACTAACTTTCAACTCCTCCACTGAGTTTCATACCCATTTTGATTTGGGATTAATGAGAAATATTTAAGTCTTATATTGAATTATCTGGACGTCACTTATCCTTAATCTCAATTGTTTCATCTTGTAGCCTTACATCCTGTTAATTCACAGGAATCAAAAGGATTCTTTCTTTTGGAATAACATTTGATGTGCACATATGTATATGCAAATTAATCATTTAACATTATACTATTGGCTAATAAGTAGAAAAAAGAACTGAAAGATCAAACAACACATTGTGTGTATATACACAGTTTAGAGCAGGGGTGTCAAACTGGATTTCTTCAAGGGCCAGATCAGCATTGTAGTTCTCCTCTGCAGGCTGGCCAGTGTGAGGGTGGGGGAGGATAGGACAAAGCCCTACAGCACCACTCTGCTGGCCTAAACGAGCCACAGAGGCCCTGCAAGACTCCCAAGTAGCCTTTTTTTGGCCTCCCTGGCCTCCTGCAGCACTCTGCCAGCCAAAAACAGGCCTCATGGGAGCCTCACGGGGCCTTGGTAGGGCCCATTTTCGGCCGGCAGAATGCTGGAGGTCGTGGAGGCAAAAAATGAGCCACATGGGGCCACACGCGTCCCTCCCACAGCCCGTTTTAGACGGCTGAGGCACTGTGGGCCAGTTCTTTGATATTTCAAGGCTGGTCCCGCAGGCCAGATTTAAGCACCCCACAGGTGAGATTCGGCCCGCGCCCACGGGCCTTGAGTTTGACACCCCTGGTTTAGAATAAATAAAAATGCAATGGTTGTGAGCCACCCAGAGTTCTGGTTTTAAGATGGGTTCTAAAATACACCCATCATCTTATAAATGAGTAAAATTAAAAATTAAAACAAGATTTTCTCATTCCCAAAAGGTAGTAATGGGAAAAAGAACCAATTAAGGCAGCTATTTGCAATCCCTTCTACCTGAATGCTTTTTGCTACTATTGTTCAAATTATTTCTCTGCACAGCTTGCATACTATGCTTTGAAGTATAGCTCCTTCAGCTATATTTTTAAATAAATGACCCAGAAGCATTAATGGCAATAAAGTTTTAACCAGTCTTTGTGACATGCCAATTATTCTTTTAATTAAAATAATTTCTGAAACTAAACCAAAAAGTTAGAAGAGCCAAGGTGATCAATGAGCATCAAATGTGATGTCAACTGTACTAAGTTCAATTTTGGGTAACCTAATTTTATGATGGAAACCAATAAAGTCTACTGGTTAAGGTGTTAGATGGTGATCATAAAGTAACTCTGGATCAATCTTTACCATGTTTATTATTGTGGAAATAAAGTAGAAGATATATCCCATTATGCCAACTTAAGTTCCCTTTCAAAAATAATTGGAATAAAAGATTATTTTTTGGTGTAACACAGAACTGGATTCCTCTGGATCAGTGGTTCTCAAAATATGGTCTTGAGAGTTCTGTAGATCTTCAAAATCAAATATTTTAAAATGAATCTTAATTCCCAGTAGTGTAAACATGAATAGATATCATGCACATAAACCAAAGCTCTTTGGGGTCCTCAATAATTTTTAAGAACATAAAGGGTCATGAAACCAAAATGTTTTAAGAACTGTTTATCTAGATCAACCTCTTGTCAAAAGTATTAATTTATACCTTAGTGTTTCCTAACATAAATGCATGAAGGTTAATTTCCTGAATTCCTCAGCCAACATAGCCACTGCTGAGAATTCTGGAAAGTTCATACAATTAATGAACTATGTCCAGTGGGATTAGATTGGGAAAGACTATTTTAGTTTCCGCTTGTGTTTAACAAAAGAGATTCTACTAGCAAGCCAAGGCTCAGGGAAAGCCTCAAAAAGACATGGTTACATATAAAAACCAAATTTATTATATATTTATTTTCCTGTTAAGTTTTCTACAAATCCTAGCATTGTTCAAGGCTTCACTTTTAATCACTTATAACAGCTTTTTATTTAAAGAAACAAATTTATCACACCTGTGGCACAGTCAGCCCATATTTAATATTTGGGTGTTAAACTTTTTCCAATTCCATCCTGTGGCTTGGTGACTCAGGACGTGAATATCATTATGTAATTTAGACACTCCTGAGACTTGACTGTTTATAAGCTTATTATCAGCCAGACTGTGATAGGGGATGCAATGGATAAGTACCCTGCATCTTGTCTCTTGATGTCAAGATTAGTCTCTGCCAATGAATTGCGTAAGCAAAAAATAGTCCACTTAATTCTTAACATCAGCAGTAACTCTCCTGTACACCATTGGGTCTGTAAGAAATTTTATCTTGTTCCAAATAAATATGGTCAAACCCACCAAACACAAAAGCTCTCCAGTGGAATTATCCACTACCAGCGGTAGTATGGTAGCTATCAAAGCTACTAAGATCAGCAGTATGCGTAAGGCTACTGCTTACTCATAAGGACCAAACCCAAAGCATCATCACTTAGCCCAGTAGGAGCAATATCACACACTAGACCGTTTATCATACTTAACTTACAATCTATAAATTCCTCCTAAACCAGCCACCCGTCCGTTTGGAGAAATCATTTGGCATCTTCTCTGGACACTTCATTTTAATATGAAATCCAGAATCGTACTCCTGGGTTGAAAATCAGTACCGGGGAGGGGACCAAGTCTTAAGCCCCGTCACCAGTTCCAAAGGGAAACAAGAAGAGAAAAGCGGGGGAAAGACCACTGTACATCCCATTTCGTATGATTCAATGTGATATTAAAACGAGACGCACTCCCTTCCCTCTGGAATAACGAAACACTTAACTATTTTTTTCTACAGATCTCGCTAATTGGTCCACACTGTGTTATCTCACACACACCCCTTCTCCCCGCAGCCTTTGAAAGCAGCTTGGCTGGCTTGCACGAGTTATCTTCTTCAGTGCGACTGCCAGTTGAATTCCCCTGCGCCTTCGGTGGCGGAGGAGAGAACTCAGCCAGCATGTCTAGCGGTTATAGCTTAAGAAACGGCGACACCGGCCTTTGCAACAAGCACCAGAGTTATACGTCCACTCCTTCCTATGTACGTCAGCACGCAAGAGGGGAGCGCGACCGTGAGAATGAGCAGCCTAAGGGGTAAACAGTTAAGCAGGAGAGGAGGTAGCGCCAGAGCTCGAGAGAGAAGGGCGGGGCCGCACTTGAACCGGTGGGGGGAGGGAGGAAAGGGGGCGTGCCTCGAGCCCTCGCGCTGCCGCTTGCTCCCCGGGCCCTGTATAGTAAGGATACCTCGAACATGAGCCCCATAAGGAGGCCCATGGCCAGGCAGGATACAGCATCCGCGTGGTTCTGGATAACGAACTCATGGCTCAAGACTGGCGGACTCTTGTTTTTCTTCCGCAGTCCCATAGCGGCAGAGGTTTCCGAGAATGGGAAACTCCAGGACCCAAGTTGAGGGTGAAATACGGATGAAGAGCTGCAGCTCCTCTACTCTCTCAACAATCCCTCGCTCTTCACCTCACGCCCAGTAAACACCAACGATTCTTGCTCTTTCACCTTTCACGCCCAGTAAACACCAACGATTCTTGTTCCTTCCCACCCCACCTCCTTTCTTCCCCCCCCCACGCCCCGGCACTCTTATCCGCCCTGTTTTCCACGCTTGGCCAATCAACGCGCGGGATAAAAATAAGTGATAGGTTCAGCAGCTAATCGCCAGCCTTAAACTGGAGGCAAGCTTTCTAGGGGCGGAGTTCCAAAGAGACTGGTCAACGGTCGAAACGGCGGCCGGGGAGGGGGGAAGAGAGGGTGCGTGTGAGTGGCGTAGATGACGGCCATTCAGAGGCCCCTAGAGGTGGAACCTACCGGGTTCCCTGAGCTTGCGGTTACTTTCTCTATGGCTGTAGTGGAAAGAAGATCCTGCAAGTTCTGCCCTGGACGAGAAAGAGTATATCAGGTATTGGAATTTTTTTTTTTACTCCGTTGGTTACTCGGATGTGCTATTTTAGGGTTACAAAAGGGAGAAGTTCAAGAAAGATTTCTGGCCTCACTGGTGGGGTTAAGATGCTTTCTCAAAAGAAGACTCCGTGGGTGTGTTTGCACGACATCCTGAACTCTAAACAAGTCAATCCCATTTTAGTCCGTGATATATTGAATTAATCCTGCCCGTGTAGTTCCTTTATGGTTCACCGAGGTCTGAACCTAAATAATAATAATAAACCTAAATAATAAGAAAGTTAAATGCGACTGAATGCTCCTCTTGAATCGAGGCAAAATGCGTTTTTGAGGGGCAACCTTTCTTTTATTTTTGAAAAAAAATCACCCGACTCCATTTAAAAAGGCGAATGCTTAACGTAACTACCAAAGCATGGCTTTCTTTGCTCTTGGGGCGGGGAGAGAAGAAGCATATCCAGCGGCAGAGAGAGGGAAAAAATACACTCGTGTTGACAAGGTTGGAAAGAGATTTGCTTGCAACGTAAGAAATCACTGCTAGTCGGAGCAAGTTTAAGGTCCTATGTATATTGATGATCACATGCTATTTATTTAAGTCTGGATTTCCCCCCTCCCCAATACACTTATAATTTGAAATAAAGTTTCTAATTGATTTATTCATAAATATCCAAGAAAATTGTTAGTCATTTATTGAAGGTTTCAGCCAATCTGAAGGTATATGACCTGTTTGAGAAAACTCCAGTGCAACCATTCCCAATTCCAGAAATCAATGGAAATTGTTGGTCAGCATTTGTGACTTATTTTACTACTATTTACGAATAAACCATGTGCCCAGGTTTAGAGCACTGAACTAAATTCTAAACTAAAGAGCACTAAAACCAAATTTAAGCTTTGGTTATACTGGGAGGGGCCATCTTAGGTTGGCCTTCCAGGCACATTTATGACAGTATCTACTTTTTTTGCAACTAAAAATATTTCTATTCTGGCCTGATGATGGCAGGTAGGGTAGAGGAAGGCTTTGCTTCCCTTCATCCCTTTTCTGTTTCTGTGGGGTTGGAGAAATTCCATTTAGTAGCTGCCCTAGCCTCTCATCTTCATGTCTGAAGAATGGAAGAGGGTTTCAAAAAGTTCCCTAGGTTTCCAGCTCTCTCTAAACCCAGAAGAGAGGGCTATTTTAGAGGTAAGATGCTTAGCATACCCCCCACCAAAAGTATGGTTTAGATTCTCTGTCATAACTATGCAGTGTGTTGTCTCAGTTCAGATGATATTTGTGACTTTAATAACTGATTACTTTGCTTAGTCTTGTGGAAATATGACTTCTATGGTTAGTTTATGGTTCATGGTTTAAAACAATCCGAGCCAATTTCTGTAAATCATGGGTGACATAACCATGAAATCACAATTAATGAACTTGCAATTAAAAAAATAAAGTTTTCAATACATGAATACATGAAAGCAGTAAGGATACATTAATTGCCATGAGGGCCTTTTTAGGTGTTTACTTCTGCACAGGTTTTTTTAACCTGTAAAGATGGGAAATGACCACCAAAGTAGGATTATAGGGTAAAAAATCAAATTACAATAATAAAGGTATAGTATAATAATGGTGAGAACGGGATTGGGATCTTCTCTTGGGTCGAATGGAGGGAAAGAGGGCAATATGTGGTTGTTTTGGGGGATATAGGAGGGAAATGTGTTAGTCATACTTGCTGCCTTGAGTTATTTGTAAAAATAATAAAGGTAGGATACAAATAAATAATAATACATAAGGAGCTGGTGTCTAATATTATCTTTGATGCTTCTGTCTACTAGCTCCTTCCAAGATTTCCTTGGAGAAAATCCCAGGTTCAGTTCTGTGGATATTAAAGCAAAAAATGATTTAAGGTTTTGAGTCTGATAAATAATAGAGACTTGTGTTGAAGAGCTGGAGGGTTGTTGTCTCTTAGAATGGTAGGCACTATTTGGTTACTGTACAAAATACAGGTAGTCCTTCACTTATAACAGTTCATTTAATGACCATTCAAAGTTACAATGGCACTGAAAAAAGTGACTTATGACCACATTTATGATCATTGTAGCATCCCTATGGTTATGTGATTTATGTTCAGATGCTTGACAACTGGTCCATATTTATGGTTATTGCAGAGTCCCTGGGTCATGTGATCACCTTTTGCAACCTTCTAACAAGCAAAGTCAATGGGGAAGCCAGATTCACTTAACAACCATGGTACTAATTTAACTGCAGCGGTTCATTTAACAAACATTGCAAAAAAGTCGTAAAATGGGGCAAAACTCACTTAACAAAGTTCTCACTTAGCAACATAAAGGTTGGGCTCAATTATTAAGTTGAGGACTACCTGTGCTCTAGAATAATATAGTGCTTGAAAATAATATATTATCTCAGCAATCTTTTGTAAGTAGAATATAAAGTTAGATTATTCCAATAATTCATCTGAAGTAGTTTGTCAGTTCCCAAAGGGTAAAAACTGAGGAAACATCAGTTACCTGGCAATTGACCACAGTATAGACTTGTGGTATACATTGCAAATCTATGTGCATCTATGCAGAAATAAACTGTTTTGAATTAGTAGGATTCACCCCAAGGGAGTACAGTAAATACAAAATGCAACCTTTTGGGTTACCTATTTATTTGTTCCATATTGATCTCATTATGTTCATGCTTGTTAAGTCTTGTTCTTTTACATATACTAAGAATGTTTATATATGTGAGGTATATATGGTATTATCTCTTTCACTGAAAATCAAAAATTGAGAGAGTAAGGGGTCTGGGGCATACGATTTAACTCCAATGGTGCTGGATTTGGGGTTCATTCTACTTTGATTGACTTTACACATTATTTAATTATAAGTGCATTCTTTTGCATTTTCCAAAATGAATATAACTGAAGGTAAAGCATGGCAAGTAGGGCTAATTTAAGAATTACTAATTCATCAGTTAACCCATAAATAACATTGAAGGAGGATTAAACTGGCTTTTTATTTCTGTATCCCACCCAGAGTCACTATATGTGATTGGGTGGCTATATAAATTTGTATTATAAATAGGCATTTAATCAGATATTCCATTTTTTAAAAAATCTGGACTATAGCCATCTTGTGAATTCATCTAAAAAGAAAAGGGAAAAGAAAAGATTGCAACTTTTGGGGCAGGCATTCAGCAGTGTTAGTGGCATAAATATATAAGATTCTTTACTCTTGCTCACATGCCTTTTTAAAATTAGTTACACTATAAATAAAAGGAAATGAATGAAATTTACAAAGAGACAAAATAAATTATATGCCATTTACTTTTTATCCTTATTGCAAAGGGACATTTGCTGTGATTATTTTTTGTTCTAAAGATTATATTCAATTATATGTCTCTTTAGCAATAGTTTATCTATTTAATTGTTATTACATAAGACTATTCAATAAAGAAAATTAGCTGAGTTTTGTTGATTTTCCTTTTTCTCTATCTAGAATCTAAAAACATACTTATCTAGGCTGCTTTTCAGACGAAAAGAAAATTATAGAACTTGGTTGTCATGATGGGGTAAGTACCATCACCCTAAACTAACCAAAACTAAGATACTAAAGAATAAAAGTATATGTTACTGTATATTTGTATTATATATGTATAACAATATAAATATATAATATATACATACATATTAGTATAAAAATGTCTGAAGCATTTACTCTTAAACTGAATCTAGAAATTTCTGTTAACTGCAATATAGGTATAAATAAAGACAAGTTTGATACCCGAACTCAGAAGAATAGTTTATTAAAGGGTTAAAGTGCTGATAGAAGGTAAAAATTGGCTTGTTTTAGTGTTTTTACAATTTGCTCTTTGATTTACATGTAATGCATTTCAATAGGATTACTGGATCTGGACCGTTAAAAAAACAAGATTATTAAGCAGCAGATAATATATATTTTTTGCACTTTTTATCCTCTGGTGGTTGCCTGGGTTGTTGCAAATCAGATTTGGTAGCTTTGTGGCTGTTGTTTTGGCCACAGTTTACATAGAGTGTCACAGTGGCAGTTCCAGGTCAGGTATTTACTTCAATTTGCACCATATTTTGCTTCATATTTAGTTAATTTGCCATAACTTCTTAACTAAGTCAAGCTGAATTCTTATTGATTATATTGATCTGTCCTTGTGTTTTCTTGACATCAGTATTACCATTGTCTACTGCCCAATCTAATCAAAAGCACCAGGATTTCCTCATAATTTCACATGCAAGTACTAACTAAGTCCACCTGCCCAGCGTTTTTATGATTTAGTTATTAGGGTCAGGTATTAGGTTGTGTTTCATTCAGGAGCTCAAGGTATCTTACACAGTGATCCATATTCTTGTTTTCTCCTAAAATAATAATCTTATGATGTAGGTTGGACTGAAAGGAAAATCATAGGCCTCAAGTCATATTTGAGGGTGGAGTAGAACTTGGTTCTTTCTACTCTTAATGCAACACTACAACCAATGTAGCACCTGAAAAAACCTTTTTGAAAAAGAGATTCTTTTGTTTTAAAGAATTACTTGATTTGGAGAATTAGTTAATTTCCAGCCAAATAATACAAATAATATTACTTTACTGTTATTTAGTATCTTGGCTCTGAATTTAACGAGGCAGTCTTGCAAAGGTAATTCGAGGAATGTAGGGCTATCAGTTGCCAATTCTGATGTAAAAGCTTTAGTAAAGGTTTCTCCTGACCAGTCGTGTGCTACTCTAGGGGTTAGTGCTTATCTCTGTTTCTTAGCCAAGGGAGTGAATGTTGTCCAAAGACATTTCCATGGTTATGTGGCTAGCATGACTATACACTGAGGCATACAGAACAATTATTTTCCCATCAAAGTGGCATCTATTTATCTACTTGCATTTGCTTGCTTTCAAACTGCTAGGTGGACAGAAGCTGGGTGGGGCAAATAATGGGAGCTTACCCCATCACGCAGCACTTAGATGTTGAACCTGGGCTGTTAGCTTTCCAGCTAATAAACTCAGCATCTTTAATTCCTGAGCCATCAGGCCTCAAATCTTGGGAGGTGAGGCTTTCCTTGCTCAATGCCCATCATTATTGGTTAACATTTGCCTTTGGAGCTAATAATTTGCTTGGCAATTCTCAATCCCTGAAGCCATAACTTCTTAACTAAGTAATTTTCTTGAAATCAGTAATCCGCCATAAATTTGCATAACAAAATATATCATAAGTTGAGCATCTTTGACAATTCTCAATCTGTACATCAGAAGAATCATATGTTTTATGGGTTTTTATAATTCAGTAGAGAAATAGTGAATTGAAGCAAGATTTGTACTTTTAAAATTTAATAGCTGTAGTAGTTCATTTTTAGAAAGGTAGTTTGTGTATATGGCTAATTAGCTGTAAATCTCACAGTTTTCTAACATAACAAGATTTGTGAGGTCTTCAGAAAATCATATAATTAGTTCAGTTTGTTACATAGGCATCCTAAAAGCACTTTATTAGAAATCATTTACATCAAATTATATAGGACTCCTTTGTCAATGAAATGGCAGTATTAGGATTGTATTCTTTTTTTATTCTTATAATCCTAACTTACCTTGAAAACGATCAGCATTACAGCAAGTATTCCTGTTCTGAGTCAATGGCAACCATAGCTTTTACTGTTTGTGTTTGCCATAATGTAATTATAGACCCAACACTCAACTTCAAAAAGCAAGGACAAATAAGAGATAAAACTAATTACATTAGGTTTAAAGCGAAGTAAAGATATGCTCCCTCACACTTTACCTTGAAAATGTATCTAATTACCTTGCAAGAAGAAACTATCAAGAGGTATCAGGTATATTTTTTTAGACTTACAGTAGTCAGATAAATTCAAACTAGGCTTTAAAAATGAGAGAGAAAACAGCAGCTCATGAAATGTAACACTCTCAGTAGATTAATTTTCAATTTAGTAAAAAAAAAGTTCTACAGAAATTGAGTTAGTGGGTCCCTGCTTTTTTCCTTACTCAATATTATACTTTCCAATTCTGTGATTAAAAATAGCTATGTAGTATTAAGTTTTAAAGAATTGCAGTTGAAAACATTGTAAGAAGCAGAATAGACATAGTATTTAGCAGTGAAGTCTTCCAAATAATTGTATTGCACTAGTTCTTTCTTATATACAGTATACTGTATGCCTTGGACTATTGACTACCAGCCGGTACCAATGACTGCATATTTTTTATTTTGTAAATTAATGGTGATGTTACCATAGGAATTAAATATAAGTATTCAGGATTACATTAATAATGTTTTGAACAGAAAACAAAAAAGAAAGCTATCAGGAAAGGAGATAGAACTTTCCCTTCCTGTCCTCCATATTAAAAGAAAATGTCAGATTGAATTTGAGATAACTAGAATTTTACATGTTTTATGTAGGATAGACTTGGAAGTTTAAAAAATACCCTGGTGAAAAAAGCACAGGAAACACTTCCATATGTTGCCAGGCAAACTACATGATTATATTTGTGGAACTGCTAGAAGTCAAGATTGATATTAGGAAATGTTATCTATATATATAAAAGCAAAATACCACTCACCCATCATCACAAAATCTCCAGAACTGTAAAGCCTACAAACTTGAAATTTGACATGTATGTTCCTCTTGGCTTCTAGATGCTCACTAAGAAAGGATTTTTCGAAATGACCATCATAGCATTACAATTTTGCATATTATTATTAACACCCTCTGATTCTAAGGAGTTCTACTCCCCCTCCCCACCTGAAAAGAAATCTGTTCCAGATGCAAAACACAAGCAGAGGAGAGGAGTTTCAGTTTTACTTTCAAAGCACCAAGCAGCTTTAGTACAGAACAGTTGAACTAAGCCACGCCCAGGCTCTTTGCTGTCTTCTTGCTCACACAGCAAATACTGTTTCAGTTTCCAAACAGCCCTCAACTCTCACACACACTGACAGCACGCTAGCCAGATGAATACCGATGGATGTTGGTAGGCAGAGGCAGAATTTTCCCCCTTTATTTTCCTCCCCAAAAACTAAGCCTGACCACATAGTTTCGTACCAAAGTACGGGTATTGAGCTAGTATTATGATAGTATAATGAGGTAATCAGGATTTCTCCTTAGGGATCTGATACTGGACCAATACCTTTGGTTGTCTTCTTATCATGTTTTAGGTATGTCTCTAGCTTTGTTGATTTTGGGTGTTTGTGAATAAGAGCCAATATAACAAATATCAACAAGTATTCAGTGCCTACTTTAAGTGGTGCACTTCAAAATAATTCACCCTTTCTAGAAGTAGGATATAAACTGCCTATTTTGTATTGGGTACATAGATGGCTTTCTCTTTAGCTATTCTCCACAGAACACAATTTTTTAAAGTATTCTACAGAAGCCTGTTTCAAATGTTATTTCATTGCCTTTGCTCTTAAAATTTTTTTGAATCCAAAGTGAAGAAACACTAGAGGGTGCTATATTTCTGTTAAAATAAAGGGAGGAAACGAAGTAACTGCTAAAACTCTTAATACTATCATCCTCAGAGTATCTTTATGCCTACTTAGCTCCATGGATGAAATAATGGTTATCAAAGAGCATAAAAACAGAGGTTGATACTTAAATAACAACCATCTAATGTCTTTATTTTGATATATAGGCCCATATGATAGAGGTGACTTAAGCTAGAATTCAATTGAAATTTAAATGCTGCAACATAAAGGCCCATCATACCAAGAGTGAAGCACCCAGATTCATGGAAATAATATTTAATTGATCAGAGAAGTATTTACTATCAAATAAAAGTTTTCAATATTGATAGTTTTATTTTCAGGACAGGTAAAAGGTAATTTGATTTTATTTGCAACATTAACCCTCATGAAATGTTTGGGCAAGAGAAAAAAAGATTAATAATAAAAATCATACCCCATCTCATCCAATAACTCTGGGAAGGTTTTGAAAGAATTAGAAACATGGGCTTTGTTACTCTGTGATCACAAAAATATAAGTTCAGGGCTGAAATATTTCTGTCTATATAGTTAGAAATTTAAAAGACTATAAGGTGTCTTCGTTAGTGGGCCTACCTTGGAATGAATTTTACTTATCCTAGACCAGCAGATGTTTGCAATAGTGAATTAATAGTTTTTATGTATGTGAAAGTTAAAAGATAGCATGCTTTTCTTTTATTTCTTTAAAGGACAATTGTTTCTTCTGACAATGCTAATTTCTATGGAACAAGCATTAAAATACAGTATTCCACCATAAGGAGTGCTGGGAATTTGAAGCAAATATCCACTTCACTATTGGCTGTAGGGCCAGAAAAGTACAAAACATGAGGATACAGTTTTGCAGTTACTGCTTACAAAGAGACCAAAATCTGAGTACAGCAACGAAGCAGTCTCAAGCAAAATACAAAGTATTTTATTTCCATGTTGGAATCCTGGAAATGATTTTCCTTCCATAATATTTCAAAGGGTCTCCCAACCTTCTACTGAGCAGGCTACAGGGAGGAGGAAGAAGTTGCTAAAAATGTCTTCCCGCTCTGTTGAATGGAGCAAAATTCCTGCTTGATGCAAAATACTTCCATCAGGGGAGAGTCAACAACCAGATGTAATCCAAACATTCTAACATTAAATTTCCTTTTCACTTACAAAAAATCCCTCCATGAATTTATCTGGGGAGAGCTAAGTTTGCAAATAAGCTCTATAAGACATACACAGTCAAAAGCAGTGTGTGTTTACAGGGAATAAAGTATAAATCAAGTTAAAATGGTTGCATTTATTATAATAGATCTGATAATAACATGTTGGTATGTGAGACAAGTGATACAAAATTTCTTTTTGCTAATATAGGTTGACTGGTTTTAGCAGACAGCAGGAGTTTTCTGTTATGAGAACAACTATGTCATATGGATATTGCAAACTGCAGGCATAAGGATGATACCAGAATCTGTTATAGAGGTGACATATAAATTGTATGAAATAAACAGTTAAAAACTCAATTTTATGTGCTTATAGCAAACAGAAGATTATTTTGAAAATAGAAAATTATTTTGTCAATATTAAAAATGAGTCTTTTACTTTGACTCAAGGGCAAACCATACATGCAGCAGCTGCAGATTAATGTCTTTGAAATTGATTGTGTCACCTTAAGGAGCAATGCTGTAATGTGGGGAATTTTTAAGTAGGATCTATAGAACATTTTTGCCTGCTGCCTTCCCTCACAACCTCTCCTGAAGAAAAGGAATTGGGAGGAAGAGATGGTGAAGGAGAAACAATAGGAGGGGAAAGGATTTGATGTTGTAGTCTCAATTTGTAATAATTCTTTCCCATGCAGTCACTGTACAATCTCTTAATGTACAGCACAGGTTATTGTAACAGTTTGATATCCATTCACATAATATTAGATAATGCAAATAGTAAAACAGCTGTAGCTCTCATCACTGCTAATCCTCAAAGCAGCTTTCAACTGAATAAACATAAGATTATAATCCTGAGAATGCTGATAAAAACTTCTATAATTGCACACATATGCATGCCTGCCTTCACACTTCTTGTCCCATCTATAGATAAAGTATATATATATAAAGTATATATCTTTAATGAAATAATTTCTATAAGTTTCAGTTACTAATCCTAGCAAGTTCAAAAGTATATACCACCCATTCTTACTCTAAGATATTTAAATATATGGAAGCTAGCTCCTTGATTTTCAGCAACAGCCACACCAGATGAATAATTGTGGGGTTATTAAGCCTATATGCCTGGAGAGCACCTGGGTGTGCTTGCTAAAATTGCCAGTTTGCAGTGCACCGAAAAATCATGATTTGTATTAAACATTTACATCAGAAAGCAAGTTTTCAAATTAGCACTCTCCTTGTGGATGTTTCTGTGTGGGAATGCCATTAAAGAAGCTAATCTAAATAAAACTGGTATAGTACAATCACATGAGAATGCAACTTAATGTCACAATATATCAACAGATAATGCAGAATAGGAAGGAAGGAAATACCCAGAGCACTCTTTTAGAAAAAGCATTAGGTTTATTATCTAGCAAAGTAGGATGCTTTGAGGTTTAACTAGTGTCATAACAAAGGTTGGTGAAATTCTGTGCAAAGTATTGTTACTACAATTTATAGCATGACAGTAGGAATCTGTATTATAGTTCATTTGAGTGTTGAAGATGGCATGATTCAATTAGTTTTGAGATTTGAAGATGACAAATTTGATTTGAACTGATTTGAAGCACAATGAAATATTTGTCTATTGTTCTCTTGTCTAGGCTTGGGAACTAAAGATCAGATTAGTTAATGTTTGTTTTGTAGCCATTCAGAGAACACCAAAGCTCTAGACTAAACTTGAAAGTTAAAAAAGTAATATCTGGAAGCAGTGGCAAAACACTTCTGTACTGCAGCTAAGAAAACTTCCTGAATACGTATGTTGGCAAAGTCACCAAGAATCAAGCTCAATTTAAAGGAAGCTTTACATTTGTATAACACACTGCCCACCAGACTTTACATCAGAAATTTCACTACTGTGAAATAGTGTTGAATTAATACAGCAAATGTCAAATGTAAAAATAAAACTTTTCAAAAACTATTTTAAAAGTATATCTTCACTATAGATTGAGTGAAGTGAATTACATTCTTGTACTCATTTTTCTGGGTCGGTCTGCTTGTTGGTATGCCTCAAGTGTAAGATACAGGTAGTTGTTCTGACCCAGCCTTCACAGAAGCAAGAAACAGATTCCACGGAAACAAAAATCCCTCTTTATTTATACATTGGGAATTAACTGCGTTCCCCAACAGAAGTCCAGACAAGAGTCCTGCAAGAAGTTAACTGAAACAATAGTCCTTATCAGCTGTTTATTTATTTATTTATTTATTTTATTTATTTAATTTATATTTCCACCTATTTGCCCATGGCAACTCAAGGCGGCTTACAGAATATAAAACCATATTTAAAACAATTAAACTAATAAAAAAAATCAAATAAATGAATATAGTATAATATAATAAAATCACACCCCCACCCTGTAACGGCGACAGTAGATCACACGAGCCATTTAATGGGCTTTATCCCGCTCTGGGTTCCACAGGCCCACTGGCAGATCTAGGTCTTCCAGAAGAGTATTAGAGTGGGGGCCGCTCTAATCTCTGGGGGAATGATGTTCCAGAGATAATGACAAATGCAAGGCTGTGAGCTCCCAGCCAGGAGGCTGCAAATTAAGTCAGTTCAAACAAAGAAATAGATAAATATCAGTTCTGGCAAGCAGTCTTTGTCTTATACAAGAAACAAACTTTCCAGAAATGCGTTGTCCCCTTTCTTCCTATTTATTCCCCAGCCAGGGAGGGGCCATTCAGTGTCCATGTTGGTTTTGCTGCCTGAGCTGGCTCATTATCCTCCGTTGTTTATCTCTCCTAACTGCTCTGCGCATAAGCGCATCTGGAATAGACCCCAACTATTCCTCCTCCTCACTCATCTCTGACTCCAAAGACAGCTGCCTCTCTGGCTAGAAAATGCCGGGCGGCCCTGGCTCTATTTCTGTGTCCAAAGCTGAGCATCCATCAGAGCCTTCCCCAGGCTCCAGAACTGGCCCAAGTTCTTCCCCAACCTCCTCCTCATCCAGTCTGCTGCCAGCTCCACTGGCAACTGGCCACAACACTAGACCTCGACTTACAACCACAATTGAGCCCCAAATTTTTGTTGCTAAGTGAGACATTTACTAAGGGAATTTTGCCCTATTTTACAGTTTTCCTTGCTACAGCTATTGTGATCACATGATCCCCAGGATACTGCACTGGTCATAAATGCCAGTCAGTTACCTAGCGTCTGAATTTTGATTATGTGACCATGGGGATGCTGCAACAGTTGTAAGTATAGAAACAATCATAAGTCACTTTTTTCAGTGCCGTTGTAACTTCGAACAATCAGTAAATGAACTGTTATGAGTCAAGTACTACCTGTTATCACTACTGCATGTGTAATATGCAAGGTATTGTGAAATAGTAGGGTTCTTCCTACTGTGTTGGTTTGTAGTGACAAAAAATGAAGTCACAGGATTGTGTCTTCTATCTTCATTCTCTGAATCTGCTCCTTGTTTCCTGGCTGTTACTCCAGGTTGGATGGTTAAAGATTTGAATAAGTGGTGCTCTGTCAGGGCAAGGGATAGGCCCTCAAAATGGTGCCTTTAACCACTGTATCCTCTTTTAACCATTGCTGGTAAAAAAAATCCCCACCAATGACCCTGTTTTCTCAGGCCTAAAATTTAATATAATAAAAATAAAAGTAACCCCCTCCCCCACGATTCCTGTCCACTAAACTCTGAGAAAGAAAAGAAAATTCTGCTCCTATCCATACAGTTGTGGTCATATGTTTACATACCCTGGCAGAATTTATGATTTTGGGGCATTTTTTCAGAGAATATGAATGATAACACAAAAACTTCTCTTTCACTCATGGTTAGTGGTTGGCTGAAGCCATTTATTATCAATCAACTGTTTACTCTTTTTAAATCATAATCAAAACAGAAACTACCCAAATGACCATGATCAAAAGTTTACATACCCCAGTTCTTAATACAGTGTATTGCCCCCTTTAACATCAATGACAGCTTGAAGTCTTTTGTGGTATGTCTGGATGTGGCTCTTTATCTTCTCAGATGGTAAAGCTGCCCATTCTTCTTGGCAAAAAGCCTCCAGTTCCCGTAAATTTTGGGGCTGTCTTGCATGAACTGCACATTTGAGATCTCCCCAGAGTGGCTCAATGATATTGAGGTCAGGAGACTGAGATGGCCACTCCAGAACCTTCACTTTATTCTGCTGTAACCAATGACAGGTCGACTTGGCCTTGTGTTTAGGATCATTGTCATGTTGGAATGTCCAAGTACGTCACATGCGCAGCTTCCAGGCTGACGAATGCAAATTTTCCTCCAGTATCTTTTGATAACATACTGCATTCATCTTGCCATCAATTCTGACCAAATTTCCTGTGTCTTAGTAGTTCACACATCCCCAAAACATCAGTGATCCACCTCCGTGTTTCACAGTAGGAATGGTGTACTTTTCATCATAGGCCTTGTTGACTCCTCTCCAAATGTAGCATTTATGGTTGTGGCCAAAAAGCTCAATTTTGGTCTCTCACTTTGTGCCAAATGACTGTGCCAAATGACTTTGTGCCTTGTGTAGGCTTGTCCTTTCTGGGTGCTGGCAGTTTGGCTATTACCTGAGGTTTGGTTTCAACAGAACCCCTCATGTTCCACTTCTTGATTAGTGTTTGAACACTGCTGATTGGCATTCTAGTCTTTTTATATCTCTTTCCTGTTTTATACAGTTCAACTACCTTTTCCCGCAGATCCTTTGACAATTGTTTTGCTTTCCCCATGACTCATCGGTGCAGCACTGGATGAAAGATGCAAGGGTCTATCAGGACTCCAGGAACTCATTAACCTTTTATACACACACACTAATTACAAGCAAACAGATCACAGGTAAGGATGGTTACCTTTAATAGCCATTCAAACCCCATTGTGCCACCCTGTGTGCATGTTATTAGGCCAAAATCACTAGGGTATGTAAACTTTTGATCATGGTCATTTGGGTAATTTCTGTTGTCATTATGATTTAAAAAGAGTAAATAAATGGCTTCAGCCATACACTAACCATGAGTGAAAGAAAATTTTTTGTGTTATCATTCATATTCTCTGAAAAATGGCCAAGAAATCATAAATTCTGCCAGGATATGTAAACTTATGAGCACAACTGTATGTACAGCATTATCATTCCCCATACTTTGTCCTTTGTTCCTCCAAAACTGCTAAGTAGTCTCCAGATTGCCGAAGGAAGACCCTCTTATCATGGCTAGTAAGGAAAAACTGCATTTTGTGCAGGTGTGATTTGTGCTGCTTTATTCTTCTATTACAATATCAGAATATTAACTCAGATCATTGATCACCAGTCAAATGAGATAGCGGCTGTCCAGAGAAGGGACAACCTTCTCTGATGAAATATGTGTGGCAGTATATAAGCATACAAATGCCAAGGCTTACATACTTGGGTGAAATATTAGGATTCAAGTACACAATGATGGCATTTATATCTTGACATCATTGCAGGTTGCTGCAGTTACTACTGAATTATGTGCACATAGATGGCCTGGAAAAAATATCTTCATATTCAGCTGTGCAATTAATGTTTGTGTTGAATTTGGACTACTAGAAGAATTCTGGGATATACTTATTTAAAATGTAGATAATAAAATATGACATCTTCATTATTATAAGGCTGTATTGTCCTTGCTTCCTGCCTCCCAAGAGAAAATATTTTTCTTCCTGCATAAGGGTAAGAGAGAGCAAATTAAGAAATGTTGCTATACCTTTTCTTCCAAAAAATGATACACTACGGTATCAGAATTTTGTAACTAATAATTAGTTCCTGAGTTTGTTTTTTTCCTCTCTCCTTTGGCATGATTTTTTAATAGTAATTCTTTAATGAAAAAAATTGGAAGCTGCTATGGGACTGAAAAAGTAGTATTCATTTAGTAATAAATGTGTTGTTCTTTTTACTGCTATATAGCAATAGCACTAAATCATGTGTGTCAAACTTGATCACATCATGGGCTGGATCGTGACGTAGCTCAACATTTTTTGCCTTTGTGGAGTTGGGGTGGACATGGCTTGCGCATGACGTATCCGGCCCATGGGCCACCAATTTGACAGGGCTGACTTAGCTGAAGGCTTCTTAGCATTCTTACTTTGTTTATTCATTGTTGCTCTCTTGTTTTGAGCCTGGATTGATATAGCAACCTTGTATTATTTATTATTTTATCATTTCAATTACATTCAGTTTTGTATCCATCTCTTTGCTTTGCTTAGAAATTTTACAGCAAAACATAAAATTTTAGAAACAAAGACTGATACTCCTTATATTATCTTTTTGATTTCCCTTATACAAACTTTCAGAAAGTCACTGTAATATCTGAGAATGTTACCTTTCAAGAAATATATCTTCGCTTATTTACAGCTGCAAACCCTAAGTGTTGGAAGTGTAAAGATAAAATTGGTACATACTTTCACGTGTGGTGGACATGTCCGAAAACGAAGAAATATTGGATAGAAGTAAAAAATTGGATAGAGGAAGTTACAAAATGTGAAGTGGAGTGGAGACCAGAACTGTTCTTACTGGGAATGATTAAAGGAAACCTCCCCCCTAAGGACAAATACTTGATTACACACTTATTAACAGCTGCACGAATCTCCCTAGCACAGAAATGGAAAGAACCTATTATGCCATCTATACAAAATATAACTAGGAAAACATATGAATGTATGGAAATGGAAAGACTAACACTCAAATGAAAAGGAGGATTCAGAGTACTATAAGACATGGGACAGATGGTATGATTGGGTGGAACAAAATGCAAAAAGAATACTGAGAGAAAAAGGAATCCAGGAAAAACAGGGTATTTAAGTGGACGGAAGGATGTTATAGATAATATATGTCAATATATAGTGATCTAAAAGGATATATAGAACAATTAAAATCATAACCTAAACCAAACAAATGGGAAAAATTGGTAATGAATATCGTTATGTATAATCTATTTTTAAAGCTAAAGTGTATATCCAATCTGAAATCCAAACCAAACGAAGAAAGCACATTGCGCATTGTTTTGTATTTATGTTATGTGTATTTGTATGTTCGTGTGTGTTTTTTTAAACATTTGTAAATAAAGTTTTTTAAAATTTATTTAAAAAAAAGAAATATATCTTCGCACCTGCATGTTGCTTAAAAATTACTGTTTTTTCATTAAGCAAATTAATTATGTCTTGAAGGTAACATAGTTTTTCCAGCCTTTCAGTATAACTTGATTTTTGTCTTACTGATTAGTTTTTGAAATACTGTTTTTTGTCTATCAACACTGGATGCATATTGTGTTCCTTTCTTTCAGAAATATTCTTTATTTGTTCCATCTGGTGTAGTGAATCATCTGCAGCAATTTTCTTGCTCTTCTGTAGAATACAAATTTAAACTGTCAAATTTTATGTGACCTTTATTCCTCTTTTGATACTTTGTTTTCTATTTATTGTGCAATTCTTTCCTTTCTGTCTCAGTATAGCTTAGCAATTATGGTTCTGTCTTTTGAACCAAGGTCACCATTTCTTGAATAATCTTTATTTTTATGTGTCAGAAGAGAAATGTTATTAGGGGATTTCTGATTTGCAGTGCTGGGTCATAAGTCACACTTAGATAATTGGTGCTTGCTGACTCTAAATTCAGTAAAAAGACTATTTGTATATCCCTAAATTAAATTGCTGAAATTAAGAAAGCATGACTGGTTCTCATTACTATGAACTGAATTAGATCTGATAATCTGATCAAATTATTGAACCAATAAGTTGTGTGTATATTCTGTGTTTAACTGTGGGTTGGTGGAGTTCAGAATTTTAATACAGCAGGAATAGACTATTCCATTATCAAAGGCGTGTGTTGTTTTATAAATGTTATTCCATCTTAATACTATGTAGTAGGTGTTGTGTTTAAAACTCTCCTTAAAGTGAACAATTGGAAAAGTTTCTAGTTTCTTTATGAGGTTGTGATTGGTATTGGCCTCTTTTTTTATATTCCCCCATACTTATCCTTCACCATTCTATTCCTTCAGACAGCTGCTGATTAACATCTCTTACTTTAGTCTATTTCTGCCTTTCTTTTCTCCCTATTTCATTGTTTTTCCTTTCCTTTTTACTCCTCTCCCCACCTAAACAACCACACCCCGGAAAGGAAAAGCAATTGGCTTAGCCTGCAGTAGGCCATGCATTTTAATTGCCTTTTATTACAGGATAAGAGACTTCATTCACTGATTGCAGCAGGGGTTTCTTTCAGCTGCTTTAGTCTGTAGCTTGAACATTTGCTTCTCTCAGCAACATAAATTTTTCCAATAAAACGGTACTTTCCTTTTATTTTTCATTCTTTGAGGCATTCTTTGAGGACATAGCGTGCAAGGTAATTCCAGATCAGGAAGATCAAGCTCTAAGATTCCTTTCAGTACTTTTTTTAATTAATACTTAAATAACATGTTTACCATAGCAAGATAATTTTCCTTACGTTCAAAACAATTCAGATTACCTAAGAGAAGCTCCAATTACTCTGTTTTGCCCATACTTCAGATCCTTTACTTTTAGTTCAATAAACCATTTTGTTGATTTAAAGAGCAAAATTCTGAGGCCTGATCTCTAGTTATTGCTGCTATTAAATTACTGTCTGATATATGACCAAATCCTCTCTCCAGGGACTGAGTGTGTCACTTTGGCTGAATGCCCAGTCACCATCAGTGCTGTTACAGTCCCAGAGCCAAGACATGTTTCCCGCAGAGAATCAACTAGATTTTAGTTGTATTTGTTTGGGAGTGCTGTTCTTGATATGAACAGTATGGAAATAGAATCACCATCACCAGCACAATAAAATGCAGCTAGTTTCAACAATGGGATAATTCAATAATTATTCACACATTAGTGCTAAATCATACTTTGCTTATATATAGTTTGTTGATTAAGCCACATGGTCACTCGGGTTTCTGTATCAAACTTAGTTAAGCCATATTGTGGTTTGGATTACCATAGGACCCAGAACATAGGAACTTGTTACTAAAGAAGATTATTTTAAATGCAATTTCTACTCATGGTTTGTACAAAGTAACCATGGTCTGGTCATTCTTCTCAGATAAATAACAGTTTAAGAAAGTGAAAGAATGATTGCAGAAAGAACCACTTCTGCCACAGTGCCCCAGCTGCTCCTATTTTGCTTCTCCCCCCTCCCCCATGGGTGAGCAGGAGTTTATTTTTCAAACAAAGGAGCTGGTGAAAGGATTTACTTCCCCCCACTCTGAGTTTGGTGGCCCCCAATCCAATTGAGGCCCTGCAGGCTTTTATAGGTTGTTGTTGTTTTTTGAAAGAAAAAAAATCCCTCAGCATTTCAATCAGAACGGATACCCATTCACTGGAAGATATTTTGATAGTAATGTGAATGTTGGCATTTGTTGCTTGCAATTATCTCCATTCAATTACAAATTATACATTTACAGTATTCCATTATTTCCCCATAAGAATTAAATTATTATGGATATCATTTAAATTTTTTAAAAGATGCTTTCATTTTTGTAAATTTACTGGGTTTTTTTATATAAACATAGGGAGGAGATAGGATTTTAATCAGTGATTAAATTTTATAAATTTGATTATAAGCTCTACTGGTATAGCTCTATGTGATTCTTATAATCAAGGAAGAGTAGAAACAACCAAATGAATTGTTCTGTGCTTATCTGGGAGAACAAGACATTAATCAAGAGTAGATTTTTATTATTAATCCAATCAGAATCTTTATTTAAAGTTCCGGCTTTTGAACTTCACTTCTTTCAGTAAGCCTCAGGACTCTAGATCACAAACATTTAAGACTGGCTCATCTCTTCACTACAGTGCAGGATTGTGTTAAAAAGTATCATTCTGGTGACATAATCTGAGTATTATACCTAGCTCTATATTTCTTTGCTTTGTGGAGTTGAAATTCTTTTATCTTTTTCATAAGCGTCATTTAATGCTCTGCCTTTTCATTTTTACCTTTTTAAAGTGTCATGTATTACCAGTACAAGTCCTCAATGAAATGATACTGGAGTATTTCTAAGCTGAAATATTTGTTTAATATACTGGAAAACTGAAAAGCATTTCTTCACTCCTTTCTGTTACTCCCTGAGGTGGTGCAATAAGGTATCATATTTCTATGTGCTGTCATCTGATTGCCCACCGTTACATTCTTTTTATAGTTGCCTATTATAGGAATATTGCCTTAAATCTGTGTTTGCAGTCCCTCTCTTATAGGAATGGTCCAGTTATCCCTAAGCTTCCCCCCTCACACTAGCATAGACATGCCCTAAAAAGTAGTAATTTGAAAGTAAAGTAGCTCTGTGTGGCAAGTTGACAATGGAATAAGATTGGTTGTGTTGTTTGGACCATGATTTACATGATTCCAGTCTACTTCATTGCCAGTAGACTCAGAAAGAGTGGATGAGTGGGATTTTCTTCATACAGCAAACTACATGTTCAAATGGCCTGGGGAAAGGAAAAACTTGAGTTCTGCCATTTGGACTGGCAAGTAATCAAACTTGGAGGAGGGGGCCAGTAATATAATTTAATGATGAAATTCAGAGATCTGGATTCAAATTCCTTCGAGACATGAAAGCAAGTTAGTATCTTTCTATCTGTTTTGGAGAAAAACATCTCTTAAAAATCAATATAAAATCATGAGTAATTTCCTAAAGCTTTTTAATCATTTTTTTCCATATCATGCTGCTAAAACAGGAATGACTCATTGGATTTTTCTTATCTTTTGATAATATAAAATAATGAGTATTGTTAATGAGTATAATCTGTATTGTTATTTTAAGTACTGGATTAACATGTGATTATTCTAAAATTATGTAGTGTGATTATTCTAAGATTACATAGCATACTTTATGTGGTATCAGTATGTGGATGCCATTAGATGTGGGAGAAGTCATGAAAGTGGACATATATTTCAAACATATTTACTAGACTATTTCAGTTTAAAATATGCAGTATGTTAGAAGCTGTAATATATGAAGCTATTGGTGATTTTAACTCTCAGAAACAAAATATCAGAATTTAGATCATGTGCTTTATTATTCAGCAGTTTCTGCCATTGAATAACATTTCATTGATAAACAGCACTGCTACAGTTTGATTACTCTGTTTTGCCTTTGGAATTGCAATTGTAGCAGGGTTTCTTGTTTTTTTGTTTTTGTTTACTGAAATGAACTTTGTGACATTAACACAAGTAGTTTATTATTTGGGCCATTTCTATTATACTCATCAGACAATAGATGGATTCCATGAATTTGCCTTCTGTTTTTCTCATGCCTTTGGTTTGTACCTACTTTATTTTATTATGAACTTCTTCCTGCTGCATTTCAAAAGGAGATAAAATAAATGTGAAAATGCATTTAGAGTTTTACCAGTCTGACTGGAATTTGAAAAATGAAATTTCTTAGCAGAATGTATAGCAAAATTGTGTATGAAATTAGCATTGGGTTTAATTTATGTCTATTAGCTGAAAAACAGCTTTGACAGAGAACATCCAGCTTCTTAATAGTATGAAAATTTCTCTGCAAAGTCTGAAGATGATTGTGATTTCAGGGAACGAGAACACACACACACACACACACACACACACAGAGCCACATGATAGTCTTTTATTATTTCTTACATTGGATTATGAAGACTCTATCCAAGGTTTGTTTCTATATTTATGAACTTTCATCTTACCACTTGATGTAGAAATTTACAGTAGTCTAAATTTGGAATAATTTATCTAGCTTTTATTGTGATTGTAAACAAGAATTTTAGAAAGGCATTAAGAACCTTATTTTGGTTGGTAGCCTTACTGATTTCAAGGCCCAGTCTTAACTGGATCCTTCCCTTTGTTGTTATATATTACCGTATAGTATCATAAAAATACAGATGTGAAGAGGAAGATGTGTTAGATATGTTTGCCATCTTGAGTTATTTATAAAAATAATAAAGGCAGGATATAAATAAATATTCATGTACTATTTGGGACATTCACTCAGAACTTTACTTTTTCATACCATTTGTGGTCAACTTTGTCTCTCTCTCTCTCTCTCTCTCTCTCTCTCTCTCTCTCTCTCTCTCTCTCTCTCTCTCTCTCTCTCTCTCTCTCTCTCTCTCCCTGCATTTCTATGTACATTATAATTGTAGTTGCCTTTATAGTTTCTTTTAACCTGTATTTATAAATATAACCAAAGTTAACACAAATGTACGTGGTTTTTTCCCCTGCAGCTTAGCAGTGTATCCCATGGCCTGTGGTAAATAAACTGAAATTCGAGGTGCTTGAGAGAACTAAAATATCTCAATGTTTCTCTTTGCTTAAGAAATGGCCACAGTTCAGTGTTATCCTTCCTTCCTTCTTTCCTCTTATCTTCCTTTAACAACTAGATGAAATTTGCTAACTTTACATTATACTTCATTGTTCTTTCCTGTGTGAAAAGAGCTCTAGTATTTTTCCACACACTGAAAACCAGCTCTTCATACGGCCTGTTCTTAAAAAGAGCTGAGTATGATAGGGTTAATGGTTATAAAGCTGCAGCAGACTAAGAAGCAGGGGAGATTGTTGTTTAACTGGCAACTTGAGAAGACTGAAAGATAAGGGAAATTTGCGAAAACATCAAACACCATGCTACTGAAAAATGTAGCTATTTTCTCCAAAATGTAGCTATTTTCTGCATCTATTCTGTTAGGAAGACAACACTGCAAGTGATTAGGAGAGTTCCTATTTCAATTCAGTGCATACGTGTGGGGGTTAAAATCCACAATGTGAATTCTCACAGTTCACCAGTCTTATAAATGTTTTTGGAAGAATCAAATGTGCTTTTTGAGAAACATAGATCTTAAATAACTATGGTATATAACTGCATGCATTGTGCTGCATATGTGTATTGTTTCAAAACATTTTTCACTTACTATCGGGGATTCTTGTTTTCTTTCTGAATTGTTTCTAGAGGACAGCTTTTGTGACCTGAGAAATCCTGCAGGTTATTAAAGCCTCAAGCAAAAGCAACAGATGTGGTCTGAGAAAGTTTTTTAGTCTGCCACTCGATGTTCACTTTGTTCTGTTTGAAAATCTGTTTTCTGCAAGGAATTTGTGTACGGATGGCTTTCCTTTTAAGTTTCTTTTGCTAAAACAGGCCTAGTTTAGCCTGTGTCTTCTCTGTGCTCAGGATGGCTCCTGCTTGCCAGAGCTGCACAAAGATAATCGCTCAGGAAGTGTTTCAGCCAATCCCCTGAAGCTTTACATTCAGATTTTCCAAAGTAGCCAATCCAGGATTAGCTTTTATTAGGGAGACAGATCATCAAGCTGAAGTGCCAAGCCCTTTCTGTCTGAGTACTGAGAGCCTGTCCTCCATGTTTTATAAGTATTGACATAACACTGTGTTAACAATGCATCCACAGAGGTAAGCTTTACTTTTTTACATTTTTTTCTCTGAAACCTATGAGTTGTGGCTTAACAGTGTGATTCTCTGTGATCTGTTGCGCAAAACTCACCCCACAGCACTTTATTAAGTTGAAAATGTTTAAAATTGCTTTCTAGGGTCACATGGTTTAGTAGCCATTAGCCATAGCTTTATTTTACAGACTGGCAAAACGTTTGCATACATATTCTTCACAAGGGGATGGTGGTTTTAGAGTTTTTCAAGGTATTGCTCTTCCAAAGCAGCTTTCTGTGTCTGAGCAGTTTGCCTGCACTATTGTCTGTTGTGTCACATGCCTGCTGAAGAGAAAATGGAAGCTAGGGAGCAGATGCATTTAACTGCCCTACAGGGAGACAAGCAGGGATAATGGTAGACAGCAGAACAGGCAAGTTTACCTTTTCAAACAGTAAAAATAAGAGCTAATCTAAGTTACCCCTGATAAAATATAGGATTTTTAGCCACTGAGCCTGCAGTAAATAGTGATAATGGCAGATTGCAGATGCTGGGCCTAAGTAGTGGAGTGCTGTTGCATCATGTTTTTGTGCAGTTTTACATTCACTTAAAATGGATACTTTTTCTTACAGGAGGATTGTAGAAGCAGGGTGTATTTTTCTGGGAGAAGTATATTCCTTTAAAACTGATTTTTCTTATTGTAGGTTTCAGAAATAGTTAAGGGCTAGGTCTGAAACTATCAGACATAGCTATGCATCTGTTTCAGTTCCTTATCTATTTAAAGCCATCACTTTTTAAAACTGTTATCTACCTTTTCTGTAATACAAAAAGAAAACCCTAATGGACTTCTTAACTGCTTTTTTTCTTTTGCAATGTAACAGGCTGAGTTCTCTGAGGTGGAGTGATAAAAAATCATGTGTGGTTCATGAGAGTATTACATGTTCATTTTTTTCTCTTCTTTTTGGGCTTTTCTGGTTTTTTGGCATGATGCTACGTAATTATTTCAAAAATTTCCTTTTGGTCAATCCTAAATCTGCCAGCTTGTTGTATCTTATTTATTGGGGAAAATGAGATGGTTGCTTGAATGTTTGGTAAGTAAACTTGTCTGCTATTCTCTGATCAATTTAAGTAGTTTTTAATCTTTTGCTTTTAACAGGAAAGATGTAATACATACAGGGGTTTTTTTTCTTTTGCTAATTAACTAAACTAAATGTTACTGGGTTTTTTTTTCAAAATTTATTAAAAACTGTTCCAATTTGAATTTGAATTTTTTTCACAATATTCTGTTATACTTGAAATATAAACTTCCTGTTTTCTTCTGAGAACAACATTCTGCTTATTCTTTGTTCACAGAGGCTCTTAATTAATGCATTTGCAGATTAAAGCCCAATTCATACTTCCTCTGGCTTTTAAGTGATGAATGTGCTAGTTTTCAGCAAACTAATCTTACTACATTGTTATATGGTTATCCTTCAGTTACCCTATGCTTTTTTATTACCTTATATAATCCAGCATGGCATTTAGTTTTTAGAATCACTTCAGTTACTGATGTTTAAAATCAAAAACTAAGATATTTTATATGCATGTCTCATCTAACAGTTTTTGCAGTAAACATTTTCTCACAACATTGCAAATTGTGCTGTATATTCAATTTGTGTACCATTTTGTAGAAATCCAGCTTGTGCTCTGGCACAAATAAGCCTTGAGAAATAATTCCTTGTCATAGCTTATTCAGGGGAATCATGGACTTGATAAACTGCAATCTAGTAGTTGTATCCCTTTTGCTATTGTCTTTAACCCAGGTTTGTGGCTGGTTTTAAAGTGAATCCTTCAAATCATTAAAAATGCCTAATCACTGTATTTCCTCTCCCCTCCCCCTACAATCTGTTTCTGGAGGAGTTAAAGTTACTTACCCAGTGTTATAGAACTGATTTAGTATATATAAATGGTACCAAGATATAGCTGAGAAATACATTTTACTGCTTTGGTTTTAAAAATTGTGGCCAGACACATGTATAGTATTTGCAGACGTGCATTACACATTAGCAGCTGGGTGTGGAATCTTAACATTAGAAAATACTGTCTTATGAAGAAACAGGAGAAAAGTGAGCTGAACTCAGAATGCTTGAATTAAAATGGCTCCCTTAGGTTTTGTTGAAGAAAGATGTGTCTCAAGATCTGCATCTCCAGAGCTATTGCTGACAAAGGAAAGCCTATTTGCATGGACTGTCCTTGTGCACATAATGAAACACAGCATCATAAATTCCCCGAAGTTCACCCCTTTAAATTATTTGAATGCTAATTCTTTCTTACTTCACAAAATATAAATGTCTGCATTGCAGCAAGATGTTTGAGGCAAGGAGAAACAGCAATGTTGTTCCCGGATCAGTCCAATCATGTTGCTCTGTTGAAAGCCTGACCAATAAAAACAGAATAGGTTAAAGATTGACAGATATTATAGCAAGGCTGAGAAAGGCCTTCCAGAAATTTCTCCCATCTTTGTTTCATTTTAAGTGCAGTACAGAAACGGAGCCAATCTCAAGTATTCCATAATTTGTATGCTTTTACCAAATACCTTAATCACGTTTGATTTCTTATGGTATATCACATTTAAGAATGGTATGCAAAGAATCACACTCTGCTTTAAGCAAGATGATGCAGATTTCCTTTACCAACAGCAACTGTATAATCAGAAGAACACTTACTCTTCTGTCCTAACAGAACTGAACTAGAGCATTTGAATATTGATTGTAATTTCACTGAATAACATCGCTGAAATAGGCTCCTATGAAATAATTATTTTGGTACAATATTCCTTTTTTATTTTGGTCAACATAAATTTAATTTACCATTATGATTTAGCCCTCAGTCTCTTTTAAAAAATATTCCAATAACATAGCACAGATAGCAACATGTATACTCATTAAAACAAAAATTTTAAAAAGTTAAAATGCACATGCCTTTCAATCTATGTGCAGATTATTTGAGAACCAAATAGAAATGGGTAAAATAACTTGTATTTCTAGAAAGTTTTTCACAGTATTTAGCCACTCTTGAAAAGGAAGGGGTGTTGTGACCTTCAAAACAAATATCCTATTCTCTCTTTCCTTCCTTCCCTCCCTCCCCCTCCCTCATATGAGTGTGTGTGTGTGCACACACACACACACACACACTCCTACTTTGTTGATTTTTGAAGTACTTTTTAGAAGATTCTGACACATTTTCACTACAAATACTGTTTGTAAATTTAACATCATTTTGTATAATCTTCTTTTTAACACATCAGTTCTCTTTTTATTGTAAGATTACCCAGGTTGCAGTGTTTGGTGTACACAGACACAGACACTTGTATGTGTGTTTGTATGTAGGCAAGCACATATTGTGTGTATGTATAGAAATAAAATCTCATTAACACCTACCATTCAATATCATTTTTGTACCTCTTCAATAAAGGGACTACATTTGTTTTATACTTGGCAAGAAATTCTTATAAAGCAGGTGCCACCTTGTAGGCATATAAGTAAGCAGTAAATAGCCAGTGAGTGCCCTGGAGTATGTTGGGCGAAGAGTGACTGATTAAAATCCTAAATAGCATCTCAGCATTATGGGACAGTTTAGTAGTATCAATTATAATAGGTAATCAGATTTTGCTACAGACTGCTATTAACAATTGTAAGAACCAACCCTAGGAATTACAATATTTCATACATTTGTTTAAAACATGAAATTTTAAGGTAATATTTATGAAACAAGCTAAAAATTGGTTACACAACTAGAAGATTTGTTAAGCAAGCTATATTTTGGGATTGTATAGTTCCTTTCTGTGAAAATATTTGATTTAAACCTCCACTTTCTCCTGGGATTGAAGTGTTGCTATTTGGTTAGCCAAGTATGGATACATAATTGCCTGATGAATTCTGATATTTCTGAACATTATTGTACATTTCTTATATTTAAAAATGTATGTCTTAATCTTGTCATAAAGCATTTAGTTCCTTTTACTTTCACCAGATTAGTAGTTATTTTTAATCTTAAAATACATTAGCCTTTGCAGGGTAATTGGAAGAAGAATCAGTTCTTAGAATCTAAGGATTTCCTTAACAAATTAGTCTTGGGCATTTTAGTTTACTATCTAGGGATATTTTATCATCTTGTAATTTTTTTTTGCTATTTAACTGTTTTTAAAATCTTACTGCTTAAAAAGGTCATAGTTATTGAATAAATTGCTACCATTTTAGCCTTCTGTATAGGAATGAGGCAATGCAGTGCTGTCAGACGCCATTTTAAGAATCCTGCATAAATAGCATAGCTACCGATGAGTAAGAGACTGTTATAGGTGAGTGCTTATACACAGATGCTCTTTATTCAGTTATGACAAGCAAAATAATATCTCAGTTTTATGAAATGCAGTTTTAAACATTTTATTATATGCTTGCTACTTGTACTGTAGAAGCATCAGTTATTTTGAAGATAAAATTGAATTGTAGGTCTTACAGTGATGAGTGTTGTTTTTATTTAAAAAAGATTTTGCCCAAATGATTGTGTCTTTGATAATAAGTTATTCCATTACTGTGACTACATTACGGCCAGTATTGTCTGGTTGTTTTCTGTCATTGGATTTCTTATCTAAATGTCAAGTATAGCAGTTCATTTACAACTTTTCCTCTTTATAGATAGGTTAGGTAAAAGCATAGGTGTTTCTTTATTTATCCATATGTTAAGTACTGTAATGATGTTGCAGTAAAGAGTAGTCCTTAACATATAGTATTTTATTTATGAAAAATGCAATGTTTTTTAAGCAAACTGCAATTCCTTACCAATAAATATTATTTTAGTTATGTAAAATATACACTACCAACATTTTTGATAGTTGGGTTCATTTGTATCCTTCAGTGCTTAGATGTCATCTGAAAACGGGTATCGAGGGGTGGTTTTTTTTTTTACTGCAGTTGATAAATTCAGATAAGTTTGGGGGTGAATATAATTTCAAGTCACTTCATATTGTATTTAGCAAAGGTTTGCTAATATAAACATATCTGCCTTCTCAAGAAAAGAACACAGTATCAGAAAACAAAGTAAATGTTCTTTGTTATAATATATGTATTATAGGTGTTCTCTACCAGATTTAATAGTGTGTATATATATATATATATATATATATATATATATATAAATATACAAAATCCCAAACAATTACTTTCTTAACTGTGTTTTAAAGGAAACCGTAAAAAGGTTGTTACAATGAATTGGAAGAAAAACTATTCAATATGGGAGATATCAAGATGATGCACTTTGATCCTTTAATCCTTGTTGTCTTTTAATATTTACTTTCTGCTAAGAAAAAGTATTACAAATAATATTAAAGTACAGCTGTTTGGGAAACGTTTCTTTGCTTTATTATCTTTTTGGAACTGATGTATTTAAACAGATTATAAATAAATTGGGGGGGATGGAAAGCACACACTTGAAATATACTGAATCCAGAAAGAAAAAGTTATCCTAAAATATTAATCTTCTGCATGGATATCCTGAATATCCATCTTTCATTGCCATCAGTGAAAGTATTAAGCAGCTCAGTATATAGTATGGTAGTTTAGGCAGAAACAATAATTTTATTGAATTTATGACATTCTTCAAAAATAAAACAGTCATATTTTCATATTTTTTTCTGATATATCAAAATATTTTCACATTGTTTCTAAATTTTAAATCTAACTTTAGATTTATTTAGTTTTCTAAAAAAAAAGCATTTCAATCCATAAAATAAACCTTAATTACAGATTTTCCCTTTGACAGCTTCATACAGGAAAACAGTTTTATATCCTTGTGGAACTCCTTTATTCCATTTTAAATCCCAGCACAATGCTTTTAGGTTTGAACTTCACTTTTCAAATGGTTTAACGTTTTGGAAATTCCTTTAATAGGAAAGAACAAATTACAAAATTATGTTTGAAAACTTGTGCAATGTGTGAGTTATAACATATCTTAATTTCTGTTTCTTTTCTCCTTAAACAAAAAGTCAATATTTGTTTACCACAGTCAAAATGCAAGTTTTACCTAGCCTTAAAAACTATGTAATGAACAACATGGAACATCATGTTACATAATGTTCAGTTACAATCTGGTATATTGGAAGAAACCATTTAATTCCAGAGTATCTTGCTCAAAGGAAAAAGATATTTCTCAAGTTTTCTCTCCATTCTATTGCATCTTATCCCATGTTCCATTCTACATGGTTTAAAAAAGTTATCTGATCTGATTCGGAATAATAATTAGATACAATTCCTTTTCACTCCTCTGGGTGGTATGTGTTTCCTCTATCTCAGGTCCTGTACCAGATGCCTGAAAGTTTGAGGGTCCTCTGCAGTATCCTAGCATTGCACACTTCTGGAGAGAGAGCTTTGGATGTTGTTCCTGGAACCTGTTGGAGTCATTGTCCCAGCTTTGGAGTCACTTTGACCTTTACTTTCCACATCTTTCTAGTTCCTCCTTTAGGCCCTGATACTTCTCTAGCTTTTCATACTCTTTCTTCCTAATGTTGCTGTCACTTGGCAACTCTTCTGCTTCTTCTTTCTGCCGTGATGTCTAATTAATTGCCTGGATCTGTCCATTTGGATTTGGAAGTCCCACAGGAACATAGTCCTCTTATTCTCCACAACCTTCTCTGGAATCTCCCATCTGACTTGGGAGATCCAGATCACTCAATGTATACAATGTCAGCTATTTGGCTATGCCATTTCAGTGTATGCTGTTCCTGCCTGTATCTTATAAACTGCCTCTGTGTTGGACTATCTTTGAGGCTTCTCTGCACAGTCTACACCTTTGATTCAGTCTAGTGTGGTAGATCTCTGCTGCTCAGATGAATCTGGTGCTTAGTGGCTACTTCTTGGGCTGCTATGATCAGTGCCTCAGCGTCTTTCAGTCCAACCCAATCCAGGGTTTCCTAATGTTGGCTGTCTCAGCTGTCTGAGCTATAGGAAATGCAGGGTCTTGTCTTCCCATGGCACTTTTTTGCTTGATCTTCCTCCTGTGTCTGCTGCTGTCACAAACATTCTCTTAGCAACTCATCTTCTGGCTGATGCGCAATTTCTGGGAGGTGGAAACCTCCACACATTGTGGGGAGCTTCTGAGTCTTCACATCAGTATCCATGTCTCCCTTTGGCCAGCTCACTGTTCAGGCAGGATATCTGATAGCTGGTAGGGCAATAGGGCATGCATGTTGATGGTGTGGATCTTATTCTTCCCATTGAGCTGGCTCTTCTGGAACTGTTTGTTTGTTTGTTTGATTGATTTATATTGCCGCCTATTCGCCCATGGTGACTTGAGGCAGCTTACACAATGTAAATCATATTTAAAACAAAAAATAAAAATAAAAACAAAACAAAGCAAAAACAAAAACCAACTCCCACCCCCCACCCTGATGACAGCGGATCACACTAGCCATTTGATGATAAAGCCATTTATCCTTGTTGGTACTTGGATGTTGCTGTCTTCTTTGTGACTGTGGTTGGGATACCAAGGTACTTGTAGCTACCAGCAGGCCACATAATGTCTGCTCTCTGGCTTACTGATAGTTTCACCCCATCAGCCTTAATTCCATTGCTTCTTTTGCATACCATCCAGTTACAATTCTTCAATCCAAATTGCATCCCAGTTTCTCCATTGACACAGGCGAATTGATGTCTCATTCACTCTTAGCATACAGCTTGAAATCAACCTGTCAAGACCTTCCATTTTGGGAGGTAGGTTATTTGAATAGTAGTGTTCTCTTACAATGTTCTTTTATTAACAGCATTGTTTTCCCTTTTGTTTTCCAGTTTGGGTGGGAATCCTGCTAGCAACTGTTTCATCTGTGCTGCTAGGCATTCTTGCAGTGCTTTTAATTTCTTTAGTAGCGGTGGATCATGTCTGGGCCAGGCACTACCCAACTCTTCATGTTTTTGACTTGCTGTTGGATATCTGCCACTATGATGATGATTGGTTCCTGTTCTAGGAAAGTACTGCGGTCTTTCTCAGGTCTTGCAGCCACTTTGTCCTGTTGTCTTCTCTTTCTCTTATACATTCTTCTAGTACTGTTCAGTTTTTCTTCTGTAGTTACTATGTTGTAACACTGCAGTTGGGAGTATACCTTGGAAGGTTCTTTGTAGAACAGGGTGTTTAATCTCTGGTTCTCTAGTGTGTCTCCTTAGCCTGGTAGTCAGTGCTGTGAGCCTTTGTTTAGCAATCTCTCTGGCTTCAGATGGAGTCAGGACCTTCTGGTTTTTTCAGTAGCTAAGGCTTATCTTTACACCATTCTGTAGCAGTTCTACCAGTTGACTAACTTCTCTCCAAGTTGCCCTGATTTTAGTCTCCAGTCTCATTTTCCAGGGGATTATGCTCTTCTGATTGTGTAACCAAGTATCTCTCCAGGATTATAGCAACTGTAGCATATATCAGTTCATTGCATTGATTTATGGTGGTAGTAGGGATTGTTGTGAAGGCTCTACTGGCATCTTCAGGTGTACTTTCTGATGGTACATTACTGCTGAGCCCAGGTTGAGTGTTGATTGTGGCTAGTTTATTCATTGTCTTATGCCCAGCTGCTGTGCTCTGTAATGGAGGGGGTGGCAGTGATATTCCAGCTTCAGCTGTTGACTGCATATCCAGTTGTTCCTCCAGGTCTTTTTGAGTCTATAATGTGTAGTTTGCCTATCTCCAGTGGTGAGAGCAGCTTCCTGTTTAATAAAAAGAATATTGGTAGCTCAGAGTTGAACTGTGAGTCCTTGGTGCTCCCTGATTGCTTTCTTACAGCTGTCTCATTATCAAACTAGGTAACACAAGTGCTAGTAGTAAGCAGTGAGGTTTGCTCTCATTTTATATTTATAAGTAGTCCTCAACTTACAACTATTTGTTTAGTGACCATTTGAAGTTACAATGATACTGAAAAAAGTGACTTCTTACATGTATGGTTATTGCAGTGTCCCCACATGGTCATGTGATTAAAATTCAAGCGCTTGGCAACTGGGATTTATTTATGACAGTCATGTGATTATCATTTGTGATCTTCCAACATGCAATAAGTCAATGAGAGAAGTCAAGTTTGTTTAATGACCACATGACTTACTTAACAACTGCAGTGATTTGCTTAACAACTGTGGCAAAAAAGGTCATGGAATGGGGTGTAATTCACTTAAAGTGGAAATTTTGGTTTCAATTGTGGTTGTAAGTTGAGGACTGTCTGTAGTGGCTTGTCCTGTCAGTGATGGTGGAAGTGTTTTGGTAGTTCTTTAATTGGGTTGTTGTTTACTGTTAGCTTGTTTAGCAGTTCCTTGATTGGGGTATTGTTTGCTTCCTGATCGTTAGTCTAATGTTAATTTTGGTGTTCATTTCTGCTCCTCTAGTGTTGATTGCTCATAAGGAGGTGTTTGGGCCTTTTTGTTTTCTTTTTGTCTTTTTGATTTTCTTTTTTGAATGGTATGTTTGTTTTTTATTTCTATTTGCTTGTTGATAGCCAGTTTGGGTGAGTGCCAGGCTTCCAGGAATTCTTTGGTGTTTTTTGGATTTAGCTTGGTCTAGGATGCTTATAGTTTTCTAATTAAAAAACTGCAGTAGTGGAGCACTTGATTGGTATGGGTAGTTTTACGATAGACTTGTGTCTCTAATTTGCCATCACTGCCTCTGCTGATGAGGATATCCAGGAAGGGTAGTGTATTGTTGTTTTCTTCTTCCTTTGTTAATTTTTATTCCTTTGAAGATGATGTTTATGGTTTTGTGTGTGTTCTCTAGTTGGTTCTTTTTTATTATGACAAAGACGTTATCTGCATACCTGATCCATACTTTAGGTTGTATGTATGGGAGTGCGATTGATTTCAAGCATTGCATTATGGTCTTTGCTATTAGTCCTAAAAGTTGGATTAATGTTCCTTTGATTTCTGGATATAGTTGTCCATCGAACTGCAAGTATGTGGTTAGACAAAGATTGATAAGATCTATGATTCTGGGTATTTAAATCTTGATATATTTGGTTAGGTCTGCTGTGTTGCGTAGTAGTGCTATTATGGATTCTTTGGCTAATTCTGGGTCTGTGGATGTAAAAAGTCTGTGACATCAAGTGAGATTCTGATTTCATTTTTATCTATTGTCACAATGATTCTTTGGAGACAGTGTTGATTATTTGCTTCACTCTGTGAGGTGTCCAAACTTTTTTGTTAATTCTTTGGTGATATTGTAAGTTGGGGTCCATGATAACAATACATTTGGATGGGGAGGTATATCTGGCTTGTACATTTTGGGGCATCCATGGAAGCATGGGAGGACAGGTTCACTATTTTTCCTCTGCCATTGGTCATTGGTGATTTTACCTTCCTTGATGAGGTTGCTGACAATTCTCTTGATCCAGTTCTCTATAGTTTTTGCATTGGATTGGTGCACTGGGATTTTGCACTGGGATGTATCTTTGTCTTCTACTAATTATTTTCATTTTTTGTATAAATTATGATCTGTCCATGATAATAATGGGTCAACTCTGCTGGTAGGATTAATAGTTTCTTTGGGTAATTGGTTTTGTTCTCATCTTCTGGTCTGTGATATGATAATTTGTCTGATTCTTTCTTGGGTCTTGTAAATCCTATGGAAAACCATTCCTATTATTATTCCTATTATTATTACTGACAAGGCAAGCCACTAGAATATAAAATGACAGCAAATCCCACTCCTTACTAGCACCAATGATGTTACCTAGTTTGGTAATAAAATATCTGCAAGAAAACAACCAAACTCAAAGAGCACCAAAGACTCCAGGGCTTCCTCTTCACTATGTTAAAGAGTTTAATAACTAGCTGTTTCTGAGTTAGTATGGATATGAGTCTTCTGTTGATCCATAATTCCCTCATACGTTTCAGATATCCCTACAATTAGGTTTACTGTTGTAGTAGTATTTCATCATTTCTGAGTTTTCTTGTTTCTTTCATGTATGGTTTGTTCCAGTAGCCCATTTATCATTATTGTTCTACATTCCCCAACATTTGGTGCAGACCTTGTTAATTAGGTCAATTTCTAATTGTGGTTCTTAGTCCATGTCATTCTCCTATTCGAGGTAAGCAGGTAAGAGTAATGGAACCTTTGCCCAAAGACCAGACAGGATTCTAATCTTGGTCTCTTATATAAAATGGGGCACTCTATCCACTATGCCAGGGGTCTCCAACCATTTGGACCTCAGGGACCACCAAATTCATAATTTTAAATCCCGTGGACCACTAATATGAATTTAAAAATTCATATTAGTTTTTAAAAACTAATTAAAAATCATATTAATTTAAAAAATCATATTTGTTCTGCTGCTGGAGGATTCAGCCCATCCTCCAGAAGCAGAACAAACTGCAAGGAATCTCAGGGCCCAGTCATGAGAAGTCGCATGCTCCTAGAAGATTGGGAAGAAGCTCTCTGGTCCGCTGGCCTCCCACTCTGGTGTACCTTGGCAACTAAGTATTTATCTCTGCCCCTCCTTTCCTGTTTTGTCTGCTGGATCTATGCAGGGGGACATCAACCTAGCTTGACCTTGGGGCACTATGTCCTGACCAGGCACTTTCTCTTGGGCGGGAGGCCCAAGAGAAAATACCTGCTCCAGGCACACAGCCTTCCAGGAACCTCTTTTGTGTTCCTTCTCTTAAGAAGCTTGGTCAATCTGAGTGAAGGAAAATGAAGATGGGGAGATTGACAGTGGTGGGAAAGTCAATGCCATATTCCAGAGCTGAAGTAGCCATAGGACTGGCCCTTTGGTCATCCCAAAGTGGCTGCTTCGGGATGACCTCTTTAGTCAGTCCTGTGACTACTGCAGCTCTGGAACATGAGACCAGCCTGTCTGGGGAGGAAAGGCAGCACCTGGCTGAATAGAGGGGGCAAGTGGGGGCTGTCCTGGGGGGCGAAGTTGGGAACTGTGGGGCAGAGCAAAGGGAAAGGAGGGGTCTCATCTTTTAGGGGAAAGAGGAAGGATTTAATACTGCTGGGATTCAAAAGAAGCCACACGGTGCCTGGGAAGGTCTGGATGGGGAGGAACCAACTTCCCCTCAAATGGAAGAAAAGCAGAGCATCCCCCATCTGGTCTCCTGTCATTTTCATATCTCCCCCAAGTCAGAAGAAACCTCTCTCTCCGCCAGGTGTGGCTGCCTGGAGTTGGGGAAGGGAAGGAGGGCCGGACTGCTTCTATCCCTCCCTCCCTTTGCCTGCACCTTCCAAAGAGACAGAAGAGTGGGGGGGGGGCTTAGCTGAGGGACCTCAGGGCAACTGCTGCTGGGAGAAGCAGAGGCAGAAAGGGGGCTTTGCTGTCCTTGGGGGCAGTGCCCCTCGGCTGCTACTTCAGGGGCTTCTTAGCAAGCAGCTGCCTGCAGAAGGACCGCCACCCTCGGAGGGTTGGTTGGCAAAGGCCGGAGAAGTGATTAATTGGGGGAGGAGAAAGTGGGGGCTCCTTTCAGATCCTGGGGGTAGGATTGAGAGAGCTCAGACCTGCGACTGAGGAAAAGCTCCAGGCAATGTCGGGGCTCTTCCAGCCTCACCAGAGGCAGACAAGGAAAGAGGGGAGGCTGACAACTTCACCCCCCCCAAGAGGAGAGTCGCTTCTCTCCAACAGCCTCCAACTTTGCACCACCACTTCTGCTGCTCCTTGCCTGTCCTGGGAGGGGAGCCATGCACCGTGCGCCATTTCCTCCCCGCCCGATGATTGCACCTCCCAAGCACTGCTTCTCAGCCGCCCACCTCGCAGAGCCCACGGGGAGACCGAGAGAGGCTCCCCCTCCAGCCAAACTATCAAGTGCTCCTAGAGAGAGAGAGACGATTTCGCAGAAAGCTTGGCTGCCTGTTAGTGGAGAGAAGTATCCAGAGTCACTCTCATATCTCGAGAGCCTGGCCAAAGTTTTCTGCGCCACTTCAGTGAGTGCTCAAGAGACAAGAGTTTGCAGGGGGCCGATTTAGAGTCCACAATGGACAGCAGAGCTAGAGTTGACTCCGGCTGCTTCTCTCTGCACTACTGATGTGGTTTACCGAGACCCAAATGGCAGGAGACGAAGGCTGCCTTGGTGCCACCAGCTGCTGCAAATATATCGCAGTGAAGGCAGAATGCTGATGCTGCACAAATGCGAATAGTGCTTTGCTCTCACACTTTCCAGCCACGGCTGCTTCAGCCCGCTGCACCCATCCCCAGCAACAACACCATTACCTCGTTCTGGCTGGTGAAGGCTGTGCACGTGCCAGCCCCTATGACAGAGATTTCCAGCCTCACCACAGGCTGGTCAATATTCCAGAGCTGTAGTAGTCACAGGACTGGCCCTTTGGTCATCTCAGAGCAGCTCCTCCATGGCAGGCCAGTGCACCCAGGTGGAGGAGCTGCTCCGGGATGACCAAAGGGCCAGTCCTGTTACTACTACAGCTCTGGAATATGGGACCGACTTTTCCACTAACGTCAGCAAGCCACCCTGGAGCGGATTGTGTTCCCGCGTGGCCTAGATTAATTGCTTTCGGGACCATTTCTCTGCGGACCACCAAAACATTTTTGCGGACCACCGGATAGCAACCACTGTACTATGCTATCTATACCCTCACCCCAAACATATTGGAGAGCCTGTAACCCATTTGCACTTTTTGGCTCTAGTCAACTTATTTACGAAATATCACATAGATGTGAAACCATTTCTATTTCTGCATTCATTTGGTTCTATTATGAAATGTTTGTTTTGATAGTTGAAAATGGCATGTATTATTTCTTAAAAAGAGTTGGAATGGCTCTTTTTTGAAACATAAGAATTTTCATAATTTTGAACACTGTAGGAGGTAAAAAGAGTAGATTAAGGCAGAAATAAATTTTTGTATCTAATTGTATCAGTCTCCCTCTCCAAAGCACATTTACTATTTTAAAGAAATATTTAGTTATATTAGAAATTAATTTAGAATATATCACACACTTTGTATAAGAATACTAGTAGATAACTTCTGTACCAAGATGTTTGGAGGCCCATACAAACTAGTAATCTCTTTAAAAGTAGATTATGGAAGGCAAAAAATGTTTCTTTTTCCATGAATCAGTATTAGGCTGATAGTGTTTATAATTTAACATACTCATGAACAATCTCATAATTGTTTAAAAATGCAAATAAAACTTTTATGTGGGATGATAAAATATGGAACAAACTGTACATTGCAGAAGAACCCTGAGTGTTGCTTTGATTACAGAATACCAAGTGAGGTAATAATGAGTTCAGTTGTAAAATGGTATGCTCTAAGCCAGCAATCCCCAACCTTTTTGGCGCTAGAGACTGGTTTCATGGAAGGGGGGGGGAATGATGGTTTCAGTTTTGCTCATTTGCTTGCCGCTAACCTCCACTTGTGTGGCCCAGTTCCTCACAGGCCACAGGGTTGGGGACCCTACTCTAAGCAAAGTAATTCTAATACAATGTATGCAGTGGTGGGCTGCTGCATGGTCACATGGGTTTAGTTCTCCACTGAGCCAAAGGGAGAATCCAGGCTGGGTTGTCTCTAGCCTTGTTGCTCTACAGACCGAGTTGAATTCTGAGGACATTCCCCCTGGTAATGGTCCCCAGTTCTTCACTCGGTCTCAGCTTATTCAGACCACCCTAAAAGGGCTTTGAAGTATTGGAGTTTATTGAAGAATAATTCTCCCTGGATTCCTCTCTTCATTAACTTAGTGGAAAGGTTTGACAGCTGGCTGGCTTTGTCAGTTCAGCCGCTTTTTGTTTTTCATGCCTTTTTTCCTTTTGTGCCTTTTAATTTTATTCTTTTAAATTGGCTTTGTTTTTGCTGGTTGATTGGTTTTTTTTGTTGTTGGTTGGATTGAGAATGGAGAGTACCCCTGAGATCCCATGTGGCCCAGGTTGGGGGCTGGAGTCAGTGCCGATAATTTGGTCTGTCTCCAAAGCCATCTTTGAATTCTGACAGCCGCGGTAGCTGTGAGGTGCTTCAGGCTGCCTTTGGATCAGGGGTGTTTGTACAGGGAGCCCCAGAGACTTTTCATCACCACCGATGCCAATCTGTACAGTTGGGCGGCTCACCTAGGAATCCAGGTTATCCAGGGGCAGTGGTCACAGGAGGAGCTTGCCCACAACATAAACTGGCTAGAGCTCAGGGCGGCCTGCTTAGCTCTCAAGGGTTTATAGCAGGAGGTGTCTGGGAGGCATATCCTTCTCCTCATGGACAATGTAGCCACCAAGGCCCACATAAATCGCCAGGGGGGCATTGCTCCAGATCCCTGATGCAGGAGGCGACTTAATTGTGCCAGTGGGCAGAGAGACATCTGTTATAGATACGAGCAGAACACATCTCGGGGATTTCCAATGTGCAGGCAGACTGGTTGAGCAGGACAACAGTAGACCAGTTGGAGTGGTGACTGCATCCCAGTCTGTTCCAGCAGATGTTGGAACAGTTTGGCCGGCCGATTCTGGACCTCTTTGCCTCTCCAGAAAACACACAACTCTCAAGGTTTTTGCAAGGTTCCCAGCACCCGGGGCGGAAGGGGTCAACGCTCCCAGGTGCAGGTGGCCCCAGGGTCTATTGTATGCCTTTCCTCCCCTCCCTCTGATCCCAGTGACAATCAGAAAGGTACTGTTGGAGAGGGCGGAGGTTTTGTTGGTAAACTCTTGCTGGCCCAGGCGACTGTGATTCACTGATCTGGTAGGCCTGTCAGTATCCAAACCTTGGAGGATTCCTCTGGAAAGAGTCTCCCTCAGCCGGGTTCAATTAAACATCCGGAGCCAGAATGGTTCCAGTTGACAGTCTGGCACTTGAGCGGGGGCTCTTGAAGCTGGAGAAGTTCTCCAAAAAGATCATTCAGACAATACAGGCAGCCAGACGACCTTCCACGACCAGGATATACGATGCCATGTGGAAGATATTCTGAGGTTGGTGTGCCAGCCACGGATTGGATCCCACTTCGGTGTTGCTTGCAGATGTGTTGGAGTTTCTGCAAGATGGTTTGGACAGAGGTCTCTCCCCCAATAAAAGAGGCAGGTGGCAGCTTTGGCCTCAGTGCTTTCATTCAAGGACTCTTGCCCAGCACCCCAGGGTGAGAGCTTTCCTTTGGGGAGCCATGAATTTGAAGCCACCGGTGGTTCACCATTACCCCACCTGGGAGTTGCCGAAGGTCTTGAAGGCACTGACTTCTTCGCCATTTGAACCTTTGCATGAAATTAGCCTGCGCCTATTCACGTGCAAAGTGTCGTTCCTAGTGGTCATTACATCGGCAGGCATATCTCAAGAGTTGGCAGCCTTATCAGTTAGAAAGGACCTTTGTGTTTTTCATGTGGACACGATGGTTCTGCAGTTGGACCCCACCTTTCTGCCCAAGGTGAACTCTTTATTCCATCGCTCACAGGAGTTGATTTTGCCTGATTTTTGTCCAGAGCCTAAACATGCTCTGGAGAGGAAATGGCACACCTTGGACGTCAGGAGGGCCCCCCGCATTTACATCAAGCAGACCTCTTCTTTCTGGAAGTCAGAGTCCCTGTTCATCTCCTTTCAGCCATCAACTTCAGGCTGCAGGGTGATGCCTTCCACCGTGCGTCGCTGGCTCAGGACCTGTATTGCAAAAGCCTATGAGCTGCAGGCTCTTTCTGTGCCCAGGAGAATCACCGCACACTCTATCAGAAGTGCAGCAACTACTGCGGCCTGGGCGATGCAGGCATCGGTTCAATTTGTCGAGCTGCAACGTGATCATCTGTGACACCATTCATCAGACACTATAGGATTGAGTCTTTTGCCTCTACGGAGGCGGCCTTTGGCAGGCGAGTCCTGCAGGGTGTACATGTAGAGGTGGGGACTTGAGACCAATTCCCGCCCGTAGGACAGCCAACAGCCAGCTTTGGTATGTCCCAGCCTGGATTCTCCCTTGGGCTCAGTGGAGTAGTTGGTCCAACCTGACAAGCCCCTCTTCTTGGGAAGTCGAAGGGAGAATCCAGTCCCACCCTGAAGTCTGTCTGGCCAGAGTCAGGAGAGGGACTTTCATAGAGAGGACTACCTTTCAGAGGACGATGAATAGCGGTATTCGCTTCGACTTTATTCAGAACTGGGGACCGTATCTAGGGGGCATGTCCTCAGAATTCAATTCGGTCTGTAGAGCAATGAGGCTAGAGACAACCCATCCTAGATTCTCCCTTCGACTCCCCGAGAAGAGGCGTGTCAGGTAGGACCAATGCCTCTTCTAATCACTGGCTGGGCCCATCCATCCACCCTTGCGCTAACCTTTCCAAAATTAACTAACTTTCTGGCTCGTTCCCCCTGCCCATGCTGCCCAACTGAGTTCTGTGCTGCCCCTGCTGTACTCACTGGAGCTGCCTGAGTTGGTAATGTAAGTGCAGCCCATCTAATATATAATACTATTCAGTCATTTTTATGCTATTTGTACAAAAATCAGGAACTATAACATTTATTAGCAGTATTGGTTAAATATGCTATAACATTAAAAACATTAGAAAGGATAATGAAAATAGAACCATATTTGTTCTTGGTGTTATACTGGGAGTTTGTTTGGATTTTCAGAATTATGGTTTTCGAGAACTATAGAAAGCATTTCTTCTCTTAACCATTGTTTTATTTTTGTTCAGAACCAGCTTTTGTATGGAAGTCCTGGTTATCATAACTTAGGGTTCTCCATTACATATGAAGAGGAAATGGAACATCTTAAAGTTGATTTTCGTTAAAGTGGGAAAATAATAATTTATAAAGCCATAGGCAGATGTATAGACATACTTATTTTGAGCTTCCCAAAAACATTCAGCTAACTGATCCTGAATAGAGAATTCTGGTTTTTTAAAATGAAATGCAGCAAATTAGTTTTTATGACATGATTTTTAATATACCTGCTATGTTTCTGCTATGTAAATGTTAGTGACATTTAGACAGCTTTATCAGGCACATAGACATTTTCCAATTATGTTTTCTAATACTTAAGCTTCAATATCAATTAATACTTGATATTTCTAGCTATTTCTTTCAAGTTTAAACAATCTGGAAAGCAGGTTGCTAAAGCTTAAAATTTCTTTTTTATTTGTTTTTCAACTTAGATTTATAGATTTTTACACTATAGATAGTGTAGATGAATGGATGACTCCAGATGACTGGAGGAAAGCAGAAGTTGTCTCTGTCTTCAAAAAAGGGGTAAAGGAAGATCCAGCAAGTAACAGAGCTGTCAGTCTGACATCGATACCTGTGAAGCTTCAAATCATAAGAAATCAATCTGTAAGCATTATAAAAACTATTTGTTAATCACACAGAACCCAGCATGGGTTTGTCTTGTCCATTCCAAAAATTCAGCAAGTGTTTGGAAAATGCCTGGTGACATACTGATTAGCAAGGTACTGAAGTGTGGATTAGATTAAAAGAGTGGAAAAATAGCTGGCTTTGAAACAGTACTCAAAGAGTGCTTCTCAAAGGTCATCACAGAGAGATACTAGTTAGCATACTGCAAGGAATAGTTCTTGATTCTCTGTTGTTAAATATTTTCATTAAGACGCAGAGAGAATACTTTTCAGACTTGCAGAAGATGTAATTTGGGAAGAATAGCCAATATCCTAAACAAATTTCAAAATGAGCTTGATAATTTTTCAAGTAACAATGGAATTTAAGAAATAGGTGCAAAATTTGGTTAAGGATGCAAAAATCTAAATGCTCAGGTATAAGAAGGAAAAACCTGACTTGACAATTGTATCTATGAAAACTTTAATTAAAACCAGCAATGTGATTGGCTCCAAGGAAATAAAGTTGTTGCTGTTATTGTTATTTATTAAATTTTGAGACCACCTGATTCCAGAACAAGACTGGGCAGCTTCTCCTTGAGTCGATGGGAGAATCCAGGTTGGGTAGTCTCTAGCCTCGTTGCTCTACAGACCGAGTTAAATTCTGAGGGTACAACCCCCTGGTAATGGTCCCCAGTTCTTCACTCAGTCTCAGCTCATTCAGGCAACCCTAAAAGGGCTCTGAATTATTTGAGATTTGGAAGAATCATTCTACTCCCTGGATTTTCCTAGCGTGTTGGATTTTCGAGAGAGGTTTGACAGCTGTCCGACTTGGTCGGCTCAGTCTCTTTGGGTTTTTTTCGCATTTTTTGTATTTTCACGCCTTTTATTTTTCTGGTTAATTTATTTTCCCTTAACCATATGCATATCCATAAAACATGGTTCACAGTGGCTCCATGGCTACCTTATCCCAAGACCTGGGAAGAGCTGCATTTTAAAAACTTCTGGAACATCATCAGAGTGAGAGCCACCTGAGTCTGATAGTTTTATGCTATATCATGGAAATTATAATTTTCATAGTAATAACTATTGTATTATGCTAGGTTTTTGTTAGCCCCTATTTCAAATATTGTATCTTGTTCTTTATATGGGATGTTAAAAAAGATTCAGAGAACTTGAAACAAGTTCACAAAAGGGCAGTAAAGATTATCAAGGGACTAGAAATTAAGTGTGAAACGTGATTGAATGAGCTTAGTATGATTAGCCTTCAAAAAATGCATGATTTGGGGGATAGGATAGTCATCAAATAGATGAAAGGATGTCACATAGAAAAAATTTTTTTTTCATTCCATAATGCAGGACACACAGAATTTAAGTTACAGGAAGACAAATTCTGACCGAATGTTAGGAAAAGTTTTGTAGCAGTAATTATTTAATACTAGCTATCCAGATGAGCTATCTACACTCATACATTAAAACTTCTGCCTTTAATTTAGGATAAGATGTTTTAATTTGAATTCTTGTATCAAGCAAGGGTTTGAACGTTGGCATAAATGACTCCTTCCAGTACTAGAATTTTATGATTCTAATGAATGAAGGGAATTTATATGTGTCCCAGGATAATGTTGCAAAATCCAATTCGGGTCAGTCACTATGCCCAGACATTTAGTCACTTTTGGACTCTCACTGGAGCCCATCCTTAGAGAACTTCTCACTATTAAAATGTGTGCTTTGAGCTATTTATGTGTTGCATTTATGTGGTGCCTGGCTGTGTGTGGCTTTTTAGTTGTTGATTGGGTGTTGACGGCTGACTATTAAGTCTTTGGCTATTGTATCCTTGTGCTGCCAAGTCTTTGGCTCTTAAGTACCTGATAAACTGGTGGTAAATCTATTATTCTAAATTTAAACATTTTTAGGCAGTACTTTTGTGTAAATTTAAATATTAAAAATAGTGACCATAGAATTTCAATCATGTCCTTGAATTATATAAAAAATTATCTAGTTTGGGATGAATGTTTATTGATGTTCAAGGTAGTAAAACTAAAAGCAGATTGTGAAAAGCTCCAAAAGGTATCTTCTGACTGGGTAAATGTGTTTCAGAATGGCAAATACAGTCGAACTTCTGGTCACAAATGCTTCTGACCATGACCAAATTGGGTGACACCAAAAATTTCACAAAATTTTTGCATCTGGTCATGAACAAATACTCGAGTGGTGCTCAAACACAGCTGCGCCAATTTCCCGTTCCACGCATGCGTAGAATTGTAGGCGCACACAATCAGTCTTGCGTTTCTGGTCAAGACCAAATCGGGTTGCGACCAAAGTTATGGAATGGATTACGGTCGTGACTGGAGGTTCTACTGTAGAGTTTAATATGAGCAAGTATAAAACAATGTATGTTCGCACAAAATAGGTAAGCTTTAAGTACACATTAGTAGGATCTGAATTTACTTTCTGCCTCTTATTTTATATAGCTCACACACACACACACACACACACACACTAATGCTTCCTCCTTCTATTTTCCCCATAATCCTGTGAAGAAGCCTGGCTGCGATAGAATAACTATCCTAAAGTCACCCAGCCAGCTCTGGTATGGGCAACATTATCATTTCTCTGGAATCCTGCCCTTATAAATGAGCATATCCATATCATCTGATTTCAGCTTCAGTGTATTATTATGCAATTTAATATTATTCAAAGGAGGTAGACCATTTCCTGAAAATGTTATCAGCACAGTGATAGCATTGATCTCATCACCTCCCCTAGAGTTATGATAATGGTAACCAATATGTATCTTTTAAAAAGAGAAATTAGACAAGTTTATCAGACTACTCATATTCCTTTTTATACTGATGACTCTTTACTCCCTTATAAACATATCCAGCATATGTTAAATTTTTGGAAAGTGTGTGTATTAATACTTTTCATTGTTTTTCTGTCTCTAGTTAAGAATTAACTAGAGCTTTTCAGTGAGATTGTCTTTTTAAACATTTGTTTTTGTTTTACTGTGGAAAAAAAGGAAATTAGAGGATTGACCTTTGAAGGAAAATGTTACTTCCACAATTATAAATTGTATGTCACTGAAAGCAACACAAGGAAAGATCATGATACAATACTTATTGTTTTGTCTTCTCCCAAAGATGCTTTTTCAAGAGGCAATTGATCTCTCTGGTTTTTTTCTTTGAAGATGTTTCGCTTCTCATCCAGGAAGCTTCTTTTAGCTGTTTGAGTTGTTAAGGCCACTGGAGGTTTTTCTGTGTTATCCGGGTCACCTGAGTACTGATGCCACAGATAAACCTACAAGTGTCCTTAAAACTAAAAGAATGCAAATGACCATCTGTCTGCAAGAAATATAAAACTTTCCTTTCCCCACCATCCAGTCAGAGCTGAAGAAGCTTCTTGGATGACAAGTGAAACGTCTTCAAAGAAAAAAACCAGAAAGTCCAGTTGCCTCTTGAAAAAGCATCTTTGGGACAACCATGATCTGGATGACTGAGATTCTCCATGGATATGTTTTTCTTCTCTTTCACTTTTAAACTGTAATGAATATAAATATGCGAACATCAAATGAATATAAATATGTGAACATCAAAATTTCTCTAATCTTACAGCTTGGCTGAAGAAGAAATAAAAGCAGAGCAGGACGTAGTGGAAGGGATGGATATCTCCACTCGATCCAAAGGTGTGTAAAAACATTCTAAGCATGAATTTTTACTTGGTACTAAGGATAAAACCAGTTTTGTGCCTGTTTTTACATTCAGCTAATAATTCTTTTTTCCTTGAAGTTTTTGATGCCAATAAAAACTTTGAGTACTGCTTAATAATATCTATATACTTAAATAACTTTTTCCTTTGCTCGTGTACATAATTCAGTCTGAATATGGAATGAACTTATTTTGTATTTTTTTACTGAAATTTAATAAAGCAAATTTGAAGAGCCATGGTAGCACAGTGATTAGAATGCAGTCTTGTAGCTAACATTGTCCATCAGTAATCCTGACTGGCTCAAGGTTGACTCAGATCCATCCTTCTGAGGTCAGTAAAATGAGGACCCAGATTGTTGAGGACAATATGTTGACATTTATAAATCACTCAGAGAGTGTGGTAAAACACTATGGTATATAAGTGCTATTTATATTGCTGTATTTTTCAAAGCTTTATTTTGCCTTTTCTTATGCTGATTTCCTGAAACACAATGTCACTTAAGCCGCATTTGACTATGGTTCACAAACACACTAATTCACAATATTTTGTATATTATTTTTCATTGTGCACCTTTGTTTTTGAAAACTCAGGTCGTATCTTGCTATGACTGCTTCAGTTTGTCAGGGCTCCGGTAGTTACCCCATTTAAATCATGAGTCTCTAGCCAAATTTTCAAAACTTAAAGATTTATTAGGAGTAAACATGCCGGCGTTGCCTGGGTATAGCCGACTCTGAGACATATCATTCATTGTCACCCTTGACCCTGGTTTTCCCCCATCCTCTGGGTGTATCATAATTCATATTCTCCAATGGGGCACATCCATAGCCAAGAGTCATCACTCTCCAGTTAGAATTTTGCATGGCAGAAACTTTGGTCACCTAGAAACTATCTTTGAAAACATTTGTGGAATGCAAGTTGCCCACTGCTCCCCCCTCCCTTTCTGTTGGCAACTCTAAAAAGACCATAGAAATATTTTATGAGTTGACAAAGTTCTCTTGTTATAATTCTTTCCCCCCCATCCCTAAAGTAGCTTAACCTATGCAAACCTATTGCCTTTTTGTGTTTTGTATTATAACTCCCAGTTTGCTTCCTAAGAATGTTGGGGATTGTAGTCCAACACATCTGGAGATCACCAGAAACATATTGCCAAAATCATATATTTCTCTATCTTCAAGTCATTCAGAAAAATTCCTAATTTCTTTGTGATATAGGTTTCTTTGATGCAGAATCTTTAGAATGTTATAGAGTTGAATTATATTTTGATGGACCTAGAAAATAGTATCTCACAGGTGTGTTCCTAGGACTTAACCATAATTCTCTTCAGTTCTTTTTTATTGCTGTTGAAATAGCATTTAGGATTATTTTCTCTTCATGAAGAAAACATGTTTCTAAATGTTATTACTAATTGTAGTTTTCAGCAGCTTTGGAACCAGCAAATGCCTCTTCAAAGTGATGGTTAATTTGCAATACCATTCATCAATAAGGATATTGTTTTAAATGCCTTCTGAGTCAATCACACTTATAGCACCATCCATTGCAATATCATCAGTAGTTTGGACTTTTGCAAATTATTCTCTATTCATCCCTGTGACCAGGATTCTGCTTAGGAACTATTTAAGGAAACAACACACTCTCAAAATTCTGGCTTCACTAGGGAGAAAAAGAAGTTCATGAAGAGTAAAGTGCATCAGTTGACTGTTTTGGCTCCATCTACTGGCAAATTGCTTTCTAACCATAGATAAATATTTAATAGGATTTTGGGCACACATAATAGTATCAAAGCTCTGCATATCAATGATTTTTGCTGTTGGAAGACTTTGAATCTTTTGTCCAATAAGGATCTAAAAGTAGATCTTGACTGATGTCCATTTTTTGAAGTTTGAAGATGGTTGGAAAAAGTGACTTACAGCCTGTCCTCAAAGTTACAATCATTGTACCACCCCTATGGTCACATGAATACAGTTAAGGTGTTTGGCAATTGGCTCGCATTTATGATGACTGCAGTGTCTTGTCATGTGCTCATAATTTGTGGTTTCCCAACCAAATTCACATAACAAATGTGTGATTTGCTTAACCGCCATGTGATTTGCTTATTGACCATGTAAAATGGTTCTAAAAATGGGGATCCAGTCAATTGTGGTTGTAAGTTGTAAGATGAGGCCTACATATATTTTCATCTTGAGTTCTGATCGAATTAATCGGTCATTACCATCATAATGCTTTGATTATCCACTAATTTAATGTCTAACCTACATTGACCTAAAAATGTATTAGCAGTATCCAATTTCTCAGAATCAACTTTCCTTTGCTTTTCTCCCCTTATACTTTATAGTATGCCATCTCAATACACTTCTGACAGCAAGAACACCTGAGCTTGGAATTCTTGTGAAGCAGAATGGCATTTCTTTAAATTTGTGCTCACTTGAACTATTTATCGTCTCAAGCCTCCTAGTTACTGTCTTTCAATTAATATTGTCTATTTTAAAAGTTTGTTTTGTATTTCCATTAAAAGTGTTATATTCAGTTACTGCAGTTTATCTTCTGATAGAGTAATAGTTTGTGTTTTCATGTCTCTTTTAAGAGATTGTTAGTATTTCTCCTTACTTGATCTGATTCCTCCATCATGAAATCTCTTGTGCTTTCAGCTTTAACAAATGAATACTCTTAGCTTTTAGCCTAACTATACCTCTGCTTTTGTATCTGACCTTTGTTCATTTTAGCCAGTACTTCAGCTTGCCTGACATGACTTGCATGACATACTGTGTCAGATGGTGCTCCATTCAAAATCCAAGAAAGAAATATTTAGACTCCATTAATTAGAGAAAAGATATCTTTTACTGGAAGTCAAGTGGTAGCAACAAAAGAATTCTGAATCTGAGAAAATGAGCGCGCAAATCACATATACAAAGTGATGGCAACGTTCCCACCCACAATAGTTCAATTTGTCCACCCAATAAAAAGTTGTGTATAACTTCATGTGGGCATCTCCAGGTGGTGATGAGGCCTCTGTCCGTTGACCTTGACATATTTTGATAAAGAGCTGCGGCTGTGCATAGCATAAGATAGAAACCTAAGCAAAACACTTCCCCCCCAACTTATACAATTCTATTTTGTAAAACCTCCAGCTCGCTTCCCATAACCATGTCCCCCCTCCTCCCCCATTACTTATGACAGCCGAAAGACGCAAAGCACAGGAAGAAAATCTTGAAGGTTGACATTCGGCCCTCCTGCAAAAGAGGTGTTAGTCCTATAAAAGAGAAAAAATAGAAGATAAAAGAAAAAGAGACATGTAACACCACAATACTATAAGGTTTATCAGGATATTTAGTACGAAATTTAGTACAAGCTTAGGAGCTCTAACATCCTTCTCATTCACCCATTCGGACTGGGAAGGAGAAAAATGCTTCCAAACAACCAAATATTGGAGTCGACCTCTTTGTTTTCTAGAATCCAAAATTTCTTTAACTTCAAAATGTTATTCACTTTCAATTAGCAATGGCACGGGGGGGATCGACCTGAGTCAGTCTCAAGTCAGAGGTATGTTCAGGTTTTAATAAACTCACATGGAAGACAGGGTGGATTCGTTGGAGGGTTTTTGGTAATTGCAGTTGGACTGCCACAGGGTTCACAATTGTTCATTGGGAAAGGTCCAACATACTTAGGTCCAAGCTTTTTTTATTTTTGTGTGGTTTGCAAATATCTGGTGGATAAAAAGACCTTGTCACCAACTTGATATGGTTTTTGTGGAATTCTCTTTTTGTCTGCAAATTTTTTATGAGCTTGATGATCATCATCTACTGCTTTACGGGTAACCGGCTAGGTAAGCTGCAGCTGGGTTATCCACTCATCCAATGACTCAATGTTAGGTTTCTCCTGTGGAAGCTCGGGTATGGGTACAAAGTCTTGTCCCAAAGCCACTTTAAATGGAGTAAACCCAGTACTACTATGTACTGAATTGTTATATGCCACCTCAGCAAATGGCGGTAGGTCAGCCCAATCGTCTTGCTGATAATTTATATAACATCTAAGATACTGTTCCAATACCGAGTTAGTTCTCTCACAAGCCCCTTTGGTTTGTGGGTGGTGGGCAGAGCTTAAGCCCTGGGTGGAGCCCAATAACTTCAGGAACTCCTTCCAAAAGTTTGAAGTAAACTGGACACCCCTGTCTGAGATTATGTGTTCAGGAACACCATGTAACCTGTAGATATGTCAAATAAACAGTTTAGCTAACGTTTTTGCAGATGGGATTTTTGCACAAGGTATGAAGTGTACCTGTTTGGAAAACAAGTCTGTTACTACCCAAATAACTGTATTTCCCCACTTTCAGGTAATTCCACTATAAAATCCATAGAAATTTCTTTCCATGGAGCAGTTGGTCTAGCCACATTTTGTAGTAAGCCTGCTGGATTTCCAGGAGGCCGTTTGGCTGAGGCACAGATAGGACAGCTAGCCACATAAGTCTCAATGTCCTTTTTCAAGGTAGGCCACCAAAATTGCCTTTTAACCAAGTGTAAGGTCTTCACAAATCCAAAATGTCCAGCAGCTTTAGAGTCATGAGCTTGCTGTAATATTTGGTTTCTCAACTTTGCTGGCACATATAATTTGGCCCCTACCCATGCCAATCCATCTCTAACCATACAGTTATTTGAGTGAGTCAGGAACCAATCATCAAGTTTTAGAGCTTCTTTTAATTGTGCAGATAAGTCATTTGTTAAATCAACTTCCTTCTTTTTCTGGGCTCTGGTAACCACTGGAGCCATCAACTGTTTAGTTGGGATAATAGGGTGGACCACTTCTTGGCAGGCACTGTTATATTGAAGTAATCTAGATAAAGCATTCGCCATGAAGTTCTTCCCCCCTGGAATGTACTTCAATGAACAATTAAAGCGTTTAGTAAGTACTGCGCCAGCACTTGCTTGGGAGACAGCTCCGAGGCGTTTTCAATGCCTCCAAATTTTTATGATCCGTCCACATCTCAAATGGGTGTTTTGCCGCTTCTAGGAAATGCCTCCATCTTAACAGAGCCCAGCGAACTGCAAAAGCTTCTTTTTCCCAGATGGCCCATCTTCTTTCGGTTTCAGTTAGTTTACGGGAAGTATATGCACACGGTTGCAGAGTCCCCATCTCATTTGCTTGTAGTAATGACCTCCCCAACTGCTACATCACTTGCATCAGCTTGGATTACAAAAGGGGCATCCATGTCCGGGTGCTTGAGCACTGGTTCAGCAGCAAACAGTCATTTCAGTTTCTCAAAAGCAGTTTGGCATTCCATAACCATGTCCCCCTTCCTCCCCTCCGTTACTTATGACAGCCGAAAGATGCAAAGCACAGGAAGAAAATCTTGAAGGC